>JAMXBB010000006.1:103898408-104577528 GCA_024138015.1 Lumnitzera littorea | reverse complement strand
AATTTTTTGCTTTTGTGTTGTCTTAATTTAATTGGTTAATTTTTCTTTTTCAAATTCTAACTTGCCATGACCAGATTTGCATCATTCCACACTCTTCTGATTTTTCCATAATTAATTTATAATTTTCTTTAATTGTTTACTAAGTTTTTGGCCAATTTAGGTAATTTCGCGTATTTTTATCTATACGAAAATACATGTGGGGTACATGTGAACATTCTTAATTATTATTTTGGTCATTCTAAAATTTTTAGTACACATATAATCTATCTCTAGTAATTTATTAGTTATTAGATTACATTTTTTGCCTTTTCGGTAGTTAGCAATTATTATGCTTAAAATTTGAAAATTTTACAATTTCCTATTTTATTACTCAATTTCTTAAATTCAAGTTTACGGGGTCATTTTTACTAATATCTCTTTCAATAATTTATAATCTAAGCTTGATTGGATCTTTCAGCCGATTAAAACCTTGAGTGATTGGTTGTGGGGCTTATAGTAAAGATCCCTTGGTTAAATTAGGGATTAGTAATACATGTTGCATAGTTTGGCATCAGACCCTCAAGGGACTTCTTCCATTTGGTTGTGAAGACCTTGGCCAAATTCTAAAATAAGGCCTAGAAGTACATGGACCAAGAAGATAACATCCCTATCAAGCATACTGTCAACCTAAAAAGGTTAGATGGAAAGCAGGATAAAGAGAAATTGTTCATCAAAGATCGCTTTGGTAGCAAGGCATCGAACAGAGCCAAGGGGGAGGGCTCAAGTAGTAGAACCGAGCAAAACTCACTTCCCTGTCCCAGTTACACATAATATACACCTTTGAACCAACCCATTACCTAAGTCTTTGCTAAGGTGTGAAATAGAGGCTTGTTGCAAAAAACCCCTAAGATAAGGGGGAACTACAATTGATGGAACTTAGACAAGTACTGCTAGTTCCACAACAACCATGGTCACACTACAGAAGAATGCTTCTAATTGAAGAATGAAATTAAATATGCTATTTAGCAAGGGCTACTTTGATGAGTATGTAGCTCAATAGAGGAATGACGACCATTCTAATGATGATGAAGATAAGGTACCTTAGGGGTAGCGAACTGCGAGTGCTCAAGCATAATGTAATATCCTACAAATCAGCAATTTAGACATGAACATCTAAGTATTAAGATAAAGTCATATCCTTATACGATTAAGGTCAATACTTGATTTAGGGCATTTGGGAAAGTAAACCGATTAGGTTAGAAATTTACGAAAAACATGATAACTCTAATCGAGAAATTCCCATACATTTTGAAATCCATAATATAATAAGAATATAAAAAATGAAATAAAAAAAGTGAGAATTAACCCTATATGAGATCCTATAGTCGAATTTAGGGTAATTGTATCCGATTTAAGGCTTTTAGAAAAAGTTATCCAATTGAGCTCAAACTTTACAACTAAAATAGAAAAATTAGTTGAAGTAATCTAATGAAATTAGATTTTGAAAATAATTACCTAAAATCCCAATTTTACCCTTAAAAGTATGATTACTTAATATAATACAAAATTGTTCGAAACCCCTAAAATTGAGCTCGAAATACAAAAAGAAAACTTAAAAATAAGTTAATTAAGCTATAAAATAAGATAATATAATATATTTTACTATATGAGTATATATGTATTTTTATGAGTATACTTGGTATAAATAATAATTATAACCATACATTAATTCGAAAGTTTAAAAATATATATAATACGTAATGCCACATGACTCCAACCTGCTAGCATTCGAGTAATTTATATCTTTTATAGAAAAATATATTTATAAGTTAAGTCAACAGGTGTAAAATAATTTATATTAATATTAGTCGTAATCATAATAATATTGATTTTAATAATAAAATAATGAGTATAATAATATTACTAATGACATGAGATAATACGTAAAAGCAATTGAATTAGTATAAACCTAATTAGTCGAATATTCCCTCTTCATTAAATTGATTGGAAGCATTTATAAGTATGAGAATATCAAAATTACATCTAGGCATAGATATATAATCATATAAAATAATAAAAAGTTAATTGAAATTTTAATACTTGAGAGATACTTTAAAAATTATGATTTATGATAACATTCGTAGGATTAAGTTAAATTCTTATGATTAGGAGAAAATTTAAATAAAATAACTGTATAGCTTTAGTACTTCACTTTGAACTCATTTATATGAAACTTTATTACAAATATTATGTTTATCGGATCTAATTACTATAGTGTAGGGTTTCATAATTTTAGATATGGTTTAGGATAAATCTTTTAGAATTAATTGTATGATTTTAATAATTTATATTGGTGAGTAAAATACTATATAAAATGTATATAAATAAATCCCAAATAATTAGTATAACTTAACTATATATTATATATTACTAATATTTTTATTAATAATTACGTTAAAATTTACCCAAAATAACAATATGTAGGAAAAGAAAATTGTTATGAATTATTGATAGTAAAGAAAATGAATATTCTTTGAATATTGTAAAAGATGGGATAAATATTAAATAAAATATATTATATATAATATAACTTTAAAAAAATAGGAATAAACTAACCGCCATTTATATGGCAGTGAAATTGCTCGACTATAAAAGCCATTTATGCTACATGAATTTGGAAACAGGGGGATGGGGCAAGAGAAAGAGAGGAGAGGAGAAGAGAGAGAGAGAGAGAGAGAAATGGAGAGAGAAAGAAAAAAATAGAAAAAATAGAAAAAACAAAAAAAAAAAAAGGAAGAAGATGAACAAGGAAAAAAGGACAAGAAGGAAAAGAAAAGAGAACTAGAAAATTTAATTTTTCGATATACGATACTTTCTAGTAACCTTGTTTTTATAATTATAAG
This sequence comes from Lumnitzera littorea, assembly GCA_024138015.1. Taxonomy (NCBI): domain Eukaryota; kingdom Viridiplantae; phylum Streptophyta; class Magnoliopsida; order Myrtales; family Combretaceae; genus Lumnitzera; species Lumnitzera littorea. The sequence continues at coordinate 104,574,646 of JAMXBB010000006.1, read as the reverse complement.
TATTGTTTTTTAATTGATATTTAATAGTTATAGAAAAAAAATCCAGTATTTCATTATTTTTCTAAATGGAGTATTTTATCTATACCATTTCATTCTTTTTCGAATTGTAAACGTAGAATATTAATAGCTGTAGGACTTGTATATTATTAGTATTGATTCTCAAAATGAGTAAATCTCTAGTAATAATCATTTACTAGAACTAATAAAAATTGAATTTTATATTCTTACAAATTTGTCATTATTACTTTCGTAAAATTTGAGTATATATGATTTATTATATTTTATTACAAAATTGTGTGAAAATATATTTTTCATTACATGAAACGATATCAATATGATATTGGTTATTATACAGCTTTATATGTATACTAGAATTAGAAATATCCTTTAAAAATAATCTTTTAAACAAAATACATAACACATATAGTTGAGTTTATGCAAATTTCATGATATTGATCTTACTAAAATTGAATCACTTTAAGTAATAAAATCAATGTTTTTTATAATATTACAAAAAATATCATCCTATGATGATCTTTCTGTAATTAAAACGTAATATAAACAATAGTAAATACGTTTCGATATAATTGAAACAATATAATATAAGTAGTAGTAAACTACATATATTAGATATTGTTAAGTAAATTACTATAACCTATATGATAAAATAAAATACTTAAAATATATATGTGTATATATATATAATGTAAATTTATATAATATATATATATATATACGGAACTCTACTGAATAATTGTATAAATAATATATTAACTAAATACTAGATAAAACCTTATCGTTTTCATAAATCTTACGAAAATTGAATATGAGCTTTAGTATATATATAGGACTTCTGAGTGAGTAAAGTCTTGACATTCTAGATTTGTCGAAGTGAGCTTCAGTACAGGTAAGTAGGATTAATGCTTCACAGTATTTTAAGATATTATTTCAAAATATCTAGGGACTTTGGTATATATTGGCTTGTAATTATAGTTAGTTGTTTGAACGTATGCAATATTTGCGGTTGGGTTTCGATTTGCTATGATGGGAGCTGAGCTCTATGATATGGTTATTCTGTGAATATTATTATGCTTGAATTGTTTAAGTTTTGTTGATCACCTAAAAAAATAAACTAACTCGAACTAAGCTCAACATCTAACCTAATATACATCGCAACCCACTAAGGTAACGACTAGATTCTCAGGTCAAATATGAACTCTCTTTGATGAGGATAGCTAAAATGGTTTTTTTCCTCATCTTTAGTTGAATTAAGTAAGAAGAGAAGAGGTTATGACAAGGTTGGGGACTATGGTTTGAAGGTGGTCACGGGAGGAGAGTACTCTCCATTACATAAGCCCTAGTTTGGTTTCGATTCATAAGTATGTGATGTCAATTTTCTCAAATCGAATTAGAGCGAGAGAAATTTCTCTGATCTTACGACAAACCAGATAACGTCCTACGATAGTATTTGTTTATACATGCATTGTATCTAACCAACTTAGTAGCAAACCCTGCTTGTAATATGTTGAATACATACTTCTGTCTCCACCCCACTTACTGAGTAAATTGTCGCTTATTTCCCTATAGTTCATTTTATAGGTTCTGAATCGATTATAAGTACTTATCTAAAACCAGAGCTCTAGCAAACTGGGACAAGGGATGAGGTGTAAATAAGAAATGGCTAGTTGTTGTTCTTAGCATTAACTTTCTTAACTTTTAAGGAAAACTACGCAGGACTCCTCAAGGAGTTTAGTAGTTTTCAATATTATAGTCTGTATATGAAATGATAAGTACTTGTGGGATTTACTGCCACTTTTTTATAAGGTCAAATTACAAGTTTATTATTATAAATTATTTCAAAGGATTACTCCATAGGTTTGTATCAAACAAGTATTGAATTGGACACTTCAAAGAGATAGAATCAAATACGCTTGGTGTGAACTAGGTCTAAGATAGCAGCTATAAGAATAGTTTCTATTTTAGGATGGCTCATACGGTAGGATTGTTATGACTTCACCTTTTCGAGGTATGACACATAATAGAATGAAGATCAATGCAATGACCAAGCCTCCAAAGGTATCATCAACATAATCATTGTGAGGCCATACCTAAGGAACCAGCCGAACACTAATAGCTAGGTTAACTCCCCATTCAAGGAGCTAGCTTTCAAGGAGAAGAGGTAGAAGATTGACATTTTCATCTCCTTTTCTAAGGAATACTTGAAGGGCATAGATACCCTCACAAAGATTCCCTTGTAATCAGGGCAGGAATTGCAAACTTTAAGGTTCTCAAGATCATGATGGACATCGGCAACTCTACTAATATCCTCTTCAAACACAAGTACAACAGAATGAGGAAGAAGCTACCTATCAAAATGAAGCCTTACCACTATGACTTCATAGGCTTCAATAGGGGAAATGTCCAAGCCAAGGGTATTATAACTCTTAACATGGAGCTTAACAATAATGACAATGTCGCCTGAGTGCTAGTAGAGTTTGTTGTGGTTTGCTACTTACCCCCTTATAATACTATCTTGCGACGATCGAGCTCAAATGCCTTTAGAGTCATCACCTCATCCTTTTACTTGAAAGCCAAGTTCTTAACCTGCCATTAGGGTTAGAATTTATAGGTGCAATCAAAAGCTCTCCTGAGAGCTTTATGTTAGGGTCACCAGAACTAATGGTGTCTTCGCTATGTAGACTAACCCGAAGGAGAAGCCAATTGAGAGAGGTAAGTTGGGTGAGAAAATAGAAGAGGTGCAAATTGATGCCTCTCCTGACCAAACCACCAAGATCAAGATCGAGACCCCTCCTGAGGTGAAGGAAGAGATAATTGTCCTCTTATGAGCCAACTCAGATAGGTTCGTCTGGTCGGTATTAAATATGCTCAAGATCTCTCCCAACTTAACAACCCAGAACCTTGATATTGATGTTAGTATGCTACCTATCAAGGAAAGAGTAGAAGGGAAAGAGCATAAGCCCGTATATTACGTCAGCTATATTTGCCATGGGCTTAAGGGTAGGTACATTAAAGTAAAAAAATTTGCCTTGGCTATTGTCATCTCAACACGATGGCTCAGGCCTTACTTCCAAGCATACCGGATTATCGCGCTAACAGATCAACTATTATACACATTGTTGTAGAAGTTCGAAGTGTTTAGACGGATGGTAAAGTACGTAATGGACCTAATTGCGTACATTGTCCAATATTAACAATAGACGGCCTATAAGACATAAGTGCTGGCTAACTTTACAGTAAAATATACAGGAGAGGAGGATGCACCACTAGGAGATGATAAGCCAATGTAGACTCTTCATGTTGATGGATCATCCACCTTAGGGGGGAGAGGTGTAAGCTTGGTACTCACTAGGCCACATATGATCACTGTTTGTTATGCCCTCAAGTTCGTGTTCAACATTAGCAATAATGAATCCAAATACAAGACTTTGATAGCCAATCTCAAGTTAGCCAAGGAGATCGGTATTGAGCACCTAAAAATTTTCTTAGACTCGATGTTCATCATCCAATAAGTCTGGGGTTAATATGAGGTTAAAGACGACACCATGGTAAGATATTTGGATAAAGTGAGGAATCTTTTAGTTGAGTTCCATTCATGGAGTGTTACGCCCCAAAGCGGTAGAGTCGTAACAGCCTTACCGTATAAACTATCCTAAGATAGAAGTTGACCTTACAACCGCTGTCTTAGACCTGATCTACACAAGGCGTCCATGACTAACCCGCTTTGAAATAAACAGTTTGTAATTTAAATAAATCATTTATCTAAGAAAGTGAGGAAATATATATATTTACTATAATTCAGTTATTACAATTAAAGTTTACAATATTTCTCCATAATATATTTCCTAATTATTACATTATTCAAAAATGAAAAGTTCTAAAGTAAAAGCTTAGACCTTAAAAATATATGTTTGTTCTTTAAATGTTTTTCCTCACTCCCTAAGATCCAACAGTTGCTAGCTTTGGAGTAATTATATACTGCTTCTTAGCCAGCACCTGCACGACGTCTATAGGGATGTGAGCAACTACAGCTCAATAAGTTAGGATGGGGGACTTAAAACTATACCATAAACACAATAAGGTTATCAATTAACTTATTAAGTATAATGCATGTGAAAGTAAATGCCATCGCACGACGTTGTCCGGCCCGTCGTAAGATTAGAGAAATTGCACCCACTCTAATCTGGGTTGAGGAGTTGCCGTTAATGCAACAACTCACGACCAAACCTAGGCTTGTGTAATGGAGACCTTGCTCCTCCTATGACTACCTTTGAACCATTGACTTTACCCTCGCTGCGACCTCTTCACCTGTCATTTAGTTCAACTAAGGATGAAGAAGGGACCCTTTGCAATCCTGCGCTATCCCTTTCGAAGGGGTCGGTATTTGGTCGGAGAATCCTAAGTTTCCCCTAATGGGTTACCATGTAGGTTCGATTATGATTACAAGTCATATATTTGATTAGGTTCAATTTAGGGTGATCATTCATTTCATACAAATCATATAATACAAGTCAGAACAACCAACAGACTCATAGCATCACTCATAATCAAGCACATGCACACATCCAACTATCTAGCAAGCATAACCAAGCATAATCTTAAGCCTCCAAAATACAACATCGTATTAATCCCAACTTACCTTAACTCCTCGCTCACTCACTCGAGGTCCAACTTGCTTAGGCCATCGCCGATCATCTCTATAACACAAACGTGGTTTCAGTTTTTCATATAACTATTATAGGTTCATTTTATCTTATAACGCTTATTGTTATGCTTTGTTTAGGGTTTAATATACCTAATTATCTAGGTCTTAAGTCTTTTACAATTATTCTAGGTATGGGGTTAAGTTCGGGTTTGGTTTTCGCATCGATTTCTAAATTAGGTTCTAATTCGATTTCTAAGTATTGTTTTATACTCGAACCTTAGAAATTCGTTTCAACTCATAATGTGAAATTAATCACATTACTTCTCGATCTCCTAAATATCATCATTACCCCTAGTCAGTATTTTATTCCACCCGGTACACTTAAATCCTTATTAGTGTATCAAATTTACTCCTAATGTGAGAAATTTTTACATTTTTCGTATAATTATATAAATTTAAGTTTCCTATCAGATTTATTGTATATTTTTATTATTATCATAATATCAATTTTTATTCTAATATTTTCTATTTATTATATTTCTAATAATTGTGTATTATGTACTATTACTTATTATGTACATAATAAACATTAATATTTTTCTTACTCTAATTACTATCTCCTAACATCAATTATCATTTCAAAATGTCTAAATTCATCCTAAATAATATTTTACTACTAATTACCCTAATTTACAAAATTAACTTAAAATTTAGTATTTTTCTCTATTACTCATTTATTACATAATTAACCTAATAATTACATCTAACACCCTAAATACTACAAGTATCATACTACATCAGATTTCAACATCCTAAAATATATACTTATTCACTAAATCAATAATTAACTATTTAATTACTTTATTAACCCTAAATTACTCATTTTATGCCTCATTTTAAGGCTTAAAAATAATCTAAAAATTTCAAAATTTAATTTTTGAAAAGGGGCTTCATAGCACTATTCTATATCATCTAAGTAATCTATACAAAAATTTTGGGTTCAAAACTATACTCCTAAGGTTATTTATTTCTAAACCGAAACATGTCCGGTTTTGCATGATTTCTTAAGGACCCTATATCACGAGACATATTTTCATCAAAATAATATTTTTATTAAAAGATACATACAAAAATATTCCAAAATAACAAAATTTATCATTTTCTAATAATATTTACTATTTTTATAAAATTACACAAAATCGGCCTGAAAATCGAACTCACTGGTCTAGGTGGCTCCGGCCGCCGTAGCCTTGTCGGCCAGTCTGGGCATTGCCACCATCGTATGGTGGTGGTGGCTGTCTACTCTCAATTGCTCGTTTGATATGGGTTCCCTTTTATGGCCTTAATTGCACAATTTTTTCTTATTTTTTTCCTAACCCTAATTTTTCTCTTAATTTCGCCTCTCCCTATTTTTCTCACTCTCCAAACTGCCCAAATGAGCTTCTGAAAAATTTGGGGTATTTATAGAGCTTTAGAGAAATTATTGTGCATTAATTGACAAGACAATTGCCTTATCTCTTTTTTTTTTTCCACTTTCTATTTGTTGCATTTTAATTGGTTGATTTTTTTTCTTCAATATCAGATTGTCACACCCCACTTCTGGACTTTTCCTTAGTTTTCTATATTTTTCCTGATTTTTCCTTAATTAATTATGAATTTTCTTTAAGTATTTAGTATTATTTTAGCACATTTTGCGTATTTTAAGTAATTACGCGTATTTATACTTACATGTAAATTCATATATAGTACAAATAAATATTCTTAAGTATTATTTAGGTCATTTTATGATTTTTAGTATACATATAATTTATCTCTAGCGATTCGTTAATTATCGAAATGTATTTTACGTATTTTCGATAAATAACGAGTTATATATTTAAAATTTAGAATTTTTATAATCTTTTATTTTATTGCTTATTTTCTTAAATTCAAACTTACGGGATCATTTTTACTAATATTTCTAACTTTACTTATAATTTAGGCTTGATCGGATCTTTCAACCAATCGAAACCTTGAGTGACTGGTTGTGGGGCTTACATGGAGCATCGTGAAGATCTCATAAATTGAAAACTTGGAATCGGACTAGTTGTCCAAGCTTGCGTCTACTAGGATACAAAAGCCTAAGGTAAAGGATAGGAAAAATTTCATTGAATACTTACCAAAGAAGAGCATAACTCTAAGCTCGGTTGAGATCTTAAAGCTTATGGCAACACCATTAGAGTCGATCTAGATGGACCTTATTCAGAGTTACTTGGAGTAAGGCATGCTCCCAGATGATAGGAGAGAGGCAAAGAAGCTGAGGTACCATGCTGCTAACTACACATTGATTGTTAGCGTCTTATACCACAGGAAAGTCAGTCTTCCCCTACTTAGATGCCTCCGAGCAAACCAGGGGCTGCATATCATGTAAAAGTTGTATGTTAGAGTGTTGCAACCACATCCAGTCATAAGCCCTCTATATTTAGGCTCTATGGCTCGAATACTACTGGCCTATTATGTGGCAGCATGCCAAGGCCGTAGCCTAGAAGTGCCCCTAATGCTAAAAGCACGCCATAATCAGTTACGCCCCCAACACCAATCATTAGCCCTTGACCAGTCCATGGTTGTTCACTTAGTGTGGAATCAACATCCTCGGTGCTTTCCCCTAACCTTTGGAGGATGGCAGTAAATCATTGTAGCCATCAAATACTTTACATAGTGGGTTGAGGCCAAAGTTATAGCCAAAATCACTGAGAGGAGCATTGAGTCATTCGTTTGGAATAATATCCTCTCCAAATTTGAGGCTCTCTATACCTTCATCATTGACAACAAACATCAATTTGATAATCCTAAGTTTAGGGAATTTTACATCAAACACCACATCACATGTCACTTCACATTGGTTGCCTACCCTCAATCTTATGGCTAAGTTGAAGCCATTAATTAGATCATCCTTAAGAGCTTCAAGAAGAGGGTAAACCAAGTTAAGGGTGTTTGGGTAGATGAGCTACCCAATATGTTGTGAAGATACAGGACCACCCACCATACCTCCACAAGCGAAACCTATTCTACTTAGCCTTCGAGTAGGAGGCAGTCTTCCCCATTAAGCTTAAGCTTCTCAATATCTGAACTTAAAGTTTCAACGGTATGTTAAATGAGTCCTTACTATAGGCCACCGTCGATACTATTGAAGAAATTAGAGACCTTACATAGCCAGGTAACTACTTATCAATACTAAGTAGCCAAATATTATGATTAGAAGGTAAAGTACAAGGAATTTAAGGTTAGTGACTTGGTCTGCCAGAAGCTAGAAACCATAAGCACATGCAAAGGATAAGGAAAGTTTGCCCTTAATTAGGAAGACTTGGTCAAGGTAAGAAAGAGCTTGGAGAATAGAGTATGTAGGTTAGAAAGATTAGACAACGAGCTCATCTTATGCACTTAGAACGCCGACAATCTTCATCCTTATTTTGATTAATGTATAAATCTCTTGTAAATACTTTTGGTAACGTCAATAAAAGTTCAATTCCTCATATATATGCCATGTATTTTTTATTCCTCTTTCTCTCTTACTCTTGTATTAAGTCCCAACCTTTAAAGGGTAAAAGGACCTCTGCATGCCTCTTTAGGCCTAAGTAGGGCCTTCCTTTTAGTAGCCTCAATAAAGGAATACACTCCTTGTACAATTGAGGAACTCTCACAATCAAGCAAGTCGAAATGTCACCAACCTTATCTCCCTTTGGGTAACATCAGTAAGAGGAAATACCCCTTATACAACTGAGGAACTCCTACAATCAAGTAAATTGGAATACCACTGCCTAACCTCTCCTTAGGTAACCTTAGTAAGGGGAAACACCCCTTACTCAACTAAGAAACTCTTACAATCGAGTAGATTGGAATGCCATTACTTAACCTCTCCTTAGGTAACCTCAGTAAGGGGAAACACCCCTTACTTAACCGAGGAACTCCTACAATCAGGCAAGTAGGAATGTTACCAACCCGACCTCCCTTTGGGTAACCTTAGCAAGGGGAAACACCCTTTGCACAATTGAGGAACTCTCTTATTAGATATACGTTAGCCTTACTCCTAAATAATTTTAAGTATACAAGTTAACTGTATGACCAAGTAGTCAAGTACAATCGAATAATGAGCACAATTGAACAATGACTAAGTATCAAGCTAAGCTACCCAACAAGCACAACAGATTAAACAAAGCAATAAGAGTATTGACGGTACTAGCAAACAAAAGGCAAAGGAAAAGCACCAATTAAAAAAGCTATACTTCATTACTGCAAAAGTGGTTACAAGGTTAAGGCTAGTATCCCGACCTACCATATAGACTATTTCACCTAAATATAAGGAAAAATAAATAAGTACAAAGAAAAAAAGAAGAGGGGGATAGTAGTTTATCATTTCGAATCAACTAGCTTTGGGAGCTCTAAAAAATCCAATGCATCAATACGCTCGAAGGACTAATTTGTTTGTGATCCTTGATCTTGAAATGTTTTGTTTTGAGCTACAGAAGGAGTGAAGGTTTGTTGGTTATGCTTAATAAGAGAGTCACCTTAACCCTAATTTTCCTCAGAGGCACCTTCAAAAGTGAACTCCTACTAAGCTACTAAGGTGGAAATGGATAGAGGAATGTCTTTGGCATCCTTGATAGCAAGAGGAGTGCCTTAGACTGTATCGGTTGCTTGAGTAGCTACTCTTTCCCTCACTTAGGCTACCTTCTCCTCCCTATATGTCAGAGAGTCCAGCCAATCCAAAAAACTATAGTTGAGGTCTAGTTGATGATCGAGCACATACTTCTTAATGCCCTAGCTACACTTGGTAGAGATGTCCTCTAACTCTTTAGTCTATTTGGGGAGTTATGAAAAAATTCTCTACAGCCTTTTGCTTGGCTACCTCACAAAGACCACCCCACTCTCTAGATGAGAGATTATCTCCTTCATCTCCTCAGCTTTCCCTTAGAGCTCTTAGATCTTCTGCTCTAGCCTAACCTTTTGACCGACTGGCTTCAATGAAGTTGTTTCGGTAGTTTCACATTCAACCGCTTTCATTGCCAGCTTAGTCTATAGTTTAGAGATTGACGCCCTTAGTTTAGCATTATCTTAGTTGAGATCCTCCTTGGCCTTCCTTTCTTCCTCCAGTTTCTTGGAAAGGTCATCCTTGGACTTTTGCTTGTCATTCAGTTGAGCCTTGAGCCTGTTGGCCCCTTTGGCAACCTTCTTGGTCTCTATTCGAACATGCTCCTTTGTCTTCAACATAGTCATCTACACATAAGAGAGATGCATACACTGATTAGTTTTGCTAAACTTGTCATAAAAACGGTTAGAGGAAGACTTTGCCTTCCTTAAGCCCTTGTTTGTGCTTAACACCTCCCTATGAAGACTTTTTACCTTATTAAGTAGTGTATTGTAGTGCATGAGCTAAAGCAGCACTTTCCTATGGCACTATGGTGAAACTCACAAATCATGATTAGCACCAAAAAATTCAAAGCAATGTTAACAGAGAAAGACTAACTTAAAGAGATGAGGACTTACCTACCAAATAAGCGACCTTAAGTGACCTCCCATTTTGAGAGGTGAATCTACTTAGGCCCTAGATAAGTTTTTTAGAATAGCCCAGTTGCCTGGGGTAAAGGACCCCATCGAAGCCTGAAGGCTGAGCTCTCGATGGTGTAGCGTAATTTCATTGCTTCAAATGTCTCACTTCGACCTGAAGAGCCTTCCCTTGCCCTTCTTATTCTTGGATTCACTATCTTGCAAGCGTAGCTCATCATTCCTAAACTTGCACAATACATCCTCCAATGAGTTTGGCACTATCTTCATACATCGGAACTTGTTCAACATCTCTTAATACGTATCCCTAAGGTTGTCACCACTTATGGAGGAATGACCCGAGGGGCAGGTAGTAGTCAAACGACTCCTTCTTAAAGTCAGTAAAAGATAGGGGCATGCAATGTTGTAGAGACTCTTCATGCACCACATATCGCCACCCATGTAATAGAGCCACCTATTTGTCTAGCCATGGTAGTTGTACCATTAAGCTAGGAAATTTACCCATGACAAAATTCTAAAGAACCTAATCGATAACAGATGATTCGATCTTGCTTATCTTACATTTCATCTTCTTACTGTTCTTCACTATATCGTAAACGTTGATAACTGCCTCTAGATGCTTTAGTAGATATCCTTCTTGAGGGATGGCCCTTATTACGACCCCCCTGTCAAATGATTCTAGTCACCTTCGTACCCTTCTATCCAGATGTGCCAACAAGGTTGAAGTTTCCTCATCCCTTCTTAAAGGGGCAATATCACTCTTTATAGCCTCACAGTCCAAGGATGTTATATTACACTCACCACAATTTGTCCTTGATTGTGACATCGTGTTGAGGGAAGAAAGGAAATGTGGGTCTTAAAGAAAGCTTCATCGAAGAAGAAAGGAATAAAAACACTCAAATTGCAGTAAGAAATCAAGTTAAGAGAAGTTCCGAAAGAGTAGTCTATGTAGGTGTTGAGAGTATTTATAGGCTGGACACTTAGGAAAGTGAATCGACGGTTATAGGAATCTATATAAGAACAAATCCCCTAATGCATTGCGATGCAAACACGTGGGGGTAGTTTTGATTGGATGGTTGCATTTAAAAGGCAAAACATTTGTGACTACACGTGAGTCTATAGAGACATAACACCTATCATGTTGCATTAACTACACTTGAAAGCATGCGATAAAGTAAGAATTCGAAAAGTTGGCTTCCATAAGTTTTCTTGAAGCTCCTTCAGCTTCTACATTAATAACAAAACTTCAACAACACCATTACTCAACACGAATAAGTTAGCTTTACTCTCCCTTGCCAGTCTAGACCATCTAATGCCTCTACACACTTAGCACCTCTACTTTGCACTCTTATTGCTCGAAGCAACCATCCTACCCAATCATCATCTCGGTGTTGATTACCCAGCTCAACCCAAAGAGCATCCACTTTAAACTGCTCATCTGGCTTGGCGGTTAAGCATTCAACTCTGCTCAGGAGTGTTCTCTTCAAATCATCTCACTTACTCTAACCCATATATTTAGCTCGAATCCCCCCATCTAATGTCTCCTCAACCTTAACCAAACAAAGGGCTAATTGCTTAACACTAATTGTTGACCAAAGAGTTTGGACCTCCTATATCCACGTTGGCACTAAAGCACCAAGCTCAACCTAGGCAACAAATTGCTTAGCTTAGACATATCCACCTCTTGTCCTTCTAGCTCAAACATATTGCATCAACACAACATTAGCATACTAGATCAAGTCACCTAGTTGACATGAGAACTTTAGGACCAGATTGGCCATGCACTTAAGGAACCTATCCTTCCTCTTCCCTTGCCTCTACTATGGCAATGAGACTACGTCACGAAGGGAGGGGGTACAAGTGTTAATAGGGCCTTTTAGATCTAAGCCCCATTGGCTTATACTAACTTGATCAGGCTTATGGCCTAGACTCCTTTAGATTGGACCTCAGCCCAGCCTACTATAAGGCCTGGCCAATTGCAATGGTTATGACATTACTGATAAAGTTGGATGATTAGGTCAACCAATTGCCTCCTACAATTGTCAACTACGTCGGAGCTCTATGACTCCACTATCCACAACTTGCAAATGTGGCTTCTGTCCACTAACGACTCTTTAATAGCTAGCTCTACTTCTTTATAAATACCAGATGATTACCCTAAGGTAAACCACTTGATACTTTACACACTTAAGTTATATTCTACTATCTAGCTTACTTATTATCCTCCCTTATACACTTTGTTAACTTAAGTATCAAAGTGGTCGTACTAAACAATACCTTAACACTCCTCATTGTTTATTGTTTCGCAAACTCTTCACTGCAAAAAGCCCAAATAGCTTCCTTTCTTTACCGGCAAAAATCCATAGACACTAAGTCCTATGCATTACACTTAGTAGAAAGTTTAAACACATAATAGTAGCAAGAGTTAAGGATGTCACCAAGATGGGTTTGGAACGGGTTTTGCAAAACCCAAACTTGACTTACTACCTTATAAGACTTCCTGAAACCCTATAGGGTTTTATCCTATTTCCAGAACCCGCCACTATAAAGCTTTATACATCCCAACCCAACTCGTTAGTATTTAAAAAAAATTTAAAAATTGATTGCAAATATATACAAAAAATTAAAGCAAATAACGTATGAATTGTTTTAAATAATAAAACAAATGGCATATAATTATTCAAAACTAAATCAATTTCTTTTTATTTTAAATTAATATACAATTAATGAAAAGAAGATGGATGGAAATTGAGAAATGTGATTGACTAATTGAGAGAGAGAGCAAAGATAAGAGAAGAGAGTCACAAAAAAATGTAAAAGAGAGAAAGAGATGAGGTTAAGCTTTGCTCGAAAGACAAAACATGAAAGGGATAAGATATTTCTTATTAATTATTATGTTTTGTCATTACAGTTAATACTAATTACTAATATCATACTATTATTTTTAATTGGATTCGGGTTTTCCATAAGGTTTTTTCTAAATCTCAAAACTTAACTCGAGACTATATAGGGTTTGAGAACTACCTCAAAAACCCAACTCCAAATATAGGGTTTTTAATAAGTCCAATGAGTTAAAAACTGTATAATAACGAGCCTAATGACATCCCTAGCAAGAGTTTTTTAAAGAAACTAATATTCATTTTTATGAACATTGTTATTTGTTGCATTTATATCGAATAATTACACCACACGTAGTGAGTAAGTGAATATTGACTTTTTTTTTTTTTTTTTTTTAACGAACCAAGATAATGAATCTCTACAAAGAGAAAATTGGTTGGTCATCAATCATCTCGATGCTTCCATTGCCAAGATTCGAAAGTTAAAAACTTAGATATCTTCAATACAAAAACATCTTAATTTTTAAAATGAATAACAATTATTTTTTAATAGGAAAAATTCGGTAATAACTTAGCCAATTAAAACTCTATCCAACTTTTCAAAGTAATGACTCCACAAATTGCTAATCAAATAGAAATTTTGTTTGTTCAGACTCACCATGTCCTAGACATCGATCCTCTCACTGGAACTGTTTATTTCACGGAGTAGCATGTGCATCCTATGGAGGTAGCAAAGTCATACGGGTTCTTGAATTTATCGATTGATTAAAATAATAATAAGAGTATTTCAAAAACTAATAATACATAATAATGACTCATTAAATTATAAATTATTAACTAATGAGATTCTGCAATTTTTTTCCTTATCATACAGCTTTTTCTTAGGTCAAAAAATTGAGAAATAAATGAATAAATAAATAAAAGTATCATTTTATAGAGAAAAATTCCATTTTACTTTGGAGTAAACCAATTTAATCAAGATAACCCAATACTAAATTTCAGCCCGACTAGAACTTAATTAAACTTAGAATTTCAAACTTAACAATGAAGTCAAAGCTTGACTAAATAATTAAGTTTGTTTGAACTTGATATTTTCAAGAAAAATAATTTTCTTTTCAATTAAAATAATATCAAAATTCAAACTTTATTCTAACTCAATTAATATTCAAATTCAACTCAACCTTAATTAGGTTCACAAGTTACTTGAACTAAGTATTATGAAGTTTAATCTCGACTTGATAAGTTATTCTAGTAACTAAAGTTTAAATTGAAACCGACACCTTGGATGAGTTTTTTTTACCTATTTCCCCCCTTACCTTTACTATGTTTTGATTTTTCATTTTAATTATATATTAGTTGTCCATATTTATTACTTTCTCTCCACCCAGGTTCCATTAATAATGCCCAGGGAAAATGCAAACCCATTCACAAATTATTATTTTTTTTTTTTGGTAATTCCCATCCACAATTTATTGGTGACCTTATGTCCGTCTCATGCATGTCTAGATTAGACTCGAGCCTATATATATCTAGTAATATTATTCACTATGAAAATTTAAAAAATGAATAAAAAGACAAATGCATTTAAAGAAAGTGTATGCTATACAAGATGATGTCTATAGCTTTGATTATTTAAGATAATTAGTTAAAGAGCTTGCATGATGCATGAATAAAAATTTAAATAATGATTATAACCTTTTTTTAATAAAAAAATATAAATATAATCTAACAATTTTTACACATTATAAAAAAGAATACATTTAAAATTATATAAGCAATATAAGATTTCGAAAATGATTGATTCTTTATATATGATATGGAAAAGAAAATATATAAAGTGATTACTAAGAAAAGAAATTTAAAAAGGAAAACTAATTATTTTTCTTGCACAACTTCATATCATAGTCCTCTATTACGGACAAAAGCAAAAGGGAAAAGAGATTTCCAAGAAAGTATGCAAAATATGTTATATAATAGACAAAAATGTAATAATACAATTAGTAGTTATAGATAGTTAGAGTATGTACAACAAAAATAACTAATAACTGAAGAAAATATCAGTTACAATTGATTTAACTATAGATCTAAATATGTATAAAAGAGAAATACGATGAAAATGAAGGGGATCAAAGATTTTACTGCACTTTGTGCTTATTAAGTGGGGATTTGCCATCTCAAATAGGCTCTAGAACATAATCAATTCATATCTCAAAACACCGAAACACAAAGAGAGTGAGAGAGTTAGCATCAAACTCTAATACTGTGTGTAAAAAAATCAAGACAAAAAAGAAAAGAGAGAGAGAGCGAGAGATAATTCTTACCAAAGAAGCTAGGCTAGAAAGTTACATTGGTATCTTTTTAAGCTTTTGAGAATAGTGGGCTTGGGCTTTTCTTATATTCATTCATGTTCCTATTATTTTGGTGCTCTCGTTGATTTGTGCAGTCATGGCTCTAAGAAATGTAGAAACATCAAATATGGATACTATCAAGAATATGTTGTTCGCAATATAACAACATTAGCAATAGAAGGAATTAAATTTCAACAATTTACTATAAGATTTGGTGTCTCGAATGTAAAAATCAAAGGGAAATCATATTAGTAATGGACTTTCATCATCAGTTCTTACTAGTAATGTTCAAGAAACTTTACCAACAAATGGTGGAGAGCAATTACTTAAAGGAGTGATTAGAAATTCCTAAGTTTGTTGGAAATGATCCTTTAGGATGGGTTTTTGAGATGGAACAATTTTTTCAATTTCATCTAGTTCCTAAACATCATTGAATTACCATATCATCATTTGCTATGGAGGAGCAAGCATTGCAATGGTATCAATGGATGTATAAGAATAATCATTTGATAACATGGATGCCTTTGTACAGGTGTTGCAAGCCAGATTTGGTCCATCTTGAATATGAAGATGTGCAAGGCGAATTGTCCAAGTTAATCCAAAAAAGATCAGTCATTGAATATTAATCTGAAGTTGAGGCTTTATGTAATAAGGTAGTCGACCTCTCTTCAAACCTTTTGATGAGTTGTTTCATTTCAAGTTTGAAACCAATCATTCATCGTAAACTTCAAATTGTTAAACCAACCACTTTAACCCAAGCCATTTCTTTATTCAAATTACATGAAGTGAAATTTTAAGAACAATTTTCTTCCAAAAATCCTTATTTGACTTCATTTATCCATTCAAACCCACCAATTTTTTCTTCCAACCAAAATTCAAATACAAAACCATTATAATTTTCTAAACTAAACATCAACGGTAACATCAATCCCAAACCTTCTTTACCAATCAAGAAACTATCTCAAGCAAAAATGAATGCAAGAAGAACCCAAGGCCTTTGCTTTAATTGTAATGAAAAATTCAGTAAGAATCACAAATGCAAAGTAAAATTTTTTACTTTGATCATACAAGAAGAGTGTAAAGGGGAAGAGGGCATGTGTTTTGAATTGCTAGAAGAGATGGACCAAGATAAAGTTGCCATTAGCTTACACGCTTTATCAGGCACCATGATGCCTAGGACCATCAGGTTTCAAGGTGAAATTCACAAGCAACCAGTTATTGTGTTAGTGGATTTAGAAAATACATATAATTTTATTCAAAGTAGAATTGCAAAGTATTTAGGATTGATTATGTTAGCAACAGCCAAATTTCAAGTCTTAATTGGTGATGGCAATAGAATGGAGTGTGAAGGTCATTGTGACAATGTACCATTAAGTATTCAAGGCAAACAATTCAATGAAACATTTTATGTCCTACCCGTTCATGGACCAAAGATTATTTTGGAGGTCTAGTGGTTGCAAAAACTAGGACTTGTAACAATAGACTATGTGAAGTTGACCATGAATTATAAAAAAGCAAAATGTAGAATTTGTACTACAAGGAATGAATTCTTCAATTGCAAAATATAGAACTTCCTCAATCTCTTCTCACCAGTTGCAAAGAATGGTTGATTAGGATGTAGTCCTTTATTATTTTTAGGTTATGGCTCAAACGGTATAAACTAACACATCAGGAGAAACTGCCGGCAACACTCTTATTCAAGAGTTATTAGGTAGATTCTCTAAGGTGTTTGAGACACCTTCATCATTGCCTCCACTACTATTAATCCGATATTGAATTCATTTGAAGCAAGGTACACAACTAGTTAATGTATGCCTATGTAGATATCTACATTTTCAAAAAGAAGAAATTGAAAAATAGATCTCTAAAATGCTTAAACAAGATATTATTGAGCATAGTACAAGTCCATTTTCATCCCTTATTTTACTGGTGAAAAAGAAGGATGGTAGTTGGCGTTTTTGTATAGACTCTAAGGCTCTTAATCAAGTGATAGTAAAGGAACAATTTCCTATCCCAACAATTGATGAATTGTTGGATGAGTTATATGGAGTCTCTATATTTTCAAAATTAAACTTAAGATCAAGATATCATCGTATTAGAATGCATGAAGATGATGTAGAAAAAATAGCATTCCGTACACATGATGGGCATTATCAATTTTTAGTCATACCTTTTGGGCTTAGTAATGCACTACCCACTTTTTAAGCATAAATGAATCAGATTTTCCAGTCTTACTTAAGGAAGTTCGTCATGTATTCTTTGACGATATCTTAGTATATAGTAAGACTGTAGAGGAACATGTAGAACACTTATCTCTAGTTTTACATATATTGTTGGATAATACATTTTATTTAAAACAAAGTAAGTACTCATTTGCAGAGGCTAGTATTGAGTAACTATGTCACGTGGTGTCTCATAATGGGGTAGCTCTAGAACCATTGAAAGTAAAGGCTATGCAGAAATGGAAGGTATCTACAAACATCAAACAATTGAGAGTTTTTTTTTTTTTATCAAGATATTATTATTGTTTTATTAAAGGTTATGCATCTATAGCCGCTCTATTCACTAATATATTGCAAAAAGATGCTTTTAATTGGAGTCCATTTGCATTATAAGCTTTTGAAACATTGAAATCTGCTTTGGTGCAAGCACTAATTTTAGCACTACCTGACTTTTCAAGTAGTTTATAGTGGAGACGGATACTTTAGGGACAAGTGTAGATGCCATTCTCTTACAAGATAAGCATCTAATTGCTTACTTTAGTAAAATGATTCCATTACATAAGAGGAAAAATTCTACATATGTAAGAGAATCATATGCTATTGTGCAGGTAATAAGGAAGTGAAGGTAATATTTACTAGGGTTATGATTCATTTTATGAATTGATCATAGAAGCTTAAAAGAGATTTTGACCTAAGTAATTCAAACTCCGGAGCAACAAAGATTTCTATCCCAATTGATTGGTTATGACTATGTAATCATGTAGAAAGCAGGTCCAAATAATTAAGTTGCACATGCATTATCATGCCAATATAAGGATTCCATTTGTTTAGCATTGTCCATGTTGATATTTAATTTTGTTGACAAACTTAAAGGCGAATATAATAGTTTGCCTTAGTTTCAGTAAATTATTCAATAGTTAGCGAATAACGGAAGTCTTAAATGGCCTTTGACTTGGAAGAATGGACTGTTATATTATAATAACAATAAGATATTTTTGGTACCTCAATCAGAGATCATTCCTCATATACTATTGAAGTATCATAGTATTCCATTAACAGGCCATTTTAGGAGAGAGAAAACATTTTAAAAGGTTGCTGTGGATTTCTATTAGGATTGTCTGCAACTGTTAAGTTTGTCAGCAAATTAAGTACACTACAGTACATCCAACGGGGTTATTAGCTCCACTTCCTAATCCAAACATAATTTAAGAAGATATTATAATGGACTTCATTACTTATCTTCCTAAATCCCAAAGATATACAGTGATTTTAGTGGTGTTTGACAGATTATCAAAGTACTGTCATCTAGGTCTATTGGATTCTCATTTTACTTTGTGGATTGTAGCACAATTATTTTTTAAAATTGTTATGAAATTACATGGTTTACCAAAAAAAAAATTGTTAGGATTCAGTCTTTATGAGTCATTTTTGGAAAGAATTATTCAAGATGAGTGGGACTACTTTGCATGCATCTTTTGCTTATTATCCACAAACGGATGGACAAATAGAAGTGATGAATAGAATTCTACAACAATATTTGAGATGCTTTATAATGGATACTCCTTCTCAGTAGGTTAAATTCTTGCCTTGGGCATAATTTGCATACAATGTTTCTACTCATACAGCTACTAAACAATCCCCTTTTGAGGTTGTTTATGGTAAACCACCACCTTCTTTAGTGACTTACATTAGAGGTTCAACAACAATAGATGTAGTTGAACATGAATTGTTGATAAGGGATGACAAATTGAAGTTGCTTAAGAAACATTTACAGCAAACTCAACAAAGGATGAAGGCTTATTGTGATAGGTACAGAACATAATTGCAATTTGAAATAGGTAACATGGTGTTTGTCAAGTTACAACCCTACAAGCAGATATCGGTGTCTCAAGGTACTACTCATAAGTTTTCTAAACGATATTATGGACATTTTAAGGTCATAAAAAGATTGGGTGCCTGAGCTTATGAGTTAGAGCTTCCATCTCATGCTTAAATTCATAATACATTCCATATGTCTCTTTTGAAGAAAGCCTATGGGACTAATATCCCTTCTTTAGAGTTGCCATTATAAGCTAAAGAAGGACATCCTATTTTGGAACTACTAATTATTGCTCGACAAGGTATTAGGGTTCCATAAGTACAGGTACAGTGGCATAGATTACAACTGAAGGATACTACTTGGGAAGATTGGGATCAATTTCAATAGAATTACCTAAATTACATCCTTGAGGACAAGGTTATTTTTCCATAAGAGGGGAAAATTATTACGGATAGAAGCAAAAGGGAAAAGAGATTTCCAAGAAAGTATGCAGAATATGTTATATAACAGACAAAAATGTAATAATACAATTAGTAGTTACAAATAATTAGAGTAGGTACAACAGAAATAACTAATAATTAAAGAAAATATCATATACAATTGATTTAACTATAGATCTAAACGTATATAAAAGAGATACATGATGAAAATAAAGGGGATTGAAGATTTTACTATACTTTGTGCTTGGGAAGAGATTTGCCATCTCAAATTGACTCTGGAATACAATTGATTCATATCTTGCAAACATCGAAACACAAAGAGAGTGAGAGAGTTAGTATCAAACCCTAATACTATGTGTAAAATAATTGAGATAGAAAAGAAAAGAGAGAGTACAAGAGATAATTCTTACCAAAGAAGCTAGGCTAAAAAGTTACATGGGTATCTTTTTAAGCTTTTGAGAATAGTAGGCTTGGGCCTTTCTTATATTCATTCAAGGCCTTATCATCCTCCTACACTTACTATAAAGTGTATAAAATAGTTGAATAAGATTGTAAATTAATATATATATATATATATATATTTTCTTCATATAATTGAATATTAAAAAGGATGGGATAATTTTATAATTACATATAACATGAGCATGGTGTCTACTAGTATACTTATTTATAATAATAATAATAATATTATTATTAGAATTATTTATGATATGACGATATAATAAAAATATTATGGAATTACATTATATTAACTTATTCTCTTATTATAAAAGGTAAGTGCTTTCAAAATTATATAAAATTCAATAAATAAAAAACGAAATATATAAATAATGAAATAAAAGGAATGAATACAGAAAAAGAAAGAGCTTTTGAAATTATATAGTACAATATGATTTGATAAATAGAAAGGGAAATACATTAATAATGAAATAAAATGAATGAATGCAAAAAATAAAAGAGTTTTTAAAATTATATATTATAATATGATTTCACACAATTGCTTCCTTTCTCCAAATCCATCTACATTTACCCTTTACCTTAGCAAATTTTATTAATCATTAAAATGACTTATCAAAGCTTATATAGTGTTGTGGTTTGTTGTTTGATTTGCAATGTATTAGACAAATAAATGCCATAAATAACACAAGAAAAAAGTTAAAATATTTATGCGGTCTAAACCTATGGAATTATATTGTATTTTTTATATTATACATTTTTATTTTTATTACATTGTATTGTCTAGATAACAATAAAAAATTTTACTATACATTATATGCTACGTATTATATTTATATAGTGTGTAAACACTAATATATTTTCGATGTATAGATATATAGAGTAAGCAAAATATGAGTGGCGATTGTTTTAAGAACTATCCAATATACACGTAAAAATTCTACTTGTACTTATATTAGTAAGGCATGTAATACTCATGGATTGTTTTTTGGGGGCAGATAACCGATGTCAACGATTCTATCCTCAACCATTTCACCTAACCTCAGAACCTAACGACAGGTGTACGAGTACCACCACCAGGTATGCAATAACTACCATGGATCTTTGAACGAGTGATCAGTGATTCTGATTCTAACTCTAGTAATAGCATACTTCTTAAATGAAACTAACCAGCCACATAACATTAAATGTAGCACATATTCAACCAGCCACATACGATCGTGATTTGACATTTAGTCCATACTAGAGTCGATATCCGCACAATGTCGTAACAACATCTCATAACAAAAATTCAATGGAAAACCTCATACAGTTTGGGACTCATCGAACACTTAATAGGTACTGAAAGAAATTCAGAATTTATACAATCTGTCATAAATATGTCTGAATACATCCCTAAATATTAATTATGGGCTATATGAGAATCAGGTTCTTATAATTTCTATATAGTGCAGTTACTTTGCTCCAGTAGGATATATAAAATTCGATTCATGGATAAAATTTTCCATTTCTACCAACAAATTGACTATATTCGTTATATATTGAAGCCATGTGATCACCATAATATACTGCCATAAAAGGATTATCTAACATTGTGTTTGGCAATATTTAAGAGAAGAGAAATGACTAGAATGGATCAAGTGAAAATGGAAAAAAAGTATTATTTTTTCATTTTGTGTTTAGGAGTGTAGAAAGGAAATAGGAGCTATTGGAAGAAATATGTTGTTATAAGTAAGACTAACAATTTAGCACTCTACCTTCTCAGACATAATAGAATACAATTATTAATAGGGTTTTTATAAGTAGAACTGAACAAAATTAGTAAATAGATCAAGTATGTTTATAGATTTATCTAGACATGGATTCAATATCTAAACATATTTCGTTTACATATATGATCTAATACCTAAACCCATTTAAATTTAAGATTCCTAATATTTATAATTTATCCTTTCACTCCAATCTCTTATCTAGTTTCCGCTTGTACAAACCTCACTTTCCCCTCATCATCCTCTACTACAAGACCACCAACGGTCTCACTTTATTGTTATTCTTCCCATGATTATCATCATCATTTAATTTGGTTTTAATTCCATAAGACTCATACTCTTATTTCTTATTTCCTTCTATATTCTAATATTCAACTATTTAAAAAAAAGAAAAAAGAAAAAAAGCACAATGTAATACATTTCAAGCTTATTATATAATAGCATCCATTGAGGCATACTTTATTAAGTTCCAACCTTACTATTGAATCCACTTGATATTTTTAGTTAAAATATAATAGAGTATATTAATAAGTTTTTTACTAAGTTAGTTATGTATAACTTAACTTATCGACCAATTATATCAATTTTTTCTAAAATTGGTCATATTGTACTTAGGGTCTGAATTTATGGTTTGATAATGAGCTATTGTATTTTGATCAAATCCTTTCATACACTTAGCTCATAAATAAAAAGATATCTTTACAAGTATTAATATAGTTTTCAATATAACTTCTGCTATAAGCATTAAGTAAAGACAATACTATAAATGTGTTTTTCAATTAGAGACACTATAGTTTTGATATATTTATTTTAGAAATTTCTTAATTGATATATAGGTTTGATTAAGAAATGAGGTAATATTATTAAGCAAATCGTATTACGAGTTTAGCTTGTGAAACATGATTGATAGACGAGATGTATTATGAGTTGAGTTGCTTAAAGATGAACCTTTTAGATTGCGCACATGAATACGATCCGTAGTTACTAACGGTGTCTCCATAATTTTAGTCTCATTTCCTTTATCGTCTCCCTAATATTTAAGAGGAAAATGGGCTTTAAGTGGAATTGTTTTCATGCTCACTCTTCACTTAATAACTAAAAACAGTATCCCTTTCATTTTTACTCATCTACACAAAACCAAAGTCACCGTATATTCAAATATTATTTTTCTTCTTAGTACACAACCATATGCTGTTGATAGAATGTTAGAGTGATTCGAATCATTACGATATTTCCAAAAAAACCTGAGCATTTTGATTTCCCAATCTAACTGAATGGCGTGTCATTACAAAGAAGTCTAAGTGTTCAATATATATATATATATATATTTGTGATCTTTCTATGTATAAAAATATTTCAAAATTAAACTTTTTGAAATGAATTACTTCTCAAATTACTAATGGAAAATGAAATCAATCCAATTAATAGACAGAAAAATGGTATTGTTTTTGGATATTCCATGTGGAAAAAAAAGATTTAACAAACTTCTAATATGGTCAATAAAAATTTAAGCTTATAAATTTTTAATTAATCATGTATTACTTAGTCAAGGCTGAAAATTGAAAATTTTAATTTTATAAAAAAAAAATCGAGAGAATCCAAATTCATAAATTTTATTTGTTACATTTCACAATGCATCCGAGTTTTCTCAATTTAACATAATAATTTATTATAAACGTGTATTTTAAGTTGATTCAGAAAACAAAGTCGTTCTTGATAAAAATATGCTCCAAGCCCAACATATACAAGGGCCAGGGCCAGTGACAAAAAAAAAACTTAGGTTCATTGAAGAAGCTGAAGTGGAAAATCATGAGAGCTCGTTGAATGGACCAAGCTTCAAGGTGGTCGTGTGGTCTTCAAGGGGAAAAGAAAAGTTGGTTGTGCTTTAACAAGTGATGAATAAATATCAAACAATATTTAGATATGTATTATTAATTATATTAAATTTATATTTTCACGTATTAGAATTTTAGTTACATTTATTTACTACTTATAAAAACACATTGTATATTAATAGCATTAAAACCTTTCTCCTTTAATGAGGGTTTACAATAGAAAGTATTAAGGATCAATGTTGTCATCCTGTTTTTATTTATTATTACATAATATACATATATACATATATTGTGTAATTATTAATAAATTTTTTTATATATAATGTGTATATAAAAAATAGATAATAGTTGCTTTACAAACTACTCATTTTACTACTACTACTATTATTATTATTAATATTTATATGTACAAGCTTTTCCTTGTTTTCGGATATTAGAAGAGCCGGTTTTAACGGCGCAGAGGTTGCCCATAGTGCATAGCAAAATGTCGCCATCAATATATAATATAGTAAAATGAATGATTAATGGATATTTTCATTCAATTTGCTCAAAGTTCCAAATAAGCGATGATTTATTCTTTATTACCTTGACTTGGCTTTATAAATTACTAGACTTTCTCCAATGTACGCAACATCCTCGTCTTATCACCTTACTATTGGGCTAAGATTGCTGACTAGTGGGCTGGAGATTTCATATTTACTACTTATAAACTATTATTAATTCCCCTCCAAGATTTATATGGAACTTTATTCTTCTTGGAATATCATATAATCTAACTCTTGATATCGAGCATATTTTTCTTGATAAGAGAACAAAACGTCAGATGTTTCATTTCAAATTCCTTTACCCAAAATCTTTTGTTACTAGTCCCTTTATAAAATCAAATTGTCTTGCCTAATGGAACTAAATGGCGCAAAGTTACTGTCTAGAATCTACACTGAGTTAGGGTTATGAACTGTCATCCATCCGAGGGTTTCTAACCATTCGGTTTTACACTCAAATGACCAACACCAACAGTATAAAATCATGTGAGCTGTTGGTACAAATTGTTCAAAAAGGTTAGTGGAAGAAAAGTAGCAATTATTTCCTACTCATTTGGAGGGGTGTCATGAATATTATTATGGTCAAACCTTTCCTTTTCCTAAACTTGTGTTTTGACCTCCTTTTGACTCCAACACTAAGGTCATTATGAGCAGTCGTCTTTGATGATTGCAAATTTGTCACCACTTCCCCAATTAATTTACCACTTTGGAAATAATAAGGTGAAAGGAAAAAAAAGAAAGATTGTTATATGTCATGTTGGATATATTGAAACAAAATTGGAATGGAATTACGATTCTAAGGTTTTATTTCCTATCTCATATATTGATAGTGTTTTTAAAAGGTAGAATCATAAATCTTTAAAATCAGGAATTTCGATTGAAAAAATGAAATCATGATTTTAATTAAAATTATTAATTTGATTTTCAATAATGAAGGGCATTTTGGATATATACTATTATATATATTCCATTATGTAAATATTTCCAAACATAGAAATAATGGATTTATAATCCTAATTTTAGTTCTTCATTTCATTTTAGGCTATTTCCTCGCATCATGATAGTAAATTGGTTTGATTTGTGTGTTTACGGGACATTGTATTTGTGGAACTTGTGTGGCCACTCGATTGTAAAAAAATGTGTAGGGCTTTATTGGCAATGGTTACCTAACCATTTAACAAAAAATTGTAGAATTGCAACATACAAAATCCTAGTTTCGTTTTGCTTTTCTTTTCAATTTTCCCTCTATATAATTGGGCGTATATGAGCGAAAACAAGTATGAAACCGATTTTAAATCACAAAAGGCTAGTTTAAAATTTTAATCAAGAAAACTATTAATCGCGTCTAACCTCGGGATGAGACGCTTCCACTAATTTTAATAAGTTTTAAGAGATAAAATCATACTTTTCGAATGTGGATAAAACCAAGTCCACCCTATCAGATTCAAAGTTTTGTATACTATAACGATACTCTTCTAAATTTTCAAATATAATTTTTTACACAATAAATCTTTATCTTATATGGTATGATCACTATTTTTCTATTAGGACGGAGGAGGACCATTTTTTGTTGGTGTAAATATATATCTAGTCACTGAAATAGTTGAGAAAATAATTGCCCCTTTCCTCATCTTACGGTGAAGCCCCTCTATCTTTGC
This sequence comes from Lumnitzera littorea, assembly GCA_024138015.1. Classification (NCBI taxonomy): domain Eukaryota; kingdom Viridiplantae; phylum Streptophyta; class Magnoliopsida; order Myrtales; family Combretaceae; genus Lumnitzera; species Lumnitzera littorea. Next base: position 104,548,516 of record JAMXBB010000006.1, on the reverse strand, counting down.
TTATTGAATTAAGTCCATGAACTTTTACATTTGTTTAAATAAGCCCCTCAACTTTGCAATGTGATAAATATTCAGTTTTGCTAATAATATCCCTTACTAATCTATACTTGAGTTTTGTTTTTTCTTTTTATGGTTAATCTCTAATTAAACTTTAATTAAGTATATCTTTTTGGGCTTCTATTTGTTAAATTTAGAGTTTATAATTAAATATGTGTGATTTAAAATTTTCAATTTGTTTAACTAAAAAGCTCAAGAGGCTATCTGAACAAAATTGAAAATACAAGGGGCTTTGGACATAATAATGTTCAATGGCTTAATTGCATATTAAGTAAGATTCAATGGCTTATTTATTTTCCATCAAAAATAAATAAATAAAAATAGCACAATTCCAATATCCAAGGAAATACCCTTGCTATGAAGGTGTCGATAAATGACTTTAGTATTGCACGTGTAAATATAACCATCAAATGATATTTAATCAGAAACAAACATACATAAATGAGTTATGTATAGAAATCACAAATGCATACTAAAATACTGTTGATCTTTATATATTAATTATTCAAACACAAATAAAGTGTTAATGATGATAGATCCAATAAATATTGCAAATAATATAGCATTATTTTTTGGATTTGGATCCTTTAAAGTTGTTTTATTAAAATTTTTTTAAAGTTATTCCCTTAAGATGTGTGTTGTAGAACTGCTGTAGTTAACTAATCATATATAATAGATGTGCTAGTCAATCTAGAAGACATATTGAGATGATGACACGTGGAGAAATGTTGTTAGGATAAACCCAATATCTTAAATGTGTATATGTAATTGTGGATCAAACTCGGTATTCTTGATCGTATGATCCCAATAGAGCTTTATTGTTTTTCTTAAACTTACTACTATTTTAAATAAATCAAATAATAAAAAGAGCCTCCTATTTATAGTTTTTGGAGATTAATCTTGTCCATCAAAATAGCTTTAAGATGAATTATTGAGATTGAGTTCTTTTATTGAAGCTTATCTTTTCCTTTAGCCTTTATGGGCTTAGATTTGAGCTATAGTATACTTAAGGTTTTTGTCAGCTAAATAAGGTATATTATAATTATTATTTGGCTTAAAGACCAACTAAGCCTCCTCAAGGCTCAATAAAACTAAATGAAGCCTAAATAAGCAAAAAAAAAAAAAAAATTGTCTTCAAGTCTTCTTTTTGAATACAAAATAATTGAGTAAGATCAAGAGTGAAAAATCTAATTTGATAATTCCCGTTCTGAGCCTATTAAACCAAATTTTTCTAAAACATCCCTAAACGGATTAATTTCCCTACCTTTGTCATTAGTCGAAGATATCAACTCATAGTGTTAAATTGGGTTAAAAGCCCAAATACCAAAATAACTCTCTATATAAAATGTAAACACGTGTAATCAATAGTTAATAATGTAAGAAAAAAACAATACTATAATAATATCATTTGATAATTCAAAAATCAAAACAATCTCGATCATTAAATTGATAATTTTATTTAAAGTATTTTCAGGATCCATTTCTCTTATATATATATATATATATATATCCAGCATGTTTGGTCACTGTTCAGTACAATGAGCTCAGAATCCCATGTTTCCCGTGCACACAGTCTCTATTTGTATTTGACGACACGTCGTCGAACACAACAAAATCGAAAAGTTGAGACATGACGTATGATTCCCTTGTCCCATTGACAGTGCTTCCCTCGTTCAGACTTCTCAAACCTAATCTGGCAGAAAATTGTTCATGTTCATGTTCCCCTCCATTGACAGTGCTTCTCTCGTTCAGACTTATGCAAACGACAACCTGCGCTCGGCAAGGAGGGACAAAGGTACAATGCACATTTTTTTCGATGGAGGTATAGTGCACGTTTGTGATAATATAAAGATATAAACATATATTGTGCACAATTCTTAAAGCAAAAATTATTGTCGTATCGAAATTTAATTATGAAAATAGAATACTTAAGGGCTTGTCAACTTTGCATCAAATAGCGTTGTTTTTACATTTTGTGGATGATAAAATCAAAGTGATTTTGTGATGATTTTACGACATAATTCATACTCCTTCTCTGATGTGTATCAAAGTTATTTTTGGGATAGTGTAAATAAAACTTCTACGTATATGTATAATATATCTAAATATGATGAATCAGATGGGGATTACCTAAATATTATAGAATTCTGTTCATTTTTATTTTTTAAATAAGAAATAGAATAATATCAAGTAAAAAGTCTACAAAATCTCAAAGAAAATGTTGGCCACAATTATGATATGAATACCTATGATGAGACGGACTATTGTCACCGTTTCTAGTGCGAGGAGACGTGTTACTCTGCAACTTTTTTTACCTCCACTGGAAATGTAGTTTATACATTTCTAAGTTAAAACCACACGGGTTATCTCACCCATTTTATAATTCTTGAAGCAATTTGATTATCACAAAACAGAAAGCTCGTAATCGAGAAAATTGACAATTAAAAATGTGATTTTCATTGGTGTTGATGATGTGGTATGACTCGTATCCTGAATTTTACGGGATGTTGGTGGAGTTATCACACTCCATGAGGTATAGTATAATCGTGATAAACCATGGAGAGAGAGAAGACTCCACCATTAGTGTCTACAACCGTTGTCTATTATGAAGCATCTAAACTACAAGTGATATTAACCAGAATCAAACGTAAACATAGCAGTTAACAAATGTAAATATAGAAAAATAAGATAATTTGTACTCAAACGGGATATGGTATTTTGCTTCTCTCTTCCATTATTGACACTAAATTTCCTTCAACAAACACATAATAACCCATTATAAATTTCCCGTTTATCCTGGAACCTACCAAATTTTTATCTAAGAAGCATTCTACAGTACTATATCCATGATTTTCATACAGTATACCTCACATCACAAGTAAGCTTCCTTTAAATAACACAAAATACGCTCTAAAGCTATTGAATGGTGTAATGTTAAAGAAGACATAAATTGACTTATAACACTAACCATACCAGTGAATATGTAATATCAACCCTCAAGTCAATGCCAAATGGTTCAACTTTTGAAAGAGTTGTTTATATCTCTTTTCATCTTCAAATAAGCCACCATCGTGTGTAAATTGCAAATTAGGAAGCATTTGGTGCATTGAATGGCTTAGCTCCTAATTTCGTCTAGAATACAAGGAGGATTTCTTATATTTAGAATCTTTTTGTGTTGTGCTCCCCTATCCTACCATCTCAACATCTTAAGAAATATTTCAATATTCCTAAACCATCTCAACATCTTAAGAAGTATTTCAATATTCCTAAATCTCCTATATGAAACTGGGTGAAATAGAAAGACTTAAATGATGAATCCTATATTAGCATACAAACAAAAATAATGGTAGATTCACACTATATAAAGAATACCGAGTAATCATACTTGCTCTTTTATAGACCAAAATAGTGTAAAATACTAGTAAAAGTTAATTGAAAATGTCCATTAAAAATGACGTAATGATTTGCTTTTCTTTAGTAAACCACCTTTATTGGTAGCAAGGTACTTCTATCAACTTTCACATCATACCATTAACCGCTATTTGCGATATAGCTATCATCAATTCTTATTATAATAGACAATGAAACCATATGCTTAGACAAAATAATATACCTAGATTTGGTTCGTCAATGGTTGAGAAAGATAACTAAAGAAAATTATTAAAAGAAAATTCTCAATCAATTGAACTATTTTGAAAATTACGAGTAAATATGATTTTCTCTATTCAAATCAATTGTGATTGAATCCAAAAAAAAAAAAAATCTAACCTAATCGTAAAACATGAAAGCAATATGGATAAATCTCAATCAAATCAGATGTGGTCAGATTTAACATATAATATCTACAATATATACAAAAATATATATCATAAAAAAAACGTAAAAACATAAAATAACGAAATACACAAAATGTATATTATATAATTTTAGATTTCCTACATTTCTCCTCAAGAGTGATATATATCATTCATAACTTGCATGAAATATTGAAGACAAGCTATTTAGATAATAGAATTGTGCACAATCGTCAAAATCGCGATTCTCTCCATTCAATTATATAAGTTTATAATTTTATAAAACTCATTCACCTTAATTGGGATATGAAATCTTTTTCTTATGTAACCTTATATTTTTAATCGATTCTACGTATTAAACTTATAGAAATTTATATTTTTCACCGAGTTTACCAATTCTTTATATATAAGTTAAACTGGCCAAATTGAAAAATATAACTAAGCTTCTACGAATGCATTAACTATTAGGGTATTAAATCACATTCCCTATCTGATTGCTACTCTTTTCCTCTTTCTCTTTATCCTTATCCATTGTTTGATATTGATAACCTTCATTCAAATTCTAGTTCCAATAGAAAAGTTTCTAAGGAAAACTATATATTTAAGCTTATGCAGTCAATAACTCAAATTGAGTTGAAATATTTAATTCTCTTTAATAATTGCATTTTTATAAACAAATAATGGAAAAAAAGAATTAGTTCCAACTTTACTTGTCCTTCTTTCGTGTATGTTTGATTATAAGTTACCATTTTTTAGGGAAAAAGAATATAATTTCTTCATTTCTTTATTTCTATCATATATTTCAAGTACTTTATAACTACCATAAGAAAATCTATAGTTTTTTAAAACTATTTTATAGATGTTGTAGAAACTTATGTTTCTATGTTTTAATTTTGCGTTTCAATTCTACATACCTTCTCACAATTCCAAGTAAAATCATGAGTTTAATGACCTTAGCATTGTGAAGATATTAACTTCTTGATTGCATGCAAAGATATGTTATAGCTTAATTCCTTCTTCAAATTTAATGAAATTACAATCCAAAAATGCTACATATGATCATGTTGAACCAAATCTTTCACAATACTCAAGGTTGCTTTAGTTTCAATAATTCCAATGTGTCTTCAAACTTTGCATCTAAGTCTTGTAACAATCTCTAAAGCTAGATAACTCTATACATTCATTAGGAAATGGCTCCTATATCCCCTTTCCACTACTGCTAGTAATCATTGACTCTTCCTTATTCCTCTAAGTTACAAGATTGCCCCATAATTTTGTGTAACATATAGAAGCTAATTTGTAATCTATTATATCTCCTCTACAATCAAAATCAATTATTGTGAAGGGGCACTTTCCCGAAGTCCTCTTGAGGTACCTAAGCATAAGATTTACTCCATTCATATGAGATTTAGTAGGGGCATGCATGACTTAACTAAGAGCAACTTTATCAATAAGTTCCTTATGGAGTTCCATACGATATTACGGTAGTGTCTTAAAGAACTTTCTCTATTAAGAAATTCTCCATTTTATTAATGAGTTTTTTTAAAGAACTCACCCAACTTAAGCAACCCAGTTTAATGGTGTTGGAATTCTTTAGTATAAGTTCCTTAGTCTAGGGAATTGTGCTACGTAACTCTACTAAAGTTGCTCTAACAAGAATAACAAAATATGCTAAATCTATTTTGGTAAGGGACAAATAAATTGATCTTCTTACTAATCTTTCGTACATACCTTTGAGGCAATGAAGTATTCATACATTTGAATTCCACATTACCAGTTTCCTTTTGGAGATCCAAAATATGTGTTTTGAAACTAATAAAAACACATTTCTTACTTCTAGCTACCTCTATTCTCTAAAAGAATTGCAATTCTCTAAGTTCCTTAGTTTTAAACTCATCTTTTTTTTTTCTTCAATTGAGCAATTTTATCTATACCACCACCAATATTGATTATGTCATCAATGTAGACAATTAGAAGAGATTTTAATCTATCTCTACCTCATTTAACAAACAACATTTGACCTCACTTTACTTGTACCTGAACCTAACCAAAGTATCTCTAACCATTTTGAACCATGCCCTAAGAGACTGTTTTAACCCATGAAGGCATGAAGGGATTTATGCAACTTATAAACTATTCTAGTATCTTTGTCAAAACTAAATTCGTGTGTTATTTGCATATGATTTCCTCCTTTAAATCCTCATTCAAAAAAGCATTCTTCAAATCTAATTGGTGTAGTGACCCCTTAGTCTTGTTGTAAGAAATAAAATAACTCTAATAGATTTTAGTAAGCCATTGGAGAAAAGATATAGTCATTAATTGCTATCATTTGAGTATAAAGCCTAGAAAGCTAACCGAGTCTTATGTCCCTCAATGCTTCTATTGAATTTATACTTTAAGATAAACACCCATTTACTCCTAACAACTCTCTTCCCTACAACCAAATTCATAACTTTTCATGTAGTAGTTTGAAGTAGAGCCGCCATCTGCCTTAAAGCTGCCTCTCTCCACATGCCCCTCTTTCAGTACATACCCTTTTTTTCCTTTGTCAAGGCTATTGTTTATTCCACCTTCCTCTTGAACTTTAGATTAACATTCACTATTGACCGATGTTTGGACTAAAGTCTTTGAGAAAAATGATTGATATTGCAAACTAACCTTAAGAGATCTAATTTTGAGCTAATTTAGAACATTTTCTAAGGTTGATGATAGCTTTTAGATGGACTTACTTAAGGGATAGTCAACTTACATAAGATAGGGAAAGTGAAGCCTTTCACAATCTAAAGGTAAGTTATTCAATTATGATAAATTACGAATACTAAGATAACTTGAGTGTGATGATTGCAAGATGTCCAAATTAAGGCTATAAATGAGTCAAGTTAAGATGATATAATGTAAACTCAAGCTCAAGCTTAACTCAAAATCTCAAAGCTTAAGTAAGACTTAAGCTCAATTGAGCTAAGAATCTTTAGCTCAATCAACCAAAGTAGCATTTATTAAACTAAAGCTCAACTCAATTGAGCTTGTTTAAGCTTAGTTTATTTAAAAATATATTTTCTTCTAATTACAACAATATAAACATTGTAACTCAACTCGAACTTTAGTAATATTTATACTCAACTCAAGCTCAATTAAGCTCGTAAGTAATCAAGCTCGTAAGTAATCAAGCTAAATACCATGAAACTTGAACTCAACTCCACCATTGTCAAGTCGAACTTAAGTAAAGATTGAGTTAAATTTGAGTAACTCATAAGTAGTTTGACTCATTTACACCTTTAGTCACTCACAAAAAGTTGATTACTAGAACAGTGTATAGTATTTAGGTAGATAATCAAGAACTAGAAACATGATCTCTTACATGTTAAGCAACTAAGACTCCTATTGAACTTTAGTGCCTAAATAGGCTTGATTTTACATACTATATCAACTATGACATACAATCTTTTGCCATAACATACATATTATACCGACTGTAATATGCAAATATCTTTTTAGAAGGATGAAACATTTAAACTTGTTGGAATGATGAATAACCTATAGACACACTATATTGCTAAACATTTTGAGAGGAAAGGAGTTGAGAAGATGGGACTAAAAACATATGATGGAGTATGATAGTTAAGGACCTTTTATAAGACTCTATTAATGAGAAAAGGGGCAATTAATATGACTTCTCATCATAAATAGTTTGGAATAAAGTATGAAAGCATCATGATCTAGCAATTTTAAGTAAATGTCTATTCTTATTCTTTACTAACAACTTAGACTTAGACTTAACTATAGACTTAGGACTCATCTTAAAGATGAAGTACAAGTTGCAGTATCCCTAAGCACTACAAATCATCCTCTTAAAGTTCAGTCTAGTAATACAACCAACTGAAGAGAAAATTACTTAGCAATCCACATCCTTGGTTAATTTACTCGTAGATAACATATTATATTTCAATTTAAATATAAAAAGTATATCCATTAACTTCAAAGTAGCCAAATATATTGTTTTTTTTTTTCCCATAGCTTCAATGGATTCACCATTAGCAATAGAAGTTTTATTTAAATCTTTATAATGGTTTATAGAATTAAATGAGTTGTGAATTATACATATGATCTAAATTAATAATGCTAATTATCCAACATCCACATCCAAGGTTGTTATACACGGTCAAGAAACTACCTTTTTAAGCTACAGTAATTGATGAGTACTTAATGGCCATTCTATCGGTTGAGGAAATCTCTATTTACCTAAGAATCTGGTGTAAAAGGGCTATTTGGTTCATGACAAAGATAGGTCCCGGACTAGAATTTCCTTGCAAAGTAGCTTTAGCTACTTAGAGCTTCTTAAGGGTTTGGTCACCCTTTTGACACCTAGACGTCAAGTACTTTAGTTTCTCACATAACTGCCAAGATATTTTCCCAATGTGGTCAATCTCTAACAATGGTTACACCATTGCTTCTCTTAAGTTAAATTCTTATGCCCAGCCTCTTTAACTAGCACCATTCTAGAGTGATTCAAATATGGCATCTGATTTGTCAACATTGCATGTTGTCAGCTCTCTTTCCTTCTTAATTTAGCAATTGCTTTCTTAAGGCTTGGTAAGGATTGTTTACCCTGCAACCTACCTTGTACTTCATCTAAGTTGGAGTTCAACCTTTAGTAAAAAAATCAAAGATTCCACCTTTCTCTAACATACTTTTCTAATTGATTCCGTCTTCCATACACTTCGAGTCAATCTCATAAAACAAGTCCATCTCTTGCCAAAGCTCCATTAGTGTATCAAAATATGAACACTCTTCCATATTTCCTTTGGTAGTTTTATGAAAGATTAGATCCTTCCCATCCATGGCTCTATAAAATTTGTATGAGCTAGGCGATCACAATGGAATCCTACGCTCTCTAAGCACTAAATTCTTCAAACTTGAGATTTGATGCCTTAATTGCACCCATCAAATGCCCTAATTTTCCACCTCCAGGAATCACAAACTCTACCAATTGAAACCATTGATCGAGAGTTTACATTCTTCAGCTTATGTGGGGTAATTTAGATAGTGTGGTGATCAACTATAGATGAAGCCCAAGGTTAGCTGCTTAGGATAGTGTCTCTAAGTGCACAAGAACTAAACTAAGTTTGGTTCTAAATGAAAGCTCTTGACTCTTCCTTATGGTATTGCTTATAGTGAGTTAGTTTTAGTCGATATGGATTTATTAAAGCTATGATACCATGAAGACAATTCTTGAAACTAAATCCTAAATCAAATTTAATCATCAATTTGTTTTAATGTTCTAGTTCGATCCAAGCAAATATCATTCGATCCAAAAGAATCTATCTAATATTAAAACATAGAACAAATGAGACAAAATCTCAACTAAATTTAGGTATAGCAAGATTTAATGGATGATATCCTTATTATAAGTAGAAATACAGATCAGGAAAAAAAAATGGGGAAACATAAAATAATAAATGACATAAAAATATCTAATCTTATGTTTTCTAAAATACTTATTTCTATTAATTCTTTATTCAATGGTATTTTATAATATAAATGGATAGTTTTTCACCTTCTACTATATCACACTAATAATAAGTAATCACCACTATATATGGTTGCTTCAAAAAAGTTGAAATAATCCTCTCGATCATGCTCTTTAACGCATACTATGTGATGATAATAATAATGATAATGAACTCCCGTAGATAATAATCATGATGAGAAGGTTCCCTTGGTCATACATTGGTCAAACCAAATATTTGAATAATAAATTAAGTACACTGTAGTCTCTACACCACACGGGTGACCATATGTTTATTTTATAAGTTTTTACTATGGCTTTTTTGTTAGGGAAAATAGGAAATATATTTACCCTCTCGTCTTTGATTAGATGTTCCAAAACAAAAGATGTCACAAACTCCATAATTCACCAGCTTCACCACTTTTGCACAGATTTGAGGAGCCCACAAAATTATACTTTCCGCTTATGCAACAACTCCATGACATAGAATTTCCCATGTGAGAGAGAGAAGAGTGTTGTGGTTTGTGAAAATACTGTTGAATGCTCCTAATAAGCATCATCCATCAAACAATTATATATATATATATTATAAGCGTAGGATTTATTTTATCTTATATAGACACATTCCACTGAATGGAAAATAGAGATCATATTTATGTCTTATTTAGTATGGAATTTGTGTCAGTTTTCAAAAATAGATAAAATTGAATAAAGATAAAACATAATTTATTTATAACGTAATGGTATTTATTATATAATAATTATATTTATCATATTGTGTCTTATGTCGAATTCATGTTTAGTTCATTGTCTTCATATTTTACAATGACCAAACAAGAACCCTTGCAATATCCCATACAGTTTTATTTTTGCAACAAGTACTTCTTAAAAGATCACTATTGCTTCTCTAAATATCAATGAATTTTTTATCAATAAATCAAATGCATTCGAATGATTAAAATTCTCTTACCTTCTATTTAATAGATATCATATAATATATATATATATATATATATCTAACTTTAAGCTAAAATAATAAACATCTATCGGAATCCGGTGTGATAACAACTTGAACATGCACCAGTTCTTTCAAGTCCCTTTTTTTTTTTTTTTTTTGCCAGAGGCAGAGAAAAAGCAGCTTTTGCTTTTAAAAGTTGGTTTGTTGCTTTTTGCATGATTGGTCCAAGTGTCCCCGGTGTCGCTGTATTGACTGAAGAGACAAGGAAAAGAACGATTTAAAAAAAAGAAAAATTAGAGGATCGATAAAGAGCCAATTAAAACGTTGATTAAATTACGGGCAAAGAAAGAGAGGAAAGAAAAAAAAAAAGGAAAAAAGGAAAGCGGTGAGACTAATAATTGAGACACTACACCACTAATGATCTCACTAGGAGCCATTTTGTCACCAATCCCCATAAGTCCTCCTATTTTTCTCGAGATTCACACTCTTTACTTAGGTTAATTTTATTCTTCATCAGATATATATATATATATATATATATATATATATTTGAGGAGAATGTTGATTGTTGTGTGGTGACCGAAATCTCAGAGAATGTTGGATTCCATAATGTCACTGTATGAGAAACATAGACAGAGCAGTGATTTCTGATGCAAAGATGTCAAAAACTCGATTTTACTTGCGTATTGAAAAGGAAAATTTCTTTCTTCCTTTTTTTTTTTTCCTTTTAATTATCCAATTTAGAAGAGGAATCGCAAATTGTGTTGGTAGGATTATCTTACCTTTTATTTTTGGTTGAATTCATATTATACAAAAATTACAACCTGAAACTTTCATCAAGAAGAATGAATCGAAAATATTTTTAACCATTCACTTACATTTTACCTTTAAATATTATTATTATAAATACAATGATTGAACACATTAACTGATACAATCATTTTGGTTCATTGCTTCGCGATGTTTCTTTCAAATTATTGATATTTTTTATACAAATATATAAACAGTAAATTTTAACATGGCAAAGAAAAAAAAAATCACCAAAAAGACTTCCGAATGCTATTGGGTTTGTGTGAAATGTCAAATAGAAAATGGCAGACCACAAATATTGTATTGTTTCTTTTATGCCTTGTTTTAGAGAAAAAAGATTCAATGGTATTAACACGTTAAGTATATCATTAACTATTATATAAATATTAATAATATTTAAATACATAATAATAAAGTAAATTTTGATCTATTTATCATTATTCTTATATAAAATTAAATCAAGATTATAGATAAATAGTCTAAGTTATAATAGTACCCATTTAGGTAATAATCGTATTTTTCGTCTTATACATCGTATATCATATCAGCCTTTTTGTTTTCTCTTTGATATATCCCTTTGTTCATATTATACTTGAATTGAAAATCACTAATCCTAATTAAGAATATTATTATTGCTTTTTTTTTTATTTTATAATTCTCGATGCATCCGTACCTCAACATTTAGATTTTTCTTTTCCTTGTATATTTGAGTTTTAGCATATGTTATAAATGCTAAATGAAATAGTGATAAGTGGTTCAAGGTATTGGATATTAATCATCACTCTTTCATCCAAGGCACCAATAAAAATTAAAAAAAAAATTACCAAACAAGGAAATATTTTTCATTTTCATCTAATTTTCTTACCACTTGTAGTTACCGCCATTACCACTTAATACTATCAATACACGCAATATTTAATATCACTGCCATATTATTTAAGCATGGAAAAGATAATTTAGAATAAATAAACATGGATTTTTTCCTCAGAAAACATTTTCCGGAAAACAAAAATACCTTAACTTTCGCCCATCATGCAACCTGTTAACAGAATTCCTAAAAACGTCAAAAAGTGAGTTCAGTCTTTACCACTTACCACTACATCTTGCCTTTGTTTATTCTATAATATCCTGGAAGTAGAATAAGCGATTCTGGCACAACTTTTCCTGCATAATTCCACAGTTGATGGACCTAAGCTGTCATGCATCGATTTAATGTGACCTGTTACATTAAAGAGACCCCTAAGAAGTGCTTTTCTTCTGTTTTTCTTTTGGTTTGTGCTAATGGTGAGCATAACCAGAAAGTTTATTTGTTCCACTTACTAGGAAATTACCCAAGTTATTTGCATAAATATCATTTAAGGGTCCACGGGAATTAAAACAGTAAACAAGGGAGTTTACAAATACACCCCTAAGGCCTAAACGGGTTTAAGTACAATAGCCTTTCCTAGTCCTAAAGTGAAAATTCACTTCTCTATAACTTTTAAAAATATGTATATATACCCAAAATTGTCACTAAGATCTCGAAACCTTAGTCATCTGTGGTTATTTTAGCAGGCATTTTAAGATTTAAGCAATGGTTAGAGAATCATTCGCATAATTTTTAAAAGTTATAAAGAAGTAAAATCACGTTTCAAGAATTTAAAGTTTCATACATGCAATATTTGCAATTATACCAAAAAGAAACAGGAAAAAATTAAAAAAAAAAAAAGTAAGTGTTCCTACTAGCTATAGACTGTGTCAAAGATTTGGCCAATATGGCTAAGCTTTTATGGATACTTTTATTTACTTTACTTTATATTTTACCAGTGGCAGGCATGTTGGTGTCCTCCAAGTCATTCACTACCAAACCAACCTGTTGTTATTTTATTTGAGGATGCACCAGGATTTCAAATTGGTTGTAGCTTCTTGAGATAGTCACTTCCCTCCTTGCCTTAAGAGTTTGTTTGCTTTTGCTTGCTTGCACAAGTTCATAATAAATAGCTCTTCTCCATACCATATTACTATCATTTTGACTCTTAAACACTCCTTTCTCAGAAGTAAATGGAACAAAGAAGAGCAAGGAATGCTGCTCTTTACTTGGCATTGTTATTCTCTTTGTGGTCCGATGCATGGGGATTGCTCTCTCCAAAAGGCGTCAACTCCGAAGGTAACTAGTGTTACCATATTGTTAAACCTATTAGATTTATTATGGTTTATATATCCATCCTTTGACAAGTAGTACAATGACAGCTGAAGAAAATGATATTGTTCTTATAGAAGATTGATTCAGTTGTCCTTTTATGATTGTCATTGAACTGTTTAGTGCAAGCCTTGATGGCAATCAAGAAGTCGTTAGTGGATCCTTATGGTGTCCTGGAAAATTGGGATGAGAATGCCGTCGATCCATGCAGCTGGACAATGGTCACTTGCTCAAGTGACTCTTTTGTCATTGGCCTGTAAGTAGCACCAGGAAATAACAGAACTTCATAGGAAAAAGAATTATTTGTGAAAATTAAGGAAGCCCGGTTACTGATTCAAGGTGATCTTCTTTTGCAGTGGCACTCCAAGCCAGAATTTGTCTGGAACTCTTTCACCAAGTATTGGAAATTTCACTTATCTCCAGTTTGTGTGAGTAGTGAAACATGGATAATGACATATGAACGAAAGCACTTTCTGGAATTGAAGTAATTTTGCTTATGGCATATCTTGTTTTCTTACTGCATTCCAGGCTCTTGCAAAACAATAACATATCAGGACCAATCCCATCTGAACTTGGGAGGCTAGAAAAACTTCGGACACTAGACATCTCTAGCAACTCTTTCACCGGTGGAATTCCGGATGAACTATCCCAGATGAGAAGCCTCCAATATTTGTGAGTAATTTTATATGTTGATAGCAATAGCAGATTATCTATGCCATTGGAATTCTCAATTTTTGTTTCCAATCTGTTTCATACCCAGTAATTAACTTGGTCACATGAAAACAGGAAATTAAACAATAACAGCCTGTCAGGAACTATACTTCCTTCTCTGGCCAACATGTCACAGCTAGTCTTACTGTAATTTCCTCAGCACCTTATTGTTTTATTTGCAACTTCCAACACCCTGATAAGTTTTCCCTTCCTCAACGTCTATTCTGATTTTGCTTTCTTTTTCATTTTTTCCCCCCTTCCTTAAATAAAGGGATCTATCATTTAACAATTTGAGTGGTCCAGTGCCTCGGGTTATTGCCAAAACATTCAAGTAAGGAGTTAACTTCTTTTACTTACCATTACCCGTTAATGTTAGTACTCACTTACTCTGACATTTGCTTACTTTCTTGTCATAAACAGTCTTGCTGGAAATCCATTAATTTGTGCCAATGGAAATGAGGAAGAATGTAACATGACAGTACCATTCCCACTTTCCTTTAATGTGAATAATTCACTGAGTAAGTACTATCCCTGCTTCTCGAAAATATTTTGACTTCAATTTTTAAGTTTCTTATTTCATAGAAATGTTTTTATAGATCTTTTTGGGCATTCATCATAATTTAAGCATAGTAGTAACTCAAGATTACAGATAGTATGCCTTTTAAAGTCAAATGGTGGTGAGAGACAAATGGTAGCAGCCAACCTTTAGTAGTGGAGGTTAACAACCACAGGATGTCACAAATAGAAGATGGGGAAATGGTTTTCTCTTTCAAAACGGAAATTATCTTCTTCATTTTCCATAGACATTTTTAATAATAGTTAATTACCATCAATTGTTGCTAAAAGTCACTAGTAAGCACAATCTCTTAAAATTGCTAGATAATATTTGGCAGTTGTAAAGATTTAGTTATCAAAGATGTCAATAAAAAACTTGTGAGGACATTTTCTGCGAAAGTTTCATGAGATTTTGCATATTTTGTTAACTTGTGTATAACAGTACCTGCTATTTCCTTTTAGAACTGTATGTTCTTTGTTTGAATTCAAAAAAGCATCATGATAAACTTCTGCTTAATATATTCAAACACAATAAGTTATCCCCTGGTTGTGATCACCTTTCGCTCTCTCTTAGTTCTTGGTTTTTTCTTTCACCTTCCAGACTCTCAACCTTCCAGAAGGTCTAAGAGCCACACGATCATCTTAGCACTTGGTACAAGCTTTGGTTGCATAGGCTTACTTGTCCTTGTCCTTGGTCTTTTCTTATGGTGGAGGCATCGACGCAACAAGCAGATATTTTTTGATGTTAATGGTTAGTCCACCTAAAAATATGGCATCTTATTGCATGCATCAGCTTTTTATCCTAAACTACCAACTTCAACCTTCCAGAACAATACCGTGAAGAAATCTGCCTTGGAAACTTGACGAAGTTCCATTTCCGAGAACTTCAAATAGCTACAAAAAACTTTAGCAGCAAGAATTTAATTGGAAAAGGTGGCTCTGGAAATGTATACAAAGGATATCTTCCAGATGGAACAGTTGTAGCAGTAAAGAGGCTAAGAGATGGTGATGCAATTGGAAGCGAGATACAATTCCAAACCGAAGTTGAAATGATCAGTCTAGCAGTGCACCGAAATCTCCTTCGGCTCTATGGATTTTGCATGACTCCGACAGAAAGGATTCTTGTCTATCCCTACATGTCAAATGGCAGTGTAGCATCACGTCTCAAAGGTATTGTACCCGCAGCCTTTTTATATATTGCAACTGTTTTCATCCTAGGATTCTCAATGATAAATTCGCAATCCACAGCCTTTTGATCTAAAAGTTTAACTTATTAGATCTGATGTGGCTCATAACACCCTCCCTCACTTGAATAATGAAACACAATGTTGGAAATAACTAAAACCGATGCTTCACTTAAATTGTAGCCAAACCGACATTGAACTGGGGAACGAGAAAACGGATCGCCCTGGGAGCAGCAAGAGGCCTATTGTACTTGCACGAACAATGTGATCCCAAAATTATACACAGGGATGTCAAGGCAGCAAACATATTACTTGATGAGTACAACGAGGCTGTGGTAGGAGATTTTGGGTTGGCAAAGCTGTTGGATCACTGGGATTCGCACGTAACTACTGCTGTGAGGGGCACAGCAGGACACATAGCTCCCGAATATCTATCAACAGGCCAATCCTCTGAGAAAACAGATGTATTTGGCTTTGGAATCCTTTTACTTGAACTCATCACTGGCTTAAGAGCTCTTGAATTCGGTAAAGCAGCAAATCAAAGAGGGGCTATGCTAGAATGGGTAAGAGGACTGATCTTTTTGCATATAGGAACAGAATAGGGCATGAGGTCTATTGAAGTATGTTTGTGCATCTTTTTATTTATTCTTAAACTTCCTTTTTCAATACATCGCTTCTTATAGACAAAATGCATGGCATGCCATATCAGCAAAAGTATTTTAAAAGGTGTCTTAAAATATTATAGGACTAGATACTTTTGCAAACCCAAAAAATGGAAAGGTGTGAAGACTTACAATGCATTTATGCAGAACACAATTTTTAGCAAGTTCGAACACAAGAGGTCACCAATCTAATGGCTTTGGATGCAGGTGAGGACAATTCATCAGGACAAG
This sequence comes from Lumnitzera littorea, assembly GCA_024138015.1. Classification (NCBI taxonomy): domain Eukaryota; kingdom Viridiplantae; phylum Streptophyta; class Magnoliopsida; order Myrtales; family Combretaceae; genus Lumnitzera; species Lumnitzera littorea. Next base: position 104,531,869 of record JAMXBB010000006.1, on the reverse strand, counting down.
AAACTAGAAATGCTAGTAGACAAGGACCTAAGAGATAATTATGACGAAATTGAGCTAGAGGAAATAGTCCAAGTAGCTCTTTTGTGTACTCAGTACCTTCCTAATCTAAGACCAAAGATGTCTGAAGTGGTCAGAATGTTAGAAGGTGATGGACTTGCAGAAAAGTGGGAAGCTTCTCAAAGAGCAGAAGCAACAAGATACAGAGCTAATGAGTTCTCCTCCTCCGAGCGGTACTCGGATCTTACTGATGACTCATCGTTGCTTGCGCAAGCAATGGAGCTCTCAGGACCCAGGTGATAAGAACATCAGATGGTGAATTATAAAAGAATGAATCACGCTTTGTGAGAATACAACGCCAAGGGTCATTATTGATGGTATGTTGTTTATTAGCATTAAAATTTCGTTGGATTCAGAAGAGCTTGTGTGATTTCAAATGTACATAGAAATCCTAAGTATGAGTGTGAAATCCTTGATATCATTTCTAATTGCAGCTAGATATTTTTTCTTTTGTAGAGGTTGTTGTATCATTGCACCATGGATGTCATTATGTGGAGATTTGCATCGACAAAATGTCAGGAAAAAAGAATGCAGGAATTAGATTTGCAACAAACTTGATCCTGTGAATTTTTTAATACTTTGATGTCCGAAGGCGTGGTCATTTATTCATTAAATTTGTTGTTCTTTTTCGACCTACAAGTGTGCTCACTGCACCTCTAATATTACATTAAGAAGTTGTAACATCTTCCATCTTGGTTAATTTGCTCTAATACCATGACATCTCAGGCTCAACAATGTCAATAACCAAACTAAGATAAGATTAACGGGTCTTTAATCAATGTTGTCCAAAAGTTTCTAATCAGTCATGACTTTGGTGCTCACTTCCTTGGGCTTACACCTTTCCAAGAGCTTTGGGGTTTCCTAGGAGTATCGACCTTCTTGTTAGAGTTACTTTGGGGGAAACATAAAGCGTGAAGTCAAATTCATTTGTACACTTCTCATTTTCAATAAAATGCAACTGAATCTAGCATGAGTTGGCTACAAGAATATATGGATGGAACTAATAGTGGAGTCTCAGAAAGTAAGTAAAATTTCTGCTACATGTTGAAATGACACTTGAAAATCTTATATGACTTGCACATTAGAAGATTTAGGGTTGATTGACCTAACTTGATACAAAAGTGTAGGTCGATTCATCAACCTATGCAGGTGAAGAACTACACATTCATATTCAAATCACACAAATAATTGACAATGTTATTTTCATATACCTTTGAGATACAGCATTGAAACATAAGGTTTAATGTAAAATGATTAAAGGATGTATGTTTGTTCAACTCTTTCTCGTTGAACATGAATAAATGTAGAAATGAATGTTGGTCCAAACTCATGTGTTAATAAATCTGCAGTTCTTCCTTACTTCTCCAGTGATGAAACTGTCCGAGTTGGTAATATTTCCCATCTTCACCATCGAATCTGCAAACTGCTGAAAGAAAGCCACCAAATCGTGTGCATATTTTTCCACCAGTTTCTTTGTTTGAATTGCCAGGATGCTCGAGTACAGATCCTGGTCTGAGTTTAGCAATCCCTCACCTTGCAGGAGGAGATGATAATAGGAGTTGTCAAAAAGATTAGGAGTTTCATAATCCATTGGTGCAATGTTATCCTCTCCCCCTACAAGAGGACATGTGGATTTCAATTTGTGAAGTTGGGATAATGGATTGTATCCCGATGTTGCTCCATAGTTGCCATAGATCCTTGCACGGTAGTTCTTGCACCGTGCCATGCCAATTGTATGAGCACCTGATGATCAAATGAATAAAATTATATTACAAAAACAGCCAGTTAATCCAATATAGTTTTGAAAATTACTATATATTCATGTCGTATTGACAAGGAGTACCTGAAAGAGCCACAGTATCGGTGACAGAAAGGCCTTGATAGAGGAATTTGGAAATTATGCCAGTAAGACCTTCATTTGCAGTTGGTATGTTGGCATCCGCAAGCTCATAGCCTGCTGTTGTGGAGTCCTTTCTTCCAACAGGAACATCCCAGTACGAACCTCCAACCTGCATAAAACATTATGTTTCTCGTTCACAAAATCCCCAATGCTAAGCATACGGATACCTGGCGTACACATACTTAAGAAACACCATAGCGTGTCTCATGGTATTTGTGTAATCCTTTGCTCACACCTCTTTTGAAGTAGCACAGCTATCTCCGTCTTCCTTATGTTTTTTTCATCTCGTGTTACTGTTTTCCACGTAAACCTTGGTATTCCCTCTTTTCTCTTTCTTTCTACATTCTTTTGTGCTATTATTTGTGTTTGATTGATGCTTCAGTTATGGAGTTAGGTGCAACATGTTCATTTAAAAGAAGTAATGTGAGAAAGAAAAGCCACGAGCATACCAGAATTACTGCATCCCTGGCGGCAATGGTGAGGATATCAGCGCAAGAGACAATTCCAGGGCAATCTGACTCAACCTTGTTCTTGATCCTGTCAATGATTTCGAAACCCAGCAGAGAGTTCATGTTGACAGAAGCCGTCTTCTCTCCTTTGAGGGTGGCTGTGTCATCTAGAAGAACCGAAGCATCACACCCCTGTGCCACACATAATTTTTCACAGGATGTTAGTGAGACTATAGAAACAACCATAAAGCTTTAAATTTATGTATCAGAAGAAGTAGACCTGCACGAAGCAATCATGAAAGTGCAATCGAACAATGAAAGCAGCATTCCTCGGATCAGACGACACAGCACATTCCGTTTCTTTCCTGACGACGTCAAAAACGGTTGGACAGGATGATTTATAATAGTCCAACGTTAGTGGAGGATCAACCGTATGCGAAACAATGCTCACAACAAAGAACACCGCCGCAACTATAAGTTGCAACACTCGGGGTTTAGAATCAAGAACACTTGCCATCTTTCTTTCTTTTTTTATTTATTTATTTATTTTTTAATCTTTCCAGCAGACAACGGATGATAAGTGAACGGCATGCTGGGTATTTAAGCAGCAAGTGCTGTGGGAGGGCTTTGCATGGTTGTTTTTGAGTGTTCTGCATGAACTTGGTACAAGAGTCAAGAGAAGATGCAACTAATATTGGCCAGGTTGTTGGGTGCCCCTAATTACAAATTTCAATACAGGAGACGTGTGTACTTCATACAAATTTATTACTTCAATAAGGGGAAATCACCAAACAAAAAAAGAACTAAAAGGAAGGGTGAGATCAGATTTTTACTCATTCAGCTTCTAAATTAAACTAGGTTGCTATGGTTTGTCAAAGTCATTCATAGTACAGTCATTACATCAAGTCAATCACTTTTTAAAGGTAATCTTGGTTGTTAATTTCACTGGTTGGATGGTCTACTTCTTTTGGACAGCCCATTTTTCTAATTAAATACGAAAGAAAATTGCTTGTGGGTTATTTATCAAACGTGAATGGAATAAACACGTTGTTGCATTTGATACTTTTCTTCACAGACAAGAATGAGGCTCTACGGAAACGTCGCTTTTTTATTATGCCAATCTCGTCTAATTCATATATCTAATAGCGTGAATTATGGAATATTATATTCTATTACGATCTATATGAACCAGATCGATATTAAAATTATCGTTATTTCTCCAGAACATTTTTATTTTGCTCCCTCTATACGTACCATTGTGTGATCCCAGAATCAAAGAAAGCACATATTCAAATATTCGAGAACTGTCAGCAGTAAAGTTTAGAAATATTAAAATTTGCGCCAGTCAATGGCTTCCATTATCAAGAGTAATGTTCCTCTATGTTCTTGGGACCATTGGCATGCCTTAGTTGTCATCCAATCATTCCGAACCTTTCAAGCAACAACCCACGTTTTTATTTTCTTCTATAGATTTTGTTATACTTCATCATCTCATAAATAGAAATCCGAAGTATATAAATATACTCATTTCATTTTATGTCAAAGTAAATTCATTTTTTTACTGAATCTATTCTTATTCACAACAAAACAAAGAACACCGCAAACAATACACATTAATCATTTATGATGATCTTTCTAAATTAGTACAAACTTATCATTAAGTCAAGTCACGAATATCTAACATATTTATACGTAACGATTTCCTACAAAGTGATGACAATAATAAATTATCATCAGCAATAATTCGAAACTTTATCTTTGTAATTATGATAAAGTTATTCAAGTGCACTAGTATGGCCTTATGAGTAATTATATATATATATAAAGTAATAGTAAGAAGTAAACTCAAACTGCAAATAATCTCCATAAGTTATATACTTAATCCCTTCTCTTAAATCTCTCAATGCGATTGCATATCATTTTTAAAAAGTACGTATTTACATTAACCATCACTAAAACTCCCACACTGTTGCTATTTGTGGACTTTTATAGCCTATTTATTTTATGAAATGGAACAAACCTGTAATAAAATCCTAATTCTCAGTAATTGAATTAGCTAATAAAAAATATTACATTATTCACTTGAGACAAAAGGCAAATAAGAAATAGACATGTAATACAATTACAATTACTATAATACCCCTTTCTTCTACATTCTCTCTCTCTATCTCTATCTGATTTTTTCTTTTTTCTTTTTTCCTCGAGCAAAAAAGAAAAATAGTAACTTAACTCCCCACCACTCTTCCCATTCCCCATCCCACGGCTCTCCATCTTCTTAAGCATCATGGAAGAAAATGCTTCATTTCGCCAAGTTCAGCAACCACTTTCAAAGATAGTGCTTCATGTCGCTTTGGATGGAAGGGTCGGAGAAGCATCAGCCGATGAGGCGCTTCGCATCGAAGATGGTGTTTTGGGGGTTCATTGCAGCCTGGTTCATAGCAGCACTGCCGATGAGATGCTCAGTGTCAGTGAAGGCCACGGTAGTCGGAGATCTGAGAGTTGTGAAGGAGAAATTGGGAATTTTTCTTCGGTCGCAAATCTGAGTCGTCCGAGAGGAGAGATGTTGGATAAAAGCGACAGTGAGGAATAAGAGAGGTTAAAGACGAAGAGTGGATTGGATTGGGGATGGCGGTTTTGATGACTATGATAATCGATGGTGTGCTTGGTGGTAAGCGGCAGCTGGTGTTGATGGCTCGCAGTGGTGGTCTGCTTCGAAGTGGGAGAATGTCATTTGGAGGAAAAATGAATAATTCTACAAGGAATTGGTATTTTGCTGTAAAAGCAATTCCACGTAATAAGGATTCTCTTGAAATCATGATTTCGCAACCAAAAAAACTAATTGAACAACATAATACGGTTTTAGCAACTATTTATGAAACAAGTGTATATTTTCAAAAAAGTTATGAAAAAGTGAATATATGTGCAATTCTACGTGCCTAACTAGTAACCAACTGATAATTCGAGAATGCAGTTGCAATTATCATAATAAATAAAACGGCTCACTAGCTGCACCAGAAAGATGCTATATAACCTGTACAATCAATTCTCTACCTTTGTTCTAGTTATGCAATCATATTCCACGGAAGATGACAACTTTAGCATACTCAGATACAGCACAATAGAAACCTTCAATAAAATGAAAGAAGAAACTACGTTTTAGATAGAGATGAAAATCACATCCCACAATGGCATAAACCAACACAATTCTCCCTGGGTGATTCTGCCAAAGTGGAATTTCTTATGCCTTGGTACCTCACTCAGAGAGATTACAGAAAAGTTCCAAGAAAAGAATACTCGATGTTGCTGACAAATTATTGAAGCAGCAGGCTCAATCTCGCAGATTGAGTTTTTCTCAAGCGGATACATCATACGAGTTACAAAATCAGATACATACGGAGATTGAGGTTGCCAAACCCATTAAAACCCTAGATCCAAGACCAAGGTTTTCTGATTGCCACCTCTTCAAATCACTTGCCTGTGTTGTATGGGCTGCACAGCCTCTAAGAATGAGCCTTATATTGATTGCCACTCATATTCGATCCAAAAAAACAGTATAAGATGTTTGATTATTAGCCATTACACATCTGTGACAGAAAAAGCAAATCAAGCTTAAGTAAATATACTGCAAGACAGGCTTCCGAGCTACCAAAATAGCATGCTACTAAAGCTAGGGGTGACATAAAACACCAACCAAAATGAACCAAACCGGAAATATGTTTTTTTAACTCCAGTTTATCTGGAAAGCTCCTAAACTGAAATTTGTAGTTTGTGATTTGGAATTATAAATTGAACTAAAGGCCAGTTTAGGAGACAAACTAATTTTATACTTATAATTAAAAAATTCTTTCATAGTGACATAGCATTTACAAAAATTTAAGTTTACACTTCTAATTTGTATTTGACTTATAGGCATAGGCTATTAGAATATGTATTATATGAAATGATGCATTCATAAATAAGATTAGTTGTCAAGAACCTATAATGTCCTCATTTGCATATATATTCACCTCATCAACCTCCAGTATCAATGCATGTTATTACTAAAAGAATTTGGTACTCATGATATTAGATTACAAATTGTGTATATTAATGTTATTAAATTTGAAATCATAATTCAATCCATGAACCAAAATGAATCAGGAAACGGTTTTATTGTCTAGAAAGATTCCCATATCTAATCACATTTTATGGTTTGGTTTGGTTTGAAAAGAAGAGTGAACTGCGTCCCCCACTACAAAAGCTGCCAATTGTTTTTCACATATCTGGAATTATAACATGTTAAGTTGACTTATGAGTTTCAATCAATTCATCTCTTTGAGAAGAGGATATCTGAATGCTTATACAAAACCCAATTATAACCCTCCAATTTACCCCCAAAAAGAAATTATGGACTACACAACCATTCCAACCATATGGAGATAACAAAATTCTTTCTGTAAATTTTTCGAAACCTTTTATGATTTCCCAAATTACCTTTGTAAGAATGATATTGCTTCTGTGCTATCATCTATCATGGCTTAATCTTCATGTTCATCTTCACCTTCAGAATCTGCAATAGTAATAATAACAGTAATGAATACAATAATAATGTCAAACATAGACTGTTCAGGCTTCTTGCAGAATATATTATATTCATATTGATTTAATCTACTTAAACAACCCTTTTCAGAAAATAAAACTGATATTGTTGCTATTGACTACTGTGCTAACCCCATGCAAGCCTCCAAAGTATTTCTTTAATTTATTTAGTCAATCTTCTTGGTGTTAATCAAAAAATATCAAACCACATTAGACCTAACAAGGTAAAGATTGTAGATAAATTGATTGTGAATTTTAAATTTATCATGATATCAGAGGAAAGGGCCATAAAGCTGGGCCCTTACACACTTGTATCACCCCATTTAATCAAGTTATACAATCGATGAACTTGAATAAAAGTTTCAGCCCAGATGCTGTTAACCAATAAATACAAAACCATAATCAACCTAACAAACTTTTGCTTTCAAATAAGTTGGTTATGAATTTAAAAACTTCACATTTTACATGTGAAGTAAATCCCATCCAAACTTGTTTCATCCCAGCAACATAGTTTTCATGAAAAAGCCATATAGTCTAGTCTTGAGATGGAACAAAAACCAAGAATTTTAAGCAACACACAGTCCACTTACCAGATCTTACATCATCACTAATCTGCCCTCTTGCTTGGATTTGCTTAACAATCATCCGGAATATCAATACCCACCAGTAAATATGAAGCACGAGTAAACAGAACAGCAGTGTGTTGAATGTATAATAGTAAATAGGTCCCTCTACTGGGTGTTTTTCCTTGTCTAATGTCAGAATAACCTCATAGCTGCAAGCCCAAAAATAAATTTTAAATCGGTATGTGCCTAATTTGCAACAAACAAAATAATATGCCCGTAAATGATTTCGATTTTCAATTAAAAACAGGAAAATAAAAAATTTCCTCCCCCTCTAAGCGAGACTGGCTACATCCATTTGTCCTTCCAACAATAAACCCTCTGTTATTTTGGGCAAGACTGACCATGAATAACTAGCCCACACACTTCTGGAGTTGAATAATACTTGTAAATTTCCAATAATTCTTGTAATATACTCTTTTTTTATTCTCTTTTTTTGAGGAAGTGGGGAAGGAGGTGTTTGATTGGTTTGGTGATGAGGAGGAGATAATATCTACATAGCAAAAAAAAAAGGTAAAGAACCTATGCTTTCCCTACACAATTCCCATAACCAAAATTTTAACTGCGAAGCATTTCTCAACTATTTTAGTGACATTCAGACTTTAAGAATTTTGATATAGAGCGAAGCAAGCAAATATGAAAAGCAACAAAACATGACAAGCACGTCATGAAATGCCATAGCTATCAATATGCACCTTGTACTCCTAAGTATCCAGAATGGATAATAAATGAGGCGTAGTAGGACCCATGACAAAGCAAATAGAACAAATGAGAAGCTGGCAATCCCCTCAGCACCACTATATTTGGACATCTTCCCTACTTCCAAGAATACATCGCTAGCATCATGAAGGGCCAAAACAACTGAGCCAACACGAGCAAATCTACCAGATAAGAAAAATACAATAGGGTTACAAGAGTGACTGTAAAGTTAATCCTGCAAGCTTATGCACAAGTAGCTCTAGTAATATGTCCAGAATATTCAAATAAAAGGTGGTTCAAGATATATTTCTCCTGCTAATAATTTCTAACCTAAATATCTTGAATGCTACTCCCAGAGGGATTGCATACTAAAGAAGATTCAGCAGCTGCAGCAAGCTTTTGAGTAATATGCACAGACCTTATATCGAATATCATACCTAAGAATGTAAGATAGCACAATAAGAATGAGAGTCGCAACATGATGGCTCATTGACACCCCAAAGTCAGAACGCCTTGTTTCCCAGAAAATCAAAGCAAATATCGAATATGCATAGAAACCAGCCACATACATATACAACCCTTTCAGCTTCAACCTGAGTACCACCGGACAACAAAAGGCACCAAATTACCTGGACATGAAAGGAAAAATAAAGCAATATAAAAGCTAGCATTTTACCAAGGAATAAAATATAATAACCCAAAACTCACTTAATCTTTTGGTCAGGCCAAGCCTGATCTCCAGGTCCTACCCAAAAATATTGGGTATTTGTGAACCAGGGCTCATCATAAGTGACAGAGAGAGCCAGTAATTCAGCAGAAAGAAAATAAATGCATTTCCATGCTGATTCCTTAAACTTTCGTATCTTCTTCTTTCCATCATCTGTTTCCACATTTGTTTGCTCAGGCTTTTTCCCAAATATTAACCGTTTGCCTGCTTTCTGAATAATGTGCAATGATTTTAGTTAGGCAAGTCATTGCCAATCAGAGTGGAGGAAAAAGAAGGAAAAAGGAGAAAATTAGTCAGAGTAATGGGAAAGAAAAAAATAACTTCAACCAAAAAAGAAAAGGCAGCTTTGCTATCCATCTTTCTGTAAGACTAAATGACCTTCAGCCTTACAATAAGAGCAATCAGTATCAAGGGTTCCATGATTGATAGTCATGCTTTTGCCTACTCCTGTTGTTTAGCTCAACAGTTACTAACAGAAGAAGTATATCAGGAAAAGATTAAACCAACAGAACACATACAGGCTCTATAAAGGTAGGGAAAAGGTGTGAAAAGGAAATTAAAAAGAAAGTTTTCTTCATTCCTTCCGTTTCCTTTTGCGTATGTTTATATAGATATAATTCCTATAATCTCTTACAGGTCAAAACCAATTAAGGAAGCTTTAACATAAAGAGAAAACACATCATGTAATGTTATCTCACAATAATTATATATGAATCTCAAAGGCCATGTCTCAATAAATAGATTCATGGACCTATTTATATAGTTAAGAACTCATAACTTCAAATGTCTCAATGAACACCAATTAAAACTCTCAAAATTATGTGGAGCAGAGCAAACTAGTTTCTCTTCCCCTTTCAAATATACTCCTATTGTTTCCTCTTCTTTTCCCTTTTGCAAATAAAGTTGCTTAATTTTGTATGCAATATTGAGGGTATAAGCAGGCAACATGAGCTCACACACAATTCAACCAGCATATATACCCTAGTATCATTTTTCTACATTGGTTGAGTCAAGTTTTAGCTCAGGCGATTCAAGTTATCAAATCAAGCTCAAGTTCTAATTATTCAAGCAGTTTAATTTGTCAAGCTCAAGCTTCTAACTATTCATCTCCATGAGCCTGTGAGTCTAATCCAAGCATAACCAATTACCAATCTTGTTTAATTCCAAACAAAGCTTCATCAGATTCCAATAATATTTTGATCAAATTTTAGTTTCTTTCATTTTTTTTCCCCAATAACCAAACTGAATCAAGCTTAATCAAACTGAGCTCAATCACGTAAGTAGAGCATCCATCCAAGTGCAATTAAACTCTGAGTTCAAGCTTTCAATATGCACATCGAGTTCTCAATGATCAAGAACTGTGGATTGATTCGTTTAGAAAGTTGGATACTCTAATATAGCAAATCAAAGCCTCTTATCTATAGGTATCATGAATGAACCGTCTTCAAACTTCATATAAGTTTGCACAAACTAGAAAACCACCAAATAATACTAAAACCTCACTGTACTAACATAAGCTCATACATGTAGTGGAATTCAATAAACATGTCAATCCCATCTCTTTCTAAACAAAACACAACAATCTCTACTTCAAATACATCAAAATTACAAATGAAGCAACATAAAAATATAAATAGATAAATGGGTATAGACAGATAGTACCTCAAACACGAATCTATCGAGAAAGAATCGAACGGAAGGAAAGAAGAGAGCAAAGAAAGGAAGGAAGGAGAAATCTTCATAAGATGGATAAGATTCCTCTACCCATGGAATTGATTGCAGGGTTTCAATCAAACCCATTAAATCCCTGTTTTAGGAAGAAGAAAGAACGATACTGATGTTATGGATCACAGAAACTGGAGTTAGAAATACGATAAAGGATTGGGATATAAGAACGAAGTCAAAGAAAGGAAAAGGCAAGTGCCAGCAAAAAGTTGTCTGCATTTGGTGATTTGCCTATTATCTCTCTCACTTTGATACACGAGAGAGAGAGAGAACGTGCATGTGCTTGGTAAAATACCGTGACCTCGATTAAAACAATATATACGGCGCATTTATGCCACATTCCCACGGTATATCTTTTGAAAGTACGTTAAAATTAGAGATTTGCATGTAAGTTTTGGCCATCGATCGATTCATTTAGTCTGCTCATATAATAAGTTTAAGTTAAAATTTTTTAACCCATTTACAAATAGATCAAATAAATCTAACTTGTGTAATTTTCGGGTTGAAATAAATTAATTTGAGTTGATTTATTTAACTTATTTATATTTTTGGCTCATAAATCAACTATCGAAATGTTTTAGCTCATTTAAATAGTGAATCAAATAAACTTATCTCGTTTAATCCATAAGTAAAATTAAATTAAGTTGGATTGACCTATTTAACTTAATTGCACACCTCTAGTTAAAACTTAGTACATGGCTTGGAGGAGAACCTTAAGTAAATTCTTAAGGATGCAAGAAACAGGTTACTAAACAAATTTGGATAAAGTGTTTTAACCATTTTAAAAAACAAACTAAATAAATCAGATTTGCTTAATTGTGTGTCAAAGTGGGTCGATTTAGATTAATCCGTTCAATATATTTACACTTTTAACCCTCGAGTTAGTTTATTTAACCTATTTTTTAAACAAATTAGAGTAAAAGTTTTCCGTTTAACCTACAAGTCAAAATAAATGAAAGTCAAGGTTAGGTTAGCCATTTGGACATCTTACAAACCTTTAAATGCATGCTATACACCAATACGATCACATGATAATGGTACTTTATAGTTTTTAAATAAACTACCACTTATATAATTATCAACTTAAATACAATTGCTAACTGGCCACTACTTATATATAACCATGGTAGTAATACTCGTTACATCTTTTTCTCTCTTCAATTAAGGGATTAAGGGGAGAATGGAATTGTGATTTTTTCCAATTTTACAAAATGAGTTTGTCACATTTCAAGCAGTAAAGTCATAACAGTTTTATCGTATAAAAAGAATCAAACCAAGGTCGACCTAAAATAAATCAAGGTCAATAAATATTATAATATAATTCATATTTATTTATAATATACTAAAATTTACCTACATCATCACTAATTGAAGGTTGAAAGTCTTTTATGGTTTTTTTTTATTTGGCTTTGATCTACATTTATTTTTTTTAGTAAATTAATGTATTTTTGTAAGAAAAAATAATATATTTTAATCTAAAAAAACTTGATAAGTTTTTGTAGGAGCTAAGTTGTACCAATTAGGTTAATTAGATCAAATTAGGGTTATTATCAGTAAGAGTTAAAGTGGGTGACTCAAACCGGTTTAATGGAGAGATCTAAGGAACCAAGTTAAGCCAAGCGGGTCAATTCAAGTCTAATAATATTAGTTTTACATTTTATATTATCTTACGAATCATCTACAAAAACTTTTAGGTCACTTGTGGTGGCCTCACTAGCTTCCTAAAAGATAAATAAAACTCCAAAAGAAACAAAAAGTCTAGCTACATCTTCATTAATCGTCACTCTCCGACCCCATTAGTTATTAGGTTAGAAGTGGATAAATCTGTGTAACTACTCTCAGCCTGCAAAAAGAGCTTATGAAAGAGTAAGTAACCATCACTTAGTAAGTAGGATGGAGATAGAACCATGCATACACTACAAAAAAATAAGGTTGTCAACCAAGTTAGTTAGATGCAATGAATGAATAAGCACTTGTTGTTGTACGAAATTATTTTGCTTGTCGTAAAAATAAAGAAATTACACCCATATTAATCGAGGATTGAAGAGTTTTTAGATAAAAGTCATAATGCCTTCATAGAAAAACCTATGCTTATGAAATTGAGACATCCTTCCTCCCTTAGCTACCTTTAAACCAACATCCTCAACCTTTCAACGACTTTCTCTTTTATCACTTAATTCAGCTAAGAGTAAAGAAAGGATCGTTTTTGCTATCTATTTAGAAGGGGTTAATATTTGGCTAAAAAATCCTAATCATATCCTAATGGGTTGTAATGCATATTAAGTTAAGGTTTAAGTCAAGTTTGGGCTAATCCGTTTGTAAGGAGATTAAACAAGTTTAAACAACCAAACAAACCAATATATGCAACAACAAGCACAACATGGAATTCAACTCGTATAACAGCATATCAATACCAATCAAACTCACTACATGCGTACATGTAACTACTTACAACCAAAAGGAAAATACACTTAAATCTCCAAGTACTATGAAATAATACTCCAAATACAGTGAAGCTAATCACTCTATTGAATGTTCCTTTGTTACAAGGTCCTATATTATAAGTAATACCTTTAATATTTGTACAAGTTATAAGATATCTATATTTGTACTTATTATTCCTAAAATTTTAGTATATTAATCTTAGATTTGGATGTTATTATTCTTGAGTGATCAAGTTTTAGAGTCATTTTAGATTAACTCTTATCTAAGTTATTTTCCAATAGACCCTCCAAAACATTTTTTAACTCAGTTAACTAATAGTCATTATAAAAATACCTCCAAACTTATTCTCTACCCAGTTATAGTTCACATATAGATATTCTTTAATTTAGCTTCTAAGTGGGTTTTTAATATAATTCCTATTTATCAAATCCTTTGAGTAGGCTCTAATCTCACTTATATCACTAAATTTCCATATCCATGCCTTACTTTCATACATGAACAACACATAATCTTCTATTTTAACTCTTATCCAACTCATGTTTTATAAAAATTCATAATTAATGCCTAGTTTGAATAGCATCATAAGATCACATAACATGGAATTTTTGCTCTAAATCACACATTTCTCAAAATCAACCCCTTCCTTTAGAAAAATTCATTCCAACTTCACCACTCCACATTAAAACATCCCCCAAGTTGACCCAAATCAGAATCCATGCATATTCTTGGAAGATAATTAAATAAATTCTCATAAATCTCTATTTTACTAGGGTTTAAAGGTTCAAAAATTAACAAAAATCAAAATAACTAGTTTCCCTAAATTTGTCTACATAGCATTAATCTAAATATCCTAGATAAGTTACAAAAAAATTTTAAAATCAAAACTATAACATTTAAGGGTTTTAAAACAAAACTGAAAATTTATTTGGTTTTAGTGATTTCTCAAGAGTGATATATAAAATAACTTAATTTCATCAAAACAATATTTTTCTTTGATTCTACATACAAAATAATCTAGGAATAATTTTTCTCATAACTTTTCAATAAGGCTTTATATTTTTAAAATTAAATTGAAACTCCTAGCAAAATCGGGAACTTACCAATGAAGCAACATTCAATGGCCGGTAGAGGAAAAGTTGTTAGAAAAGCATGCACTATAATTTGGTAATTTTTTCCTAATTTCTCTCATACTCACTTATGAACTTCTCAAACTTTTCTTATGTTTTAGAGAATCTAAAATGAATTCAAAAACTACCGGTTGGTTTAAATAAACATGCTTAAGTTGCATGAGATTTTTTTGTTTTCCTTTATAAGTGTCATTTGACTTTTATTGCATGACTTAAGTGTCTTTAATTGGCATACATCCTTTTTCTTGTTTGTAGTAATTTTGCCATACCAACGCTTATGGAGAAAAGGATTTATTAGGAGTTTTACTTAATAATGTATATATATAATTAAAATTTTGGTAATTATGGGTGGTATATTTATAATATGAGATACATTGATTGTATATATATACTCTTAAATATTATTTCTTATTATTTTACTAAACAGAGAATTATATCAAAGAGTATCAACATTTAGGGATAAATTTAAATAGGAAATCAATATTTCAAAAAGTTTAATAAGGGATTAACATTTCATTGAGTGATTAAAATGAGAGATCGCTATTATGACATTGGTAGCTTAATCTGACGTGTTTGTTAAGTGACATGTAGTGGTTATGTGTATATTTAAGTAATACATAAATGGAAAAACTTAAAAAAAATAAAGAAAACTATAAAAGTAGTAAAATTATAAAATATAAGAGAATTAGAAAAACTAAAAACAAAAAGATATTAGTATAATATAAATATAATATATGTACTAATAATGCAACATTAATATAATATATATTAGAATAATATAATTAATTATATTATAAATAAAATTTTAAAAATCAGAATTTAAAAAAAAAAAGCTACATAAATTTTTTAAAAAATAAAATAAAACTGGCTACAACCCCAACCAGGTAGTTGCTAACCACCCCCAACCTTAGAATGGCTAGACTCGCTTGGATGTTGTTAGTGGGTCGCGACTAACTTTAATAAGTAGGTCATCGACCCACCAACTAATAGTAAATACCATTACTATTTTCTTGTTTAAAAAAAAAAAATTTAGGTAGGGTGACCATCCAACTATCAATTGGTGGATCAATGTCCTACCAACAATTTCCAAGCTGATTGGCCACCCTAAGGGTAGAGGGTAAATAATTTTTTTCTTTTTTGAACATTCCCTCTCTTTTTTTAAAAAAAAAATTCTAATTTTTTATTATTTTAATTTAATTATATTATGATATATACTGTACTTGATTTATACTATTTAGTTTTTAAATTTTCTAGTTTTTTTATTTCTTTTACTTTCTTTTTTTATTTTTCATAATTTTCTTTATTTTTTAGTTTTTGTATATATTTTTTAAGTTTTTCCATTTATTTATCACTTAAATATACACATAAGCGCCACGTATGTACTGTGTCCACCATGTGAGTGTCATGTGTCACTTAATGGACAAGCCAAACTAAGCTAACAATGTTATAAGGACGATTCTTTATTTTAGCTATTTATAGAAACGTTAATCTCCTATTTGAACTTTTCAAAATGTTGATCTCCTATTTAAATTTACCCGCAAACGTTGATACCTAATATAATTCTCCCTTTTATTAAATTTATCTCTGATGTTTCATTTACTATTATAGCTTATCCATACGCTATAAATAAAAAACTAACATCATAATTATAATTGTCTTTTTAATGATATTAGTATTTCATTATTTTATTTTCCTAAATCTAAGCTCACTACGCTTCTTTTACTAACTTTTATAACTTTGTTGCAAATTTCTAACCTAATTGAAAAACTTTAGCGAACACCTTAAATCTGGATGCTTGGAACTTATTTACTGGAGTACGAAGCTTATAATTTGCTTGAATAGATAACTTACGTGATTGCACTAAATTTAGATGTTAAATCCCAATTGCTAACTTTGTAGAATCTGATAGGTTCTATAGTTTTTATTAGATCATAATAGTTAATGAAAAATTTCATCAAATATTGAATATTAAATAGCTATAATGAATAGACCTTATATATGACTATCCATTAATCTCATTCCCTCAATACCCTTCTTCTTCTTCTTCTTCTTCTTCTTCTTCTTCCTTTTTGCTTATACTTCTACTCCATATTCAAAACCATGACCATGCACCACTACTATAAGCCATACACCACCACCAATGGTCTTAACAAGGGAGAATGGATAATGAAAGAATATAAAATATTATTTTGTGAAAAAGAAAATTGAGGTTTATCTTTTTGTAATAAATTTACCTATATAAATATTATAAATGTTTAGCATTAACGAGCTATATCTATTTATAAAATTAGTTACTAGATTTTCACTTTCTCTCTTTAAATGTGATGGTATATAGTTTAAGATTTCATTTTCTAGAGATTGATGATAAGGGTTAAGATTTCCAAAAGATTAGGTCAATCTAATCATCTAAGTTCTATTATAAATCTATTCTACATATATACATATATATAAATATATATATATTTATCCAATTGAACGATGTAATAGGTCATTAGAGCTAAACTATGCAAGAGTTGGTATTAAATCGTAAAATGATAGTTAAACAACTTGGTCTTAAGTGCCCAAGCAGTTTAAGCTCTAAAACTGTCGATTTAAGCCTACGTTTAAAAAAAAAAAAAAGAAAAAGAAGGAATAACTCAGCTGCAGAATCAACAATAGTCTTTTTGTATTATAATAACATTGTAATTTACATTTTTGTTCACTAATTGTACTTCAATCCAAGAAATCAAATTTTGTGATCTACAATTACAATTACATTGCAATTTATTTTTTAGTTTTACAATTTTTGTCGCATTGACCATTCTTATTCAATTTTGTAATATAATATCGCTCAAACCAAATGAATTATTTTTAGATAAAAAAATATTTAGAAAATAAAATTTTTAGTTCATGCACAATGGAATAGGGAAACAAATGATAAGTGAATCAACCCTTAACCACCGGTTCAATTGAACCGGCCCTTAACTGTCGGTTCAAGTGAATCGGCTTAAGACAAACCCCCTCAAGGGCCGATCTTGATTCACCTTCATGCTGGTTCGACTCTTTATACAGATTTAATTATGTCAAAAGGAATAAATGATGAATGAGTAACCTGTTCTATCCTACACCCTATATAACATCCCTAACGATTTTGAATAGCCATTAAGGTTAGATAGATTCATAATATAATTTTTTTAAATCTACTCTTATAGAATCGAGTATGAGTACAATTTATCCATGCCTTATATCTACCTTAGAACTTATACATACTCTAAGGTATCATTTGGCTGCTATATTTTTGTAGTACAATACTAGTCAATTTTTCAATTTATTGTTTGGTTGCATATTAGTCAAATTTATTAGACAAAAGGATTCTCAAGTATTAGATTAAAGCTAATTTGTACCATATTTTTTGTGGTACAAGAATCAATAGTCCTTATATAATCTCTTTCTTTCCAACTCAACACCAATTAGGTATTATCAACTATTCAAAAATCTTTAGTGATTACAATTCTTTTCACACTACACAAAAGTTAATTCCTTCTAATTTAGCACTACATAATAATAATAATAATAACAATAATAATAATAATAATAATAATGTCTTGTGTACCATAACAAGCTAAAGGAATTCAAAGTAATTTGATGAATATTATAAGAAACGATGTCTTTAATATCTGTATAGTACATTTCTCCAAATTAAATAAAACTTATTTGTTAAAGGCACAAAACTTATGAAGAAGTTAGATCTTCAACTCATGAATAAGTCTTGAATTATTTCTCATGTGTTTCAAAAGAATGCTCAAATACAAATTTCTTATCTCAAACTTTGATCTTTAATTTGTATGTTTTTAAGTTCTTAATAGCCTTCTTATATAAACATCATTTACTAAATAGGAGATAATGGTAGAGAAAAGATATGATGGTAAAATATGTGTAGAGTTCATTTATTTATGGCGTTACTTAAAAAGGGTTATCATTTGTAACTAAGTATTTTCCTTATTTACTTTTTTTTTTCAAAAAGATCTTTATATAAATATATCAATATCTTATTTATAAGGGGATCTATTTATATTTTGAATTTTTTTAAACTTAACTAAACATAATAAGGGTGAAAATATCCCAAACAATAAAATTAACAGAAAACTAAAATCCACCATTTTCGTATAATTAGTTTTTCTTAAATTTATTTGTAAAATTTAGATAAGAGAATAGTTAATACATTCCATTCCAACCTCTAGTCCTTTATTCACATTTTTTAGGGGGCTTGCTTCCCGAAAAGGCATTAAGATACATTAGTTGGTGTCAATGCTATGTAGTATGTGCAAGGTGGCATGTGGCTTCATGTGTTGGCTGTTGTTCAAGCTTTATTTTCAACTCTATTTTACAAAAATAGTTAGTTGTCCCAAAACCCTAATTGGTTTCCTATAAAAGATTAGGCTTATTCTTATATCAGTATGGAATTTGTTAACAATTGACTTTCGTCTTGGTGTACAAACACCTACAAAACATGAAAATGACTTTGAGAGGCATCAGAGGGTGCTCTAGCATGGTCATTCCAATGCCTAAGTTAGCCCTCTTGTCATGTGGAGAGAAATGTTAAGTAGTTAGGAAAAATGAGAAAATGGAAAAGATCCTCTACCTAGGAATCTTGCCAGGTATTTATAGTGAATCCATGAAAATTGCACTCAAATTAGATTATTAGACTAAGCTTAAGTATTGGGTTGATAAATATAAACCTATATAGTAATTATCGAAAAATGCCTATCAACACTTGCCCTCTACTCTTTTTGGTGACAAAGTAAAAAAAGCAATACTCTTCCCCTTATATCTATTCTAAGAAAGGGATAATATGCAACTTTGAGTTATCAATTATATTGTTGACGAAAATGACAAACTGATTCGGGGAATTTATGACACAAGTATTCAATTAGTGCAGACTTGTTTAATTTTGAATTGGGACTAAGACAAAAAATGTTCTTATATCAAAGAGGCCTGCACTTCCTTTGTTGAAGTATCTAAGGAAGTTGATTTTGTAGGATTTCTAGAAAGATTTGTAATCATAGCCTAAAGAAGTTAGAGTGCTTTGAAAAAGCAAAGGCTTGAAAAGGCGAAAAATCGGAGTGGCCAGAACACTTATAAATATTAGTACGCCTAAAAAGGCGAAAGCTTGAAGAGGTGAGAAAGCTTGAAGAAATTGAAGCACCTGAAGAGGTGGGAGAGCCTAAAGAGGCAATGGCTTAAGGAGGCTGAAGTGCCTAAAGAGGTGAGGTAAGCATGAAAGTCACCTAAGTTGAACATGTCGTAAAATAGGTTGACTAGCCTCTAGTTCGTTAAAGTATAGGATCTATAAGTTATTGCTTTGTGATTTGCTTGTCACCCATAGTATGTAAGGCTTAAAGTTATTCAAGAGTAACCCATTAGCAAGTTACACTTCGCATGGGCTAAAAGTTAAGGGCATTTCTCTAAACCCAATATCATCTTTAAACTCTCACTAGAGCATCACAAAGATGAATAGTATATTGTGCATGAATCAAGTATGAACATCGTTCAATTAATTGTCATGTTACACAACATAAAGCAATATCATAAAAATAAGTAATTGAATAATTCATAAAAGAGAGTTTACTCATCTTCCATCAATGTAAATTGATGTGTAAGTAGGGCTCTTGAAGTCATATAAGCTCATTTTGAACTGTAAAAGTTACATGTCCTCAAGCTTGCCTAAGTTCAGTAGATTCTTACTTGACAAGACCTGCTAATGCAGATTCTCGAAAAATCTTGCTGGGTACGTGGGCACTCTACTACTTGTATTTGTGCAGCGGCTAGACAAATATAAAATAGGATGGCTAGGCATGGAGCGTATGATGAATATCGTGATTCGTCACGATACATGAGCCAATCACTAAGTCAACAGTAATGCAACAATAACACTCCACAACTTAGAGAAGAAAAGCTGCTTCTGCACTTTAAATCAATAGCTCGGCAAATCGTAGACACCAAGTGACTAAAAATAGAGTATACGTAGTCGAGTTGCTACTTCTGCTCAGTTTGACACTTAAATCAATTTGACAGATCTATCTACTTACAAAAGCTTGATAATTCTCGTTGTCATTGGCACAAGGTCGATGACATTAGCTCACGAAGCAAATAGTTAGCTTACAGGCCGATAGAAAAAACTCGGCATCGATGTAGAAAGCTTGAACTTGCTGTTTGCGCGAGGCTCGGATGTTGGCATCAGTCTGTTCATGTAGGGTGCATTGTTGTTGCACTACTGCGATTGCAAACCACGAGCTTATGCAAGATTCATTTGGACTACTCATGTAAGGACAACTTGGGACCGGTTTCCTTGGATTGTAGTTAGCCAAAAGAAGCTTAGAGCTCAGACTCGCTTGTAAAGAGAGCTTGGTCGAAAAGAAGTTAGAATTGTAAATTAGTTTACACTTAGTCTACCATGGAATTTAGTCAGCAACTATGAAAAGTGCTCTTTGGCCATTCAGCATGGAGCTCGGGAACTCGCTAACTTAGGAAGCATTCGGCGTCTCAGCAACCGATAGACCTATAGATATTACTTGACATGGCATCGTGCTCACTCGCTGAAACTTTTCGGCCACTCGACATGGATACGTTGTTGACCATAATTAGAAGCTTGGCAAATTAGAATGTTGTTCTCTTCCTTGGAAGTTCGGAAAAAGGATGCTAAGGATCTTTGGCTACGTATTGCTCGGCAACACTTGCTCGAATACTCCGCATAAATCTGCCCTTCATACTTTGGATGAACCACTCAACCAAAGCTTGCTGCTTGGCATAAAGTATTCTCAGTATCTTGAAACGCAGCTACTTGGCTTCGTTGGGAAGGTTCAACCCAAAGTTCATTCACTATTTAGAGATAGCTTGGTGGTGCTCTTTTTAGGCGTATATGGAGCTCGAGTTTATATCATGGCATTAAGAGAAGTAACTTGGTTCTTGCTCGAAAAATTGAATTTCAGCATTTAGTCGACTTTCTCGGATATGGGTAGTCGACATGCTTAGAAGTGTTTTAACTTGAGCAGATCATGAAGTATGATTTCTCACATTGCCAATTGATGAGACGCTTAACACATCACGTTTCCATTTGCCAAAAAATGTTCGGCATACTATCACAGCAGCTTAGACTTTGCCGATTGATCTTATTCGGCATGATCGCTGTTCAAAGTAGCTTGGCCTTTCTATTATGGTTGCACATTGTAGTAGCATAAATGCTACCTTTTCAAGTTGAATATCTCGACTTTAACGAGGCCCAGTAGTGAAATTCATTCAAGCGCTTCGGATTGATCGACTTGGTATCATTGAGTCGCATAAAATAACTTGGCCTGCTACTGCCAGAGGCTTAAGTTTGATACTAGGGCATTGTTGAGCTGCATAAAATGACTTGGCCTACATCTAAGGAACCTGACTCAGGTCTTTATTTTTGATGTAACCGAAGCTCGGTACGGTGGATGAAAACATGATTCAGCAAATCTACTTGGAAACTGTATGAAACTTGGAAATTACAAAACACATCTTGTATTTCCTTCTAACTTCCATAAATGGCTCCTCTATGAATAATGTGTTTCATGCCAAAATTTCTTTTTATATAAGATGCACTAGCAACTGCGTCCAATCAAGAGAGATTCAATCACGTGAGAGATTTCTTCATCAAATTATAGTTTACCAAACTGTTTACCAACTTCATCTTGATTGAGTGCTAGTCTCATTTACATGGGATGCAATGACAGTTAAAGGGAGACGATTTTCAACTTATGTCAGAAAGATATGGAAACTGCTAAGGAGGAAACAGAGGAAGACAGTTACCAACCAAGAAAAGATGAAATTGTGGAAGTTATGCTTCCACCACAAAAAAACCGTCGTAGCTTTCTTTCATTTTTAGACTCATATATTTTCCAAAAATGAGTGCAACATGGTGGTTTCCAATTTTCCAAATATGAAAATAGGTGTCAAGAAATGAAATATTCTTAGGTTGGAAAGTATCCACCAAAAGAAGAAAACATCCAAATCCATTAAATATAATCAAGAAATTATGAATAGACTTGTATGGATGCCGAGAAGATATGAACAAAAGCAAGTATAACGAACCGATTTTTGAACAATCCATCAAAGGAAGAACATCTCACTTAGCCCTTTTAATATAAATCGAGAATTATGGAAATAAATTACACGTTCCCATAGACGGCGCTAATTGTTAATGGTTGATTTTCGTCTTAGTGCGCGAACATCTACGAAACATGAAAATGGATTTAAGGGGCGTTGGATAGTGCTCCAGTATTCAACGTGGTCACTTCGATGCCTAAATCAACCCTCTTGTCATGTAGAGAGAAATATCAAGTAGTTAGGAAAAATGAGAGAGTAGAAGAGAGTCCCTTACTTAGGAATTTTGCCTGATATTTATAGTGAATCTATGGAAATTGTACCTGGACTAGATTATTGGATTGGGCTTAAGTATTAGGCCGATGGATATAAGCCCACATAGTAATTATCGAAAAATACCTATCAACAGAATCTATTCAATGGAGTTAGAAATTTATAATCAGTTACATACAATCTTTAGTTATTAATTGTCATTTTTGTTACTGATTGATTTCTAGAAAAAACAAACTTTTAGTGAGGATAGTTGGATTTGTAACCAAACAGTCGAAAAGAGTTTCATTTTGTTTATGTTTTTGGAGTTTCATTTATTTTTTAGAGAACATTAGGTCTAAGTTCACATTTTATGATAGTTTTGAGGTTGGGGACTCAACCAAAGATGCCGTAGGCTAAATCCGCAATGTTTGAGAAAAATTTAAGGGTTCAATCACTAAAGTAGTTGATAGATATTGTAGTGATCGACCACTTGCCTATGGTCGACAACACTTTTTGCTATGAAAGACATCGGTCGCCTACTATGGCTTCTGATCGACCATTGGAGTCTAATTTTTAGTTTTTAGGGTTTAGGATTGCAATTATTGAATATATTTAAAGTTAGCTATGTAATGCTTAATGAACCTAATCCATATTGGAACTTAATAATCGATGTATTATGCTTATGGACATGGAATTCATAGCCTATTGTAGGTTGTATACCTTCAAGTAGGCAACGATACTACCTTTGCTTTAGATACTTACATTGCTAATATGATGAATTTACGGTTGGTATGCGTCTAAACATACAAAAAGAAGCTTTCAATGGTCATACTAGTGGTATGGAAGTATGGAACACTACTATGGATTGAGATAGTGGACTAGACTACCAATGGTTAATTTGGGTGATAAATCCAATATAAGACAATTACTTATCTCAGCTTCAATATATAGTCATTCAAATTAATGGATCTATGTTACGTCATTTGTGTTTATTGTTTATTACAAAAATAAGATAACTGACATTAGATTATTGATGCATTAAAATGTTTACATAAGCACAATATGGCATATATTTGTGGTTTTTGCAATATTTCTTTATAGGCTTAATGGCTTACCTATGTTTAGCAATTTTGTTGTAGGTACAGACGTTTTAGATGACAATGATTGATATAATAGCTTGGATTATAGGATGTGGATTGATGGAAGGTATGAGAATAGCTTAGCATATGGCTTTCAACCATAGTTTGGACTTAGTTCAAGAGCTTTTTTTCTAAATCATGATTATAGCATTTTTATCCTTGAAAGACATTTTATAAGTTAAAAGGTACCCATGATACTCCAAAAAAATAAGGGTGCTCATATTTAATTTACGTGAATCAATCAATAATCAAGCATCCATTCCCTACAACATCTATGTTGGTAAGAACCCAACTAAGGAACAAGATTCAATTCCACATCATTATTATCCATACTTATATACATTCTTCTCTTCCAATTAATTATCATTGTTATCTAAGATGAAGCCTCACAACATACTTATAAATTCATTCATGTACAACACATAAACTAACTATTATATCGCTTGAATTCCATTATTATTAAAATCAATACCACTTCGTGCTTACATTGATAATACATGCTAAGATTTCTTAAAATACCCTAAGTTCTTACTAAAACTTTTTAATTTATTGGTATGAACATTCATTTTTTAAGCACACCGTTAGACTCTCTAATTAGCCTTTAAATCAAGTGAAAAAACCTTGGTAGCAATTTTGTAGATAAGTAAAGATTTAAACTACATAAATGATATGCATTTGCGGGGAGATTAAATATTTGAAGAGTTTAATATTTCATATGAGCTAAGTGAAAAAGAGAGAGTTGTAACAAATAAGGTAGGTTTGGCAACTAAATAGAGTGGCCACTAAGGGCATTATGATGAAAAAGGATAATTGGATTGGAATTTATGGTTGAATAGACAATGGGGTAATGGTTGTTATAGCTATTTATTTTTCAAATATATATTTTTTTCTTATATGACTTTATAATTTTTCTTAAATGTGATTTATCTATACATTCTAGAAGTTAGTGTAGATACCAATATATTGATCAAATGTGATAATTTTTTTTTTATTATTTTATGTAAAATTGATACTTTATAAATTGTGATCGTGATTGATTAAATATACTAAGCTCCTAACAACATTTGATATAGAGATATAAGACATTGATTGTAGTAATCAAGAGTTTGATTAGATAACAAACTGCGGTTGTGAAAGCCTACATATGACATATTTACTTGTTGAGAGCCATAGAAATTGGGTACTCCTCTCTTTAACTTTTAGAGAGAGTTTTCTCTCCTTTCGTAAGAGGCTCTTCACCATCTTTTGGTGATTCTGTTAGACACGTCATTGAAATATTTCTCATTAATACACCTTCATCATTATAGTTTTGTTATGTTTGTTATATTAACATTCTTCATTACGGATCTTTTTCATCAAATTCATCCTCCATACCCATTACGAATTATCAGCACCTTACATTTAAGTCACCACCATACACTTCACATACTATTCATTCCATTTAGCTACTGTATAGCGTTTGCATCAACTCACTGAAGAATACTCTAGTTCGTATGACTAGAATCCTTCATTGTCGCTGCGTCAAGTCCACTTGTTGATACCCATTCCTTTGAGTCTTCCATAGAGTCAATGTCTTCATCTTACAGAAACCCAAATACAAAATCAAAAATGAAAAAGATAAGTCAATTACTATTTCTTACATTAGTGTCATTTTTAAGTATTTAGTACACATTTCAGTTTGTCATTAGCTTGCCATTAGTGAATTAGTAATAGCTTTTATTTCCTTTTGATCTATTTGTTTGATAACCTCTTTCCATTTAGCTAATCTGAGTTGTTATCCTTATACAGTTTGCTCATAAAATGGGTGGTTGTAACAATGGAAAGCAATCAATAATATCCTAAGCTTGTGATAGCAACCCAAAGGAGAATATTATTCTTGAGCTAGATTCAAGTGTTAATTAGAAGGGTGTTTGCTAAGAAAGTGGTTAATAAGTCAATGGTATGGGTATCCAACAGAAAGCTTGGGAGGATTTTAGTGAGGTCACTTTTAAATCCTTGCAGATGATGCGAAAGATTTTAGATGAAGGATCATGGTCGATGCTTAGCTTTGTGTTTGCTATGAATGAATGGAAGAATGATTGTAACTTAGATGAAATTGACCAAAACTCTACTACCTTTTTATTTCAAATCCATGGTATGAAAAGAGATCAAATGACAGCTAATAATGCTAAGATAATTGGTTCATCTATTGGTGAATTAGTTAAATGGGAAATGCTAAAGAAATTGGGTAAGATTAAATGGAGCTTTCTAAGAGTTAGAGTTAAGGTTAATTGCTTGAAGCCTTTGTGCAAAGATATTTGGATAACTAGAAAAGGCATGAAGTATAAAATTCAATTTAAGTATGAAAAGTTATTTGACTTTTGTTTTGCTTATAGAAGATCAGGCTATTTAATGAAGAACTACCATAAGAACGAGGCCTCTAGTGAATTTTACGGTCCAAAGATGAGAGTAACACCAGTACAAGAAGGTTTTTAGTCTCTACAATAAGACCAGAAGATGACATTAACCAAGCCATCAAACCTCACTCACTAACACCTATCAATAGTTCTGATCAACTTATCCCTACCTCAATAGTCACTGGTCTTAAAGAATTGAATCTTAAAAGAGGAAGAAAGGCTTGTATTTTTTTTTTTTTTTTGCTAAGGAAGAGGAGGTGCTTTGATATTGATAAACCCCTTTTAAGTCTAGAGAAAATCTTTAATATTGGTTTAGAAGATAAGGTAAAGAATAAAAAAAAAAAAAGAGTGTAAGGAAAAATAGAAAAAAATATTAATGAAAAGGAGTTGATGGTGGGAGAGGATAGTTTAGTGGAGGTTCAAATTAAAGAAGGAACTATTGATGATATAAAGGGCGGTGATGGCTAGCCTGTAATGACTATAAGGTAGCCATAACAATCTTAAGTTGGAATTATCAAGGATTAAGCTTGTCTTTGACAATTCAGCAATTATCGGGGTTGGTGAATAAATATAACCTGGTTAAGTGTTTTTAATAGAAATAAAAAATAAAATGGGCTTTGTTCATAGATTAAGAAAAAGAATGAGGTTCATGAATGGCTTTTATGTGGATTTGTTGGGTGTAGTAAGAGGTCTTGCGCTATGGTAGAGTAGTAGGTTGCATGTAGAAGTGATACAACATTCTTAGAATTATATTTTATCAAAAATTGAAGGATTATTAAACTAGCTAGTTTACATCTGCCAGGTTTATTCACCTATAGCATTACAGTAAAAAAGAATATTTTAGAGAGAATTAGTGAACTTGGCAAGTGTAGTAGATGCCCCTTGGATGTGTGTTGGAGACTTTAATGAAATCACACATGATAGTGAGAAAAGTGGTGGAAGGTAATGTTGTAGAAGTCAAATGGCTAGTTTTTGTGATATGATTTTAGCTGTGGGTTTAGCGGATGTAGCCTTTTGAGGTCAAAAATACACTTGGATCAATAAAAGGTATGATGGTATATTAATAAAAGAACGAATTAATTGAGTTCTTATGCCTAACTCATGGTCCCTAGAATTCCTTAACACTAGAGTATCTCACTTACCAGCAATTAGTTCTGATCATGCTACTTTGATTATTGAAATGGATAAGGTTGAAACTAAAGGAAAAAAAAAAGATTTAAGTTTGAAAAATTTTGAAGGTTAATTAAGGGTTGCAAAGAAGTAGTAGAGAGATATTGGAAAAGGCCTAGAATAGATTATAATCTAGAAAAAATGATGAATAGTCTTGAGTGTTGTAGTCGTTCTTTGTGGGATTAGAGCAAAGCTAATGTGCCAAATAATAAAAAGAAGATTGAGGCCTTACAAAAAAAGCTAGAAGTGTTGCAAAATAGTGAGATAAATACTAAAAAGGACAAAGACTTGATTTTAGAAGAATTGGAAATGATTTAGAGTCGTAAAGAAGAATATTGGCACCATAAATCAAGGATTAAATGGTTAAACTATAGGGATCATAATACCAATTTCTTTCACCAAATCACCATAAATAGAAGAAGATGTAATAATATTATTGTGTGAAAGATCAATAAGGTAGATGGAGGGAATCAGATAAAGAAGTAAGCTAGGCTTTTGTACAATTCTTTAGTGATCTATTCTATTCTAGTGGTGATAGAAATTGGAGTTTAATGTTAGATTGGATAACACCAAGATTTTCAGAAGCTAATAATGAATACCTGTATTGCATGGTTAGTGAAGAAGAAATCAAACATGCTGTCTTTCAAATGGGTGCACTCAAAGCCCCGAGTCTTAATGAATTTCCTAGAGTGCTCTATCAACAGTATTGGGATATTATTGGTCCTTTAATTGTTAAGATGATCCAGAACATTTTCATTACAAGTACGTTGTTGATAGGTTACCGACCTTTGGCCCAATTATTCGTGTACGCCTTAGAGGCCTTTAGTCTCTCACCAGGAGAATTCTCTCTCGTCAACCTGTTAAGGATGAGAAACCGTACATGGAAGAATGGTAACTAAACTCCTTAAGAGCTACTGGTAAGTACAGCTTGCTCTGCTCTATCCCTTGTGCCAATGTCGACTACTCTCTTAGCAAGTCTTCTTTGCTAAGTGATGAGACAAGCTTCTATTAGCTAGGTACTTCTCTTTCGGCATCCCTTATTCATCTTGACAACCTTGAGGTCACCACATCATGATCCAGCTTAGCTGCTGCGCCCATAGATTCCTTTATACGGAACCATTGATAAGCTACCAACTGTCTTTTTACCTGATACTGTACTTTTATTCCTTTTATCTTTTGTTTTTTGTACCATTTTTCGTATGTACTAGGAATCTCCTTTTCATGTATACCTTATTGTAATTTTCCTTACTTATATTGCTACCTTAGGGACTTACTATAAATAGTCCATTCTTAGTATAGCCACGGGATATACATTTTTCCTTACAGATATTGAATATATCGGTTCTTTGTGAGATATTCCTCTCTAAGTCCAATTTTCATACACTCTTACCTAGTCTTACCAAGTAGCTCAAGATTAATGGTGAGTGGACCTTAGTATTAACTTGTAAGTCATATCAAGTAAAGTGTTAAGTTGTGTTATATTTGTAGGTGAATTATATCCTTCGAATAGCTTTATGTCAGCTACTGTATTCAGTTCACCAACCTTCCCATTTTGTTTTTCTTCAATATTTCAAAGGACCTATTTGGTTCTCAACTCATAAGGTAAGCCCTAGTGATAATAGAGCTCTTAGGCACATCAGTTTCCTAAAGATCTTAACTTGACTAATATTGCGCTTAATCCCAAAGTCCTTCATCTTAAGTTAATAACCCAATTTAGATCCATTAGTTTATGTAATTTTGCTTATAAAATAATTTCAAGAATTTTGGTTTATAGGTTAAAACCTTACTTAAGTGATTTTATCTCAAAAAACCAGAGTGCATTTATTTTAGGAAGGTTGATTTAAGACAATATATCGGTAGCACATCAATTGTTCTAATTTTTTTTTTAAGTGAAAGTGTTTAGCTATGCATTGAAACTAAATGTGAATAAAGCATATGACCGGGTTAAATAGGATTTCTTAGAAGAAGTCTTGGTCAAATTAGGGTTGAACAAGAGATGTATTGATTGGATCATGTGGTGTATTAGATCGGTGGAGTATAATAATTTGGTGAATGGGAAGTGTGTGGGACATATAAAACCTTCAAGAGGCCTAAGACAAGGCAATCCTTTATTGCCTTATTTGTACATAATAGTGGTAGATGTGCTCTCTAATAGATTGAACAATCTAGTATAAAGGGGGTATCTAACGAGATTAAGGCCGAAACCACATTGTCTAACTATTTCTCATTTGTTATTTGTTGATGATTCACTTTTCTTTATTGATGTTATAGAATCTAACTTTTTGCAACTAAAGGAGATGCTTTTAGACTACTATAGGGCGTCTAGACAACAAGTGAGTTTTGAAAAATCTTGTTTGTTCTTTAGTGGGAACACTCTAAGAAGGATAAGGAGTTAGGCAACACAGCTATTAGAAGT
The DNA here is from genome assembly GCA_024138015.1 of Lumnitzera littorea. Lineage (NCBI taxonomy): Eukaryota > Viridiplantae > Streptophyta > Magnoliopsida > Myrtales > Combretaceae > Lumnitzera > Lumnitzera littorea. The sequence continues at coordinate 104,502,060 of JAMXBB010000006.1, read as the reverse complement.
GGCAAAAATGGATAACCCAGGGAAATACCTAAGCCTGCCATCTATTTAGGGATGTTCTAAAACAAAGGCTTTTGAAATTTGTACCAATTAAAATTGAAGGCAAACTATAAGGCTGGAAGAAAAAATTATTAAGTATAGCAAGACATGAAACTTTAATTAAAGCAGTAAACCTTTGCTATTCCTACCTATTGAATAGGCTGTTTCAAGTTTCCTCTAAAATAGCACTTTGTGGTTAGTAGTTTGATTGCTCATTTTTGGTGGAGGTAGCGATATGGGGAAAGTAGAATTCAATGGACAAATTGACAAGTACTTACTAGACCTAAAAGGGTATGTTAGGGACAAAAGACCTCTACCCTTTTAACTTGGCTTTACTAATTAGGTTAGCTTGGAGGATTCATTTTAATCCATCAAAGTTGTGGGTGAAACTTCTAAAAGACTTGTACTTTCCTTTAGTGGAGTTCCGATACACGAAGAAAGGGGGAAGAGCATTATAAGGTTGGTCAAGTATATTAGAAGGAAGGGATATACTATTTGAAGGTGGTTTCTAGAAAATCAACAAAGATGAAATAGTAAGAGTTTGGCAAGACAGATGGGTACCAGGACTTAAGGACTCTAAAGTAAAAGGATAGGGAGGAAGAAGAGACATAGACCGTAGAGTTAAAACTATATGGTTTGGAACCCTAGGCTTTTCAATAGATGAGATAGCCATTAACAAATTATGGTTATGGTTTATTGAGTAGTAAAAAAAAGCTACTACCTTCGGGGTGTCAAAGACACATTTGAACAAAAGTATGGCATCAGTGGCTTAGATGATATGGAGAGAGAGATGCTCAAGGGTTTATAATGCAAAATTCTTAGATCCATCAAGAGTGGTTCAAGGGTGGAGGCATATGCCTATGGAGTGGGAAAGACTTAAAAGGAAGGTTGAACAACATCATAACCAGAGAGAACAGTTACGTTGTAGTTGTTGGTTACCCTTGAAAGGAGAGGTGGTGAAGATTAATGTGGATGGTGTGGTATCTAAGAGAGATAGTTGAAGTGCGATGGCAGGAGTTATATGATTGATATCGGGTACTATAATAGAGGGTTTTGTGGAAGAGGTCAATAGCAACAATATGGAAGTGGTGGAAGGACTTGCGGTAAAGAAAGCTTTGAAGTTGATAAGAATGAGAGGATAGATAGATGTCATAGTGGAATTGGACGCGTTTGTAGTAGTAGATTCTATTTTGGATGGGCCTAGGTCATTTGGATGGGCTTATAGTGATATTATTCAAGACATTAGAGAAAGATTGGGGCATATTCCAAATATAAGAATAGCGTCAATTCCACAAGAGGTGAATAATGTTGCAAATTGGGTTAATAGGAATTTTCTTAGGTGGATGTGTTCTTCGAATTGGTGGTATAACCTCCATCTGTCTTGCTTAGTCTAATCAATAGTAATAGATCTATAATTTTGAATTCGGTTGTAATCCTTTAGGTATCATGAGAAACTATGATGAATAATAGAATCTAAAGTTGTTTAACAAAAAAAAAAAAAAAAAAAAAAAAAGAAAGCCCATGTGCAACATAAGATTGGGTAAATTTCAGATAGTGTAAGTAATGTTATTTATTAATATATCAATACAATATATGAACACAACCAAGAGAAGGAATGCAAAGAGAGAGATATAGTTAAATACATTCATTTTAGGGTTCTATAAATTAAATCAAAATTCATATAATTATGAATGGAATAGTGTAGACCTAGCATCACTATTTAAAAAAAAAAAAAAAAGGAAAAACAACATGCAACACCTATCAGCTATATTATAATGGGTTAAATATTGATAAGCCTAATGCAAAATATTTTAAGTCGAGACTTGCTTAAATCCATGTGTAAGGCGAAGCCCATATCTCACAGTTAGATTTATAATCAACAAGTTAGAACCTCGAAGCCCACGTTATTAGGATGATGATAATGAAAATTAGGCAAATTTAGTCTTCTTTTTTTTCCCCTACAAGCTAGGTGAATCTAATCTAATCATCAATGAAGGAAGTGCACGTCTCTATATAGATAGGTAAAATAATTTCTCTCTAATTATAATTATTTTTAGACCAATCTATACTCTATTTAGGTTATGTTTGTTTTGTCTATTTCATATCCGATACGCAACTGATATATGTTTGCTTAAATAGATCTATTTGGCTACAAATAGATAAGAAAAAGATAAGGACATAATTATACATATAACCTCATTGAAAAACTAATTTCCTAAAATCTAATTACACATATGATCTCAAATTGAAACAGATAAGATAATTTTTCAAACAGTTAATTTCAAAAAGATATAAATCAAATATAGATAAAATACAAATAAAATGTAAATGAAACAAAAAAAAAAAAAAAAAGACAATCCAAATAAGCTCTTGATGTAATAGATAGATAAGAGCCTTTAACCATGTAACTCTCAATAATGTATGTGAGATTAATTAAGGTTTTCCGTAGCCATTATTAGCTTTGAGAAGGGCAAAAGAAATCGTTTACTAAAGTGTTTTAATATCTTCTAGATTACATAATATTCGTATTGTGGGTGCATAAAAAAAAATATGTAAAAAATTTAAGATATTTAATAAAAATGATGATTATAAAAGACCCCAAAAAAGAAAGGTAGTGGATGGTTAGTGGATGTTATTTAGAATAGTGGATTGGTTGTATTGTAAGTATTTTTGGTAAAATAAAAAAATAAAATAAAATAAACGATTCATAATCATTTAAGACACAAAACAATATCATATGCTCAAACAATAAGATTATAGTTTGGAAGAAAGGTTATTATTCCAATGTAGCTTAATGAAGTCTATTTAAGGACATTAATCATACCAAATCATCTCAAATTCTTTAATGCTTGTTTCTAGTTGTTTTTTTATTTTTTTTTTTCAATTGTGTTACAAATTGAAAATGAGGGATTCAAATTTTGATCCATCCTAACGAAAGATCAGTGATAATTCCATTAGAGTATAATGATCTTGACAATATTAGATTGTAGTTTGAATAATCCGCTTCAACTATGCCTTGGATATGATTATTTCATGAAAAATATAGTCCAAATTTCTCTAAAGGTGCTCACAATCAAAGCTTTAATGAATGCCAAATAATGCTACATCAATTTCATTATACTGTAGTAGTTATCGGCACTTAGCATAGATTGTAGTTAGAGACTAAGGCAGCGACAATAGACAATAGTCATGAATAACATAGCAAAATCTATCAGTAGAAAATTATTTTTATTCTTAAAAAGGGGACAAAATTTTCCTTATTTTTTATTGTCTTTTTTTTTCGGTGGAATAGATAATTCATTCATAATAAAGAAAAATAAACCCAAACATTCAACTATGTCTTGGGATGTGTACTCCCTTATAAGTTTCAAGGAAATCAAAATGTAAAAGCCTTACAGGTGAGGTTTGATAAAAAAAACAACATTATTGGAACACCTTAATTTTGCTAAGCTATCAACAAGAGAATTATTACCATTTTTTATAATTATTAACCATGGAAAAATTTGAAAGGGGGTTCTAATAGGTCTTAACTTCCTCAAAGATTTTACTTTTTTATGTAGAGTTTTAGTATTGATTATCACAAAGAAATCTAAATTTACTTAAACAAAAGATATCGTGAGTAGTTTAGCTTCTATTGAAATCTCATCAAAGGAGATCACAAAAGGAAGGAGAAGATGGAGTGTTTCTTACTATTGTATTGAACCTTTATCAGTCTGTTACAAATGCTTGCTGGAGTATATGTACAAGTCATGCTATTGTATTTAACCACTTCTCACAATCAATCAAAAAAAGACACATAGACATCTATTTACATAACTATTTACTGGTCAAAAAGCACACAATAAATAATAAGGCCCTTTTATTTAAACATCCCCTCCCCAAGGTAGAGTTAAGATGGTATAACATAAGTGCACTTATCAATTTGGTGTATAATCAATAAAAATGAATACCATTTCCACGAGGATTATGAGTATTAATATTAACTATCTCTTTATTATTTAACCAATAAAATTTGAATTCAAGAAACCAACAATTAAACTAAGCTGCAAGTAATGATTAATCTAATAACTAATCAAGACTCAAATTAAGAAAATTAATCAAGAAAGCAATCAACTTAGAAAATTAACTTCAAGATGTAACTACCTATCTAGATTTTGCTTCTCTTAGAATTACATATGTAACTTCTACAAAAGATAATCTAATTCAATTTATAACTCCATTCATCGAGAGAATTCCTTAATAAAGTTAATAATTTTCTCATGTCTATTCTTTCTTAAGTCTATTAACCATAATCTTTGAATTACCTATTAGAATCTTTTCTCAATTGTATAATTAAATATCATAGGAAAAAACTATGAATTCTCTTAAAATTAATAATCAAAATCTAGAAAAACCTTACAACTTATCTCTAAGCTTACAATAATTTTCATTAATTATGTCTAGATCTAACCATAAAGTCAATTTCTTGATTATTATTGCATAATATCGAATATTAGATCAATACTCTAGAAACATCAATCTAATGCAATAAAGAATACATAAATGAATCAATGAAAATAAATATTTCATTAGATCTAACAAAACTTAGCGTCACATAGCAATTCTAGATTCCACAAAACTTGGATATAATGAATTTACATGCTAATCATGGCAAAGAAACAATCTTGAATCAAAACTAATGAGAACATGTAAATAAAAGCCATGAAAATGAAGAAAATCTCTTGAATCTTAAAACTTGGAGTGCATTGCTCTCTTATGCCTTTTTGCTCTTGAAGTCTCTTTAAAATTCAGATGAAAAATTATGACAAAAATCCCTTAAGATCCCTTTTGTAATGCATGCAAAATTCTTTCTTTATTGTAGGTGACATGGTCGTGCCATTGGTCGTGTTACTTATATTTTGCCAAATCTCAACGAATCTTCTTAAATCTATTATTGACACGATTTAGGAAATGGTCCTGTCACTCACTATGTATTACTTTATTTAGCTCAAAAATCTTCCTTGCAACTAATACAATCATGCCAGCGCTCATATCACTTCCAAACTTTATAACTTATTCATTTTAACTCCAAATTGACTTTATTTTAACTCAAATTGAGTGAAACTTGACTCTATTTTCTTGTTTTCTTCCATAGAGCATTCCAACACCTAAAAATCAAAATTTTACTCAATTAAATATCATTTTCTTAAAATGAATCAAAATTTCAGGGAAATATGTTGAAAATTATTATAATAAATATAGTCAATTAAAAGCTTATCACGAGATAAGTGTTGGTATTTTAAGGCTACGAATCAAGGATTTATGCAACGAATTTTAAATCTTATTAACCCTAAACGTCCTAGGATCCAAGTGTATCAATTAAATCGTGGAGGATTGTTAATTTTTACCTTACATGACACTTTTTGAAATATTCATTAGTCGACTTGTGAACACCCTCTATCGATATCCACACTCGAACGAACTCATTGAAAACAAGCTGCAATGTACTAACACTCTTAGGCAAATCTAAATTCATGTAGGAATGAAACTCACAAAACTCGTGTTTGCTCTCTATTTTAAGTCTACAGACTTTCTTTGTGGCTCTAATGTTGACGATAAGGCATCAGCATAACCTTAATAAAGAGCTACCTCTATCTATACATAGAGGAGCGATAATATCTTCTAGAAGACATTAAGAGATATTATGAAATATTAAAAATATTAACACTCTCTAATTTATTATTTTTCTCCAAAATAATAAATGCTATTATTTATCATTCTTAAAATATTTAAGAATAATAAATATTTCAATTATTCGTACTAGGTTTATTTAAAACAAACTCGTAGTTCATTTGGTCCGTTCTTTATATGTGACTCTATAGGTTTACCAAATATTAGTAGTAAGCTTAAAACTCCTTTTTAGACCTACAAGACATAAGTGGCCTCTAATAAGATACTATACCTACTAAATTAAGTGAAGATCGGTGATTTGACTTTACTAATAAAATGACTAGTTATTTTGTTCCTTTGTCACACAATATCAAATGATTAAACATAAGGTGTAGATTAAAACACTCTTATATTGTTTAATCACTCATTTCTTGAATCTAAAGTTCAACTAAGTTAGACAAATGATATTGATAACTCCTTATTAATTCATTTGAGCATGATTATGTATTTTTCTTAGTCTTACTCTTCAAGGGGCCTAAACAATATCTCTCTCAAATTAATGAGAGAGACAAATTCCTTCGTGAATACTCATTTTCCTCCACATAATTTATTCCATGTCCAATCATAATCTTATAATCATCCTATTAAAATTATAAATAATTAAGTCAAAACATGGAACTTATCATATAAGAATCTGTGGTGCCATCAAGTTAAAGGACTGAAATTACACTGTAATGAATAGTACTTACCAGATTGATCCATGTAGTACTATTATGGTGAGTCAATCCAATACAATATACTCTTACATGTATCTATATGCTGAATTGATAACTTATATCCATAATTAGTAAAACGTGATTATCATTCAAACAATATACTAGTCTTAATTCATTATTATTCTATATAATAAGTGACTAAGGATAATTTAGAACATCGTCCTTATCGCCTTGTAGCTGTACTATTATAGTTACACACTTTAATGACACAAGGAAGAACATATATTTAAGAAATCCTTTTATCATGCTAAAAGGTCAATAATAACATAATAAATAAAATAATTCATATCATAAAAAAAATATTCAAATGACATAAAATTCATTTAGCTTAGGGCACATCACTAGCAATAAAGCCCAACTTAACTAGTACATCACGAAGTTTAGTAACAAGGAGAGCTTTAGTAAAGATATCAGGAGGTTGTAAAGAAGTAGGAATATAAGTAAGCTACAAAAATACTCTAGATATATGATTCTAAATGAAATGAATGTACACTTCAATATGCTTGGTGTAGCTAGAAAACAAAGATTGATAACAATTTGAAGTGCAGATTTGTTGTCATAATAGAGCTAAATAGGTAAGGGAATTGAAAGCTTCAGGTCATGAAGAATGTATGAGATCCAAAGGAGATCTTTAATGGTGGCTAACAAGCTTCTATATTCAACCTTAACTGTAGAAGTACTTATAATCGCTTACTTCTTACACGTCTAAGAGATAAGAGATTGCTCGAGAAACGCACAATAGCTTGATATAGACTTACGATCTACAAAAGACAAACCTTAATCAGCATCACTATAGGTGGTTAATTCAAAAGAACTAAAAGAGGAACAACACAATCCTAAAGAGTATGCTTCAAATATCAAAAGATATGAAGTACAGCCTGATAATGGGAGATTTGTAGCTAAGAAACAAACTTATTGAAGTATTGGACTACAAAAGAAATGTTTAGGCGTATGATGTTCAAGTACAACAATCACCCTATAAGCCTTCGATAAGATAAAGGTTGATCAAGAACAGCTCTCTCATATTTTATTAAGTGCAATCTAGATGGAAGAGTAGTAGCTGGCTTACACCTTGCCATACCATTATCTTGAAGGATGTCTAAAATAAACTTCCTTTGGTTAACAAGGATACGTTAAGGATTATAACACAACTCCAAGCCAAGGAAGAATCGTGCCTCTCCTAGGTCCTTAATAGTAAAGACAATGTGCAAATCTACCTTTAGCTAAGTAATTACAGCAATACTAATTCCAATTACTAAAAGATCATCAAGATAAAGAAGAATGATTGTAAAATCTACATTAGTACTACAAATGAATAATGAATAATCATTTTTTGATTGAGAAAAGCCTTGAGCAAGTAAAAACCTGGAAATTTCCACATTCAACTATTTAGTTGCTTATTTTAAGCTATATAATGAACGTTTTAATTTGTACACTTATCTAGGTGAAACCTTAGAATAACCTTGAGGTGAAATCATATAGATTTCTCATTAAGAAAACAATGGAGGAAAGCATTATTGATGTCAAGTTGAAAAAATGGCTAACCCTTAATAGATGTAACAACAAGAACAATGCGAATAGATCCGAATTTTGCTACAGGAGAAAAAGTGTCATGGTAGTCTATTCCCTAAATTTGTGTATACCTCAATTGCTACCAAACGAGCCTTATACCTTTTTACAATACCATATTGCCTATATTTCACCTTATAGACCCATTTAGATTTGATAGGTTTCTTCCCATTAGGCAAAGATGTTAATTCCCATGTATTGCTTAAATCTAAGGCCTCTAACTCCTTTTCCATTGCATGTACCTAATTCTCATCTTTAGTAGCTTGTGAATAACTAGTAGGCTCTTTTATTGTTAACATTAGTGCCATTGATTGAAGGAAGTCAAGTAGGTATTAGTGAATGTATTGGTCTAGAAGTAAAGGGTAAGGATGTATTTGATTTGATGAACGAGGAAAAATAAAATTTGTTGTACTAACAATTCTAGTAGTAAGAGAACACACATAATCATTTAACCAAGTAGGAGGTTATTAAGCTTGAGCAGTTTTATGAAGAGGAATTGAATCTTGCAAAGAAAAAGAATCTAAATTTATGGAAGTAGAGACATCAAAACTATGTACATTAGTACTTATGGTACTAACAAGACAAGAAGGTGGGGATATTATCTCGAATTACACCTATACTTTACCCATTTTTTCACTTTTACACCTAAACTTTCTACTTGGTCTAATATATACTCAATTGAATATTGACTTGTCCTAGTGTACACTTCGATTATCTCCAATTAACCTCGTTAGTCTATTTAGCATTCTGAACCAATAAATTCACGCTACGTGGATTATTGTCAATAGATATTTCTAATGCAAGCTTTGTATTTTCAATCAGCATCTACGTCAACAACTTTTCCCCATGTCAAAAGCACCTTAACTATTGGAAAAACTAAATTTTGAACAACAGTATTATAAACAAAAAATACTACTTGGCAGATCTAAACCAAAAACACTTTCCCCTTTCTATGAACCCTAACCCTTTTCCCTCAACTTGAAACCCTAACTCCTTGTCGATGTGAAAATCGTATCCCTAACAAAACAAATCATAATGGCAAATGCATTACCCCATCCCTTTCTCTGTCACATAGGTAGAAAACCAAATAGTAAGGGACACTCGTGTTGAGTTTAAGGAAGCCTAAATCTTATCTAATCGAGTGTTGTTGAGAAAATTGTGTGCGCAAAAAATATCCTTGATAAATTTCATAAACTCATTACAATCTTCCCATAATTGTAGTGGTAGTGTTGTAATTTGCAACTACGGTCTAAAAGATAGTGTTTTAAAGCGAGGATAGAAGCAAATGTGGGAAAGAGGTTCTATGGTTGCCTAAGGTATAACTAGGTACAGTAAGTGTAGGCATGAAAAATTCTAGATGAGTTGATTTGTATATTTGAAGTTTTGAAATTTTTGAGTGATTGTTTACAAAGTAAAGTTTTTTCCTACATTTTTTTAATCTACATTAGACGTCAGTTAAAAATTGATTTATATCTTATGATATGCATAAGTTGAACTTAGATGTTTTTAATCTTTAGTCTAACATCATGTTATTTCATTGTTACGAATTTACTATTTGAACATAACAAATTTGGCAAATTGTATGCAATCTTATATTGTCTATGCTAGAGTTGCTCATTATGAATATATCCTTATAAATAGCAAGTAGAAGGTTATAATTTTTTTGCATGGGTTGGGAGCGATGAAGGCGTAAAGTACAAGGAGCTGGTAACAAAGAAGAATCTAATGAGAGAGTTGGTTCAAATACAAGAAGATAAGGCATGACTCATTGAAGAGATTGTAATATTGAAGAAGATAGTAATAGGGTGTAACAATGATGAGTTACGTAGGGATCAATTGGAGAGTATGAAGAAGAAAAAAGGAAATCATTGAAAGAATGCAATATGAGGCTAAATAGAGATGTTGTTCTATACAAATGATGTTTAATAATCAATTGGTGCTATATTATTAGGATCTTGTTGTAGGGTAGAAAGTTTTAAAGTAGTTAGATTACTCTTAGTAGATTATTAAGTTTATTTAGCCATTTTATGTGTCAACTATGTTGGAGCTAGAATACTCGTATCAACCTTTCTTTGTATCAAAGTTTTTTTGAATTATGAGAAATTACCCATGAATGTAAATTGTAGCTATTTTCTCCATCATTTGAATGAATGCAATCAAGTTTTTTTTTTTTTTTTGTGCATAAAATACATTTTCTTGAGGTTGGAATTAATTTATTGATTTTAAAAGCGCTATCTTTAATTAGTTTTCCTATTACAACTATTTTTGTTATAGACAACAACGTTTTTGCAATGTTACATTCATGACTTCAATAGCTCTATTTGGAATTAGTTTATTAATTATAAAAAAATATGTATTTGGTTTTACTTTTCCTATTTCCTGTTTTATTGATATAGACAATAAGGCTTCCACTATGTTGTTCATTAACCGAGAAAGCAATATTTCGAATTAGTTTATGGATTCTAAAAACTCCTTTTTGGAATTAGTTCTCCTACTTCTAGACTCTTTCATATAAGAAATATCCTCTTTGCAATGTTGTGTATTGGCATGAAAAGCTATACTTGGAATTATTTATTTATCGTAAAAGTTGTGCTTGGAATTAGGTTTCCTATTCTAAGTCTTTTTCATTTAAACAATAACTTTTTTCCCTGTAGATTATAAATTTGAATGTTTCCTAAGGTTAGAATTAGTTTATTGATAATATAAGCTTTGTTTGGAACTAGTTTTCCTGTTCATGACTTTTTTATAGATAATAACATTTTTAACCAGTTATAGAACAACATAAAGAAAATAGCATTGTTTGCAATGTTTTGTAATGACCCGTTGCCATGTCAATAACATTTTTCACATAGACAATCCTTTATAATAGCTTATTACCATGACGAGTAACAAAACCAATTGGAATTTCATCAATAGCATTATTTGCAACCGTAATATCACAAAAAAGGACCATAAATTACAGTTAAGTTGCTAAGTCTATGCATAGAAGAGATTGACTTGGACATAGCTATGGCCAGCAATCAACCAATCTAAAAAAAAAAAAAAACCATAGCCAATAGTAAGATAAAACATAAATATAGACCTATTTATAAACACATAACCAAAAAAATACTCCATGGCTAGTAGTCTACGAACCCATAGATACAGCTACTAAACTTTTAGTTTAGTATGCACAAAAAAGGCCAACAAAGGCATGTTTACACATATGATAGTTCACAAGTTGTTAATTTGATTCTCTTGAGTCAGTACATTGAAAGCCTTCTTCTCATCACTAGACTCATCTAGATTGATATGTAGGGGCCTACTCCGCTTCTTCTTGTAAAATTTGATCATTACAATTCAATCACTATTGCAATGAGGCACCAATTTTTGTCTTCCTACATTCGCTTTGGTTTGTTTCGGCACATTTGTAGTATCTATATCGACTTGCAATTGTGTTTGGCATACAACAACATGCTCTCTCAACCATCGTTCATGAAAATGTGTTGTAAACCCCGCAAATTTAGCTAGTTAAGAGTAAAATTGAACCCTACTACTGTAGTTGACTTGATAAGTCATTAAAGTCGAACAAGATAAAAATTTAATAAATTATAAATTTGAATATATTATAAGTAATAAAAACTATAGAAAAATCTATCAAAACCTAAATCGCGTACTAAAACTCTAAAACTACTTTATGCACTATTAATCAAAATTGAACTTGAATTTATTCGAAATCCTAAAAATTATAAATATAAACTTATAAAATAGTTAAATATTACTCAATAGTGATAAAATTATAGTCGATTGCAATTTTCGACTAAAATGCTCATTCGCGTGAAATTTTAACGAAATCGCTATAATAACTTATAAAAATTATAATTGTAACGGATACCAATTAAATTGACAAATTTTCACGAAATTCTAAAATTTATTTATGATGATTATTTTTATGATTTTTAAGTTTAGAAAAATTACATATAATTATTTTTAATTTCCATTTTCTTGCTTTTCTTTCCTTCTTTTTCTCTTTTCCTTTCTTTTCTTCTTTTCTTCTTTTCTCCTATTTTTCTTTAGCCTATACGTGAATTGCAGCTAAAAAATTCAGCAGCCCATGTGCTTAAATTCATGTCCAAGTGTCACAAAGTTAAGAGAGAAAGGACAAAAGAATAATGTAAATATCTAATCCTAATTAATACCTAAATGAAAAGGATAAGCCTCTCTATTTTTTTATATTATATGCTGCAAAATCAGTAGCATTTACACCCCAAAATCCTAGAAATTCACAAAACCGAAAATACAAAGTGAAAAACAAAAGAAAAGAAAAGCAAAGTAGAAACCCAAAACAAAACCATGAAGAGTAAGGAGAAGAATAAGAAGAAAGGAAGAAGAAGAAGGAAGAAAAGAAGAAGAAAAATTTAAAAATAATAGGTAAGTAAAAGTATTTTAGTAGTATATGTGTCTAGCATATGGTATGTACATGTATATATGTAGTATTTGTATTATATTTTAGTAAATATTTCATTACCAATACATATATGTATGCATAAGTAATTAAATTAAGATATATATGTATGTATAAAGATATGTATGTAGACATGTACGTATATAAGTATAATATACGGTATGTGTATGTATGTAATAAGACTATACATAATATGTATTTAGTAATATTTTTACAAAATAAATATGGACATATATATATAGTTGTACACGGGAGGTATATATATATATATATATATATATATACATGAATATGTATTCGAATAGTATGTATAAGTATTTTTGTAAATATATATTTCATATATATACATGTAAGTTATATGTAAGTTATATTTTATATACATATAGGTATACATGTATGTAGCATTAAGATATATATAATATATAGTATATGTACAACATATAATATATATATAGTATACCAAACATTAAGTGGTATATATATAGTATAATAGTTACTAAATAAAATAAATTTATAAATATGTAAGAAGTAGGTACATAAAAATATATATATATATGTGTGTATATTACAGTAAATTAGGAATTACAAATTAAAGTAAATTATAAAATTAATTAAATATAGTATAAGTACATAAACATATATATGTAAATCGTAAAATACAAATTAATAATAAGAAAATAATAATAACAATTGTAATAAGACTAAAATCTCAAAAATAGGAAAAATATGCTTAAAATAATAAAAATATCAATTATATGATTTAAATAATTATTAAATCATAAATATATTAAGAAAAAGATAAAATTAATATTTTATAATTTTTAAATTAAAATAATAAATTTTTGTGATATTTTTATATCATAATTCAAATTGCGAGTTACAATGTCTAAAACGGACCTCGTTACGAGAAAATACGCTCGAATTGATGATTTTACGTAAATCGATAACCAATTTAAGTAAACGGTACGATTTAGCATGCTAGTTTAGTTATTTAATTCCTAAACTTATTACTCTCCATATTCTCCTAATGTTAAGTGATATTGAGATCAAGACCGATTTTCCTTTAGACTATTATAATCCCTAACATCATTTATGACCAAGTGAGTACTCCCGATGACTCTATTCTTGTTTTGTGCTTGTAGTTAGTGCATATGAATTAAATATTAATAACTTGATGCATGGGGTTTCAGGTTATGCATGTGACTGATGATGATTGATTACTGTGCAAAATACTATTAAATGTGATAGTTGAAGATTTGGTTATATAATTGATTGTTACATTATTTGAATGATTTGTTAATAATGTTTGACCACCTCATAAATGGACTTAATCCTATTTAACTCAACTAAAAGTAAACGGTTCATACATAGAGCACGAACATTGCATATAATGTTTTGGCCGTTACCTCACGTGGTTGGTAATGAGGAGTCTTGGAGGGATGGATTCCCACATGATTTGAATAGTACAATGTAGGAGCATTGGTACAACAAAACCTTACCTTTGGCTTGCAGGTTCTATTAGCGTCGGAGATGCTAACCGTGGGTGACTGGGAGTCATGTTTAGAAACCACCGCTGTAAGGTGTGAGCGTAGACTGCAGGAGCCAGCTCATCACTAGACTTGAATATTCGTATAGTATTGATTGTTGGAAATAGAAACCTATCTTGTGAAATAGGGAATTCATATATATATAATGATATAAGGTCAAAAACCTAGAGCCCGGTTGTAATTGGTGCCGATGTATCTCTATCCCTTACTTTAGAGGGCGTTAAATCCGTTGTTGTATGCAACACCGATCAACTGCATATATACTGTTTGGCATACTGCTTGTTCATGCATTCATATGTTTGGTAATAAACTGTTTGATAACTTGTTTGCTGGTATAGTATAAGGAATAACTTACTAAGCTCTTGTAGCTTATTTCCCAATAGTTTTCTTTTGCAGGTTACTAGATGATCGAGCATGGGTTAAGAATTGAGAGTTGAGTATCAACATCGAGATGCATAGAAGTTAAACTCTAAGGATAGACTATATAGTTCATTTGAATTATTATATATATAATTATTAATATTACATTTAAATGTTGTGACTTTAGTAAGTTTGAGTTTTAGAACTTTACTACCTAATCTTATTGTTTGGTAGGGGATACCGATTCTCTATGGTTCTGATGGACTATAGCTTATCAAATATCCTTAGTCACATATATGTAGTTGTAAGTGAATTAAATTAAGAATAAAAATAAAATAAAATAAATAAATAAAAACTTTAGTAACTAATTGTTTAGAATTTTGCAATCTCTAACTTGCAAGATGATTTTCAAATCATTGGGTACATACATGATATGAAAATTTTAGGTCATCCTACTAGGCCCCCCTTTAAGGTCATGACATGTTTTGTGAAAGCCTTTTTGAGCCTTCCTCCTTAAGGAGAAACCCGTATTGAATTCGATGTTGTCTATATCAAGTACAAACTAGTAATTAGGATGTTTTTCCATGTACTAGTATAAGGATACATTGGCTAGAGGGAAAAAAATATTGTAAAGGAGATCAAACATTAACAGGTGCACCAAGTGAGGATTGGGTGGCTTGTGAAGGTACAATTGTCTTTTTATGTCTGATTTATGGCTTCGTACACTGCTGGTTATAAAAAAAATCAATATTTAAGATAATATACAAGCTGTAAATGCTTGTTTCTCTTCTAATGTTAATAATTAGTTGCAGGCCATTTTTCTCCTAACTATGAACAATAGTTACCTACCTTATTGTGTATGCCAATGCCACTCTCAACTAGATGTCCATTACCTATCAATTCACTGTTCACTTCCACTCCACTCATGGTAAGTATACCTTCACTAATTACACTTGCTTACTTTAGAATGGGACTAGTTTCTACATCTTTACTACAAGTTGAAGCTCCTCGTAAGATAGCACATATCGGTTCCCCATTCCTATTAATAAAGTAAGTTTTAACAATTTATTGTAGTATACTAGTGTAAATATATGTACCTTAGCTCTCTTCTTCTTCTCATCAGGAAACCTATGGCATTGTGTTTGTTCCTTTTACAAAACTTGCAATACATCACACACCATAGCCTACTATAGCCCTTGCTAAGCTTACCTTCTTCTCTTCTTCTACTCTTCTTCTTATAACTAAGCTGATTCTTCACAATCAGTGGAATCACCTTAGGTAGATTGGTTTTTTTCCAAAATTTATAACTTGGAATTTGGTCCACGATGTGGCTATATATGTACCTATATCTGTCCATCGTGTACCACTTGCTAATGTAGTCATCTACATCTTGGCCAATGTATAATATAGCGCTACAAGCATGGAGACATGGAATGCCACTTAAACCCCACAACTGACAACTGTAGGTCATCACTGCTAGGTCGACAACAAGACTATCCACTTGAGTATAAACTTCAAAAGACATTGTATCATTGGGTTGTAGATGACAACTTAAGCTCACACTTTTATTCTTTTCTATCTTTTTACACATTTGCTCAAGAATCTATGTCTCTAACTTTCAATCTCATCCCTCTTCTTTACAATCCTATCCATCACCTACTTCTTTATTTACTCCATCATGGGTATCATAGACATGTGTTGAGCTTCTAAAATTGTTAAGTTAAAAGCCTTGGACATATTGTTATCAACCACATCACACTTTGCCTCAAGGTAGAAGAATGCCTTACACCATCAATTTAGATTAATTCTCAACATATATGAACATACCTCGAGCTTTGACTATTGCATCCGAGCCAATACCCCATAGAGCTCTCTAATTGTTCTTGCCTTATTGTCCAAAACAATCTCTAAAGTTCAGCACCCTTGTGTTTCTTCCACCAATTTGCAAAAAGAAATGGTAAGCACAAAACCTATACTCTACTAAGGGGTAATGTTGCCACATTACTTCCATCAAATAGGTACCCTATTAATTATTTCACAATAAATAATGTACAAAATGTAGAAGAAGATTCTAAGCTATGAAGGCAATACCTTTTACATGTCATTAATGATGGTGAACCTAGACAAGTTTATGCCAACTAGTGGTAATAGTGTATCCAAGAACCACTTCTATGTATCAATCTTCTCACCCTCCATGTATGCTTAAGTAATGAGGTATATTTGATCATTTACATCTTAAGTAGTTGTAGATAGGAGCTTTCCTTTCAAATCCCCCTTTAAGAAACATCCATCTAGTCCCAAAATTAGCCTACAACCTTTAATAAATGTCATCCTACATCCTTCAAGGCAAATGAATAATCTCTTAAAAAAAAGTGGTCCACCAAAACTTGGCCTTTCAACCACCACATCAAATGTGTTCTCATGTTCATTTGATGCTATCCTAAGTGGATATGTGTAGTCCCATACCAACTAATCTCTAGCTCATACTTACTACAAATTTCTCTTATTGCTTTCTCTTTTGCATGGCGACATTAACTATATGTCACGTCTACATGCATCTACTTACAAACTAGTTTTCTCAACTCATCCAACTTCATGTGAGTCACCAGTCACAAATGAGGTAAGAAGTGTTTAGCTAACATATGGTAAGTAACTCTTTTGTTAAAAAATGATGGCCTACAATACTTACTGTGTTTCTCATTGTAATTCTTCACAGCAAAGTGGCAGGTACCTCTATCATAAGAGGTAAATATGGCAAACGGATGGTCTTTTTATCACACTTATACTAAACTCTTCATATTAGCTAATGTAAGTCTCAAATAACGATGATGGTGAATTGAATATTGCTCCATTGCATCTTTAAACTAAGATAGGCTATGAAAAATCATCCCAATACATATATGTGGCACTTCTATTCTAGTATCATAGTTAACATTGGTCTTTACCTACTGATAGGAATCAAGCTTTTAGACTAATCACTCACAGCTAAGTTAAAGGACTCCAAGGACTCGTGCGGAGAATATTAGCTCAAAACTAAAGCTAAGATGGGGATTCCTATGCCAAACTGATCTCTTATTGACCTATCTGTTAGATCCTCACATGCATCAGACATGCACCAACCTAACAACGAAGTCTTATTCTAGAAGACGGCCCAAGACTAACCGATTTGAGCTCCCCAACCAACCACAGGTGTTTAACTTCAATTTAACTGGCTTCTTTACTGGACTGATTGGTTCCCGACCCAATCTAGATCAGGTCGGCCCCTGACTACAAACATTATTCTGCTTTCGCCTACCTTGTATCATATTTCTCCCATCAAGCCATTAAGTAATACGTATCTTCTAACAGAATGATTCTTTCTTTTTCGTAGTGAATATTCTTTGCCCTTTTTATCGCTTTTTGTATGATTTATGTAACCTAATTGTAGAATACCCTTTAGTCTTTTCATACATGTAAAGTAACCCTAGTTGATGGGTATATAAACCTCCACTTTCTTGTATGCAGACAATCTACAAATCAATACATAATTATTCACGTTAAGCAACCTTAGTGTTCTTGTTATCATTTAACTTTTATCCATTCCCTTTAGCAAGAAGTAGTGGCGAGTGACCCTTCAGTTCGGATATCCATTGGTAGCTGCCTGAACTTTGCTAACTTTTTCCCTGTTTGTTTTTTGTTTGCTTCATTGTAGTGCTTCTCCATGTGTCCTACCACGGAGATACATCAACTTCACCGATATCAAAGCACAATTCCATGAGGGAGTGTGTGAAGTTGTAGTGAAGTTTTAGTTCACTTTGTTGTTGGTGGTTGCTATGTTCCCTTCATAGCTACTGCAGTGTGTTTGAGTGTAAGTGTAGTTTCTTTGTTACTCTGTTTTTCATTACCAAAACAAAGCAAGTTCGCTATTATTCTGTTTGAGTAATTATTGGGTATTAAAGTTATTTATGAGTTATTAATCTATCCGAAAAGTATTACATCATGTTAGATTCAAGTGTTTAGGGTGTTATTAGTGACCAAAGTAATGGTGCTCAACCTGGTCATGGTTATAATGGTAATAATATCTTAGGGTTAGTTGATGACAAACTTAATAGACTTATCAACTTTGCTGAGAGTCTAGTCACAGTAATACAAGTTAACAAACAACAACCCCTTGGTGTATAGCATCATAACATACAAGAAAATGCTCCTAAGAGATACCATAGCTAAGGTAATCAAATCAATTGGCTAGTTCGACCGTAGCGAGTAGGAGGAGTAGCAGACCAAGCTACTAAATGAAGACTGGAGTTAGAAGAGATTAAGGAAGAAGATGAGAAGCTGGATGTTGAATAATTTGGGGAGGAAGAAGAAGGAGCCAACTATTACCAAGTACAAGGATGAGGACTCCAAGTCCCTTAAGGGTTCGACAAAGTCAAGGTTTAAATCCCACCCTTTAGTGGAAGTGGAGATATAAATGAATACTTAGAATGGGAAAAAAAGGTTGAGAAAGTGTTTGAATGTTATGGGTATACGGATGCTGTCAAAGTCCGACTTACTATATTGAAGTTTACTAAGTATGCCACTATACGGTGGAAAAATTTGAATGCAGTCAAAACAAGAGATGGAAGACGAGGTGTTAGAACCTAGGATGAGATGAAAAGGTTATTGAGAGGTAGATTTATACCCGAGACCTACCTACAAGATATGTTTGCAAAGTTGCAGAAGCTTCGCTAAGGAAGCTGATTTATTGATGACTATATTAGAGAGTTCCAGATGCTAATGATTCGAGTTGACGTAGAAGAACCAAAGGCCTATATAGTATTAAGGTTCATTTTTGGGCTCAAGTACAAGATTTGCAACATCATGGAAGTACAGAGGTTTTATACCTTAAAAGAGATGATAAAGATAGTGCAGAGGGTCAAAAAATAGAGGAGAAGTGCTCCAAATTGACTTGGGCCAACATTTCCCCAACCTTTAGTTCCGCATCGACCTATTCAAGTCAAGCCTAAGAGGCCATACAAGGTTGAGGATAGGAATGATCGATTTGATGATAGTTGAGCAAGCCATCGGGGCTAAGCCGGTCAAATAAGTCAACCCAAGGTTAGGCCGACCCCAAGGATATATGAGAAAGGGTAAACCTCCAGACAAAAGACTAGTGAAGTGAAATGCTTTACATGCTTAGGCTCGGACATATGGCTACTAAGTGTTTGAACCAACGCATTATGGTGCTTTAAGGAGATGTAATGGACAACACTGATGAGAGCGAGTCTGAGAAAAGAAGAAGATGTTGGAAAACTCGAAGCCGAAGAGGAAGCAGAGACTTGCATCTATGTTGACCAGGGAGAAGTGATGACCCTAGTCTTGAGACGAATACTGAGTTCCTTACTGAACTCTGAAGACCAAATTCCATACCAAGTGTACCAATGTCATTGCACAGTCCTTTATGTAAAGGTTGGGTTTGCTGACCTCAAAGCATCCCTGACATTACAAGCTACACTGACTTCATAATAAGGGTACTTTATACGTAACTAAATAAGTGACTATACTATTCAATGTTAAAAGTGTATATAGGGACGAAGTAGTATGCGATGTCATCCCCATGAGAGCTTCACATTTGTTGCTTAGACGAACTTGGTTGTTTGACTGACGTGTTATTCATGATGGGTATAAGAACACCTATGCCTTTGTTAAGGATGGAAAGAAGATTGCGTTGCAACCCTTAACCCCATCCCAAGTAAATGAAACCCACAATCAATTCACCCAAGCTAATAAGAAGAATGCCTTAGTGATGAGCCAAAGAGAGTTCCAAGCTACTGAAAAGGCTAAAGAATCTATGTTCCTATTTATTAGAAGATTGTTGGAAATGAGAGATTTGGAGGATATCCCTGATGAAATCCAAAGCTTGCTAAATAAGTTTTTCGATTTGTTCCTTAAAGAACTACCTAGAAGACTACCTCCAGTCCAAGGCATTAAGCACTGTATTGATTTGCAACCAGGCACCACCCTACTAAATTAACTTGCATATAGAATGAACCCTGAATAAGCTGCCAAGCTGAAAAGATAGGTGGACGAACTCATAGAGCTAGGATATGTGAAGGAAAGCATAAGCCCTTGTGTTGTATCAGCTCTACTTGTCCCTAAGAAAGATGGATTGTGGCGCATGCACATCGATAACCAAGCAATTAACTAAATTACTGTCAAGTACAGATACCCGATACTAAGTCTCGATGATATGTTAGATGAGCTTCATGGTGCCAAGATATTTTCAAAAATTGATTTGCAAAGTGGCTACCACCAAATTCGCATGAAGCCGAGTGATGAATGGAAGACTGCCTTTAAGATTAGGCATAAACTCTACAAATTGTTGGTTATGCCATTCGGAATTACTAATGCGTTGAGTGCATTCATGAGGTTGATGAACCATATAATGCACCCTCGAATTAGAAGATGTGTGGTTGTGTACTTTGATGATATATTGGTCTATAATTCCAACTTAAATGACTATGTTCAACATCCTCACGAAGTATTTAACATTTTGCGAACTAAGAAGTTGTATAAGAATGTAAAGAAGTGTATGTTCTACCAGAAAGAGGTGATCTTTCTAGGGTTTGTAGTGCCAAGGGAAGGACTTCGAGTAGATGAGGAGAAGATCCAAGTTGTTCTTGAGTGGTCGACACCGAAGAATATCATTGAGGTTCGAAGCTTTCATGGCTTAGGTTCTTTCTATAGGCGACTAATGAAAAACTTCAATACCATAGCCACTCCCTTGACCAAGCTGACAAAGAAGAACGAAGGGTTTAGGTAAAACGATTGAACTGAGCAAAGCTTTAAGGAGATCAAGGAGAAGCTCACCTCGGCACCTATCCTTTCACTACCTGATTTTAACAAACCCTTTAAATTGGAATGTGATGCATCGGGAGTGGGAATTGGCATTATCCTAATGCAGGAGCAATGACCTATCACCTACTATAACAAGAAGCTTAGTAGTCCTACCTTGAACTATTCTGTATACGAGAAAGAGCTGTACTCTCTTTACCAAGCCCTTGTTATTTAGCAACACTATTTATTGCCATGAGAATTTGTTATTTATACAGACCATAAGTATCTGAAGCATCTAGGAAGTTAGAACAAGCTTTTGAAGAGGCAAGCCAAATGGTTGGAGTTTATGGAAGGGTTCTCATACGTCATCCAACACAAGAAGGGAAGCACAAATATAGTCACTAACGCTCTGTTACAATGGCACAAAATTATTAGGATTCTCACTCATTACTAAGCAGTACGGTTGTGATCCTCATTTCAGCCCTATCTTAGAATAGTACATGGATGGAATTGCTGTTAAGGGATATTATCTTAAGAAAGGCTATCTGTTCAAGGACCTAAAGCTATGCATACTGAATTGTTCCATGCGTGACCTATTGATTAAGGAAGCTCATAGTAGTAGATTATCAAGTTACTTTAGGGAGACCAAGATAGCTAATCTATTGAGGGAGAACTTTTATTGGCTAGGGTTGACCAAGGATGTCCATAAGGTAGTTAAGAGTTGTGAAGTGTGCAAGCGAGCTAAGGGGAAGAGAGAACCCTATAGAGAATACATGCTGCTGCCAACACTAACCTTACCTTAAGTTAACCTCAGCATAAACTTTGTCATAGGGTTGCCCCAAACATCCAAAGGGAACGATTCTATCTTTGTCGTAGTAGACCACTTCAGCAAGATGGTGCACTTCATTCCATGCCATCAGACTAATGATGCTTTATATATTGCCGATTTGTTTTTGCAAGAGGTTGTCCGACTACATGGGGTACCAAAGACTATTGTCTCTAATTGGGATACACAATTTTTAGCTATTTTTGAAAAACTTTTTGGAGAAGACTTAGAACTGAACTTATATTTAGCTCCAATAGCCACCTTCAGACTAACAATTAGACTAAAATAGGATACTAGGCAATCTACTCCAAGCTATCACGGAAAAGAACTTGAGGGATTGGGATATGTGCCTACTAGTTATGGAGTTCGCATACAACTAAACTGTCCATAGCACTATTGGGAAAACCCCAATTGCGGTCGTTTATGGCCTTAACCCTACTATTCCCTTGGATATGATCGACGCTCTAGCAACTACTGAAGAGAGTCAATTTGGAGTTTATCAAGCCTAAGAATTGCATGAGCTACACCAATCTATAACTATAAAGATCTTTAAATTCAATCAAAGATAACATAAAATTGGTAGTCGAGACCGCTGAACTGTATCCTTTCACCCAGGAGACTTGGTATGCATATACCTCAATAGAGAACGATTCCCATACTTGAGACAAAACAAACTATCTCCTCAAGTTGATGGTTTGTTCAAAATCCTAAAGAAGATCAATCACAATGCTTACTAAATTGAGTTGCCTAATGACTATGGTGTTTCTCCCACCTTCAATGTGTTCAATCTAATCCCTCGTCAACTAGCAAAAGAAGACCCCGCATGCACCCTAGAAGAAGAAGTGAAAACCCCTCCAGATTTGAGGGTAAATCTTTCCAACACCCAAGTAGATGATAGGAATCAGGTCCTCGGACCAATCACTTGTAATCGAGTTAGAGGACTCTAAGAACTCATGTGGAGAATATTAGCTCAAAATCAAAGCTGAGATGGGGATTCCTATGCTAAAATGATCTCCTACTGACCTATCTGTCAGATCCTTACATGTGTCAGACATGCATCTGCCTAATAGTGAAGTCTTATTCTAGAAGACAGCCCAAGACTAGCTAAGCTGAGCTCCCTAACTGACCATAGGTGTTTGACTCCAATTCAATTGGCTTCTTTACTGAACTGATTGGTTCCTGACTTGATCCAAATCAGGTCGGCCCCTTACTACAAACATTATTTTGCTTCCGCCTATCTTATATCATATTTCTCCTATCTAGCTACTAAGCAATGCCTGTCTTTTAACACAATATTTCAAAATGATTCTTTCTTTTCCGTAATGAATATTATTTTCCCTTTTTACTGCTTTTAGTATGATTTATGTAACCTAATTGTAGAATACCCTTTAGTTTTTTCACGCATGTAAAGTAAACCTAATGGATGGGTATATAAACCTCCACTTTTTTGTATGCAGACAATCAACAAATCAATACATAATTATTAACGTTAAGCGAGCTTAGTGTTCTCATTATCATTCAACTCTTATCTATTCCCTTCAACAAAAAGTAGCAGCTAGTGACCCTTTAGTAAGAAGTAGCAGCTAGTGACCCTTCAGTTCAGACTAATGTATCATATCTGGCAGATTATAGGCCAAGTAGGATTGAGTGGTGCATCATATCCATTCAGTAGTTGCTCGGACTTTATTAACTTTTTCCCTATTTGTTTTTGTTTGCTTCGGTGTCGTGCTTCTCCGTGTGTCTTACCTCGGAGACGCATCACCTACGGTGTGGTCAAATAACATTGCCATCCTTATTAGAGTTAGAGTAAAAACTCCCTTTGTCATTGGAAATGCATAATCACTATCTATACTAGACTTCTCCCTTATCTCTTAATCATCATCTTTCCTTGCCTTTTTTCGCAGCTTATCCTAATAAACCTCAAATGTCAAATCTATAGGAATCTGCAATCCCTCAACCATGTATCTACCCTTACAAGCAAGATATGATTTTTTTTTTCTACTTGGTTACTAGTACCTTCTTGTCATCATCATCTGATAAACAATCAACCTCAACAACTTTATCTTCCTTTTCTTAGTCTACACTACTACTCGAGTCCCAATCACTTGTAATGTAGGTGTTTGCTCCATCACTGTACGCATCAAACAAATGCCCTCTCCTTAAACCCTTCAAAATGTCAACCATAGCACTATAAGCCACAACATTGTCTAAACTCATAATCCTTCTTTCTAAGGATTAAGAACTAAATATTTGTGATGTTTGCATATCCTGTGTCATCGAGAAAGGACAAAAGATGTTCCTTCATTAAGGAGTCAACTTCTGTAGTCCATTGCATTTGCGTCCACCCCCCCACCCCCTACACCCCTTATTGGTTCCTTCACCATCAAACTTCCCATTACATGAATGATAAGATTTGCCTTGAAATAGGACACATAATACTACCACAAAGCAAATAAGATGCAGCACAATAGAAAATAGAAAATGAAATTACTAATCACAGGTCCTCTCCTTAAATGAATATAACATGTTAGCTAACAGTATATTAATATACTAGTCTCTATCCAATTAAAAAAAATTAGTCTTCAAACATAAAAATAAATAAATTAATATATAACTATCAATGTGACATGATTTATAATCTGTGTTGATTAAATTAAGGGAATTAATTTTCTTCACTAATATATTTTCTATTCAGATCTTAACATAAATTACTGAAATAATTTTGCAAATTATTAGTACAAGTCCCTTTTACTATTTTTCTTCTCAAGTGTTGGATATAAAATCCTAAGAAGTTGCTTAATCAAATTTTTAACTCTCACCATTGTATCCCATTTTCAATAAATAAGAATTAAAATTTTATGAAATACTAAATACACCTAACATGGCCTAAGTCTTCAAAGGGATATGCAATACTAAAAAAGAATAAATTATGATTTTTAAAGGGGTTCCAATAAAATGGCTTGTTAAGAGCTAATCATAGTAACTCCATAGGCATTTCTTCTTTATCTTCCACGTGTAGTTTGAAGCTATGGCTTAAAAAAACATGAGCAATATAAACTAAAGAAGTAAGCCACCTAAGAAAACAATAGCTTCTTGTATTTGATGCAATTAGACATAAATCCACTAAAGCGCTTTAACTTAGTATCTAGAACTAGGAAAGATAAAACTTGAGTTCTATTTGAATTAAAATAGATCATACAGGCTCAAGCTTTTCTAGATCTACATCAGTACAACTTAGCTATGTTCTTAAACAAGGTTTGAATATAACAAACTTAATTTTCAATCATATTATTGGACGATAAAAGGAACCCCACTTCAGCATCTCCATATGGTGAGCCTATTAACCCTTTTAATGTTCCATATTAGATTATGCAACTATCTTCGTCTTTTTGAGTGAATTTACTTTGCTTTTATAATCTAAAATCATTTGAAGACCGGTTTATGTATGCAAATCTTCTATCTATAAATTAGTAAAATTGTTTACATAACCTATGCAATTGTCTTTGTGTACACATGGGACCACACGCAACATTACAATATGGCCTTCAACAACTAAGTTCTTTATTCCAAGTTTGACCACAAAATTCCAATATTTTATAGCAGCAAACAACAATACGGTACCAACTACCATACATTCAACAACCAACAAAAAATCACAACAACTAGGGACCATACCAAACACTACATGACAGCCATAAAGGCAACACTTTTACTCATAATTGGACCATAAAGACAAATAAAATAAACACCATCTAGTGAGAAAAATTGCACTTGTCATCATTGCCCCTTGGATAAACCATATCCCTCTCTAATGAGTAAGACAACCTAAAAAATTCTATGGTTTTGTAGCGGCTTTCAATCTATGGTTTAAATGGGTAGATGTGTGAGAAAAACATCTAATTATTGATGGCTTAGCTTCAGATTGCTTAAGATTTTGGTTTCAGGTCATTGTATTTTCTAGGTGGGGTTTTGATTTCACATTTAGGAGAAAGAGGAAGGATTTTCAAGAGCAGGAAGCAACGTAAGGGTCTCCATTGGGCTATTTGTGTTTACAGACCATAAGTTGCTAAATTTTTTGTTTGACTTTTCTTTTTTTCTTATTTTCTATAATATGCATTTTTTAATTTGAATTTTACTTCATTTTATTTTCTGATATGGATATTATTTTCTGATGTGGAAATATTTATTGATAATAATCAACGTGGCATGAATTCATTATTCATAATGCTAATTGGACTAACCGGGTTAGTGGGAGATAATTGAGGATGTTAAGATAAGTTTATATTCAATTGAGTGTATATTAGGCTAAGTAGAAAGTTCAGTTGTAAAATTGAAAAAATAGGTAAATATTGGTGTAATTCGCAACAATGTCCCTAGGAAGGTGTATGTACAAGTAAAGACTCATCAGCAAGTGAAACATGATCAAGAGGAACATGACTAGGATATTGTGCATCAGTAGACTTAGAAACCCTATCTTCACTATTTAATTTGAATGGAAAAATGTTCTCTTGAAAAGTTCATCTCTACTAATAATTAATTTTTTATCTTCTAGAGAATAGAGCTTGTAACCTTTAGAATAATTAACATAACCAAGAAGAACACAAGGTACCCCTTGAGTATCAAATCTATCCTTTAAACGTGGCTATTGAGCAGCAAGCTATCACTCATAAATGATCATATGTTGGTTTGGCACCAAACAACAATCATGTGGTGATTCCAATCTAACAACGATTGAGGCATCTTGTTGATTAGATAAATAGCTGATAAAATACAATATCCCCAAAACATTTTTGGACAATTTGCATGAGTCATTAAGCATCTTCTTGTATCCAAAATGTACCTATGTCTATGTTCTACTCATCTATTTTGTTGTGGTAAATAGATAGTAGTCTTTTGATGCATAATCCTTAGTTTATCAAACAAAGATTGACAACTATGTAAAAGAAACTTTGTCCCTTGATCTGAATGCATAAACTTAAGGACACAAGAAAAATAATTGAAGATGAAAATAAAATATTTGGAGAGAATTTCTAGCACTTCAGATTTGTTATGCATTAAGTAAGTCTGTATAATCTTAGAATAATCATATCAAATGAAACAATCAGGATGAATGACATTCAGATCTTTCAAATGGTAAGCAATGGAACTTTGATCTATTACACATATCAGCCTTCTTTGATTACACTTCAGCTGCTATTTTGTGCTAAAATTTAGTTATCATTTGACCTTCATACCGGTTTGGATACCATATTAATTGAAAATAATTCTTTATAGTGGCTTCATTCTTGTAGTGCTTACATACAATTTTACTTCTAAATATTTTTTTTTTCCTTCTATCAGTTGAAATAGCTTAAAGCAAAAGCAAAGAAATCAATGTTTAAGCCAATAACACTAGTAATTTGTTTTTACTTTTCAACTTGTTGGATTATGTAAGAAGCTTATTAACTATAAGCAATGGCTCTATTTATAAAATCTAATTTTTAATTGATTCAAAAACTTCATTTAACCCATTAGGAATTGCATCAACCTTCCTTATGACTCAAATACAACTACCCTTTCAATCAAAGCATAAGTGCAATAATCAATGTGACTACATTCACATGTTGGATAACTATTTAGTGCTTATAATTCATCCCATAACCTCTTAAGTTTGTTATAATAGATTTTTACTGGCTGATTTTCCTATCTTAAATTAGAAATTTCATGTTGTAATTGAAAAACTAGAGGACCATTGCCCTGTCCATACATTTCACAAACTTGCTTCCATAATTCACTTGTAGATTTCGCATATAAGAAATTTTTTAAGATCTCTAGTGTCATTAAGTTAAGTAGCCAACAATGGACCATGTAGTCTACCCTAATCTAATATAATAGATCTAGTAAATCATCATTTGGTTTTGCATTCAATCCATCTACAAACCATAACTTCAATTTTACCCCTAATCTTATACGAACAAATCTAATTTGGTATGTAGAGTTTAGGACAATTGGTTAAAGAATTTGATTAAGCCTAAATTATTATAATAACATTAGAAATATTCGTAAAAGTAATCTCATAAGTTTGAATTTAGGAAAATAAGTAATAAAATAATATAATATTATAATATCAAATTACAATCCAAAGGTCAGGTGAGTCCAATTTCAATGCAATTTTGTTTAATTTATTAAAATTATCAATTTCATCCAAAAAATTATGAAATTTAGTATTTTGATGTTTTTATGTATGTACATTTAGGAAAAAAATATTAGTTTGATTCAATTATATCTAGAAATATGTATTACTTAAAAAATCGTATAAACCCGAACATATTTTGATTTAGAAATAAATAGCTTTAAGAGTATAGTTTTAAGCTTAAAATTTTTGTGTAAATTACTTAGAGGATATAAAACGGTGTTATGAAACCCTATTTTAGAAATGAATTATTTTTTTTTTAAATTTGAAGTAATTTTTAGGCCTTTAAAATATATATATAATTAGTGACTTTGAGGTTAATTAATGGTTAATTGAATAATTACTAATTTAATGTATAATTGAGTGTTTCAAAATATTCATATCTAATGTGGTATAATAATTGTATCATTTAGAGCATTAGATGTAATTATTATGAGTATTATGTAGTAAATATATGTAATTTTAATAGTGTGAGGAATTGGAATTATAATAAACATAAAATCTTAGGTTAAAATGGATAATATAATAATAATATTAATATATAATAAATTTGGTAGGAAACTTAAATTTAGGTAATTATATAAAAAATATAAAATTTTTTCACATTAGGAGTAAATTTGATACATAAATGAAGATTAAAGTGTATCATATAGACTAAAATACTAATTAAGGACCAAAAGTGATACTTAGTATACTCAAGCCTAATGTGATTAATTTCACATTAGGGCTTAGAACGTATTTTTAGGATTTACAAATAATAATCATAGTTAGAATTGATTTAGAATCCAAATCGGAACTGAATTTGAAAACTGAATCCTAAACTAACCTAGAATGAATAAATAATAAATAATATGTCTATATGAAATATTGAGTTAAACCATAACCTAAAATGTATATATATCGTAAGGATATAAATACTAAAAGAGTATTTATATTATAGGACACACAAAAATGAGAGACCTGCGACCAGTCAAGTGAGCCAACTGAGGACTTCAAGTAAGTTGGGTTCAATACTTTATTGTATTTTGGAGTACTAATTTAAAGTACTCAAAAGCTTGAAATTGTATATGATTGTGTTTGTAAGTAGTTATATATAAATGTACTTGTGTATCTAATTTTATACTAAAATCTGTGTTGTGTTTGGTGATTAATGTGAATTAAATAAAGTGAAATTGTTTGATCACCCTAAACCATACTTAATCATAACCGACCTAAATACCCTAATTAGGCATGCAATGTAACCCTTTAAGGAACTATTAAGATTCTCCAACCAAACATTGACAGCTTAAAAAAAAATAGCGCTGAATAATATAATGGTCTTTTCTTCATCTTTACCCGAACTAAGTGACAAGAGAGGAGACCGCAATAAAGATGAGGGCAATGGTTCAAAGGATAGTCTTAGGGAGAGCGATGTCTCCATTGTATAAACCTAGGTTTGGTTGTAAGCTGTTGCATAAACATGAAAACTCTTTAACTCGGATTAGAGCAGGTGAAATTACTATGATTTCACAACGGATTAGACCACGTTGTGTAATGGCATTTACTTGTTACATTGCGTATAATTAATTGTTTGTTAACCATGTTTATGTTTGTTATGTATTCATAAATTTCCAACCTAACTTACTAAGCTGTGGTTGCTCATATCTTTATAGATTTTCTTGCAGGTTCTGACTAATATGTCGCGATATAATTATCCTGAGGTCAGTTTCTTTTTGAAGTTATAGGGAGTGAAGATCAACTGATTGCACAATCGAGTCTTTAAAATACCTTGTTAGTTTACAAATTACTATAGTATGTTTAATTCCCTAGGATTATGGGACAATATGAATGTAATTATATATATAAATATAACTTAAAGTTCTAGCTTTTTCTATAAATCTTGGTATAAATTTTAATTGAGCTGTCTACTTCACAACAAAGAATTGTAGATGCCTTATATAAATTATATCTGCGATAAGGACTATGGGGTCAGTTACTATTATAGGTTGATTTATATGGCTAAATTGTTACGACTCTACAACTTTAGAGCATAGCACTCCACATAAGAAAATTCATTGCATTAAATGTAATGTTTCTAATTATCATTCCAAGATTATCAGATGGAGAAATATATGTTGGATCCATAAAATGCAATAGCAAAACTACTAGTAATCTAAATACTCATTTCTTTTAAATGTTTTGAAGCATAGATTTCTAATGCAAGAATAATCAAATGAAAATTGAAACTAATATAGATAAGAGGAACGAAGAACCTAATAAGCTCTTATACCATGTGAGTAGTTTAGCTTCTATTGAAATCTGACTAGAGTAGAGCATGAAAGGAAGGAGCAAATGAAGTGCTTCCTATTGTTGTATTGAACTCTTATGAGTCTGTTACAAATGCTTGCTAGACTATAAATAAAAGTCTTACTATAGTAACTAACTACTTGTCATAGCCAATAAAAAAAAGAAATGTAAACATCTATTTACATAATTATTTGTAGGTCAACAAGTATATAATAAATAATAAAACCCTTTATCTCAACAAATATTATTCTTAAAATAGTTATAACATATTTTAGGAGTGAAAAATGTGAATTTAAAGGGTTATTTGAACATTTATTCCACTTATTAGGAAATCTCCTTTTTTTCCCCTTACATATAGTCATTTTTTTTTTTTTGTGACTATAACTAAAAAGTGAAGATTTGAATCTCATCAATCCCATTAAGAGATCATTATCTATGCTCCTAAACTATAATGTTATGTTTGGTACACGAAAATGAATCGAAACATAATTATGATTCCAAGTTTTATTTCCTTTCACTATATTTGGAAGCACATTTAAAAAGCATAATTACCATTCCATAGAATTAGTGATTTCAGTTTTAAGGAGGAATTTGATTTTGTCTTCTTAGAAATCGCAATTCCATTCCCCTTTCGTTAATTGTTATTATTAAAATTACTTATTTAATTTTCAAGCTAATTATAACATCTAATAATTAAGAATATTTTTAACGAATATTACTATATACACATTCTATTCTATTTCATTTCTTGAACATTTCTAAATATAGAAATGGATTTATGATTCCAATCTTAATTCTAGTCTTAGTTCCATTTCATTCTATTCCATTTCTTTCTAGGCCACTCTCTTGTATAAAACCTAATATAACAACCTTAGCTACATTTATAATCATTTAATGAGTGCTTTTCTTATGGGTTTGATGATATTGCATGAAACACTTGTAAATATAAAAGATAATAAAAAAGTATCTACTTAAACATGGTTTCTTAAAATAACTTAACAAGACTCCTATTATGGGAGTCATTTTAACAAGGGTAAATGTCATATTTACTATCTCAACTTTACCTATTTTTGTAATTAAGTATTTGAATTTTAAATGTGTTAATTTATTAGTGCTTGAACTTTATTAATTTTTATAATTAATTACTCGAATTTTGCTCCTTTTACAATTAACTACCTAAATATTGTCCATTTTTACAATTAAATCCCTAGCCTAAGTACTAAAAATGACCTCAAAAAGTTTGCATATAGCAAATAGATACTTTTAAACTTTAGTTGCCTAATTGTAATGACAAAGTTTAGTACAAATATGACGTTTCCCATGCATTACTTTTAAGTTATACAATACCTTTTCGAATAAGGTACAAATTTCAGGATATCTTACACCTACCTTTTAAAATCGAGAAAAATACAGTAGAATACATATATTTATACACTTTATGCAAAAAAAGGCTTGGATTTTATAATTATGCATTCAAAGTCATATATTTATAAAATACTCTCTTTCAAAGGTTTCCATCCATCAAACACTAAGGGCATCGAACATGGTGGTTTAAGGCGTTAAAATAGTTGACAGAGATCATCAACTTGATTATCACATCATTTTATCTCTTCCATAATTTTTTTTAAATTCCAACTGGAATGGAAATTAGAAGAATTATGTTTTATATTTAAAGCTTAAATAATGTATAAAAGTTTAGCTTCTTCTTCTCTCTCTCTCTCTCTAAACCTACCATCATAGTATGTCCTCTTTCTCTTTTACCCTATCACTTACAAAAACCAAATCCCAACCATTGTGTATTGAAACACAACTTCTAATATTAAAAATAAATTGATTACGATAAGATTTAATTGCTACATGAAACATAATCTACTTCATATATCTATGTCATAAACCAAAAAAATAAAAGAAAAATAATTTCAACCACGAGCATATCATACAAAGATAAATTACAAAACATATTGATGACAACATAAACCACTTCATATTCTTAGTATTATCTGCCAAACTACTTCCGCAATGCTTGAACCTCTTGTTTCATATGATCCATTTCATTAACTCTATGTTTGGGAAGAGGGAAGAAATTAGAAGGAAAGGAATTAGGAACGAAGAAATTGAGAAATTGGAAGGATGGAAAATATTGGAGGATTTAATTATTTTACACATGTTTGTTTAGAAGAGGGAAAGAAAATGAAGGTTATCCTTCATTCGTTTCATTGGAACTAATACATCCTTGAAAGCTATCAATTTCTTATCTTGACCATGAAAAGAAAGATTGAGATCATCAAAGGAGAGGAGAGAAAGTCCATGAACTATGAGAAGTGTGTATTATGCATTGAAGAGTCAAGCAAAGGAGTTACAAGCCCTTTTAACAAATAACAAATTAACTAACTGAAACAAACTTATGCTAGCTAAACTACAACTAAAATACACGTGGATAAATAAGAAAGATACATCAGCAACTTGATACATGTTAGATCCCCCCCTCAAGTTGTAGTGGATGAAAGACAAAACTTGGAGCGAAAATCAACTAGTTCCTTCTCACTAACAACTTTAGTCATCAAGTTTGCTAACTAGGATTGTGATGAAACATGAACAAGTTGAAGAAACTTTAATGCAACTAACTGACGAAGAAAATGGATGTTAATATCAATACGCTTCGTACAACTACGGAGACAAGGATTTGTAGCAATTAAGATTGTGGACTTATTATCATAGAACATAGTGATAGGGAAAGAAAGAGGAATGCCAAAATCATGTAAGATATAAGAGACCTACTTGACTTCCTTAGCAACATAGGCAATACTCCTATACTCTGCTTTTATTGTGGAAGTGGATACAGTTGGCTACTTCTTTATCTTTCGAGAGACTAAAGCAAAGCCAAGTTTAACACAATAACCACTAAGGGATTTATGATCTACTACACAAGAACCCACTTCAGATCTACATACACATGCAAATTAAGATCATTATCTATTAAAAAGTAAAGAACAAGGCCAACCAAACCCTTAAGCTAACATAACAAATGAACCAAAGTATGATAATATAGCATTCATAGAGTAGAAACAAATTAACTTAATCTGTGAACAGCAAAGGAGATGTTTGACCTTATCATTGTAACATTGAGAAGGTGGCCTACTAAGCATCTATAACAAGGAGGA
The DNA here is from genome assembly GCA_024138015.1 of Lumnitzera littorea. Taxonomy (NCBI): domain Eukaryota; kingdom Viridiplantae; phylum Streptophyta; class Magnoliopsida; order Myrtales; family Combretaceae; genus Lumnitzera; species Lumnitzera littorea. Next base: position 104,468,439 of record JAMXBB010000006.1, on the reverse strand, counting down.
TTAATAACTAACTCTCCTGCAACATTATCTAACCAAAGATTAGTTTACATAGGAAATTTGGTGGGTTTGCATCCTGATAACCTATCATTTACAAGTAGATCCATGATAAACTTCCTTTGATTGACAAGTGTACTTACTATTGTACAACAAAGTTTGAGCTTAAGAAAAAACGTTACAAGACTTAGGTCTTTTATTGTAAAAGTAGCAACTAGTTTTGCTTTGATGTCAGAAATAAAAGATGAATCCAAGCTAGTAATAATCATATAATCAACATATAAAAGTATTGCAACAAAACCATGTGAAGTATTTTGTATAAAAAGTGGGTAATTATGTTATGATTGAGAAAATCCATTATTCAATAAGAACTGTAAAAGTTCTAAATTCTATTGCCTTGAAGCTTATTTAAGTCCATAAAGGGATTTAGTCAATTTGTAAACTTGGTTAGACAAGGCTTTGTCATATCCCTCTAGAGGAATCATGTAAATCTCTTCATCTAAATGCCTATATAAAAAGACATTATTTATATTAATATGGTGCATAGGCAACTTGTAAGCTGTTGCAATAGCTATAAGTATACGCACACTTCCTAGCTTTACAATGAGGGAAAAGGTATCATGAGAATCTTTTACTTTTCTACAAGCCTTGACTTATATCTATTTATTTTGCCATTTGTTCTATACTTAACTTTATAGACCCATTTTTAACCAATAGCTTTCTTGCCTTTAGGCAAGCTAGTAAATTCCCAAGTTTGGTTATACTCTAATGATGCATATCATAACCAAAGACAGATAAGGCTAACTATAAGGATGGATCTAAGCTTGTCAAAAGCTTGAAAAGGGTGATGGGGAAACTCATGAGAGGATGAAAGAAAAATGAATGAAAATTAAGCAAACCCACAAACAACACTAAAGGATTTGACGCACCAATAGAACTTCCGAGAAGTCACGACACAGCTCGATATGAAGCACGAGTTGGACTAGTGAGGTTACTCGCTACTTAGCTTTGCTTAAGAGTTAGGATAAGAGTGTAATGAGAGTAAATAATGAGTGTTTACAAGAGGAAAATATTCAGTGTATTAATAATAAATTTACCTCTTGCAGCTACAAGTATAAGGGATATTTATACCTAATAAGTTAAGGCAACTTGCCTAAAAGAGAAAAGACAAAAAGGGTATTATTCTAAAGAAGTAATGTACAAAGAATATAAAAGGGTAAAAATGAATATTTATGAAAAACAATAATTAGTGCAACGGATTCTACATGTGGTCCTGTGTACGTAGTAGAGATGCATTGGTGAGGTCGTTGGAGGATGCAAACAAAAGAGTACGAGCATATTGCTTTTCTGAGTAAGGGTAGCTGAGGATTAGTCCACGTTTGCTCTCTCAGCCTTTCGGCAACAGTGATGCCGAACAAGTGGTCAGCTTGGGCATGAGTGAGTACGTACGTGAGGTTTGGTAGATATCTCGGCATTTTTCAATTTGGCACACAACTTCTAAGAAGTAGGCAGTCATACAACTCAGCATGTAGAGTTTATTAGTAAGGAGATGCTCGACTTTGGTAGAAGTTGGTTAGAATAGGAGGATTCGCCTTACTAGTCCCTTTAACCCTAAAGCTCAGCTACAAGTTAAAGGCCTAGTAGTCAAATTCCTATCATCTAAGGTATCAAGTTCCTTTTTCATAACATCCTTCCACTCTTAGTATTTAATAGCTTGTTTATAACAATGTGGTTCTTGAATATACAAAGCATTTGCTAAAGATGTAATGTAATCACGGGGTAATGAATGAAAAGAATTAGAATCAAGCAATGGATTTGGTGTTGAAGATGCTGGTACGAAAGGTGTCGGATGATCAACTACATACAATACATTGTTAGTATGGATTGTATGTACAAAGTTAAGCAATCACTATGGTGTTTTGTATGCCCTGGTTAACCTCCTAAGAACTTGACTTAGTGCTGGAATAGAATGCACTTTTCTTATTATTGAAGATAAGTCTTGTGTTGAGTCATCAGCAATAAATGTATCTAATGTCTCAAGACTAACATGTGGCAATATAGGACTAAACGAGACAAACTTTGCTTTGTTGGTGCTGCATCCTTAAAAGGAAAATTGTTCTCAAAGAACACTACATCTCATGAAATAATAACCTTTTGTTGTGTTAAATCATAGACCCAATACCCTTTTTATCCATAGGCATAACCAAGGAAGACACGCTTTGATCCCCTAGGCTCAAACTTATCTAGTAATCTAGGCTAAACAGCTATAAAGCATAAATATTCTACGACTTAAAGCTTAATATAGTTAGGATGTTTATCAAACAAACATTCAAATGGAGTCTTCCAAGATAACTTCTCCATGGGCATGCGATTTATTAAATGTGTAGTAATAAGATTGCATTCACTTCAAAAAAACTTTAGGTAAATTAGCTTGTAAACACAAGGCCTTAACAACTTCTACTAAAAGTCGATACTTCCTTTTAATATGCCCATTTTGCTGTAGTATGTATACTATAGTCCTTTTTATAGGAATCTGACTACTAGGTCTTCAACCCATAGCCGAGCTTGAAGGCTAGAGAGATTGGTAAGACGAATCCTCCTACTTTAACCAATTCCTATCGAAGCTAAGTATCTCCTTGTCAATTAACTCTACATGTCGAGCCATATGACTACCCACTTCTCAAAAGTTGCGTGTTAAAATGAAAAATGTCAAGACACTTGCCAAATCTCGTACACTTACTCACTCATACCCAAGCCAACCACTTATTCGGCATCACTTTTGCCAAGAGGCTGAGAGATTGACCTTGGACTAATCCTCAACTACCCTTGCTCAGACAAGTAATCTGCTTATACTCTTTTGTCTGCATCCTCCTACAACTTCACAAATGCATCTCTAATATGCGTATAGGACCATGTGTAGAATTTGTCACACTAATTATTGTTTTTCATGAATATTCATGTTTACCCTTTTATATTCTTTGTATATTACTATATTAAGATAATACCCTTTTTGTCTTTTCCCTTTAAGGTAAGTTACCCTAACTTATCGGGTATAAATACATCTTGTACTTGTAGCCACAAGAGGTAGATTTATCATTAATACACTGAATATTTTCCTCTTGTAAACATTGATTGTTTACTCTCATTATATTATTATCTTAACCCTTAAGCAAGGCTAAGTAGCTAGTAATCTTACCAAACCAACTCTTGTGTCATATCGAGCTATGTCATAAGTCTTCGAAAGTTTTATTAGTACGTCATATCTTTTAGAGCAGTTTATAGGTTTGCTTACTTTTCATTCATTTTTCTTTCATCCTTTGCGAGTTTCTGATCACCCTTTTTAAGTTTTCGACAAGCTTGGACCCATCCCTACGACCAACCTTATCTAGCCTTAGTTACAATGCACATCACCTTTGGTATTCTATTCCAAGTTCTTTAAACATCGCTATACATTGACTAGACACAAATTCTATAGCATTATCGATATGCACAGCCTTAAGCACAATAGAGAATTGATTTTAAACATGAAAGAAAAAATATGATAGAATGGAACAAGTTTGCACCTTGTTTTATAGCAAGTAAGTCCATGTACGTATACAATCATCAACAATGGTAAAGAGAAAACTTGCACCAGTAATACATTCCATAACATATGGGCCCCATACATCAAGATGCAATAGTTGAAAAGGTGTAATTGTCTCAGTATCACTTCTTTGGAAAGAAAATCTATGAAACTTCTATTGTTGACAATTTCACAAACAAAATCCCTTACATTCATATCCTTACATGGCAACAAATGTTTTAGCTGAGCAAGAGATATGTATGCCATTTGTTTGTGTAACAAACAAGCATCTATCTTTGAAGAATCTAAAGTAGAGTTTACAAATTTAGTAAAATCATTTATTTGACTAGCAGTGGACCTATACAGGCCTTGACCTAAAAACATACAATCCCCCTAACACTTATGCAATAGCAATGACATTCTTAGTTCCTTAGTCTTGGAAAGATTAGGTTTTATTATAAAAAATTGTAATCAAATTTTTGTTATTGACAAGTTTAAATATGGATATTAAACTATGTCAAAGATTGGAAACAAATAAGACATTATAAGTACAATAGAGTGGTTAAATTTAACAATTCCAGACTTGGTTGCTATAAGATGTCTACCATCTGGTAGCTAAACATTAATAGGATTGGGAAAATTAGTAATAGTGAGGAAATAAGAAAGATTAGATGACATATGATTCATAATGCCTAAATTAGCCATCCAAAAGTTCGCATTGTTATAGACAATAAAGAGAGTAAGAATGTATACTTGCACATTGCATTAAATTTATCAAGGACCGATCCTTATGAGCCATCTATTTCATGAATTCATAGTAAATTGCCTTTGTTAAGCCTTTATCTATTTATGCTTTAGTAGTACTAATGATAGGAATCTAACTACTGGGCCTTTAACCTGTAGTTGAGCCCAAGGGCTAAAGGAACTGGTAAGGTGAATCCTCCTACTCCAGCCGATTCTTGTCAAAGCCGAGGATCTCCTTGCCAATCAACACTGCATGCCAAGCCATATGACTACCCACCTTTCGAAAGTTGAGTGCCAAATTGAAGAATGCTGAGACATTTGCCAAACCTTACGTGCTTACTCACTCATGCTCAAGTCGACCACTTGTTCGGCATCACTCTTGCTGAGAGGCCGAAAGAGTAACCCCAGACTAATCCTCAACCACCCTTGTTCAGATAAGCAATCTGTTCGTACTCTTTTGTTTGCATTCTTCAATGGCCTTACCAATGCATCTCTTCCACATGTGAAATCTACTGCACTAATTATTGTTTTTCATGAATATTTATTTTTACCTTTTTATATTCTTTATACATTACTTTTTTGGGACAATACTATTTCTGTCTTTTCCCTTTTAGGTAAGTTGCCCTATCTTATTGAGTATAAATACCTCTTATACTTCTAGCCACAAGAGGTAGATTTATCATTAATACATTGAATATTTTCCTCTCGTAAACATTGATTATTTACTTGAATTAGACTCTTATCCTAAACCTTAAGCAAGGCTAGGTGGTAAGTAACTTCATCGAACCAAGCATCATATCAAGCTATGCTGTGAGTCATCAGAAGTTTCGCTAATGCGTCATATCATTTGGTATTGTTCGTGGGTTTGCTTACCCTTTTATTCATCCTTTCATACTTTTTGCACATTTTCTCTATCACCCTTTTTAAGCTTTTAGTAAGCTTGGACCTACCCTTACGACCGGCCTTATCAGCTCTTGGCTTGGTATGCATCAACTGACTTGCTAAGCATCCTCTTCAACCTAAGAGTGATCAAAAGGAGTGTCATTTGAACCAACTTTTGTCTTCTTTCTTGCTACAGAAGTGTCAGCTTTCTTTACAATCTGCTTCCCTTTATATTAATTTACATAGCCTACCAATTGGAAGCAATTTTCTATTGAATGTCCATCATCCATGTAGTATTTACATGTCAATCTCAGTTTGCCTTTCTTTCTGTCACTTCCTTGTTCAAACCTTCCTTGAGCTTTATTGACAAACAAAGCTAAAATTTCAATTTTTGAAGTGATCATTGAAGAAACTTCTCTTTGTTTTTCAATTTGTTGCACTAAACAAAAGGCTTGATTTACACTTAGAAGTAGTTCCATGGAGAGTATCTGATTATGTACTGACTCATACATCTTGTTTAGCCCCATTAGAAATTGCATTAGATGAGTTTTTGATTTAAATTCATCAATTCTTTCATGTAATGCACATGTGCACTACTCAATTCTTCCATAGGTGCAAGAAGGATATGCATGCAACTGTTAGAGTTCGTCCCAACACTTTTGAAGCTTGTTGTAATGGACACTCACACTCTATTTTCATATTGCTTTTCTCATGTTGTAACTAGAACATGAGAGGCCCATTCACTATTCTATATTACTTTGAGATCTCAATCCAAAGCTCCCTAGCAAATTGTATATAGATGAAACTCTGTGCAACATTTAAATTCATTGAATTTATTATCCAACACTTAACTATATAGCTATACCTTAGCCACTTGACTAAGTTAAGTGATTCATTCTTCGACTTCACCATTGTCTCATCTATGAAGTTGAGCTTCAACTTAGCCCTTAGGGCCATCTTAATTGCCTTACTCTATGCTAAAAAATTGTTTCCATTGAATTTCATGGTTCCCATGGTCAATTTAAGATTATCTAACCCAAAAATATGGTAAGGATTGGTGAAAGAAGCATCGATATTAACCTTAGGTGCCTCTATATTAAGATTCATACTAATTGAATGCTAGATCTAACACAATCTACTATTTATTGATGAATTAAACAACAATTTGACATACCTACTCTGATACCATATCAATTTCTCATCTCGACCATGAAAAGAAAGATTTAGATCATCAAAGGAGAGGAGAGAAAGTATGCAAACTATAAGAAATGTGTATTATGCATTGAAGAGTCAAGTAAAGGAGTTACAAACCCTTTTATATACCTAATTAACAAATAACAACCTAAATAACTAAAAAAAGACTTTTGTTAGCTAAACTACAACTAAAATATACTTCGATAAATAACAAAGACACATCAACAACTTGATACATGTCAGAAAAGCAAAAGAGAAACAAAAACACAGCTTAAAATCCATTTTTTTTTTCCCATTTTCATTTTTACTATAAAAGACTCAATGACTATCCAAATCCAACCATTTCATGAAAGATTAAAGCTTAACGCTTTTCTTTCTTTTCTTTCTTTCTTTTTTTTTTTTTTTTTATGGAATCACATATACTAAGGTCATGGCTACATTTGTCTAAAGTAAAATGTTATTTTGATTAAGATTAATACATAGTGAGATTTTGAGTGTTACAAGTTAGAGAATCAAGATTTGTGGGTGTAATTTTGACTAAGGTCCTAAGACTGGGTTTTAAACAAAATGGTTAGGTTTATTTTTAGTTTGACTTCAGACATAGTAGAGAGAGAAAGAGAAGAGGATAGAGAAAAGTTAAATGTTTTTTCTTTTTTTTTTTAGAGTAGGAAGAAAAGTTAAATGCTAATACATTATTTAGCCTTTAATTATAAAAAAAAAATTCTTTTGATTTCCATTCTTGCATAAATATTAAAGAAAAAAATTGTAGAGAGAGATAGAAAGATGGGGCAATCTCAATTGTCAATCTATGTCAACTATTTTAAGACCTTAAATTGCTACATTAGATGTCGTTAATATAGACCCTAAAAAATACATAATTATAAAATCTAAGCCCTTTATGCATAAAGTGCACAAATATGAGCCCTTTTGCTATATTTTTCTCCTTTAAAATTTATTTAATAATATAACATATTTTAATAATAATAAATATATTAGAAGAAAACTAAAAAAATAATTAAAAAAAACAATGTTATATTAATGTTAAAAAAAAAAAAGCAATTTAACTCAATGCAAACCTTACATTTAAGCTAATAATCAAAACCTAAACATAGTAATTTTAAACTTCAACAAGCAATGTTTATTATTAGTTCTAAAGAAGTTATATCATCTTTTCTTCTATGGATGCACCTTAAATGTTTTTCATTTAATTATTTTGTTAATAAAGAATGTCATTTAACATTTATGTTCATGTAATGTTTAGTTGGCAAAAAGAAAAAAAAAAGGTTCATGTAACGTTTGAAAAGCAATGTTTTAATATGGAAAAGAAAAAATATAACCAAAAGTTGCTATAAAAAATGAGAGATTGAAATTTGTGAGAATATACAAAAAATTTAGAAGTACTACATGGTAACTTGTATCTTATAAGTTCTATGTGTTATAAGTTTTAAGATGGTATTAAGGTGCTATATGATAGGTTCAACTATATGGAGATTAGATGTTCTTTAAGATTGATTTAACAATAAAGTTTCAAAAATTTAGGAATCTATACATATGAGGTAGGATATGAGAAAAATCCCGTATCTTATCCATCTATATCCACCTACTCCTAGGTGTTTTGGTTTTGTAGCATAAAATATTAATAATTAATATATACTAGCATTTTTCTTTTATAATTCATATTATGAAAACAAATGGGTATTACAACTAATTGTATAATCATCTATATTAAAAGAGAGTATTTTTTATAACATTACTAATAAAATAATCTCATAGAGGCATTATAGTAAGATTATAAGATACATAGATGTCGAACTTTTCATTCCACTTTTGTAATTTTTGTAAACACCTTTTGTTGTATATTTTTGTTGATAACAAAACTCATACAAGTTTTACATATTAGTTTCATTTTCTTACAAGTTGGGAAAAGGGAAAAAAATGAAAAAAAAAAAATTACAAAATGCAGCATTTAGGAAAATAAGAGGTGATTTTAATACACATTTACTCAAGAGGTGATTTCAGTATAAATCATTTCAATACACCTACACTTTACATATATGTCTATCCCTCCATTTTAAATTTAGTTGAGTTTATATGCGATTATAGTTGAAAATTGCATTACTTTAAATTTAGTGGAGCCCATGCACGATTTTAGTTGAAAATGTATTCGAAATGTGATGTTCAATAAACAGTTATTTTTTTTTAGTCAATCAGTTAAATTATATTTGGTTATTTATTTGTGAGATGTTTGGTTTTATCCAATTTTAGTACTACACAGATACACGTTTTGAATTGATATTGAAAACCGTTAATAACTTTAAATTATGAAGAAATGAAACCATTGAATGAAATGAAAGTAAACTATCGAAATAACTAAATAGTGTTTTGAAGATAAAGAAAGTAAATTAAAAGTAAAATATATAAAGATAATGACGTCAACGTCAGCATCATTGTCAAGGTAATGGCTGAGCATCTTGAGGTTCTGTGTTGTCTTATAACTGAACCATCTAAACCACATCTAACTGTATGATTTGTTCACTGTTTTAGCTATAAGCACCCAAGAACGATCCATGCATAGAGATCGGAGAAGGGTGTATTTGTATGACTCCCTCACTCATGTCATACTGAGGATCTCTAATCGGCCTTTTCAATGGTGCAAGGGGAGGGGGGCGGGCGCGGTGGCAATATGAAAGTGACTAATGGAGGTCTCTCAAACGATAAGGGTATGACACATAAGATCACCAGAGCTCTCCCCAAAGAATGACCTATGGAACTTAAATCTAGGTGGTCTAGGAGATGTTGGCAACGAGAAGTGTAGAGGAGAAGTATTGCTGCAAATCTCCACATCAGGCTATCTATGTCTTCGGCCCTTAACTTGACGATGACCACGTGCCCCACGACTCCTACTTCTTTGTAGCTCGTCTGGTAGGTAGTCGTCTTTGTCAATATTTAGACCAAGTGAAGCTATACCTAAGTGAATCTTAATAATCCTTTGGATGAGGTCATCTACTTGATATTGCTCAAATAATATGTCCTCATATGACATGTACGACACTCTATGTATGAAGTTCACCTATATTCCAAACACAAAAGTTTGAGTAACATATAAATTGGAAAATAAAAGTGTAAACGAAAAGCAATTGTATGTACCATACACATCTAAGAAGCCCCAAACCGGCCAATAAATCTACGGGTAACTTATTAGTGCTAGGGGACGTAGTTAGGATGTACACCAGGGGGTAGTTGAACCTGAGCTATCCAGTTTTAGTGATCATCCCATTGTGCTATCTAAGCTGCATGGTGGGTTGCCCAATTTATCTGTATCCTACCTCTCAGGTCGATATCATGCAAGGCACGTCCCGTATTAATGTAAGCTAGGATCTCCTGCATCCCACCAAACTGTCAAGCCACGTGGTTGGGATAGTACACCTCCACAATGTGGAAGTATATAAGTGGTACATGAGTTAGCCATACGTTACTCCTATATCGACAATAAGCTAGCAATCTGGCAACATCATTGTAGTCATATGGAATCTAAACAACCTGAAGAATTGATGATCAACAATGGGGATGAAAAAAGTAATAGTTACTAAATGAATAAGGAGATCGGTTTTGGTAAATACGTACCTACTCTGGACGTTGGCGATCGAATGCATCTCTATACTATCCAACCACATGTGTTAACAACTTAGTTACGTCAAAGTATGGCCCCCATCGACTCATAAGTGGTTGACCATTGACAACTGTAGTAATCCGGCGACAAAAGGAGGTGATGTGTAGGAAATGCTCCCATGCCTGCACCTGTAGAATCACTAATGGACCACTAATCTCTACTGTGTCAATCTTAGAAGCTAAGCATAACTAGCAGTACAGCCATGCCAAGCAAGTTATTCCCTATGCGTATCACTTGGTTATGGCGAGGTCTGATAGGAGAGGGAGAAACATCAAGTTTATAACATTATTAGACTTATTTGAGAATAGCATACTTCTAATCAACTGCATGATATGTGCCCTTATGAAGCGCTGCACTATCTTCTCGTCTATATAAAAAGGCAAATTGATGAAGTTGTCCTTCAACCACGACAGCTTCAATCTGACACCCTTTAAGGCACTCTCTGGTGGGCAAATTCCTAATAGGAGGTGACATGTCTTGGCCTACCCAGTATAAGTCGTTCCTCCAGTAACTATATCGCCATCGGTTGGTAAACTTCTAAGTAAAGATATATCCTATAGCTTCACCATCATCTTGCTAGCGTCGAAGTGAAATGTATGTGTCTCCTCCCTCCATCGCTCAACCAAGGTAATAATCAAGTGCTAATCCAACTATATGAAGAGAACTTGGCATGCACCAATAAAACCTGACTGCTTTAGATACAGGATCATACATGGATCTATGAGCATCTCCTGGCCATCCCGATGCCTAAATATCACCTCACGTCTACGACACCTAAGCTAGTAGTTTTCTTGTAACAAAGGAAAAAGAAATATTATTACAATTAGTATAGGAAATGTAACAAATCACAAATATGTTTTTCATTTACTATTCCTTACCTAACTACCCCATATTAGCTTAGATTTATGGGATAGCTATAAGTGAAGTAGTGACCTATTTGCCGGTCCTGGATCCATTTGCTTTTGTAAGTACAAAAGAGGAAAGAAAATCTGTAAGCTTACTAGAAAACTCATATGATAAAAACAAAAAGTTAGAAAAAATAACTACTTCTTAAATACGCTGCCATATATATAATCAATAAATATTATCATAGGTTTTTTCATGTTTAATAAGTGAACTATCGATGAATTCACTTGATGTTGGTTGTCTTCTTTGCTATAGACATCTTCTCCTATTATGTCCATCCCTATCACATAATCCACAAGTGTAAGTTAACGGTCCCTCCCAAATGTCCATCTCATTTTAGTATTGTTTCTCCTGTGGCCTGGTTAGATTCCTAACCCTATTTGATTTTATAACTAGATGCCACACAGGAATGTCAAGGTATGACCAACTAGACTTATCCATACAGGGCATGAAGGAACGCGCGTATATATGTAACTGATTTTGCATCATATACTATTACCCAATGTATGCAGCACAGTCCATGCTTGTTTTTCCGATAACAACTATAGCATATGAATACGGAATTTTGCATGTTTGCCACTTGTTACAAGTATACCGTGTTACACCCTGAACAAGAGAAGTCATAACAATCTTGCCGTGTAAACCAATCTAAGATAGAAGTTGACCTCATAATTGCTATCGTAGATATAGTTCACATAAGGTGTATACAACTCAATCAGCTTGAAACATCTGTTCTAATACTTGTAAGTAATTAAACTTGTGATATAACTTTACAAAATACCTGTTCTATATAATATGTTATCTTATAACACAATAGTACTTACATAAATGTCTTACATCTAAAGTTATAATTTATAAATAGAGTTTATCAAAAAGCCACAGGTTTTGCAAACTATTTATAATAAGTTAGGAAACTAATGGGTGTCCCAAGGAATTCCCAATTAGTTTCCTTAAAATTCAAAAGAAAAGTCAAAAGCCTAGGTTCAGTTGATTCTTTGTTCCTTACTTTCCCAATTAATAGCATACTAACCTGGGGTTAGCAGTATTGGAATATCTTATCTTCACTCAATACCTACAAAAGAATCTATGGTGATGTGAATACAATTAGCTCAATAAGTGGGATGAAGTTAGAAGAGTACCAAACAATCAGAAGCAAAATTATTGATTATGATGAAATGCAATGCAATCAATCAAATGAAACATTACACAATGTTATCCGGTTCATTGTGAGGTTATAGAAATTACATTCGCTCTAACCCGGATTGAGGAGTTTTATTGTGACTTAAATTAGACTAAACCCGAGCTTGTGCAATGGAGAACACTATCCTCCTGTAATCGCTTTCAAATCACGGCCCCCATCCTTATTGCAACCTCATTGCCTATCATTTAGTTTAACTAAGGATGGGAAAAGGATCATTTCAACTATTCTCATCGACGGGAGTCGATATTTGACTTAACACTCTTAATCGTTTCCCTTAATGGGTGTTATGTATGTCCAATTTTGTTGTAGTCGCATAATCATTAGTTATATTTAGGGGTGATCAATCAAGTTTATACATTACAGATACAATGTAGTATACAAAACAGCACACCAAGGAGTTTAACTCCTATCACAACTAAGTATCATATACATATACAACATCCGTACAAACAACTAATTATAAACACAACCAAAAGTACTATAGAGTCTTCAAATACTTTAATACAGTATCCTAACAAGTGGTGAAGTCACAAATCTCAACTGACTTGTTTAAACACTTACTACGAAAGACTCGAGCTATCAATAGTCTGACCATTGGAAGATCCTATATACATACAAATCCCAAATTTAGTTTTCGTAATAATTATGAAAACATTAGGGTTTGATTTAAAACGGTTATATATATATGAATATATTAACACAATAATATATAGTTTTATTATTATATATATTGAGTTAAGTTATTAATTATTGATAATATACGTAATTTATAATATTACGTATTATATATTGTTTCGATTATATCAAAACGTATTTTTAATTGATTAAATCATGTTTTAATTCCAGTAGGGTTACCATAATTATGCATATTGTAGAATATTAGAGTTATAGGTTATATTACCTAAGATTGTTCGATTTTAATAAAATTAGTGTTGTTAGGTTTGTACAGACCTAACAATATATGTTACGAGTCTTATTTTTAGAGATGACTTTTAACGAATAATTTGAGTTTTTAATACAGTTTTACATATCTATATAAATATTATCATATTATACATAATTTCCATTATTAAACTGTTTTTTTACCAGATTTGTCAATATAATACTATAATATATGTATTGTCTAACCTTAATACATATATAAGATATCCCAAACAGTAACATATCATTAAATATATTAAAAATACACTTTTTATCTAATTTGATCAATACATCAGTACATAGTTTTTATTTAACTAATTATTTCATTTTAACCTATTATTACTAAAAATACGTTCCGATTTGTAATTTAAGCCATTTTATTACATAAATTCATAATAAATAGTTTGGGTCACCAAATAATTCCCCGAAAATTTCCATAGACTCATAAAAATATGGGGAACTCAACTATTACTTGGTTTCAATTTTTTGATCTATTGCCTATATATTCATATTTATGATTTTACCTTTGAATTATCCCAAATTACTTGATTATGATCCTTTTTGCATCAAATTAATTTCAATCTAACCCAACATTGTTATTATTGACTAGAGATCAATACATGTCCATTTCATTAATTAATTTCATAATTTCCTATTTATTTCACAATTTCAATATATTTTCGAGCTATTTTTAGGCCAAAAAATGAAATAAATATAAAAAAATATTCAAATAAAAATTTGAGCTACATAGCAATTATCTATATATCATATAAATTCTACACAAAAATTTTGAGCTAGAAACAATATCATTTAATATATTTATTTTGCAATTCAAACTTCGAACAAATAGTAGTTTTTTTAAGCAAGTATACTAAATATTATGAATTTTTCAAAAATAAAAATATCACACAAAAGCATGTTGAAAATAACCTAACTACAATTTTTTTTTTCATAATTTTCTGAGTGAATTTAATATTTTTTACAAATTATTGAAAAATAAGATAGAAAATTAACTTAGCTGTTCTTGGGTGCTCTAGTGGTTGTAGAGTGCTGGAGGTGTATCGAAAGCCCTAGACGCTAGGGTTACTCCTTAGTGATGAAGTGGCTCAACAGCAAAACATTGAGAGCCCTACAAACTAGTTAAATACAGTAATTGCTTTGTTTTTCCTATAATTTTTTCAATGTGTTCTATTTTCCAGATTTTTTTTTTCTCTCAATTCTAGGTTCTAATTTGCTAAACTAAGACTAATCTGCTAAGGTTTGCTATTTATAGGGGGATTTTCTATTGCATGGGATTTGTTTTTATTTTTTTCTTCCCTTTAACCTAAGCATGAGGTGCCAATATCCTCTTAATCCATTGTTGAATCATCACCCAAAATCAACAAGAGGAGGCTACGAAGAATCTAGCAAGTTTCCAATAGTTTTGAGGCTAGTTGGATCAACTTTTTTGTATATTTTAGTTAAATAATAATAATAATAATAATAATATATGTATATTATGTTCACATGAGTTATTTAATTAATATATAAGTATATAACCTATGTATATATCATGTGTAATATATACTATACTCATATAATTATATTTCTAACATATCTTTTATCTCTAAGATATGATTCTTAGTTAATTTCATAAAAATTCAATACAATATTTATATAATTAAGTAATTTATGGTTAATTTACAGATATAATTATTATTTATATCGAGTATACTTATAAAAATACAATTATATTCATATAGCAAATTATACTATGTTATCTCATTTTAGAGCTTAATTAACTTATCTCTAAGTTCTCGTTGCAATTTGAGCTGATTTTAAAGGTTTCAAGTATTTTAGTACTATATTAAATAATCCTATTTTTAAGGGCAAAATTAGGATTTTGGGCCACTATTTCTAAAATCGAACTTCACTTTGTCACTTCATCCAACTTTTCTGTTTAAGTCGTAAAGTTTGGATTCAATTGGTTAACTTTCCTTAATGGCCCTAAATCTATGCTTGGTTGTCCTAAATACAATTTTAGGGGCTTATACATTGTGTAGCCCTAAGGGTAATTGTGTGGCTGTTCTCTCCTTTTTGCTTGTGCACCATTGGTTTAGGCACTATTATAACCTCAAATATCTACTCATTGTAGTAAAAAATCATAACTTAGTAACCACTGGCTACTTTACGTCACCTATCAAACTTTCTTTCTGCAAATTTGGTCAACACTTTGCTAATGCTCATTTGTTTCGCTAACTCGATCCTATGTTTATTAAAGTAGTTGTTGCAGTTATAGAAAGTTTTCTTAAGTTGTGTTGCGACAAGCAAGTTCCTAACTTATGTAAAGCATTGTTATAACTTTTTGCAATGTTGGTCATCCCATGACCAAATCGAGCTCCATCATCATATGCCAACATCCACATTTTAGGATATAGGCCTCTAAAGTAAGCTTTAATATGAGGGCTAATAGTATTGGCCTCATCATAGTAAGTATGAAACTTTCGAGGTTGTAATTGGTAAGGGGCCTTCTTTATGATCTCTTTGCAGTTTTTGTTCTTAGCCCAAGTGTTGAAATTACTGGTAATGTGTCGAATACACCACCGCCAAGGCTAACCCTTAGTTATACTGCATTTTCGCCCTGTACTACAAACTGGATACTAACATGATGATTCGAAATCAAACATATATTGGTACGATCTTTTATAACGTGCATGAGCACACACGTTATGAACCAACTCCAGTTATCGAAACATTCTTCATTAATTAGGGCGAAACTAAGTAGGATTATATGATTTTGACCATCAACTCTTGTCACAATTAATAGCTTATGCTTGTATTTCCCATACAGGAATATTCTGTCGATCATAACTATAAGCCTGCAATGTATAAATGCCTTAATGTACAGTTCAAATGCCTAGAAGACTCTATCGAAGAACATGTGCCTGACAGTATCATTGTCTCGCCATTTCCAATCTATTATAGTACTTGGATTAGTCTCTTAGATCGCATTTAGTAAACGTAGGAACACCGCATACGATTCTTCTTACTTATCGTAAACCTATTCAATCACTTTACGTTTCGCTTTCCTAATTCTCTTAATGTGGACAATATAAATACCTACAATGTATAAATGCCTTAATTTGCTTTCCTAATTCTCTTATGTTGGACAACATAATCATCGTTGATGGGGATGGCACAAAATATGTCCCTGGTCCTGCCTACGAGAGGGCATTTATGAATTAGTTTGATCTCGTATGTTGTTATGTCAACCTAAAGCTGATTACATATCATTCCAACTATCTGATCATATGTGGCCCCAAATAGAACTCCAATTACTGTTTTCGGGTACCTATCATATAGCACCTCATCCTCTCCTTCCGTAGTATTTCTATCAACATAACAAACCAACCTCATATTATCCATTGTACACCTGTTTATCACATCAACTATATAAACTTCGATATGCACGTGTACAAATACTACCTTATGCTAGTAGACACCAATTTCTTTTCATAGCTAATATTATGGAAGCTAATGAATATAATTAACAACTGATTGTTTGATTACTTGCATTATGTAGAAATTTTTCCAATGAAATTACTAATTAAATAATCTTGTTAAGTCATCATTAAAAAAATTATATAATACTAATGTCTATGTTATTGTTATGTCATTATTTCATTACTCTTTTTTGAAGTATACATACCATCAATAATTATTTCATAGTACAGTTTAAAAACTTCATCTAATAAATGTTAAGAATATTTCTTAGTAATATCATTATATATGCATTATAATTTATGATAATTAGTATAAATTTTTTTAAACAACATATTACATACTTAATATAAATCAAAATAAGTATAAAATTACTAGTATACATTAATCTACTATCATGCATCAAGTGATAACACTATTTTTTTGAAAAACATATATTTAAAACGAATCAAAATGAGTAAAAATCATATCTTTTCATAGTAAAGTTTAAAATAACATATCACATATAAACGTACAGACTCGTCCTAAAAATTATTAATATACAATAATGTACTATCATGTATCAAGTCAAAACACTATTTTTTCGAAAAACATATACATAAAATGAATCAAAATGAGTAAAAATAATACATTTTCGTAGTAAGTTTAAAATAACATGCCACATACAAACGTACACACTTATCCTAAAAATTATCAATATGCAACAATGTACTATCATGCATTAAGTCATAATACTATTTCTTCAAAAGCCATATACTTAAAACGAATCAAAACACGTAAAAATTATACATTTTTCCTATTTTAATGTCTAAAGAGAGAAACTAACGATAGAGTACTAATTGTTTCCCCGTTTTCAAAAAACTTTCCACAATATAGACATACATCATGTAACTACTTTGATTCTATGATTGATTTATAAAAAAAAGACCTAAATTATTGATTTGGTTGAGCGTTTTCTCGAATGGTTAAAGAGAGAGAGAGAGAGAGAGTTTTTCAGGAAATGGTTGCATGCAAATAATGAAGAAGAAAGGACAGGCAATATTTATGCCCGTGTCAGTATAAATTAAAATTGTCTTTTGAAGAAGTAATTTTAAGTGCAGTAATTTTAAGATTATTTTCTCATAAGTCATATTTTTGTTTTTTTTTTTTTTCCTTTTCCTCTTAAAAGTCTATAGGTAAATTTCAGTTAACGTACATGGCAATAAAAAGATAATAAAGCTTATTCTATTAGCTTTTTGTGAAGTGTTTTGAGTATTCTTAATCATTTTGTAAAAAAGTTTAAAACTTCCTATTAAATATTAGAAACTATTATAATACACTTATTATATGTGTATGTATTAGTAGATGATGCATTTGCATTGTATATGTAAAAACTATAAAAAAAAAAGTTTGGACTAAAATATAAAGAAGAATGTTGATAATATATATTAGTAAGTGTGATAGAAAAATGAAAAATATATCGTTGAAAGTAACAAATGAAAATTTTATGAGATGATTTTGATTTATTTTGATGATTGTCATGTGAATAAATATAATAATTAAAATTATAAGATATTAAATAATTAGTAATAAATAATTAAAAGAAGGTTTTTTTTTTAATATAATAGATATATATATATATATATTTGTGTGTGTGCAGAATGCCTTATAAGTAAAATAACACTAAAATATTTTTCTACCAGCAATTTTAATATTAGCTTAGGCAAGAAGATAAATTCGGCTCCCAATCATATATTTCGGCATCCGTCTCTGATGCATAGGGTACGATATCTAATCAATCTTTTCTCCCAATTTGGAGATGTGGCACTGTCTCACTGAACGCAATTGTCTTCACTCTCCGCCAAGAGAAGGGACTGATCACGTGCGCGGATACGGTGGACCAAACCCCGGATATGGCTGCACAAACCAGAAACGTGGCAAGGCATGCAAAAGCCGGAATTTTCTCTTAGCCAAAAGAAAGCCAGAACGTGAATCACATAAAAAAATAATGGTACGAATTGCTAATGGATTAGATGGTAACAAGCTTCAATACTGCCAATATATAAATAGATTTTTTTTTTTGCCAGCATAATGTACAAATAGATTTATTGGTGAAAAATTACGTGTAAAATTTAAACGTCTGATTACATGAATACATGAATGATACTAATACTGACGTGTGTTTAAATACCGTTACCGACCACAGGTTCAAAGACATGGCTTAAATCATAAATATTCTAAATTTCTAATGCACGTCTTTTCCTTTTTTTTTCACTTCTAAAAATATCCACATACTCTATTTTATGTATTTCCAAATTTTCCATCGTTGTTGGACCTGCACCGGTACGTTGAAAAAAAAAAAAAAAAGAGTGATTAAAGATCGAGGGAGTAAAAGTAAGGACGAATTAAAACTAATAAAAATATTATAATATAATTTATATTTATTTATAAAATAATAAAGTTATCCATAATTGTAAGATTTGAGAAGAGTCTTTTAAAATATATTTATTTTTTTATTGAATCTACATTTATTTTCTTAATAAATTAGTATATTTTTTAAAATAAAATAAAACATATCAATTGAAAAAACCTAATTGGATCGATAGAAACCATGTTGGATCTCTTAGTTCAATTGAAATAATTGCCCATAAAGATAAAAGAGGTGATTTGAATTAGTTTTAATGTCTACATGAGGTCGAATTGAATTGGATCAAACTGAATAGATTAATTACTTGCATCTTAACTGTGGAAATGGTGTATATAATAGCAACAGTTACCGTTGTTAGGGCATTTTAATCCTCGTATTACACTAACCTATTTTTGGGGTGTCAACTGTTTCAAGAAGGGCTTTTTCTTTCAATGGGAGAATTGTACACAAATAAAGTAGATTGTCGACAATGATATTTATCATGGTTTTCTGCACAAGGAAAATAAAAAATATGATCTCCAGAACGAAAAATTCATCATCATGTGACCAGAAGCATTATCATCTAATGAAAGTTCATACAAAATAATGTGTTATTATAACTACGATGCATTTATTTAATTTATTCGATAGAATCTTGAGGAGTTCATAAAATTTGTAGAAAACTTTTATGGGGTATATTTGCAAACTTTAGTTACCTCTGTGTACACATTGATGGCCGTGCCTGAAATCACCGTAATTGATCTATCATCCTATTAAAGTTTACATTATATTGAAAGTCTAGCTGGAAAGAAATTTGCATCACACTTGAAAGATGACATCATCTATTATAGATATATCACTATAAAATGGATTTAGTTGGATTGGTTTAAGGAGAGGATAAGCTTATGATATAAAGTATTCATTTGTATCATATTTAATTGTGTAGACTTTATGTGGGTGTTAAGAGTTATAAGATAGGATACAAATAATGATTTTTTTTTTTTGGAATTTTCTTTCAAATATAGAGTATGAATAATATTTTCATATATTAAAATCCTATTTCGGATCTGTAATTTAAAGTATATACAATATAGGTTATAAGGTTTCTAATACTCTTTATAAAATTTATTAAATAATATACGATAAGATGATGGATAAAAAAATGAACTTATATATTTTTTGGTCAAGAAAAGAATAAAAGCAAAATATTATAGTTATGTTAAAAAAAAAAAAAACAATACTTGTCTAATATAAACCTAAACCTCAAGTTCTTTTATATGGTATTTTAACTTCTATAGATTATAATTCTTATTCCAATTTATTGTATGTTCTATAGATTTTACTTAATATCACATAATAAAATAAAAAATATTAAAAAGATTACTTTTTTTCTATCACAAATTTGTTATTAGGACTACCAGTTTTGCTAAAAGTTTCATAGATTTTGCATATGTAATAACTTGTAATATCACATATGATTTCTTTTTTTAATATCACATAAATTTGAAATTGCTAAGAAAATATGAAAAGATTTATAAGTTTTATAACGTATTTTTTATCCTATAAGGTTTTTAGAGTATAAAGTTTTATGGTGATTTTAAAATTGTATGAGATAAGTTTTGGTTTCAAAATTTGATACGTGTAAGATATGGTACATATAAGGTTCATACCCTACTCATCCATATATTATTTACAGAGGAGGTGGAGGGATGGAGACAGAGAAGATGGTGAATGAGAAGGTTTTCCTCGGAAGAGATGGGAAAATTGTTTTGGGAAAAAAGAAAAAGAAAAATGGAGACCGATTATGCACAGGCAAATGTCTTTTTTTACCCAATTATCTGAGTAAGCGGTTGCAGGTTAAGGAGTGGAAAAAAGAAAAAAAACGAAGAAGAAGAATGAAATTGATGGCATTGAAGGGATGGTAAATTTTAGTGACTGTGTGATATTATTACCTTTTTGGAATTGCATGGTAGCCTCAGATTTGTCAAACGATAATTTTACTCATAAGCATTTGAATGAATGTTTAATTTATTTCAAAAACTTTATAAAATATTCACTAACCCTAAGTCATTAAACCTCTCTAAAATTGAGTTTTATTATGGTTCAGATGTGTTTAGGCTTTTAAATTTGTATATATTCTTTTTTATAATTAGGTTATAACGATTTTGATAGTTATTTGGAAAAGTTATTTTATTGTTTTTGTTCATTTTATAAAGAGTTACTTCACATTTTTGCCATTAGTAAATTAGAAATTTCATGTTTGATAATATCATGTTAATTTAATTTTGTCATGTTGTAGCACTATGAATTTATGTCAAACTTTATAGCATGCTTGAAAGTGTTTTTTATGCACATGTATTAGGATACACCATCTACATATATACGGGACAAAGCTAAAATTGCAAGATAAAATTTAGGAAAAATTACAAATAACCCCCTAAATTTTGATTTAGGTGTGAATTACTTCTCTAAACTTTTAAAGTATAGTTTTTTATCCTTAAACTTTCATAAATTAGTAAATAACTCCATAAGTTGAGAATAACTTATTAAACTTTAATTTTGGTATATAAATATTTTCCTAAACTATGAGGTGTTTAGGGTATTTATATACTAAAATCAAAGGTTAAAGGAGTTTGAGAGTTATTTGCTAATTTATAAAAGTTTGGAGACAAAAAACCATGCTGTAAAAATTCAGGAGATAAATTTGCACTAAAATCAAAGTTTAGAGAAGGTTATTTGTATTTTCTCTTAAATTTTATGTGCTTTTTCAATCCTTATATGTAAAGTTTGAAACTCAATTGAATTTTATATGCTAAATTTACTGTTTCACTTCTCATCTTTATACTTGTATCATCCCATCAAGGAGCCTTTATGATGAGGAAAGTACTAAATTTGATAAAAAAAAATTCAATTAAGTAAAACATGTGCAAGTTTTATTTTTTGTCCAATGAAAACATGTTCAAGTTTAAGGTATACATTTTAACAAGCAAAAGTTCAATATCACATTAGTAATTTCAAACTTCACATTTAAATTGGAAAACACATATAAAATTTAAAGATTGATTTTAATACTATCCACACATACATATATGTACATATTCTAAATGGTGTGCATGGCATATTTTTCTTTCTAATTAAAATCCAGTAAAACATTAAAAAAAAAAAAAAAAACTCTACCAAAAGTAATATACAAATGTTGAGTCGAAGGTGTTATGACGATTGAGCACTCGTTTGTGTCAGTAAGTCGGTTCCTTCTATGAGCACGCGAAGACTCTGCTGCCCTTTTCGGATCGTAGCCTAATCTGTTAGGGTTGGCCTACATAAAAATTATGTCGTTTTACTTTTACGGAGGTTATAATCAGAGATTTTTGGTAATAATTGCTGCAATTTTACGAAACTTTCTTCTCATTGATTTCGTGAAATGACTTCATGTGTATCTCCTAACAACTTAATATATATTTTTCTTTTTCTTTTTTTTATTACCACAATATGTTCTTTATCTAGCAAAACAATTTTATTGCATTCGAACTAACTTTTTCTTGTACTAGGTTTCATGAAATAGGCTTAATACAACATTATATTCAAATATTTTGTTATTCCTCTTAGAGAGCCGAGAAGATGTCATCTTGTAACTTCTAAATGATAAAATAAGTCATTCATACCATTTTGGTAAGAAGACACATCTTATTGCTTTAAAAATAATAATAATAATAATAATTCTTCTTCTTTCTCTCCTTTTGCACATCCTTTCTTCAACAAATCACCCATATGATATTAGTAATCGATAGCATATATATCGGTACATAAGATTATCTGTAAATTCAATTTTTTTGGGTTTTTATATTAGAGAATTATTTCTTTATATTTAAACATGAGATTTACTGTTTTGTCAGTATATTTAAAAAGCGATAAGATGTTATCTTAGTAGTTTTAAAAGGGACAACTAATATCTTTCTAGTCATATTTGTTAGATCAACTTAAATATTTTATAGTGGGGGATATATGATTATTTCCTTCCCTAATTTTGAATTAGTGAAGCATATCAAAACATAAAAGATACATATTTCGACCCAATATAGTACAATCTGTCCATGTGACTCTGCATTTGTCCAGTTAATAAAATAATTAAACACCGGATCGTACGTGTCATTTATAGCCCCATCCTGTTTGAATTGCGGAAGCACATTATTGAGCAAACAAAAGAGTGAAAATGCCAACAGGTCCATTTTACTTCTGTACACGTTGTCTAATCATGGGATAGGAAACTTCCAAAGAGATATAGGCATATAAATATCCCACATGGGAGTAGGTCAAGGTGCAAGCCGACAAGGACAACTACCTTAATGACCAAGAATCATGCATGGGGTCTCACTTGTCTTCTATGCTTATGTAGTTGTAAGCCATACATGATAAAAGCGAAGTGGGAAACAATAATAATATAAATGGCCTCCATATAACGAGATTAATTTTAGTTGCCTTTGTTTCACAAAAGGTGTTGTTTAATATTAGAACTTACTTCAAATCGAAATTTGGTTGCATTTATATATTAAATCTATACCTTAAGCTTAGTTAGGTGACACTTATATTTAAGCAAATATTCAATTGCTTAAAGTAAAATGTTAGTTGCCTTCCATACTTAGTGCATTTTTTGTTCTTGTTTAAGTAATAGACTTAATGTATTATATTTATAAATTATTAAGATTAGTTATATTGGTACCGTATTGGAAAACCTTAATTTTATTGAAATTTCATATTATTTTAAAGTTTAATCCTCAATTAAATAATGTACCAAAAAGAGCTCGTCTTATTCAAATCCCTACATAGAGGTCAGATTTCAAGTATATAGGCGATTACTCATATGCAAAATAAATAATTTACATTCTTAGTAATGGCCTTATAAGTTTAAGTTTTTAGCTTTAGTTTTATCTATGGAGAAATAATAGGTAAAACAAAATGACTTTACAAAGATGTCCCTTGCATATTTAAAATAATCATATTTCAAGTTGATTCATATTCATATTATGACCCTAAATAGTTGATTAATTTTTCTTTGGGTAAATTATGGGACTATTTGATGAATATATACGAAATAATAATTTAGTACTTTCATTTGACCAAGGTATTAGTGTACTTAAGAGTCAAAATCTTTGACTCATTACAATGGTTCCAAAGTATTCAAATTTTGGGTCTATGTGTCTTAAGTATGGCTAATATACATGTGAAATTGCTCTTGTGTAGTTTGATCTAACCCTTGATTACATCATACAAAAATGGTATAGAGAGGAAGAATTTGAAAATATTAGAAGGAAGGAAAAAATGAATTCTTACATCTGTTATATCAATACAAGCCTATTTTTATTCCCAACTAAACTAACTAACTAACTCCAGTTGTGTACAATACAAGTCACCAACTAACTAATGCTAATGTGTCTAAGCTATCTACTTTTATACTATGAAATAATAAATAGAATACATATTCACACCCCCTCCCCACCTTCCTTAAGTTGGAGCTTGCCAAAGACCCAACTTGAAACATAAATTGTGTAAAGTAGCTTCACCTACGGGCTTAGTCATCGTCTCCACTAGCTATAGCTTAGAAGAAACATATAAAGTTTGCAAAAAAACCTTTAAGAATTTGATCACGAGTAAAATGACAATCGATCTCAATATGTTTAGAACGACCATGTAAATAAGGATTGGTTGCAATCATAAGAGTAGACTTGTTATCACAACAAAGATTAACAGGAAGAGAAACGTTGAAGCTAAAATCTTTGAGAATATAGGTCATCCATAATAATTCCTTTGTTGCAAAGGTCATCCTTTGATACTTATATTATGCTCTAGAAGTGGATATAGTGGGTTATTTCTTGGTCTTCTAAGAAATAGGAGCATCTCTAAGAAGAACACAATAATTGCTAATGGATTTCTGATCAATAGGACAAGAGCCCCAGTCAAAATCACTATAAGCAACCAATTTAAAAGAACTATGGCTTGGATAAAATAAGTCCAGCAAGAAAGTGCCCTTTAAGTATCACGAAACATGAAAGAGCACATTCAAATGAGGAATATGTGGTGCAAATAAGAATTGATTGTTAATAAAAGATACAGTAATCAACCAACCATTCGGTGATAAAAAGTAAGATCATTAATCAAATCCCTTATCATATGATCAAGATGAACATCAGAAGGAAAAGGAAAAGCAGTAGCTCAAGCCCTTGTTAAACCATAATCAACAAGTAGATCAAGAGTATACTTTTGCTGATTAACTAGAATGCCCTCTTTAATGCAACAGATTTTAAGTCCTAGGAAAAACTGTAGATCACCTATATCCTTATTAGTAAACTTGTGATCAAGAGTTTCTTTTAATGCATCAATCATCTGCAAACTAGTACTCAAAATTAAAAGGTCATCAACATAGACAAGTACTACTAAAAAATCAGTAGGAAGAGTCTTAGTAAAAAGTGAGTAGTCACTCTTAGATTGAATGAGACTTTGATCAAGTAGACAAGTAGTAATCTCAAAACTCTATTGGAGTGAAGCTTGCTTCAAGCTACAAAAGTGATCTTTTAAGCCAACAGACTTGTCTGTCTTTAGCCTTATTATAATCCTAAGGGGGTAACATATAGATCTCTTCATTAGTTTGCCCATGAAGAAAGGCATTATTGATATCTATTTGATGTATGGGCCAATTCTTGGCACTAGTAATACCAAGAAGAATTTGAACAGTACCAAGTTTGGCAACGGGTGAAAAAGTATCATAATAATCCTAACCCTTAATTTGTGTATAGCCCTTGGTAATTAACCGTGCTTTATAATGTTCCACATTATCATTAGGATTATATTTAATCTTATACACCCATTTTAAAACATTTGGCTTCTTCCCTTTAGGTAGATTAGTGAGTTCCCATGTTTCATTCAATTCTAATGTATGTAGCTCCTTTTGCATTGCCATTCTCCATTCATCAAATTTAACAGCTTGAGAATAGTAATAAGGTTCATTAATAGTGAGCATGTTTGCTAATGAAGCTACATATTTCGATAGGAAATGGTTGAAAGTATCAAGTGTTTAATAAGGGATGAATTGTAGGGTATGTAATAGTTTGTGAAGGATGTATAATAGGGCAATTATGCAGCTTGGACTGAATGAACGTAGTTAGACAACCATTGTAGGATGTTTCTTGCATGAGTAAATCTTCTAGGAAAAGTATTAAAAGATGAAGAACTAGAAGAATCAGAAGAAAGAGAGGTATTTGGACATGGCTGTGACTATGATGGAATGGATAAAGTAGATTGAGACAAATGTGATGTTGGTAGCAAGAAAGGATAGGACAAAGAGTTAGAATGAGAAGGAGTTGAAATAGAGGCCTCATGAGAAGAATCTTTGAAAGGGCATTGATCTTCATAGAAAATGGCATCTTAGTTGCCAAGAATTTGTTTGTTACCAAGATAAAAAACTCGATAACCTTTTTTTCTTAGAGAATAACCTAGAAAAACGCACCTAATGCCTTGTGGATCCATCTTATCCTTTTTAAAAGAAAGAAAGGGAATATAACAAAGACATCTAACTGTTCTTAAATGTGTATAATTAGGTTCTTGACCATGCAACAATTCATAGCATAATTTCTAACCTAAGATTTCCATAGGCATTTGATTAACGAGATAGGTGGCAGAAAGAACACATTCGCTCTAAAATTCCTTAAGCAAATTTTCTTGAATATGAATAGCATGAGAAGTGTCTAATAAATGTCTATATTTCCTTTCAACTCTCCCATTTTAGTGAGGAGTATAAGGCATTGTTCGTTGGTGAATAATCCCTGGACTATCAAATAATGATTCAAAAGTATGAGAAACAAATTCACCACCATTATCACTATGAATGAATTTAGGAATAGTATGAAAATGATTGGTAATATACTTGAAAAAGATAGATAATAACTATGGGACTTGAAACTTTTTCCTAATCATATAAGTCTAAGTGCAACGACTATAATCATCTAATATTGTCAAAAAAATAGTGTGCACTTGTGATCGCCCCATAGATCAACATGTAACAATTAGAAAATAAAGGAAAAATGACTAATACTTCGAGTAAAGGGCAAGCGATGTAGCTTAACTTTATTACAAACATCACAGCAAAAGTTGGAAACATTTAAGTGCTTATACAAACTCAAATGTTTAAGTTTGGAAATCGATGTGTGCCCAAATCTATTATGGAATAATGACACAACATCATCTTTATTACAAGAAATATAGACTTCATTTGATGAAAATTCTAAAGTGTTTGAAGTACAAGATGACTCAAGAACAAACAATCTAAGGACTGCATTAGTTGATGCTACTTCATCCTTAGTTTTTAGGTCCTAAAAACACATGAAGTAGAGTCAAAGAAGGCAACTAATTTTTGATTGTCAAGGACCTTACTAACTAATAGCAAATTTTGAGTGAATTTAGGGACTAAAAGAACATTTGTCAAGGTGAAATTGGAATGAATGAAAACATCTCCCATTATGTCAATTGATTTAGTGCTGCCATCAAGTAACTTTACTGACACTAGTGGTTATAGTGTGTGTTTATTGTGTAAGATGTTTTGGAAAGGTATCATGTGACTAGTTGCTCCCGTATCAACTATCCATGAACCTATCTTATTATTCATAACTATAAATGTAGAAGAATGATCAAATTGCATAACTACAAAGTGCATTGTGTTGGCTGCTACAGTTGCTTGTTGAGGATTATCTACTCTATCCTTCATGAGCCTAAACATTTCCTGACACATAGCTTGAAAGGAATTAGCATCAAATTCATTAGTCATGCTTGTCATACACTCATCTATGATGCTGTCATGATTAAAAGGAGTATCCATCTTAAATCCTGATTTACCATCATTAGAAACAGCCAAGTTAGCTCTTATAATTCTTGAAATTCTTTTACCTTTGTACCAATTAGGATACCCTATGATTTGAAAGCAGTCATCAATAGAGTGGCCTTCATTGTGATAATGTTTACAAAATAACCTCCCTATAGCATTCCTTGGTTTCCTTCTATCACTAATAATAGAACTTCTCCTCTTAGTAATCTCAATTCCTTTAGATCCTTGTCTATTAGCTTGAAAAGAAATTGGCTCAACTTCTCCAACCATTGTGATTTGCTACTGTTTCTCAATTTGTTGAATAAGATAAAAGCTCTGTTCACAATTAGAAGCGGATTTATGGCTATTATCTGATTTCACACAGTCTCATAACTATCACAAAGTCCCATAAAAAATTGCATAACTTTGTGTTGTGACTCATATTCAATAAATCATTCTCTAAATTCGCATGTGCAGTACTAAAGTCTTTTGCAAGTGTACATAAGAAAAGGATTCAATTCATGTAACTCATCCCACAACTTCCTCAATCTATTATAATATGCACTTACTGATGAATTACCTTATCGAAGAGTCCTAATTAAATGTTGAATTTGATAAACTTGTGGTCCATTTAATTGACCATGCTGTTCTATTATCTTTGACCAAAGTTCTAAAGCAAATCTAATACACAAGAAGTTTTGCAACATATCACTAGTCATAGATTCATTACCCAACACCATACTATATGATCATTACAAGTCCACTTAATCAAATCAGTCGAATTAAGTTCGAGTTTTGTAATTGATCCATCAATGAAACCTAATTTTAGTTTCGATCCTAAAGCCATCTTCACTAACTTACTCCATGCAACAAAATTATTGCCATTAAAGATAATATTCCCCAAATTCATGGCTAGATTATTAGAACTAGATAGAAGATAAGGATTGAACGCATTCTGATCTCCTACTCGTGGTTCTTGAGGATTAGCCATATCACAATTTGTAGATTGATAATGCGAAACAAAATAAAGTGGAACTCACTAATTATTTAGTAGATCTTCACATTCAATCTACTCTTGCAGCCTCGATACCATGTGAAATTGCTCCTATATAGTTTGATATAATCCCTGATTATAGCATATAAGAATGGTGTAGAAAGGAAGAATTCGAAAATATTAAAAGGAAGGAAAAAATGAATTGTTACATTTGTTATATCAATACAAGCCTATTTATATTCCTAATTGAACTAACTAACTAATTGCAGCCGTATAATACAAGTCACCAACTAACTAATGCTAACATGTTTAAGCTATCTACTTCTATACTGTGAAATACTAAATAGAGTACATATTCACAATACAACTATGAGAGGCATATTTTATTATTTAATACATGTTTTCCTAGGATATTGTCATTTAATTTTAAACTCAAGAGGTTCTAGATGGATAGATATAATATATAATAAATTATTTAAGGGCAAATTGCATACATCTCTTAAGTTATTGAATTAAATGTAGATACTCTGTTGAAATTTGCTTTATCTTTTTATAAATTTTGAAAATATACATATATGTTTGAAATCATTTTTCAAAGTTTCAAAATCATAGTCCTTTTAGGGGCAATATATCTCTTAGCAATGATTTAGGGTTGTTTTAAGTTTAGGTTTATCAATGCCTAAATAAAGGTATAAGCATATATCTATAGTTATCTTATATTTTAGACATTAGCACTAATTCAACGACCGATGGGATTTGATAAACCATCCACCACTTTCTTTCTTTTGCCAACTATTATATATATTACAGTTTTAAGGAAAAGAGGAATTAGACTTAATTTATTATATTTAAAGATCAATGTTTATATAATTAGAGTATAATGATATTTATAATATACCATTAGTCTATAAGGTTGACTTCCAACCATTTGTTGTTAAAAATTATAACGTTGTGGAATATTGGCTGGGGACAATGGCAAATCATCGTTTGTCGATAGAAGACATTTCAATATACAACAATTTGGTGCGACCACATGTAAAAATTATTATAGTTTCTTTAATAAAAAGAGGATCCATAGCTATGACGTGGGGATCTTCAAAAAGATCTAAAGAGAAACAGAAAATAATAAGACAGAAGAACATAATCTAAACAACCTTTGCCCAACCATACCATATCCCAGCTGGCCACGAAATACCAAGCCCCACCTAGATTGCATGCATTTTGGATTGGATGGCAGAGGGGAAAAAAGCACATCGGAAGTTTTTATATGTTTGTATCAATTCAATTAATTCGTAAATATTTTAAATAAGTTTCTTTTTCCTTTGTGTATCTTTTTTTAACCAACTACATATATCTACATAATAAGAAATGATTCAAATCTAATATATCATATTAGAAAACCGATGCTCATATCAATCTTTATATTTATATTTACGTCTTTATACCAAATCCCTTGAAATATAGGATACTTCATTGAATTTTAATATAAATACATAAACTATATTGAATTTGGTCATGGATATAAAGGACTTCTAATATAGTCATCCAATGTTACTTTTTATTAATGGATCATATTGATGTTGTACCTAGTACACAAATATATATATATATATTTATATATATCATTATAAAAAATTTGTCAAGGTAATAATATATGACATATAATTGATTTATATATTATAAATACACCTCTTTTATTTTTGCTTTATATGGGTTTGTCTTTCTTTTTGAAATTGAACCTTTAAACTTTATTATATTTTTTTAAAAAAGGTACATTTTGATGCTTACATGACCATTTTACTCTTAATTTTATACAATTCTCTCTCTCTCTCTTTTTTATTTTAAGTTTTTCTATCATGTTATGTAAAGGCAAAATAGTAAACCGTGATTTAAGGCAGGGATTCAAACATTTGAAACCCAAACACAAAATTTCAAAGATTTGCAGTTTACCCTATATTATATAGTAATTAAGGCTATATTAGGGTTAAACATGTCACGTGACTCGCCTTTAGATTTTTCCTTTACAACTATATTTATGTCAAGTGGGATTATTATTATATTATAGTAATGTCATGTCATGAAATATTTCCCAAAAATC
Organism: Lumnitzera littorea; assembly: GCA_024138015.1. Classification (NCBI taxonomy): domain Eukaryota; kingdom Viridiplantae; phylum Streptophyta; class Magnoliopsida; order Myrtales; family Combretaceae; genus Lumnitzera; species Lumnitzera littorea. The sequence goes on along the minus strand of JAMXBB010000006.1, from coordinate 104,437,559 downwards.
CCTCCTCTCTCTCTCTCTCTCTCATTTATCGTATAAGAAAACAAAGGAAGCGTAACTAAATTCCATGGCTCCATCTTTTCTATTTTTTGATGCGTGTGGGCTCATACAAGTTACCACCGGTTAAGCCCTGTTTTGCATTTGGACGAAATGTGAAAACTGACAGGTGATGAATGGAGCTGGCACTTTCAGGTACATTAGTTGTGTTACACATTGATTGCTCATTCCATTTCTTTTTTCTTTCTTTCTTTCTTTCTTTTTTTTTTTTTAATACACTTTTAACCACTTGAGATCTTACCACATGCCATGAAGTAACTTTTCTCTTTTATCATCACAAGAAGTATTGTCTTTTTGTGGCCAAAGAGAAAATGTAATCATGGTACAAGGATTGCCAACACAGAGTAGTTTCCTCTTGGCGATTTAATGTCATGTGTATAGGTATTTTACTAAGTAGATTATTATAGGTTTTTCGATTTGTTAAACCCGTTAAAAAAGGATCAAACTTTATAGGATTTTAATTTAGTAGTTATCAAATCTTAAAGGATTTTGAATCGAGTAATAAGATTTAAAAAAAAAATCGATGAAAAACTTGAAAATGATTAAAAATAATAATATATACATATATGATATTAGTAATTTAATATTAATTATAAATAATAAAATATAATAATTAATAAAAGATATCTTTTATCTCTTTCTTACTTTATCTTCTCTTTCCAACAATATCTATCACTCTTTTCTTTCATCTTTACTCTATCTCTTAACTAGTCAATCATATTTCTCAATCCTTACTCATCTCTATTTTATTAATCATGTATTAATTTAAAAAAGAAAGAAGTTGATTTAGTCTTAAATAACTATATTCTATTTGTTTTATTGTTCAAAACAAATCATAAGCTATTTGATTTATTTTTTGTGCAAACCTATAAATCAATTTAAAAAAAAAAAATTTAGTATTAGCTGATTATGTTGGATTTTTAACAAGTTCTACATAACCTTATTGAAGCAGGTTTTGAAAATAGGATAAAAATACTGTAGGGTAACTTTTAATATTTTGGAAAGCCTAATAAAATAATGGGTTATATTCAAGTTTTATAAAAGGTATATAAAGGAAAATATTATGAATGCATTTAATACGATCTTACTTATTGTATCTATATCTACTTTTTTATTAATTGCATAATTCGATCTTAAATACAATATTTTACCCTATGGTTAAATTGGTTAGGCCAGTTGTATCGAAAAGTAGCTCCATTAACTTGCTGGAAACTTGAATCGATTTAAATGTTTGGTTTGTCGAGAAGGGTACGAGTACCACATGAGCATGACATGAAATAAAGGAAAGCGATGTGGGACTGTAACCAGCATTAATGAGGGACACCTTTTATCCTCTATTAAAATGACATACTCACGTTGGACGAGAAATCCAATTAGGCACGAAAACATCTGAGGAACAAGCTCTTCGTTGTTGTTTTCCAGCTGCATTACCTTTTTCTTGTTTTTCTAGTTGTAATGGAGTCTTCCCAAGTACTAGGAAACACTGAAGAATGTGAAGGCAACGAGTCTAGTTGGACAATGTACATTGGATCCCAAATCCAAAGTTCCTACCACGAATATGACCATGCTGATGCAAGTGCTTTCATCCAAGGACTGGATTCAAAAGATGTCTGTGGCGATGAAAGCGATGATTCCATGGCTTCTGATGCATCTTCAGGTCCAAAGCAGCAAAAGAAGAAGGTCGATGTGGGCTACTTTGATGGTGTGGATCATAAACAGCAGAACAAATGTTTTTCAGGTAAGAAGACCCAGAGGCAGATGAAGCAGAGAGATGTCAGGAAAATGGAGACAACCCAAGAGTTAGTATTGAAGGCTAATAGTGCAGCAAGTCAAGTCCGAAGCAGTGTCAACAAGGTAAGGAAGGGTAGATAAAATAAATCTATTTAAGTCTAGAAGTGAACTTAGATTTTTCTTTTGTAGATTTTTTTCTGAGGAAAAAATCTATTCTTGTGATTGGTTTGCGGAATGTTGAAAGAAGTTGCAGCATTTTCTGCCTTGTGCTGGCAAGCTCTTTGCATGAGTTGAAAATGTAAGAAACATTGGTGATGTGATCTAGTAGATGCATTCAAGCAACATTATGCTTAGAATTTCTTGATTACCTGATGTTCTTTCTGAGGTACGAAGGAATTCATTAAAACGATGGGAAATTATGTGGAACCGTATGCATCTAAATAATATGCATATTTTTATTATTTTTTGAACTCATAAAATGATGGAGGGCCTCTAAATACAAAAATAGAACTATATATTAGTGACATTTGTTCATTCCGAAATTCCTCAAAAGATGCATCTATTTCTTTATACAAACCGTTTTGTCGATCCTTTAGTCAATGACAACGGCTGCTACTAACGGAATTCGCTATAGTTACTGCAGAATTTCATTGTAAATACATCTAATTTGAAGAAGTGAGTTGTCAAGGTTTTATGGTTCATTTGTTTATTAAAAGACTTTTAAACCATTCATTTACACAAACGTCAATGGCCTGAAACCTTAACATTTCATATTTGCATATCAGATTGTATGTATTTTTTAATGTCTCCAGATGAATAGATTGTTTGTAACATACAAGTAATCTCTCAAAGGCTGTTTTACCGTCCATCTTAGGCAGTCATCTGCAGCAAACAAAATTAGCAGATGTAAACAATAAATACGGCAGATATTTTCCTTTTACCAGCAAGTGGTTGTAAAAAGCGATAATGTTAGTAAACAGCTTGTTGCTAATAATTACCAAAAGTGCCAATGGAAATGAGAAAATAAAAAAGATAATTTTCTCCATTTTCAATAATGGTTAAAGTATCAGTGACGGTCATTGTTTGCACGCCGTATCTCACACCCTCACTTGTTATTGAAAGCCATTTGCATATTGTAAACTATAAACACTTGATATTGCAATGACTACGATTATAATTTTAAAAGGGAAAAAAATCCGAAAAGTACTTTCTGCCTTGGAGAAAAGAAAAAAAACAAAAAAAAAAACTTAATTTTATGGACGAATTCCTGCTTTACTCTCCAGTTTCATTAATAATGTCAAAGTGTTGTCCAACTTCTTGAGAAAATGGTATCTAGAAGGAGAGAGTGCCTAACATAGTGATTGACTGTTGTCCAGTAATCTAGGAATACATCTTACAATTAGCGAGGTAGGTAGGACTATTTGGAGGTTACGAATACGTGCTGATTCAAAAATCTTGCAGAGGAAGAGCATAAAACGACAAAGGGTAGCTGTTAATTATGCGTCCTAGTAAGGGTTTTTGTTACTTAGGAGAAATAAGATATGATTTAAATGGATTAATATATAAAAAAATTTAACACAAAATATAAATATGTTTGACCCGTTTAAACACGATTAAATTCATGTCTAGATTTGAGTTATACTTCTAAACTCCGACTTGGGCATAAGACATATTATATATTTTTCTATAACTACATTTTGTTGTATGAATGATTTTTTTTCTCAATTAGAGATCTTAAATAAAGATATGAGATATTTTTAACTATATATTCCTCTTATTGCATTTTAGCTTAAATGTGCAAAAATTACGAACTCATAGGTAGATTTTTTGACCATCTCTCTTAAAAGTTCGATAGATAATGTGATAAATTTTGAGATTAATATTGGTAGTAATACTAATATTTATTTATGTCATGGTTCTACTTAATTTAATAATGTTATGTAATTTAAATTTAGTAATATTATATACTCTTCTTACTACATCATAGTTTAAATACGTAAAAAATTACAAATTTATGTGTAAATTCTTTAACTATCTCACTTGAAAATTTGAATAACAAAATAATATATTTGGAAATTAATAGTAATAGTAATATTAATATCCATTTAATCTATGGTTTTACTTAGTTTAACAATATTATATAACTTAAATTTTTGGATTTTTTATATTTAGTAAGATTTTACTTTTAAAAAAACTTTTATTTGTATTGTAATTTTTTAAGTATGAAGATAGTATATCATTTGTCTTTATGAAATTTAAACATTATTATCATTCTTTTCCTTTTATATTTATAAATATTTTATAGATTTAATTATAATTTTTTAATCAATAAATAATATCAAACTTAAAATAAACCATTTTTTCTATGGACAATAGGATAACGTCAAGATACGACACAATAGCATGAACTGTCGTTCCTAATATAAACAAGTCCAATTAGAACACAAGACATATTAAATTACAGGTTTAAGCTATTATATACGATTAATAAACGAACCTATCACATATTTAGATTTTTTGAAAACAAACTCATTTAAATATAAAAATAAGATACGACGTAATAATTCAAATTATCAACCCTAAAATAAGCTAAAGAGATGGTTTATAACCTAAATGATAACGGTGACATTATTTATAATGCACATTAAATTATCTATCTAGTTAAGAATTCTCATAGCACAAATACAATGATGCAATTATTAACTTGTGCTTTACCATTGAGCTAATTAAAATGGGTATCAATAACTTTGGAAATAAAAATTCTATATTAAGGGAACAAAAATCTAATACTTTGATTGGGAAAATACCAACACCACTACACTGATAGAAATAAAAAAGTATAAAAAGAAAAAAGAAAAAACCGTGCAAAAGGATGAAGATAAAGGTAGTGAAGAAATCTTAGTGAAGAGATGTGATTGGACTGTTTTTGGACATATTCCCTATATCCTGTACGACTCCAATGATTTTCCTACATGTAAGGATGCAATCGGACAGTTTTTGGACATATACCCTAAATACTGAACCTCAGCCTGATAATATACTATGTATCCTGTATTCGACCCATAAGCTATATAGTACCTTAACATGCGTTCATAATTAAATAGGATACCCCCTCATTACCCTAAAACCTAGTTAATGAGCTAATTTAATTTAATTAGAAGAATCAAAACTCATACTTTTATGTAAAAACAAATAAACAACCTTTGAAACTAAATAACTTAAATTTATGATACTTCAGTCTATAATATGAAGTTCGTGTTATTGATTATATGCGTTATTTTCTTAAAAATCGACTGAAACATTTTATCATTGTAAAATAGTTTGATACTCTATAATGTTCTGATATCCTTGTACTCTAACATGGAGAGTTGGAGTTGTATTGACGTAACGTAGTACATGAGATGAGGATACGGAGAAGTATTCTATTTCTAACAATGATATGTTAAAAACTAAAAATAACATAAACAAAATATCCTACAAATTAGGATAAGCATTGTAAGATCTACCAACTGCTAAAAGCCCACTGTAATAAAGGGAGCAGAACCCATCGCAGGAGTTTTGGCTGTGCTTAGAGGACTCATCTATTGACCTGTCAGTCTTTGCATGGGTATCCAAAGTTAATACTCGGACCTTGTAAGACAAACATATTCCCGAACATAACCTCTATACATATATATATATATTTTTTATATATATTAAGAATATAACCTGTCGAAAAACAGATGTTTTCCAGGTGCAATGCTGTGTTACATTATTTCTTTCAAATTTGGGGCTGCCAACAGTGTCAGGTTACGCAAAAAAAAAAAAAAAAAAAAAACTGGGTCCTTCTCGCAGGCTGCCTTTCCAATGTGGTCCAATGCCAGTATCCTAATTTCCTGTTCGAAGTTTTGGTCAGTTATTCTAGTTTTGGCATTTGGTTCCTCTTTATGCAGACACATTGCCTTATTTCCCACTTAAAATGGATGCACTTATTGTTTATTAAAATCCAATCTCGATTATCAAATATTATTACGATTTTATCAAATGTTCGGACTGACCAATTGCTTTTGATGATGCTAGTTGACTTGATGATCGAAAGCATCGTTTATGGTAACATTGGTTACTTGTCTAGATGACAGTAACGTAAAATAATGAATATGTTATCTGCCAAAAATATTAAAAGAACATTTTCAGTTCTTTTAAAAGTAAACTAATATTCTCTATTTTTTTTATGTATATTTCATTTCATATGACGATTGATTACTAAAATTTATCCAATTTTTTTTTCACAAAAAATGGATTCATTGTAAATCTAGTGCACTCCTACTCTTTCTCTTCCTTTATATTTTCTATTATTACTCCAAGTTCTTGGAAATGCTTGTTATGCCATTACTCCCTAGCACGACATGCTAATACAGGCACTTATCATCGAATGATACTAGGGATTGTTGACATTTAGAAGTAAGGAACTACTTAACTGAGGTTGAATTACTAAGTTGGAAAGAGAAAGTGCTTAGAGAGAAACATTCTTAAATATCTCGAACCAGAATATAAGCAAGTAATTGCCTAGTACTCTAATTATTTATTTGTACTAAAAAATCAATGGCAACGTGACTCAGTATTTACCTTAGACAACTAAAATGCCATCCTATCCTCTCTATCCTTACAGTGCCATCAAACGTTTCATCTGAGCCATCTAAACAACCTCCAAACTAGATCCCTAAGCCACTGCCATTTGAATCCCCAAAATCACCATTGTCAGAAGCATGGCGAACCTAACATGAATTCAATCCGAGCATGGCAAAACGAACCATGTCCAACCATTAGGCTAGGGGTACGATGAGTTGTGGCTCTTAGTGGTGATAGGTCTCATCGGGTGGTGGTGATACGACTCAACAAGGTATAGTAGGGAAGAGAGACCAAAAACAGCAAGGGAATGCCTATTTACAGCTTCTTGGTGATGTTTCATAATAGCTAGGACTTTTCTCCCTCCCATATAGATATATTAAGAAGTGAACAAGAGAATAGGTATAATATCTAATGACAATGTGAGGGGATTCACTTGGCATAGGTTAGCCTAAAAGCAATTTAATATTAAGTCTTATTAACATGTTGGTAACATTGTATTAAAAACCATCAAAACCCATAAAAAAATTAGTAGATAATTATAAGTTATTACATTCATGCAGGTAATAAAAAATACCTAACTACGAGTAAATAATAAGTCACCGTTAGAATTTCCTCGATATAAGTGAATAATATTACATCCTAAAGTAGATATTATACTAGTGAAGAAGCAATCTCAAAATATACCAACCCTACACCACGCACTAAAAGTGATTACTAATTAAACAAACAAATATTAGTAAGTTTGTTTCAATCACTTAACTCAAAAATTTTTAATTAGCGTTGACATATTATTTATTACTTAATTTTATATACAACTTCTCAACATTTCCTATAATCACTCCATGTGGAATTCCATTTAAATTATATTTACGTTGGATATCATACTATACTTATCTCCACTTACCGATTACAAAAGAAATGAGATTCAGTGCAATGCTACCTAAGTTCACTTGCAATAAAAGTTACAAAAAGGTGGACACTAACGGATGGGTGGACTTAGTTGATGAACCGAATAAAAAAGGTTAATAAGTAATGGATCCATGACAAATATGATAAGATTAAAAGACATGAACGTAGAGATAACAAATGCAAATAGACCGGACATGATAGAACTATTTATGATACGAATAAATGCAATACGATGTGACTGGCAAAAAAAAAAAACAAAAAAAAAAGAATGCGATACAATGTGGTATGATTAAAAGAGAATTGAATGTATTTTCAAATCATTCCTGAAGTGGGGCCTTAGAATTTACCCCTATGGCAAAACCTATAAATATTGCAGATGGGTTTTGCTTAATCGACGATCTGAAGAAGGGTGCAAGTAACTGGTCCATGACAAACATTATAAGATTACGGGACATGAAAATGGAGATGAAACGAAGATAAATAAAGCACAAAACAACAATGGCAAGATATGATTAACAAAAACATGACATGGAATGTCATATGAAATGGTACAACTATATGATAAATGAATGTTCTTCTGATTATATGTATTTGTTATATGATTGCGAATTCGAAAATAACGAAACCTAAACACAGAATCTCCCAGCACGAATTACTTCCTTAGAAGGTAACCTGATAGCCATACCCATTTGGGATTTTCCCCTGCCTAAAAGCAACAACAAAAAAAAAAAAAAAGAAGAGGGGTGGAAAGAAAACGAAAAAAGGAGGGAAATTAAACTTGTATTGAACTACAACTCAAGTGCCCGTGCTCCCTTTAGATCAAAAAGGTTTCGATAGTACTAATACAGATTTAGATCTTCTAAAATCACTTTTCTAAAATTATTTTCTTATTACATAAATATATGTAATCAATTATTGATATTATAAGAAAAAAGATGATATCATAATAAAATTATTGAATAAATAAAAAATCGAGACAAATTTAATTATTGAATTTGTAACTTGACTTAAAATACTTTAGAAAATCTATTTCCATATTAACACATCACATATTTTAACAAATATAGGATAAGTACAAATAAAGTTCTCATACGTAAAAATATGGATTCATTATCATAAAATATATGTCTAAATATTATAACTACTGACTTATCACTCATTAAAACACATAACTAGTACAATGAACAATTATCATAAAATATATGTCTAAATATTATAACTACTGACTTATCACTCATTAAAACACATAACTAGTACAATGAACCTCTTGACTCTCTAACAACAAAAGCTCTCTCTCTTTTTTTTTTAATAATTTACAAACTCCGAAAGATTATCATTCGTAAATAGGAGATAATTTGTTCTAATTTCATAAAAGTAAAAACATGAGAAGATCAGGGTCTAATTTCTTGGGTGTAGATGTAATCCGTTTGGTCCACCATTACTCTCCTAATCATGCACTCTTCGTCCCTTGCCGAACTTGAACATCCACCGCCCTCCACGACACTCGGTTCTTCCTACAGTTGGGAAAACATCACTAGACATCAAAACATTCCCATATCATTTCATCTCTTTAAGTTTTACTTACTTAACATATGCTTCATGGAAACTTCAGAAAAGTTAGAGTAATCAAGTTGTTAAGATATGTCAAGTTAGATATTGTACTATAATTACTCCCTTTATTTATTTAATTCTCTCTGTTTTTTAAAGAAATGGAATGAAAACATGGAAATAGTACTCGCGCATTGTAATTTGCAATTTTCTTATATAATACATAATTAAAAGTGTGAAATCATATAGTTCCATCTAAATGTTTATGAAAGTGTAGGAAGTGGATTTCCAAATTTATCTTATCTAAAGTTTCTTAAATTTACCACTTTAAAGATGCTATCATGTGTAAGTAATAATTGATATTATAAGAAACAATAATAATATTATAAAGTATTTTGAAAATCTAGACAATGTCGATCAATAATGGGTAAATTTAGAAAAACTTAGAGATCCAAATACATATTGATATATATTAAAAAGGTGGATAGGATTTTAGACCATGAAACCTCTCACAACCCCTTCGATTTGATGTGTAACATATAGATAAAGAAGTTTGGAGAAAAAAAGAAAAAAGTTTGATACCGTAAGTTGGACATCATGTTTGAGATTATATGCTGATGCCAGTTTCATGTGTGAGATCACATTGATATGAAAGCATAACTTAACTCTAAAGTGTTTGTTTCCTAACTGAACAATGTTTTTGAGACATTAATCGCTATTTTGTTATAAAAAAAAAAAAATTAATATTCCTAAATATCATGTTAATAATATCAATTTTAGTTGCAACTATAAGTGGAAGGCAAAGGCAGCAATCGATTGTTAGTTGCATCAGCGATTAGCTATGATAAAAAATGTCAATGAAAAACAAGGAAAATCATTTCCATTCTTAATAGAAAATCATTTTATCTATTTTTCATTAGTATTATGGAATCTATTTTTCATTAGTATTTCCCATAATACTAATTATTATTGGTCGCATTTTACAACCACTTATAGTTAAAATGTCAAAAAGCTGATGTAATCTATTTGTGTTACTATGCAGTTATTGATAAATTAAAAATAATTTCATTGTAGCAACTATAAAAAAGGTGATGAAAACGTGTACCGTGAAGCAAAATACACCCTAAACCGAATTACAAAATCTTGAAAGAAAAATTGTTGGCACACTTTAGAACTAGCTAGATATATAATGCGTTTAACCAACCAGCTTCTAGTCAAGTCCTAATGAACATCCACATATGCATATACCACTAGCTACTTATACATAGGGTTATTTTTGAGTAATCTACCTTAAAATTTCCTGCTATTAAGAAGGAGAAAATAATAAATAAATGAAAAAACGAGGCTGTTTTGCTTCTAAGAATATAGAGAGGGTTCTGTGGAAAAATGAACTTACAGTAGTTGCTGGAGCCGTAGGAGATTTTTTTGTTGAAACTAATCTGGCTTGAGCAGTTGTTAGGATTAGGAAAGTGAGAATCAAGAGAATATAACCAAACCCTTTTGATGCCATGACTATAAACCCTAAGCTAGTAGTAACGCATGGAGAGCTTTGAAGTTACTGACAGAAAATAACTTAGTGAAGTGCCTCCTCGGATACCAATTGTGGGATAGTAAATATATATGATTCTAAGTATTTTTGAAATGGTAATTGAGATTCTCAGTAAAAGGGTTAAATAAGGTGAGAAGTTCTAGGAACATGAATGGGCATTGAAAGATGGCAAGGAAAAGTCAAAACATTGGCAATACCACCTTATTATTGTTTTAGGTTAATGTTCAAAATTTCTTCATGGGAAACATCAACATTTACGACATGTTAATGGTGGAGTAGCATCCACAATTAATTTGGTCTTCTTCAAGGGGTTCGGGTGACGTGACGTGAGGCAAGTGCTAGTCTCCTGTGGTAAACGGCTCCCTATACCCACTTTTATAATGCAATTAATGAGAGATTACTGCTTAGGTTATCATCCATACCGTCTTAACATATTGAGTGAAAACCATTGTATATAATGTTGGATGGAGTACACTGTTAATATACAATAATTTTAAAACTCCTAGATAGAGACACTGTATATCTAAAAGGCTAAAACAACAGAAATTCAAGAGAAAAATTACCATAAGAGTTAAAAGTTTCTCCGTTTTATCATACCCTAATTTGTGAGCACTTAGTCTCTTTATTTGAGTAAAGAAAGTAAAGTATAGGAAAATAAGAACCATCAATGTGAAAGAAAAATTTACTAGTTTAATTTTTGACTATTTGGAAGATAAAAGATATATTTTAATTTAAAGTGCAACTGAGGGAATTTATTCATAAGAAGCTAATAGTTGAGAGATATGGTACTACAATGAGTTTTTGCGCTTTATAATTTTACTTGTAGAGTGGATAATATGCTAAGTTTTGAATTGTTCGGACAATCTTCAACCATCAGCCTATTTTATCTTCAAATAGTAACTTAATTGCCAAAACCACATTCAAATAAACTAGGGATGATGCATCTTAAGGTCATACAAATGAGAATGCACCAAGGGTAGCTTAAAAATGAAAAGGAAATTCTAGTAATTCAAATGCAATTAGTCAGATATGACTTAACAACTAGTCTACATGGCATAATACCAACTTGATATGATGCACAAGCCGATATTAGTGTCATTTGTGAACAATGATAAGGTGTATTTTTTATTATTGAATGATACCCAAATACATAGTATAATAAATCAATTATATAGGGTATAACACTGATCCTGTTGACATATGGTAAAGACAAAAATATCCTGATACTAAAATAGCATAAATAAGAAAATATACAACAATACATCCCCTCAATCACAAGGTGTGAGAGTTAATGTAAGATTATAGCAATGATCAAGGAAGTTCGATGTAGAAAAATTCTTTGTAAATATGTTGGCCCATTGAAGCCTTGTGGGGATGTGATGAACAAGAACTCGACCAGTGTTGACCATTTCCTGAACAAAATGATAATCTATGTTAATATGCTTAGTACGGTCATGTTGAACAAGATTAGCACATATGTAGATGGCACCAAAGTTATTGCAACAAAGAATAGGCCGCTAAATAGGAATACTAAGTTCACGAGCAATATAAGAGATCCAAGTGGTCTCAACAACTACATAGTCAAGGGCTTAATAATCAGCTTCAATGGAATTGTAAGAAACATTAGGGTTCCTTAGATCTCTAAGAGATGAGATTACGACTAAGGAAGACATCATAGCTTATGGTTAAGAGGTTAAGTGTTAGGACAGGCAGCCTAATCAGCATCAGCAAAGGTTGTTAAAGATGTATAGGATGTGCAAATGATGGGAAGGCCCAATAAAGGTATACTGTGAAGATATTGGAGAACACGTTTTGCTACCTACATGTAGTTTATGGTAGGACAATACATGTATTAACTTAACCGATTCATCACAACGTTGATATCCAATCAAGTGATTATAAGTTATTATAGTACACAAACAATCTCATGGTAAACAATAAGGTTAAACAAAGTAGGAGAACTACCGACACTAAGATGACTTCGGGGAGAGAGAGGGGTATTGATGGGTTTAGACAAATGCATATTATGACACTTAAGAAGATCATGGATGAACTAGGATTAACATAAGTGAAGATCGTAAGCCGTGCAATTGGCATGAATGTCAAGAAAGAAATGCAACGAACTAAGGTCCTTCATGGTAAACTAGCGAGAAAGAACCAAGATGTAGTAAGGGAGAAGAGAGGTGCTATTGCCATTGAAGATGATATCATCAACGTAGAGGAGAAGGACTAATGTGTTAAGGCCTTTTGTGAGAATGAACATAGACGTATCAACTTTACTTTGATAGAATCCTAGGTGTAGAAGAAAACTACTAAATCAATGAAACCAAGCTCGAGGAGCTTGCTACAAACCATATAGAGACTTATTAAGTTGGCAGTATAACGAGGATAAACAAAGCCAAGAGGTTGTTTCATGAAGATTTTCTCTGTAATATGACCATAAAGAAAGGCATTCTTGACATCGAGTTGTCGAATGTCCCGAATGGATGAAATAGCATGTGAGAGCACAAAGCAAATGGTGGTGAGTTTAATAATAGGACTAAATGTTTTTGTATAGTCTATACTTTTGTGCTGAGTAAATCCTTGAGCAATCAAATAAGCTTTGTAGTACTTAATTTGACCATTAGCATCATGATTTATACGAAACTTTTAGGTGCTACCAACAACATTTTGGTGTGGATGTGGGGGAACTAAGATCCAAGTTTGGTTTTTGAGGAGAAAGTTAAACTCTTGTTTCATGGCTATTGCCCACATGGGATTATGAAGGGCTTCAATATAGTGTTGAGGTTCAAATGTAGAGGTACAAGTATGCAAGTTGAGGATGTGTTGAGGTTTAGTGATTCTAGATCGTAAGTAAGTAAGCATATGGTAAGTGGATGTAGAGGAGGTAAAGGAGATGATAAAGGTAGTGTTAGATGAGGAGAGAGGTAGCTTTGAGGAAGCTGAAGATGGTGGAGGGAATTCAGGTGATGAGTTATGAGTGGAAGAAGAAGGTAGGGTAGATGAGGTTGGTACAAGAGGAGTAGGGGGTTTAGATTGATGGTAAACATGCGTGATTAATGGTTGAGTAGGGATAGTTGCAAGGCAAGTGGGAGAAGTAGAGTGGATTGAAGTGGATGGTGATGACGTATTGTTTGCAGAGGAGGATTGGGAAGAGTGACATAGACGAAAAGACTTAAGGGACAACTTGATAGAGATGAACTTGATGTTGAACCAGTTTATTAAGAACTTCAACATTAAGATGACAAAACCGAGAATGCCAAACTTCTTTAAGAACAATTAATGCAAGAAAAGACTGGAGACGAAGGGTGATAGGGGTAAAGTAGACGCCTAGTTGGATATTAAAGGAGAGTCTTACCTATCTGACAATCCTTAACATAAAAGTGAGAATAGTAAAATTGACAGTGCAATTGTTATCCTAACACGATTTGTTGACTGACAGGAGATTGTGTATGAGAGAAGGAACAAGTAAGACATTTTTAAGATACAAATCATGGCCATAAGTACAAATGGTATGGTTTCTAATGTGAGATATGGATAATGATGCACCATTACCTTATAAAACTTTAATGTATCTAACATAAGGTGTTAAATTAGAAATTATACCTGTGTTTGTCATCATATTGTGAGTGGCACTGAAGTTAGGATACTAGACAGCGTCATGTGATTCACTAAGGGATAGGTTGGCAAATGATTGAAGGACATATGCAAATGCCTCATTAAACCTATGATAATACTAAAGGTTGAGTGTCTTGGCTTATCTCAAATTTAGCAAGTGAGGTGAGTGGAGGTTCGGAATCGAAAGGTAATATTTGGTGGACAAGATTTCCGTTGAATGGAAGGACCACAACTAGAGGAGGAATGGCATTAAGGTAGCTAGAGAGCAATGCTCTAAGGGACCAGAGGTAAGTGACCATGCCCCCTAGATCCAAGGCGATTATGACTACCCCTGGAGTTTGATGAAGAGGTTTGAGTATTGAGAGCCATAGGTGCTGATAAGAGACAATCATCATGGTGTTTAAGCCAGTATTCATGATTAATTAGCTTAGCTTGAACTTGCTCAAATGTAAGATGTATCGCTAAATGAGTAAGAGTGGTGACTAAGGCATTATAGTCGTGAGGGTAACCACGAAATGCATATGTTATGAAGTTTATGATGTTAAGGGGTTTATTGATGGAGGAAGGTTGATCGACAATGGATTTCAGCTTGTGGAGATATTCTAATATGGGAGAATTGTTAAGGCAAAGACTTAGAAGCCAATTCTTCAATTCCATTTCACATGCCATAGAGTTTTCAAGGAACATTGTTTAAGTGCTTTCTAGATAACATAAGTAGGGAGAATATCGTGGATCTCCATAAGTATTTTGATGGAGATCACAGTAAGGAGAGAAGCACGAATAAGATGATTTATTCAAAGCCAAGTCTGATAATCCGGATTCGGCATAGATAATGTATTGCTAGAAAGAAAATTTTAATTTAAAGGATCAAGAATAGTACGATCAACATATTTGTATAAATTCATGGATATTAGAAAGGATGTCGTGGGTGTAGACTACATTTGATAATTTTCAATAGTGAGCTTAAATGGAAACAACATTGGAGACACTAATAAGTGTGGTAGTAGGTAACAGAGACGCCAGTAATGAGGATGAAGTATTGTAAGTAATATGTTGTGAAGAAATGCTAATGGGATTGGATGTAGAGAGAGAACTAAGTAAGAGGTAGGGAGGCAACTGAAGGTGTTATCTAGAAATCAAGTAAGGGAAGCACATGGATTAGGTGTATCAAGTTTAGTTAAGATTATTAGTACTATAGAAGGAGGAGGTGGTGTCAACGATAATGTAAGGCATGGATGGCAATGGGAGGGGCAATAGTGAGATGGGGATGTATGTTTGGCTATGGTTGTTGGTTTGAGTTGTGTTGGAGTGTGGCTGAAAGAGGGATAGGTTAGCAAGTTTGTTTGGGTAGGGTTTTGTGTGACTATCATAAGGAGAGAAGAGACGAGGGTGGCGAAAGAGTGTTGCGTCGTTGGTAGGGTGATGGTGTTTAGTGGAGTAGCAGTGCGGGATTCTCAACTGTTGGTGTTTTGGTAGTGGAAAAAGACATGTTGTGCTTGGATGTAAGCCCTAAAGTTAAGTCAAGTGACCATAGGATTGAACTCGAAATACAAAGTTTCGGGCGATCGGTTAAAGGATTCGATCAAATCCAAATTATATATTATGGATAGAAAAATTAGTAAAAATGACCCCGTAAACTTAAATTTAAGAAAATAAGTAATAAAATAGGAGACTATAAAATTTTCAAATTTTAAATATAATAATTGTTAATTATCGAAAAGGCGAAAAGTGTAATCTAATAACTAATAAATTATTAGAGATAGATTATATGTATACTAAAAATTATAGAATGACCTAAATAATAATTAGGAATGTTCACATGTACCTCACATGTATTTACGTGTAGATAAAAATACACGAAATTTCTTAAATTGTCTAAAAACTTATTAAATAATTAAAGAAAATTATTAATTAATTAAGAAAAAATCAGAGGAATCAGGAATGAGGCAGATGTGGTCATGGCAAGTTAGGAAGTGAAGAATAAAAATTGCCCAATCAAAATCAAGCAACACAAAAGCCAAAAACTAAGGGATTTGGGTAATGTCTTGTCTAATTTAATACACATTAATTACCACAAAACTCTATAAATAGGAAAAAAAAATTACAAAGCTCCTTTAGACAATTAGAAATCAGAGAAAAATAGAGAATATTGAAAATTCAAGAGAAAAATTAGGGTTAAAAAAAGAAAGGAAAATTATACAGTTAGGGCTAGTGAGCCAAACCCACACACCACTATCACCTGAGATTGAGCTACCACCACCACCATTACCCCACTCCAGACCTACCATCTAGACCAGCCAACGCACCTAGACCGGCCGACGCACCTAGACCGGTGTTGGAAGCCCAAAAGACATTGAACCGGGTGAGTCCCTTATCTGCTCTAATTTTATATAATTTCTTAAAATTATTTATTTTACCTAGAAAATTATGAAATTTATTATTCTAAGGTTTTATTGTATGTAGATTTAGGGAAAATAGTGATTAAGTTTAATCATGTCTGAAAATATAGGGTTTTTAACAAATTAAGCAAAACCGAGCATGATTAGAACCAGAAATAAATAGGCTTAGAAGTGTAGTTTGGAGTTCAAATTTTTTTTGTAGAATACTTAAGTGATATAGAACAATGCTATAAAGCCATTTTTTTTT
Source organism: Lumnitzera littorea (assembly GCA_024138015.1). Lineage (NCBI taxonomy): Eukaryota > Viridiplantae > Streptophyta > Magnoliopsida > Myrtales > Combretaceae > Lumnitzera > Lumnitzera littorea. Next base: position 104,420,896 of record JAMXBB010000006.1, on the reverse strand, counting down.
AAATTTTAAGTAAATTTTTAGCCTTAAAATAAGGGAAAAATTAGGTAATTTTGAGTTGATTAAGTAATTAATTACTGATTTAGATAGTAATTAGATGTTTAGGGATGTTAATCCCTATTGTGGAAACCTAATCCTAGCCTTTGGAGTATTAAGTGTAATTAATTTAGGAATTAAGTAGTAATTATAGAAAATTAGGAATATGTGGAATTGAAAATTTAATAAATATGAAAAATTAGGGTTATTTAGCTAATATAACAATAAAAATCAGAATATACTAAATCTGAAACAAAATTTAATTTTAGGTAATTATATAAAAAATGTAAGATTTTCTTACATCGAGAATAAATTCGGCACCCCAATTAGGATTAGCGTATACCGAACAGTTTAGAATACTAAATTAAGACCTAATAGGATATTAGAATACTCGAGTTTAATGTGATTAATTTCACATTAGGATTTGAGCATATTTAAGATTCTAGAATCAAAACTAGAATCTAATTTAGGAACCGAACCCTGAAATAGGGTAGAATAAATCATTAGTACATAGTAGGTATACATGGAAAAATGAAGTAAATTATAAGTTAGGATATGAATCTTTAAAGTATAAGTACTAAAAAGACCTATTTATATTATAGGATACCTAGAGACAAATCGGCTTGCAATTAAGTGATCGGACGATTGATAAATTCCAAGTAAGTTGGGTTATTACTTACTATATTAAAGTACTATTTTTATAGTACTCAGAGACTTAGGATTGTATATAGTTGTGATTGTAAGTAGTTTACGTATGTGTTTGATATATTTGAATTTGTGCTGAAATTTGTAATATGATTGATTTTGTGTTATGATTGAATTGGTATGAAATTGTTTGAAAACCTTAAATGAAATTTAATCTTATTCGACTCTAATGACCTAAAATGTCATGCATTACAACCCGTTAGGAGATCATTAAGATTCTTCAACCAAATACCGACCCTTTTGAAAGGGATAACATAGGATTGCATAATGATCCCTTTTTTATCTTTAGTCGAACTAAGTGACAGGAGAGGAGGTTGCAACGAAGGTTAAGTCAATGGTTTGAAGGTAGTCGCGGGAGGAGCGATGTCTCCATCGCACAAGCCTAGGTTTGGTTGTGAGCTGCTACACAACATGGAAACTCCTCAACCCGGATTAGAGCGGGTGAAATTTCTCTAATTTCACAACGGACCGGACTATGTTGTGCAATAACACTTAATTGTTGCATTGCATGAAAATAATTGCTTGATAATCTTGTTTGTGTTTATATATATTCATGAGTCTCCAATTCAACTTACTGAGCTGTAGTTGCTCATACCCTTATAGATCCTTTTGCAAGTCCTGATTTCTGAATACTCCAAGTAATATACCGCCTTACAATTATCCAAAGGTTAGTTCTTTTGAAGCCAGAGTTGTGAGGATCAATTTGCTTAGCAGTGGATGTATAGCTAGAGTGTCCTTTGTAGTTTAAGAATGAAAGATTGATAATTATTATGTAAACTAATGAACCATTATGTTTTTGTAGAGTTTCCTGCGAAGTTACGTGGATTTTGCATATAATTATGTATGTTTATTAAAAATTTGTGATAATTACTATAATTTTAGTTAAACACTTAATTGGACTGTTTACTTCAAAATGAGGAGTTGTCGACACCTTGTGTAGATCATGTTTATGGTAGGTACTGTAAGACCAATTATTATTATAGAATGGTTTACACGGTAGAATTATTGTGACTCTGTGTCTTCAGGACGTAACATTAGAGATAGAAGCTTTACTGGAAGATTGATGTGTCACCGAAGATTAGGTCAATGAAGAAGAAACAAAAGAATTGGTGAGATTTGAAGAGAAAAAAAAAAAAATTGGCAGAGAAAAAAGAAAAAGAAAATTGAAACTTAGGGTTTTGCTTTGATGGCTCTAATACCATGAACAATGATAAGGGATATTTTATATTATTGAATGATATGAAAAACCCAAATACATAGTATAATACATGAATTATATAGGGTACAACATGAACCTTAACGATACGTAGTAAAGACAAAAATATCACTATACTAAAATAGCATAAATAAGGAAACATACAACAATAATTTGCAACTATTTTTTGCCAATGAGTAGATAAGATTTAGGGTAGAGAGAGACACTCTCAATGAAAGGGAAATCTTTTTTTTTTTTTTTTTATAAGTTCAATTGATTAATGATTGTGGTTTACAAAATATGCCTTATATAGTCGACCATTAAAGTTACAATGATAGGAAAAGACTAAAGAGGTAAATTATATGTTAGTTTATAAGAGATTCCCAATATACATTCTAAAATTGGCAAAATAGACAATGAAAAAAGAATATGTTTAAAAAGTATCATCATGGGATTGTGTGCTAATGACACGTATTGCCTTTAAGTTGGAAGTTTTGACATAAGAAGATGGAATAATATGCTAAGATGGTCCTTGGTGGAAATGAAACTCAGGACTTTGGATAGCTTGACAATTAGGTTAGATAGCTCAATAATAGACATAATGGGGTAATTGATGAATCAGCTAATGGATAAGTCAATTTGACACTAGGTTTACATGGCATCTAAGCAACTTCATTTAAGGACTGATTGCCTAACTCTTTAAGATTATCATCCTATTTTGAAGCAGGTTAGTAATTGTCCTAGCCATGACCAATGTTTGGTATTTATGTCAAGCAAAGTGTAATAAACCTAGGTCATGAAGAGAATTTTCATCCCTAAGTGGTTCTCGAGCTAGGACATGCCAGGTCAAGTCGTAGAGTCTTCTAACTCGGTTGCAAGCGAGTGGTCCAAGCTATTAATTCCTATTAAGGGATGCCACCAAGATGAATTTGGAATAGGTTCCATAATACCTAAACTCAACTCGATAATTTGTAGGGTTTCTTAAAAATTGTTCAAAAACCTTAGAGATTTTTATCCTATAGCTAAAACCTACTCCTATAGGCTTCTATTGGACTTGTGACCTGACCCATCCCTATAGTCTCATAATAGTTAGTTTAGCTATTTCAAGACCATAAATGCATGATTAAAACATCAGGTTTTATGGTAAAAAAAACAAGCTCTTCACAACAACTTAGATTTAACTTATTATATGAAACTTATAAATATGTAATGAAAGAGGGCTAATGGAAATGAAAACAAACCATGTTTTGTTTTCACATTTAAACTTATGTAAAGAGGAAAAATGAAGTTTTGTTGAGGACTTTACGTTCGTTCTATTTTGCATAAAGAGGGTGACTGATTGAGAGTTAATATGAGAGTCAAGATCTAAGATGATGTAAGAGAGAGAGAGAGAGAGAGAGAGAGAGAAAGGAGAGATAGATTGATAGAAAAGGTAGGTTCATGACAAGTGATTGTGAGAGATGAGAGAGATAGTTATGGGATCATGTTTTTTTTTTTTTTTAAATTTATCATCTTATTATTTTTTTATTTGTCTATTATGTACCTAATTACTAGTCATTTATTACATATTACTTTTTTTAAAATTGAATTTTGGTTTTCTAATCGAGTTTTATTTATCCTAAAACTTAACTTGAAGTCCTATAGGGTATTGAAACAAGACCCAAAACCCGATTCAAAGCCCTATTAAGAATAACCCAATGAAGTAAATATCATTTAGGACGAATCGGACATCCCATAATTATAATAGCATCCTTATTCAAAACTTTATTCATAGGATTATACAAACATCTAAATGTTTCTCAATATGACAATAAAAAAATTTAATCCACAATCATTAACTCAATTTTATATTTAAAATCTTCTATTTGAAAGTAAACTATGGAACATAATAATCTTTAAAGTTACACATTGTAATTCTTCTAAGATTTTAAGATTTCAAGAATTATTTCTTGGGAAAGAGGAGAATCCACAAGAACTAACCCCTATGCCCTGCTATTATTTATTCTGTGCATTAAAGAATGCTAATATCTATCCATGATGATTTTTATTCGATACTTGGAATTATGATGTTTTAAGTTTTAAGATATATTACTCTTACTCTTGAAAATTAAGCACTTTTCGTTTTTGGCATGTATGGTACTCATCTATTTCAGACATGTAATTGACAAGAGAGCTAATATGGCACTACCACGTTAAATAACTAAGGTTGTCAAATCAATGATTCTACGGTTAGTAGAATCAGAACGTAAAATGGAAATGTAAAATATAAGTTTCTACGACCTATATAAAATAGTTTTAAAAAATTATGGAGATGCTTATAATAATTATTCAAAACTTGAAATATATGATGAAAATACATAAATAAAGATATTAAGTTCTTTTTTCATAAAAAATTCTTAATAATGTATAATCAAACATATATGAAAAAAGGATAAACAAAATCAAAACTAAGCTTTTTCCATTATTTTCTTAAAAAAAAAAAAACAATAAAGTAAAGAGAATCAAACATTTCAACTCATTTTAAATTACTAATGGTATAAATTGAATTATATAGTTTTTCTTATAATTTTTGCTATTGTAGCTAAAACTCAGTAAAGGTTATGAATATAAAATAAGAGACTAAAAGAAAGAAAAAGAGAAAAAAGAAAAATAAAATAAGATAAGGAAGAGATGTAATGCCTTAATAATTGATAGCTTATAAAACCTTAGTTGTATTTTTTTTTTTATTTTTTAGCACATTTAACTTACATATATAGAATTAATAAACTTAGTTAAAAACGTAAGTTTTTATATGAAAATAAGTTTGTACACGAGTTAACTCAGAAAAGCTTTATAAAATCGTAAACTCGTAAAATTGTATGGACATAATTACGATTTTGATAATTATGTAAATAACTATAAATAAAAAATTAAATGACTTCAGTAATATATGGAAGAAAATAAAAGAGAAAAAAATATGCATAACTACGTGTGTCCCTTCCAACTAAATGTTTCCTTTTTGCCCCTTAAACATCAATGTCATTATTGCCCACATAAACATATCTCTATTTAGCTTATCTTTTCTTTTTTGGGTATTTTATTTGCATCTTACATTTATCGATTTTGAATATGATATGTATTTTTTTAAAACCTAATGTTTAAAAAAATATTTGATAAGTAGCTCATATGCTTTTATTGCATAATTATAGTGAATATGATGATTGGGAAATAAAAGTTAAAAAGAAAAAAATCACATTCTTTTAGAGAAAAAAGTTTGAAAAAATATTTTATGCAATATAAATTTTAGTATGTTTATTTGTAAAACTAACTTAGTTATATGTAAAATAAGGCAAACCTTATAAAAATTTATCACTTACCTAATTTTGAAAGACAAGAATATATATACTTTTATTCATTTATTTATTTTTATTATCTTATTTTAGCAAATGTTTAGTTTTAAAGCCATACTAAGAAAATAACAAAGTTCCAAAAAAATTTGAGGGAAAGAAAAGAAATAAAAAAAGAATTCTTTTAGGTAATAGAGATTTAACCTCTTGGCTATAACGAAAAAAGGGAAAATTTAACATAGACTATTCGATTAGGTTTTTTTTGGTGAACTGAGACATTAGATTAATATTTTCAATAAAAATCACGTGGTTCATGTAAGCGGATAATCCTATTGTACATGGTGCCCACATGGACCTTACTCGACCGAGTAGGTTCTAAGTAGGTAATTAAGGCCACAAGATAAATTTCGAACAGTAATTTTCCAAAAATTATTTTTATAGCATAGGATATGAGTAAGAAGTCATGGTATTCTATATCCACCATATAACTTGTACTTTAAAGTATAGAAGGTACAAGTTCCAAGGTACCTACTCTATAAGTAATTAAATAAAATTAATAAATAAAAGATAGTATCTTATCAAAATAAAGCAATGCTCAACCTATCGAAAATCTTAAACTAAATACTTGTTAGTCACTTCCCTTCCATCTTTTATTTTTAGTTTTTACTTCATTATCATTTTCTTTCTACTCCTTTTTTCTTCGCTAAATCCATCATCTAATAAAGCTTGATTTCTATAATGCAATAGTTTATTTGTTTTTTGTTTGATAAAAGATTTGGTATTATTATTAGAATGAAATTTGATTTTCTTAAAGTATAAAAAAATTATTTTATTGATGCATGTACTTAAGGAAAATAAATATTTTAGTTTGAATTTATATTTTATTCCATTTTTCATGTTATGTTTTCATTTTCTTATAGTTAATTGTTTGATCATATATTATCATCACATCAATAAGTATTGAATTATATAATCTTGTGAATTTTGACTTTGTATATCTTTCATTAAGTACAATGTTTGTTGCTTTTATTCTTCTTGTAAAATACCATAAAATAAAATAATAAAAAGGAAGAACACAAGTCGGGGCATTAAAAGGCAATATAAAAAAAAAGTTAAAGGGCGTTTTGATAATTAGTCACAGTGATTATTCAAAGATTGAAAACAACCTTAGCTCATTTACACACTCTTGTTGAAAAGAACCTTTGCCACTATTGACAAAACCCCCTTCTCAAAGAATGGAGATTCTTTAGCGAGATCACAAAGGATGATATAAGAAGCTTTTTTTGTTATGGAGAATCGGCTTAAATAAAGGTGTTTTTCGATAAGGTTTGGTGAGAGGGATTAAAGAGTAAGAGCTACTGGTGAATGTTAACAAACCAAAAATCAAGAGAATCAATAAGGCAAGATGTATTTGCTAATAAAAGGACTCAGTGAATCAAATCTAATGGCGCATTTATTCCTTAAGGTTTTTGAAGGGAGTATCGAGAATTCTTGCTATGCAATCTAACAGGTATTAAACCTTAATCCTTAAAGTATGTAATTCGAAGATTGCTAATCTATTGTTTTTATTATTGATTTCATGCTTGGAAACACATTTGAGTATGTATTTCTATTAATTTGAAAAGAAGGATCAAAACTAGAAAGGATTTGGAGTACTAATTGAGTTAAGGTTGAATTGAGATGGATTAGGAAGGTTAAAAGTAAAAAAGGAGAAGTAAATGTAGGTTAGAGAGGATCACGGGCATAATCTTACCATGAACCTCAGGGAAAGTTTGAATTAAAGAGTTAGTAGCCGAGAGGATCATGGTCGAAAGGATCATGGCCAAGGTTCACAGTTAAGATTCATAATCGTGATTTAGGGCGTAATCTTGCTATTTTATTAGAAAGAGAAACATGGTCAAGGTTGATAGCTAAGTTTCCTAGGTGAGAACTTGTATCGTTCCCTTTTTTTTTTTTTTTTTTTTTGGTTTCTTATTTCCTATCTTCTTAAAGCATAATGTAATCAATTCTAAATTAGTTTAATAGTCTAACTTGGTTCTAATACCTTAGACGATATTAAATTTGGACTCGAGAATTTAGTAAGTTAAATAGTAGAATCTAGCTAGAATAAGAAAACTTGGAAATAAATTCTAAAAACTATTATCTTTATGTTATACCTCATGTGTTGATCTTAAGAGGGCTTTTGATGTAAATACTACCAATTGTTCACATGACTCAAGAGCAGGACACATGTATGATTGTTGTACTCATTTAGAATAGTCATTTAATTGAAATTAATTTTAGCTCAAACTTATTAATTGTGTGTTGTTTATGCTTATTTTGCTTTGACTTCCTCTTGGTAGGGTCTAAAGGAGTTAGTGAGACACTTGGTAATCGTGCGTGACTCTCCTGATCGAGGTTCCATATCAACACCACATCAATATTTATGTCTATGTGTGTATGTGTGTATGTATGTCTTGAGTTGCACAACTCTCTTGATCGAGATATTGAAACTATGTTAGTTGCCAATTAATAATTAAAGATAATAAATAATGTTTGCTCATTAGTTATTAATATGATTGCATGTGATTTATGAATGTATGTACCATGTGCATGTGATTTTTGTGTTTTTGTACTGAGTTTCGACTCACCCTAAATTAATTCAAGTACTTGACTAGAAATTACGAGGTTTGATGATTTTGGATTCGACTATCTAGTTTACTAAGATGGGGAATATCAACTAAAGTCTCCATTGTGAAAAAGAAAAAAAAAAAAAGAGTTAAGATAGTTAAAGATTTATTTTGCCATTATTAAATTCTTGTTTAGAGTTTTATAAAATTTGTTTAGAAGTTATTTTGGATTTATTCGAAGAATTAAACTTTATTGGAATTATTTAGAGATTTTGATAGATAATTTTGCAAATTTTAATATATGTATACGCCTAGCATGCCAATAGATGATAGAAACACATGATGGGTTGTAGTACTCCAAGTTCTTAGGAGTTAAACTTTTAGTAAAAGAAAGCCAAAAACCTATACTTATCCTTTTTAAATTCTTTCACTCCCTCCATTTTATTTGTTTTAACATAAGTACATAAATAAAAGATACACTCAACTATTATCATTAATTTACTTAACATTAATAAGGCATTGATGAGGCCCTCACTGTTGAGAACTATGATTATTACTTTTGCATTAGGTTACGAAGCATTGCAACTTGTATATATTTTTTAATCAATAACTCATGTGAATGAAAGTTATATCATAAAAATGGAAAATTGCAAATATATTCATGATTTGGAAGACATGTACAAGTCATGGACAAATTGCTTGCAGCCTTGATTTGTAGCCCCCATAGGCCTAATTACTTGTAATCTAAAGCCAACGTCTATTATGAAGGCTTATTATAATAGGTGTTTAAATTCAATGTATTTGAGTAAGTAGATTAGATGGATGCTTTTACTATTTATGATAGTGGTAGCATATTTGATTTGTAGTTGTTAGATTTGAATAATCTAGATCATTCATTTGAAAAGGTTGTATATAAAGGGGCTCCTTTCACTTGCAAATCATCTAGTTATATGACAATACTAAAGTTGTTTTAGAGCATCTCTATCTACATCCTCTCTCTAAACTTGCACGTATTACAAGGTTAGGATGACTTAGCACTCTTGAGTAGTCTTTGTAAAACCTAAGCGGCACATAGAATTTCCTTAAAGAAATGCTTCTATTATAAGCGATATTAGAGAAAAGTTTATATAGTGTGAATGAGGTTGTTTTTGGTATTAAATATAATTGTCTAAGACATTGGAGACAAGATCGATTGCAAGGAAGCTCCTTAATAGGTATAAGGCTTATTGGAGAGATTTGTTAATGGCTCTTGATGCTAGGATTGACAATGCTTAAGTTATATATCACTAAGGCGAAGGATGGACTTGAAGAATGATAGACTGTGCCGAGGAAAGTCTTTGTAAGGAAATACAAGGGGCTATGAATTACACCAGAAAAAACCTATTAGAGCGTAACAACACTCTTTATAGAAAAATAGAATACAATGGCCATAGGACCCACTTTGGGGGCTTAAATAGAGGCATGCTGACATTATAACCTTGAGAAAGTAGGGGGATCTCCTTACCTAATTGACGATCAATAGAACAATAATGGTTGATGGAGTGACCTATAAATTAGCCCTCAAGATGGAATATGCCTATGCTAAAATACCTTAAGGGAGAACAATCTGCCAGATAAGTAGATAATTTCATATGGCGTGTTAGATAGTAATTTAGGGCCATCAAATTTGCTAATCATGCACGTAAAGGATAAACTGTAGCTTTACATATGAGAGATTATGCCATGATGTAGTAGAAGAGAAAGGCTAATGAGATTACCTCCAAAAAGGAGCTTGTGTAAGGTTTGAGGATCAGTTCTCTTCCAAAAATGCTAAAAGAGAAGTCAAGATCAAATTTCACCATTTTACCTTGAAGAGTGACAAGAAGCAATACATACACTTTGATTGCTTGAAATCTTAAGCCATATTGGAGTTGGAGTGATAGGGTGTAGAAAACACTTTTAAGGCCATAGTTATGATCAATAAGTTGGTGGAATTTTAGCTGGAGAATATAGGGTCTTCTACTAGCAAAGAGGAGATAGAGGAGATTGAGAGCACTATGTCCTTAGGTCCCTTGAACAGGAAAAGAAAGATGGAGGAGAATGAGGCAAAAGAAGGAAAGTCTAAGAGTTAGAGTGCTATTTTTACCATGGGCTATACTACAACCGAGATTGCTAAAAGAAAGAATGTTTGGCTACTGTAATTGTAGAAAATGAGTCCAATGAGGACAAAAGGCCCATCTTCGTACACTATATTTCCTTTATGGCATGGAATCTCAAGACACCAAGAAGTGTAAATTCTTAATAACATATTTTGGAATCAAGTTAGTCGAGAGGAAGATGAATTCAATAAACACAAAAATGTTGTTCACGTTTATTTCCAAGGAAGTTGCTAGCAAATTTGGGTTATGGGTAAAGAAGAGTAAATCTAGGGTCAAGACATTGAACTTCAAAGAATTCACTATTAGCAGTTGCTAGAAATGTAGAATTTAATAACGATAGTTGGTGAGGAAGGAAAATAATAGAGAGAACTAACAATGACTTCGAGTTTGTACCGTGAAGTTCCCTAAATTTCTTCTTTAGTTTTCTTTTTCTTTTTTTAAATAACAACGAAAGAAACATACCTAAAGTTTTACCTTTCATTTCACTTAATTCTGATTTTTGGGTTATATGAACCTTTGCATTTTTTATTACTGTTGGCTTTTTCTTTTTTATTTTTTTCATTGAATTGCATAACTTTATAGAGACCTACCATAGCTTCATTTTTTTTTTCTTATTCTTAATAATAACAACGATAATAATAAAATCAGTATGGAGATTACAAAATTGAAATTAGAGAAGTGTAAAAGTGGGAAAACTCAACCTATGTAATTTACTTTTTCGGTAATTAACCCATATGGTTAGTTATAATATATTTTTCATTTTCCACGTGTCTTATCCTGAAAAGTGTAGATTTTTTTTTTGGCCTTGCACTTGTTATCTCTTTTCCAGAGAGTGTGAGCATCAAGCTAAACAGCAACCAAACTAAACCCGAAACCCAACAATGGCAAGGACTTGTACTCCATCTCCAATCTCTGCTTTATCCTTTAACAGCCCATCAGCACCCTCAAGAAGACCACCGCCACCATCTTTATCTTTACCTTCAAATCCAGCACACACTCCCAAGGAGATACACTTCAACACGGACGGTTCTGCCACTAAGAAACTCCTGGTGACATTCTTTATGAACTAATTTTCGCTTCCTTGCTGACGTGCATATAAGTCGAGTGTATATGTTTCGTAGAAAACATAAACTGGTCTTATTCTATGGACCGTCCACAACATCATCTAAACCGTTGGATTAACTCCTGTGGCTGGATGATATACTGAACGGTCTTTCGTGTATAAAATTTTACTAATTTTAATTTGTCACGTTGATGGGCCAATAAAATTTCATGATGCTTATAAAAATTATACACTATTATTGATATTTGTATACTATTTCTTTACTTGATATACTCAACAAGACTTAAAATGTGCTCATCACAAGAGAATATAATTGCTAGTAGTTTTTAATGGCAACAATTATCGGAGCATACACAAAATTTCCTGCTGGTGTTGGTTAGCATACACAAAGTTTCCTGGTGCCAAATAAGGAAAATGATATCTTTTGACAATGGAAATTATTTTTCTCTATTTTTAATTATATTTTTCATGGCTAACAGAGGGTCATTGGGCATTCCCTTTTACCTTCCGCCACCATACGTCTACATATGTAAATTTTGATATAAACTATGTTCAGAAAAGTGCTCTGCAAAACAAATATACTGAAATGTTAGTGTGTTTGCAATCGCATGAGTATAGTCTTATACTATTCTGATACAATGTGCAGGTAGGTGTGAACATGGTGGCAGAGCTGGTGGGAGTGACTTTGGGTCCTAAAGGGAGGAATGTGGTGTTGCAGAATAAGTATGGCCCTCCCAAGATTGTTAATGATGGAGAGACTGTTCTCAAAGAGGTTGGCTTATCCTATCCATATCTTGTGGTATCTTTGTTTTTATTTGAAATCAGGTGTTCGAATAGTTTGTGTATTGGTTAAATTACATATAACAAATGCATCAAAAGTATCTGAAGAACTGACTAGTGATTACGATAAACATGGTTATTGAGTAAGAAGAAGATTTTAAACGTATACTTGCTTATTTTCTTAGATTAAATGGTCTTGAAGAACATGTTCGATATTGGAAAAATAAATCTTGTATCTATTGTATCTCAGACTATCTTATACTGTGATGGGGTTTCATCTTTTTAAAATCTTCTCCGAAATTTTTGGAAAAGTTATAGAAACAAGTTATGAAAAAGTTCATTCACGTTAACTTCTTATTTATCAGTTTCATGAGTTGAATATTTGTCAATGTTCTGGCCTCTACTTGATTGAAGTATATGGATATAGAAGATAAAGCCGATGGTTACCAACAAGCTTAAGATTTCATATAAAATGGTCTCGGATTAAAATTTCAACATGAACATTATCTTGAAGTGGAAATACTTAATTACTTGATGCAGTTCTTTTTACTTATTATCATGTACCTTTTGAAGAAGCTGATCACATTATATCCCATTTTTTTTTTTTTTTTTTCTAATGAAAGCATGACTTTTTGAGACTCATAAATTGAACCATTTAGATAGAATTGGAGGATCCAGTAGAGAATGTAGGGGTGAAGCTAGTGAGGCAAGCCGGTGCTAAGACAAATGATCTTGCTGGTGATGGTTCCACAACATCTGTTATTCTTGCTTGGGGTCTGATTGCTGAGGGTGTAAAGGTATGTACACTTTGCTATTTTAAATGTTCATTTCTTTCTTTCTTTCTTTCTTTCTTTTTTTTTTCTCCCTTTATTGTGAATCTCTTATCTGTTAAAGTAATAGTAAATTCTTTTGGGTCGTTTCTCTCTATCTTACATAACTTGATCAACTCTTTTGTATTAAAAGAACAAGATTGCCAGGTTATTGCAGCTGGCATAAATCCTATTCAAGTTTCTCGTGGCATTGATAAGACTGCAAAGGAACTTGTTTCTGAGCTCAAAAAGATGTCCAGAGAGGTTGATATTCTCTTAATTATTTCCAAATTGAATTTTGAAATGAAATTGTTAGTTTTTACTAGTATGAAATCCTTCTAAACTCATAATATAACCAATTTATGTTTCTTTGTATAAAATGGTTTCGGAAATATTGTGCTTGGGGCTCGCCGATCACAGCATTCAGAAACTCCTTGGTGCAGGTTGAAGATGATGAGCTTGCTGATGTTGCCACCATAAGTGCAGGCAATGATTATGCAGTGGGAAATATGATTTCTGATGCCCTGCAGCAAGTTGGCAGGAGAGGGGTTGTCACAATTGAGAAAGGGAGGTGTACCGAGAGCAATCTGCAAATTGTTGAAGGGATGCAATTCGACCGTGGATATTTGTCTCCTTACTTTGTGAATGACAGGCAAAAGATGACCGTGGAGTTCCATAATTGCAAGGTAGGATATATAACTTTCTTTTCTACATAGGAGACATGTTCTCTTCTGCAATATTACATAACACAAGCTCTTCAATTGCAGCTACTTCTTGTTGACAAGAAAATCACAAATCCAAAGGATATGTTTAAAATCTTGGATAGTGCTGTTAAGGAGAAGTACCCGATTGTCATAGTAGCTGAGGGCATTGAGCAGGATGCTCTTGCTTCTGTCATTAGGAACAAGCTCAAGGGCGTGCTGAAGGCAGCGGCTATCAAGGCTCCTGCCTTTGGTGAACGCAAGAGCCATTACTTGGATGACATTGCCATATTGACCGGAGGTACTAAATTGAGCACTTCCTTGAGAATCTCTGTTTTAATAGATTTTGGCACGTCCATTTCATTTTTTAACCTTTATGTGTTCTCATTTGTGTCATAAGGCACTGTTATACGAGATGAGACTGGACTGACTCTAGAGAAAGCTACAAAACAGGTGCTTGGAACCGCTGCAAAGGTTGTGATAACTAAAAATTCCACACTAATAGTCACTGATGGTAGTAACAAAGCAGCAGTTGATAAGAGGGTTTCACAAATCCAAGGTCTAGTGCAGGTGCAATTTTTTAATCTGCATTGATGATGTGTATATTTAAAGGGATTAACCGATTAATAATGGAGGAAGGAAATTAGCTACTAATTAATATGTACAGTAGGATCTTTATTTAAGAGGCCTTGGAGAAGGAGCAAAATGAGCTTCTCTGAAAGCGAATGTGCATATCAATTTTGCAGAATACAAGTGAAAAGAACCAAAGGAAGATATTGAATGAAAGAATAGCTAGACTATCTGGGGCAATTGCTATTCTACAGGTACTATTGAAGCTGTTTTCTTCATTCTTTCACTTGGTACATAGTGGAGCTCCATCTTATTGGCTCACTTACTTTTTACCAATCAAAATGCAGGTAGGGGCCCAAACGCAGGTTGAGTTGAAGGATAAACAGCTCCGAATAGAAGATGCTCTGAATGCGACAAAGGTAAAGACACTTTCTCGGTCCTTTTAACTGGTTCATTTGGTGATACCTATGTATAAGACATTAAAATGTTGAACTGCAGGCTGCCATTGAGGAAGGGGTAGTAGTTGGTGGTGGATGCAGCCTTCTAAGACTGTCCATGAAGGTGGGCAGTATAAAAGAATTTATGGATAACGAAGAACAGAAGGTATCTCTGTCTCCCGTTATGTGCAATTTCTAAGTGAATTATAAGCTTTCCAATGTTATTTTACTTGGTCGTGTTAGTGGATTTAAAGCAAACTGTTAAAGGATACATCATGTTGCTGTTTACAAGACATACTGCAATGATATACATTAAGATGTCCTCAAATATCAAATGATTAATCTACTTGCTACTAATTGCTCGATGAGTTGTGAAAGCTTTGCTCTTGTTGGCAAATTGCATACAGTTAGGAGCTGAGATCTTTAAAAGAGCTTTGAGTTACCCCACTAGACAAATAGCAAAAAATGCAGGAGTTAATGGAAATGTGGTCATTGAAAATGTGAGTTAAAACTTCATTTTTCCACCTGGAGCATCTCTAAATTTAGTTTGTTCTTTCATAAGAATAGTTGTAGTTTCAATTAACTTTGTGAGATTCTGCAGGTTTTGTCAAGTAATAATCTCAATTACGGATATAATGCTGCGACAGATAATTATGAGGATTTGATGGCAGCTGGAATAATGGATCCGTCAAAGGTATCATCATTGGTAACATATGTAGGAAAAGGTTTCACCATATTTCACATTTGTGGTATTCATAAATGAGGTTTATCTCCATAACTATCTCGTCTATAAGTTTAAATATGTAGATATTGGTGTAGACATATATTTATTGCTTAACACTTTTTCCTACTAATGGGCTAGGATTTCATCAAAATCCGATCAAGTGGATAACTTAACTAAATGGAAGTGAAATAACAAGTGCAAAGATTTGAACTTAGGATTCCCACTATGCTACCATGTTAGGTTTAGCCCTATAGCTTTATAATCTTAAAGTTTATGCTCGTAGATATGATATGGGCATTTGCATTTCTCACTTAAAACATTGATATTTCACGTTAACATGAGGTTGAGATAAGGTGAGAATGCTTCTTGCAACTCCTAAACTTGTAAAATTCTGGTTCCAAAACCAACTTAAATGCTGCCTCATGCAGTGACATAAGTTGACCATTCCCTAGTAGAAACAGTTTTTTGAATGGGCTGTTCTCCATAGCATGAATTAGTGCCACATGAATGCTACTGTTCATTACTGTAACATAGTACATGTATTTTGTGATGTAAGTGCCACATCTGTACAAAGTCCTGTGACAACTCTCGTGCCTTCTATTATTTCCATTTTGTAATTTCATGGCTAGAGCTACCAACACATTATGATTCAACGGTGTTCCTCAAATTTACGGAGTCAAGATCCCGATTTGATGGCTATAATATAAATTTTCTACTGAAATTAGGAAGTTTTTTTCAAAACAATGGGCAATCTCCCACCCATCATATGCCTAAGCTATTTACTTAGCTCATAAATGTTTCTTCAGTATGATGTAGGCTTTGCTTATTTAATTTTCCAGTTCCTTATTGATTTGGCATAAACATAATGTTCAAACTTATCATTCTAAGCAGGTGGTTAGATGCTGTTTGGAGCATGCGGCATCTGTGGCTAAGACTTTTCTTACATCGGATGCTGTAGTAGTTGACATAAAGGAACTGCAGCCCATGTCGAGGATAAGACCCATGCAACCCTTAGGTAGGCATTGCTTGCCAACGAATTTTACGTTTGTCAATATTTTAGCTCATCACCTTAGCCTTGATGCATTTTCTTCTAATCATCCAGGTATTCGATCACGCAAGTTTCCATTTGCCTCATAGAACCATGTGAAAATTCCAACTAGAGCCTACTTCAAATGCCTTGGGTAGTTTATCTGTGCAAAAAGAGAAATCTAGCCGAAGAGTGTTCTGTTCCTCGTCAAATACTACGATGATTTGTCATTCCTAAATCATTAAGGGGGATGATACAAGAAAATTTGCCTGATATGAGCTCCTCCTTTGATGAAAATGTTCCTGAAGTTGCTATGTTAGTGAAAAGGGTGCTGAAAATTGGACACCCCACAAGTGGAAAATGAAGGATGTAAGTTAAAAGACATTGGTAGCTTCACAATGGACCATGAAAAGCATAAATGTAAATATAATCTAATCTTACGTCGTATGAAATCGAGTAGAATAGATTAGAATGGAATAAGGAGTAGAATAATAATCCTTTTTCACATTCGAAAATGTCCATGAAATGAAATGAAATTAAACGTATATCTAGTAATAATTATAAAAAATATTCTTAATTTATTGAATATTATAATTAAATTGAAGGATAAATAAGTAATTTGATTAATAATAATTAATGCGAGAGAAATCATGATTCTATTTTTTCGAAGGTGAAATTATGATTTTGCTTTCTAAAAAATAGAATTGCTGGTTCTATTGAATCGTGATTTCGGCTTTTATATGGAAAAAGAGAATAGAGTCTATTAATTTATTTTCATGTACTAAGCATAATATAAAGTAATTTCGATGATATTGCTTTGGCCTTCTAGTGCTGTTCTTACTCTGAATGGTTATTTTACTTGTTGAATGTAGGTAAGCCATAGTATTGGTTCCACAATGGTGTGTGTGTTTTACATTCAACATTCATAGCTGACTCCACCTAGTGAGAATACGGCTTGAGTGGTGGTAGTGTTTGTGTTCAACACTCGTTACTTATATCATTTTTACCATTCAATTTTCCTTCTTAGTTCAATCTTGGAAATCTATCCACATATATGTCAGTAGCGTAGAAAGTCAATGTCGGTGATGCAAATCTTCGTTGATTGCAGACAATATTCTTGAAGTCTTTCCGATGTGCATTGGCTAATCATTAGAATTTTCTACTCAAGTTCCAAAAGAACATATAGTTACTATTTTGGTGGAGAACTATAAGAGCTACAAATTGATATATTTGATAACAATGAGCTTAATCTTTATTAACCGTATTAAAAGAGTTTATAGGCAAGTAATTAGGTGTATGACCCTAAGACATGTAAAAAGGCTACTCTGCCCATTCAATGTACAAAATACACTAATATGCCTTCGCAATCCCTTGATGCAAAGTGTCGGTGCAAGATTGGAACACTTAACAAGGAATTTTGTTGTAGACAAATTCTTCCTAAGATGCCCAAGCGTTGATGACGAGTAGAGGCATCGAACTAGAACCTATTGAGTAGCAAACTACTTATGTACAAAATATGAGGAACCTCGAAAAAAATATTTTAAGAAAGGACTAGGGAAAAAAATTACGTATAGCAAGCTATGAATGCACCCCACAAAAAGACACCTTCAATTTGTACAAATATGATAGGAAAGACACATTTCCAAAAGGCATCTTTTTTGCTTTTAAGCTAAGAAGAAGACAGTTTGGAAATGTATCTTTAGTTATAATATTAATATAACTAAAGGAGCTCTTCCAAAAAGTGCCTTAAGTTGTTTTGTCGACCATACTAAAAGTGCCCAAAAAGCACCTTCTTCACTAGTAAAAAAAAAAAAAAAGAAGGCATCTTCCAACTGCAATGAAAAAATCAACACATCAAACCAGCCAATTAAATATAAAACAAAGCAAAAGTAACCATTACAATACAACAATGCAGTGGAAACTCGAAACTCCACATCCAACTCACATGCCGACCTCTGACACTAAGCTTGATTGTAACCGGCTATATGAAAATTACAAAAAAAAAAAAAGCATATATAGCTCATACTGGAAATCCGAAGTTATTCATTACTACTATAATGTTAAAAGTAAAATGTAAGGCCTATAAGAAATAGAAAGAAGCATGAATAAGTTAAATTGATGTTAAGCTCCACATAAATACAAATGTCAAGATGTCTGGTGAATAATAGATATAATCTCATCGTCTCTTAAACCCAGTGAAGACCTTAGATATTTAGACGCCAAACTTATGATATGCCTCCTCTACTTTGAAATAGGTGGAGTTTATAACTCTTATGTCTCTATAAACTATTGAGGTGGCTCTCAAAATTGTGGTGGATCGACAGTAGTTGAGAACTAAGAGAGCTCCTCCTTTTATTAAGTGGAGTTGGCGGTATGAAAGGGGGATCATATTGCATCTCCAAAGTTAGGGTCTCAAGCATGTTGGCTTTACATGGATCTTGAGATGATCCCTCCCCATGATATGGAGTTGCACTATCATCACCACACCAATCCTATCCTCAATGTCGTCTACCTCCCCTCATCTTGGTTCAATCACTCGCATGGGTCGATCTAGAGCATCATACTTCACTTAGATATCATCGTTCAATCCTTGCACCTTAACTTAAGCTAGATATGGAGGGTAGAGAGTGATTCGGAGATGGTCGTATGGCAACTGAATTTCATATTCTGTAGAAGATCGAGTAGCTTAGTAGTTGGCTTTATTAAGAGAGATCCTAATCTATTGGAATTCTTCAACCTGTAAAAAGAAGATGATTAAGATAAGCCAAAGCGAGGTAAGTAGAAAAAACAGTCATAATCAAAGGATAGTCCCACCAACTGTCCAAGTAGTGCTTTAATGAGGTCGATGTACCAATGAGTGATTCTCTTATATTATAGTTGGTACCTACTCTCTACTCCTTTGGGTTTGTTAATCTAAATAACCCGAGTGTGCTTATCATTCCATGTGATGATATGAAGTAGATGTTGTTCAACCCAATCAACATCAGTTTGGCCCTATAGGTTAATACAGTGCAAAGCCTCTTTCGTGTTACATGTTGGTGGAATCCTCTACAATTGGACCAAACTATCAAACTAAACACTCGGGTAAGTGCCACTCTATTATGTGGAAACATATGAGTGGCACTTATGCTGCTCAAATGTAGTGGCTACGGTGGCAGAAGACGGGTAGGATCTCCAATATTTTGTTCGGATATGGTTGCTACACAACCTAAAAGACCATGTTCTTATAGTTAGTGTCAAAGTAAGGCATTGAAATGGATAGTCATGAAAGTGTAGAAAATACGTACCTGGTTTGGAGTCTGTTTGTTAAATGCATCTCGATAGGTTGTCACCACATGAGTTAGGTACATCTTTGTGTATCAATCTATCATCTATTTAACAACTAGTAGCCACTCATCGTCGACAGCCATCCTATGTTTGGACAGGGGAGCTATGTATGAGAACCTATCCCAAGCCCACACTAGAAGTAGAATTACTTCACCTCCCATCTCATAAGCAATCTCTAATGAGGAGCCGCATTGCTATCTATACAATCATGCGATTCATGTAGATCCCTAACTATACTACCTTGCTCGATTGAAGTCCTCCAATGGAAGGAGAAACGTGGCATGCACCAAGTTGCTAGACTTGTCAACAAACACGAACCTTCCTAGCATTTACAAGATGTAATCTCTACTATAACATCTAACCTACTCCTCTTCTGCTTATGTATGTAGGCAACCAAAGTGGTCAGCCAACTAACCCATACATATATACCCTCCTCTTACATCAACAAAGTCCTTCCAAATAATCCTGAGGTATCAACTGCATATCTTTGACCACTTCTTATAAGCACTCCCAATCATTGGCAATCCATTAACTCAAAGGTCGAATTGCACCTCTACATATTAAAGTGTGATTGTAAGCTCTTTATGGGCTATGTGGAAAGTATAAGTCTCCTTCCTCCACTTATCCACCAATGCAATGATCAAATGGTGATTAAGCTGAATGTAAAGGAGATGACTCAAACCTATGAAGCCGATCTGCTCTAGGTAAGATAGTATGTAGTTGTTTAAGGGAACCTTGTAAACCTATTGGTTTCGTCTGAGTGTTTGCTCATGATGCTTTACATGTAAAGCCTCCATGCCCCGCAAAGAATATCAGTCAGTAAGTTGCAGTTAAACATGGTAATTTATTGTAGAAAGACAAGTCAATGGTCTTACATGTCCTACCCAAATGTGTCGGGATCTATGCCTATCTTGGCCAATGACAACCTATCCATCTATGGGTCCAGGCTTCGTTTAGCCTGTAAAAGCAAAACAATGTTGTCAAAGAACAAAATTGCACATTAATTTCTTATAACATGGCATTAGTTAGCAAATAAACAACATCAATCATGCGTTTAGTTATTATACATAGGTTTAATTACCCTGTTGATTACTCTGAGGACACATTCTTCTATTGTGCCCCTCCTTCCTACACAAAGTGCAAATCATTCTATCCAGACAATCCCTAACGTTAATCTCCATGTGGAATCCCTTTGCCCTAAGCTTACTCTTCTTTCTTTCTAACCATGGGTTAGAACATACTTTCTGGAGGTATGGAATCCTAAGCCAACTCAACTCATCCCTGATCAGGAAGAAGCGAGCTCCATAAAACTGCACCTGATGGATAGACCTATACCAATCCCTAATCAAAGACATGACATCTAGTCGCTCAAATCTGGTAGTGGTAATAGCATGTGAGTAGGGAATCTTATAAATCTTCCATTTTTTGCAAGTGCACATGCCATTAATGAAGTCGGCCGTTTACATGGGTCGTTAATACCAACTACAAGCCTACAAAACTTCCATGCCTCTATGCATAGGCCAAAAGACCACCATACCTACTTCAACTCTATCACCTCCTACTTTCTTGAAGGGTTCCACATCCACTCCACCTTTGTACTAGTGTTAGTCATCTGGATTGCGTTGAGAATCGTAGAAAATCATCATTTGATCTCTCTAGTTACCATACATAGCTTCAATATCCTTAATCTTACCAGCTTATACCCTTTTACTGCTGACCACATACTTAAACTATTTCTCTATAATATTGTGTAGTTGAGAAATTTTGGTGTCAGAATCTTTTCTAATGACATTCAAGAACTCCCTAGCCATTGTATTGTTATCCATTTGTAGGTAATCTTAGGTTATGATGGGGTTAACATATGTATGGGGCCCTACTAATTTAGTTGTCATAAACACACCCTCCAATTGCTTCTTACATGCCATGAGTCTCCATTAGCAGTTATCCTTATGCTTATAACAAAGGATAGGATTCTTGCTCTTTTTAGATTCTAACGACCTGAAATCAATGTGATGTTTAATATGGTAATGCTTAATTACTGTTACAAGTTCCTTTTTAGTATTAAATCTCATACCTATACAGAGATCTTCATCAACTTATAGGTTACTAAACTCCTCATTTATATCCCTCTCAAAGTTTAAGTAACCATTGTCTCCACCCTTGTTGAAAAAGGGAATTACATCCTTTACACCTATTCCTACTGTATGGATCTCTAAAGTCTGTATCGAGGCTACTACTGGCTCTATTGAACTTGAACCGAAAGCGTACGAATGCACAACAAACATTTCTATAAGAAAGGTATGAGTGGTAGGCACCTCAGGCATAATGAGACGTGCAAAGGGTATCTCATTATTGCTATCATCACTATCACCATCACCATCATTGTCATTGTCTTCCTTATCTTCCTTTAGGCTCATAGTTGTCATCATCGTCATCATCATCGTCATCACCAACTAAGCCTCTTATTTACTGAACCATGCGATCATATGAAACTTCCTTTTGCAAGACCAATCCAATAACCTCATCCACTGCACTATCATCATCCCACATGAGCACAAATATGGGCAATGGCTCATATTCGTATATCATTTGTTTATTCTCCTTAGCTGGTGCCATTAGTTCGTTCTCCTCAATTGGTAGCACATGTATTGTCCTTATAGGGGGCACTCCTTCCACTTCTTCAGTCCTCACATATAAATGGTAGATGTGGGTTTGCCTAAATGCTTCTACCATCTCAAAAAAACTTTTGGCGTCAATGTCCTTAATAACAATGAGAGAATAAGATACGACCCTTGAGTAAGCATTAGAATATCTGTACAAAATCTCAACCTCGACACTTAGATCAACCCCAACACCTTAGCAAATGCTTTCAAGGAGCTCGGAGAAATTTGCATTAGTTCTCACTTTCAGTAACTTCACCGAGTCATAATTTTATTTTAGACCCAAATTTTCCCTCACGATGTTTCCATTAGTGAAAATTATAAATTTAACAATGCCTACCATTTTCAACCTATTCACATTACAAGTATTGTATCAGTTAAAAATTAAGTTATTGTGCACCATTTAACACAACCACATACCCTTTCTCATAACCTAAACTAAACAACTCCCTAATAAGCATTTCACTAAACACTTGGAGTGCAAAGTTAAAAACACTTACATTTCAATTCCACTACAATAAATCTACATACTAATATACAAATCATCAATATATAGTGTAACTACGTAATATATAATACACATATACATACAAAAACAACTTTTAATCAAGCTGAAATAATCATATTTCAACACATGCAATTCTAGCATTTCAATTGGGAAAATTCCTAAATCATGAAATATTCATTTAAAAATTCATCTAATTGTAAATGAAATATTTATGAAAAAATTCATTTAATTCTAATAGATTGATGTTATGAGATGATTACCTTTGATTTTGCCTTAGGATTTTGCAAAAAAAAAAAAAAAAAATGGTGGAAAGGATGGATTTGTGTGAAGGAATGCAAGTTGGTCAGGAGAGAGAAGGAGTTTAAGTGTTTAAGAGTAAGTACGAACTGATTCTGTTTGTGCTTTTTTTTGTTTATGTAGTAGGGAAGAAAGGCACCTTTAGTAGTATTATTAAAACAAGGTACCTTTAATTATATTAAAATAGTTACTAAAAGGTGCCTTTCTAGAAGGCGTCTTCTTATTTGCTTAAAAACAAAAAAGGCACTTTTTGAAAAGGTACCTTCCTTTTTAATTTTGTAAAAACTGAAGATGCATTTCCAAAAGGTGCCTTCTTAGCCCCTTACCCATATTTTCTTTTCCCCCAACCTTTTTTGTTTATTTTTTTTTTCAATGTGCATGCATTCCTCTACAAAATATGATCAATATCAACAACTTTGTTTATATTAAATGAGGTTGCTAAATAGATAGAAAGCTACAAGATTGTCATAATGTAGAATGATAGGATGTTGAATGGAAACTGCTAACTCATGGATAAGATGAAAAATCCAAGTGGAATTAGCTAAGATGTAGGCTAGTGCTTTATATTCAGTTCCTTTATAGCTCCTTAACATGGTAGACTAATTCTTAGAGCATTATGAAATGAGGTTGTGCCTAAAAAGATTGCAATCTCAATAATAGATTGATGAATGTTTAGATAATCGATCTAGTTTGTATCTATTAATGTAGATTATAAAAATAATAGTACTCAAGGGTAGACTAGTACTAGTATTTTTCATTGTATTTTAGGTTATAGAGCACTCTTAGTGTGTAAATATACAATTGTATCATACTAAATTATAAAGTCAATATAATACACATTTTCTATTATATTGCACATGGTATCAGATCCTCTCTCACACATAATTAAACCTTAATTAGCAAATTTTTTTTTTTCATTTCTACGATCGGACCCTCTTCTATGATTTTTTTTTTTCACTAGCAAACATATCCTAATGTCATCTATTGCCTCTAATCGACAAACACATCTTATTCATTAAACAATGTCAACCTCATCTACCAACAACTCCGATCAACCCATTATTCTAAACCCCATCACTACTAACCTCTCTTCCTTACTCTTACCCCATTATGCCATTGCTGACCTCACCACCCCTCTCCATCTCCTCATCTCACCTACTACCATCACCAGTCACCATCACCGCTACACCATCCAATCTCTTCCCCATCACTTCCATTAAACCCTTATTTCTCAACCATACCTACTACTTCAACCAACCCTCTTTATCCTAACCCTAATGCTAACCCACCATAAAATCCCATAAATCCACAATTCACCTCTCTCCAACACCCTTACGACATTACCCCTTCACTCTCCACTGAGTTTCTTTACACCACCACTTTTCCTACATAATTTACTTATCACAATGCATCTACTATCCATCTTCTACAAATATGACAAACATTGTACCTATTAAACTCTCTATCAACAACTATCAACTCTAGCTCTCACTAATGACATCCTTTTTCATCTCCCCTAATTTGTGCACTATATTAATAGCATTGTTATGGTACCCCCCCTACCACTATTACTCTTACCCCAAGAACACTACCCATTAACAACCTTAAATATGCTACTTGGCTTCATACTAATCACTCTGTACGTACCTTACTCTTTACCACCATTTCTAATAAAATTTTACTTGAGATTCATAACATTATGCCCACTTATGATATCTGGACATCCTACGTCAACTTTTCTTAGATAATTCTATGGCGAGAGAGATGGAACTCAAGCAGCATCTCCTCTCTCTCCACATAAAGAACACCATAATGATAGAGTATCTCTATAAGCTTAAGTCTATTGCCAATCAGCTCGCTTCTATTGATTGACCTCTCAATTCAACCGATCTCATCTCATATGCCTTACATGGCTTCCCATAAGATTATGATGCATTAGTTACAACCCTAACTCATATGCTTATTGCCTTAACATTTGATCAAGTCTGTGCAAAGTTTATAAATAAAGAGCAATGGCTCAAGATTCCAGCAAATGATGATTCATCTATAACTGTTCCTATTATCTTACATACTTAAACTATTATTACTCTCTTTAGGGGTAAGGGTCATGGTTGTTATCGATCTGGATCCAGGGGTGCAGTCACTCTTTGTGATATAGACTCGTTGATGAATACACAAACCCAATATCACAAGTAACAAAGAGGGTGGGTCTAAGCTACAAGATAACCTGAAAAGTAAATGATAGTCAAGAGAGAAAGGGGTTCCCATACATCGACGTTGGATATGATGTACCAGTGCCTCACACGAGCTCAATTTGTATTTGATATGATGCACAAGTATGGCCGGAGGTCACTCGCCATTAGTCTATGCTTGAATAGGTTAGATAAAAATAGTTTAAGAGTAAGAGGACACTTAGCTCAAGAGAAGATAAAAAGTCCAATGTGTTCTTTTGTATTATGATATGATTTCAACTTTTACAGCATGACGATATTTATATCATCCCATTAGGGCAAATCCTAAGTTACAGAAATTACAAAAGAATGGTCCTTATGTGCTAAAAACAAAAGAGAATAATTTATAAGAAAAATATGAAGTTGTGCAGAAGAAGGAACGCAGACGTCCTTTGTTAGAAAGGATAGTACGGATATCAGTAAAGGACAGTACGTGTGTTTTTACTATGATTATGACAGTATTGTGGTTCGAGCAGGGGTAGACCTTGGTTCAGGCCTGTTCGACATTAGAAGGGGTTGGACAGTGGTTGGTTTAAGGACAACTCACATTGGGGTTGGCCTTGGATGATTAGCTCCTAACAGTTTTGCTTGGCCTTGACATAGTGGAGACTATTGCATTCAAATTTGGTGCTTAGACTATGATTTAGTAGAAGGTTCGACTCAACATGCTAGTTGATCACCTTAGTAACATCTTAGATGGCATGGTGAGTAAAGTAGCTCGATAGATTGGATTGGGGCAAGCACTGCTCCTCGGCGCTTAACTCACCTCGAATAACTTGGCAAACTACCTGAGAAAGCCCTCAGGCTTGGGATTGTGTATTCGGTCCTTGATCCCCATCATCCCCTTTGGGTTGTTTAAGATTTGGGATCAAATCTGGTTTGGCTCCTGGTTATTTGTCCTTGGGAGTGTAAGGTTAGAGATCGGCAATGTTGAAGGAGTCTGAGGCTCTATATCCTTCAGGTAATTCAATCCTATAGGTGTTAGGATTGATCTTTTCAAGCACTTTGAAAGGTTCGTTGGCTCTAGGAGACAACTTACTCTTCCTCAAGTTTAGGAATCGTTCCTTACTAAGGTATATTTAGACCAAATCACCTGGTCAAAATTCCCTTTTCCTCCGTCCTTGACTTTGTTTCTCAAGCTTAATAACAGCTTGACCTAGTTGCTCTATAACCTTTTGGTACATAACATTGATGGCCTCAACTCTCTTGACAGCTGGTCGGTCTTCATTAAGCATTGGCTGGGGTGCTTGGTCCAATGGCAGTTCAGGGTTGAAACCATAGGCGACCTCGAATGGAGACATGCTTGTTATGCTATGGGCAGTCATGTTGTATGCGAACTCAATGATTAGTAGGCATAGGTCCCAATCGGCCATGCTTTGTTCGATAGCAACTCGCAGCAAAGTTCCTACAGTTCCATTGACAACTTCGATCTATCCATCGGTTTGTAGGTGGTAAGACATGCTGTATAGTAGCTTGGTTCCCATTCACCTCCATAATGTCCTCCAAAAGTGACTCGTGAACTTGGGGTCTCGATTTGAAACAATGGTCCTAGGAATTCCGTGCAACTTGATTACTTCCCGTAAGAAAAGAAAAGAGATAGCTGAAGCATCATTAGTTCTGTAACAAGGTATGAAATGTGCCATCTTACCAAATCAATCCACAACCATCATAATGGAGTCCTTCCCTCAGGACATCCTCGGAAATCTTAACATGAAGGCCATACTCAGCTCGAACCATGGTTTGGTCGGGGTCAGCAAGGTTTAGTAGTGTTCTTGCTCAGCTTGACTTTTTGCTTTTCAGCTGGTCACACACTTTTCTAGCATGGACTGGACATCTCTCTTCATCCTTGGCTAAAAAAATCTAGAGGAAAATGCCTCATAAGTTCAATGTTGGCCAAAGTGTCCTATTAATCCCTCTCTATACGCCTCGCATACTAGTAGTTCTTGTATGGAATAGGTTGAGATACATAGCCTCCTCTTCCTAAATAAGTATCTGTCCTCCTTGTGATAGTCGTCCAGTGTCTATCCTTCCTCACAATGGGTATAGATAGGACCAAAGTGTGTGTCCTTAGTATACAAATTCTCGATGGTTGAAAAACCAAATAGCTTCGTCTATAGCTCAATTAGGAGGGTATGTCGTCTCGATAGGGCGTTGGCCACTACATTGTTCTTTCCATTCTTGTATTTTACAACATAAGAAAAACCCTCCAAGAATTTAACCCACTTAGCTTATCTCTAGGATAACTTTGGTTGGCTCTTCAGATATCTTAAGGATTCATGATCAGTGTAGATCACAAATTCCTTAGGCAGTAGATAGTGTTACTATATCGTTAGGGCTTGAATTACGGAGTAGAACTCCTTGTCGTAGATGGAGTAGTTGAGTGTAACTCCTCGAAGTTTCTTACTGAAGTAAGCAATGGGTCAGCCTTCTTACATCAGCACAACACCTATGCCTAGTCCGAACACATCATACTCTACTTTAAATATCTTGTCGAAGCTCGGCAAAGCTAAGACAAGGGCTATAATTAGCCTTTCTTTCACTTCCTCAAAACTCCTCCTCTCTTTCTCACTCCATCTGAATTCAACATTCTTCTTTGAGAGTTTGGTGAATAGGGCCACAATCGCATTGAAATTCCTAATGACTCAACGATAGAACGATGCCAGGCTATGGAAACTTCTCACATTGACAGAACAAGTTGGCTCGGGCCATTTAATGATCGCTCTTATCTTCTCTTCATCAACTTGGATGTTATCTCTGCTCATAATAAATCCTAAGAAGATCACTTCAGAACGGCAAAAGTCACACTTCTTCAGATTAGCGTAGAGCTGTTCAGCGCAAAGTTTCGTAAGCACTTGTTGGAGATGTTCTCAGTAAGTCTCCAAGTCGAGATTGTACATAAGAATGTCATCAAAATAAACCATGACAAACCTTCCCAGTAATTCTCGGAGCATATGATTCATAAGCCGTACGAATGTATTCAACACATTGGATAGTCCAAATGGCATTACAAGCCACTCATATAAACCATGTCATGTCTTGAATGCAGTTTTCCACTCATCTCCTTCACGCATTCAAATTTGATGGTATCCAGATTTGAGATCGATCTTAGAGAACACTCTTACTCCACTTAACTCGTCTAGTATATGATTAAGCCTGGGTATGGATACCTGTACTTAATGGTAATTCAATTGATGGCTTGGCTATCTACACACATCCTCTAAGAACCATCCTTCTTCTCCACTAAGAAGGCCGACACATCACAAGGGCTTAGGGACTCGTACACATACCTTTTCTTCATGACGTCATCTACTTGACTCTGTAGTTTGATAGCCTATTTAGGGTTTAGCCTATAGGCAAGCTTGTTTAGTAGTATGGGATTGGGGGTAGACCCTCTGATAGCTCCTCTAAAAACAAGTTGGCAAAGTTCTCCAATAGGATTTTTACCTTGATCAGCAGCTCTTCCTCCCCAAGTCTCATCTTCAGAAGCCTTCTAACAAGCAGATAGGTCAATTCCTCTAGCTCCATTTCTCTTTTTAGCTTGGCTTGGGTTAGTACCAAAGCCTCCTTCTTCAAGGTTCGACTAAGCTGAACTACATGACTTTTACCTACTCGGCATTCATAGGACTCAATTTTAATCTTATTCCTTCATACTCCACAGAACATGTGTTCCTCCTGCCATCATATATAACTACTTGGTTAAACATCCATGGTTACCTAAGTAGAAGGTGGGATATACTCATGGGCAGCACATCACAAAGCACTTCATCTCGATACCTGCCTATACAGATCGATATAGACACCTATTTGTTCACTTGTAAGGCTCCCTTATCACTAAGACAATGAAGCTTGTAAGGTTTTGGGTAAGGCATGGTTAGCAATTTCAGCTGCTGGACCATAAGTGTAGAGGCTGCATTAGTGTAGCTCCCACTGTCAACAATCAACGTGTATAGTAATTCGTTCACCTTGTAACCAATATGGAAGAGATTTTCTCTCTGCTCGTCTTCAAGCATAGGGTTGATATTCATTGTCCTCCTTAACATTAGAGCGATCGGTATGAAGTTGCCTTCCTTGCTGTAGATAACTTCCTCTTCGGACAGCTTAGTCTATTTATCCTCCTTCAACTCCTCTACTTCTTCATCAGTACTATCAACCTCAACGGTTGATGCCTCACCTCTGATCACCATTGTTCACCTGTTCGGATACTAAGCAATCATGTGTTCAAATCCTTGGCATTTGAAACACTTGATCTCACTCATAAACTTTGGCCTTTCTCAAACTTCCTCGGTGGTTCCTTCTCCTCTACTCGGGTTGTTTGAGCAGGTCAAGTCTTAATGACCTTGCTCAGTTCCATTTGCACAGGTCTGCTTGAAACAGGTCAGCTACTACCGGGACGGTTGATGGGTGGTCAAAATCTTCTTGTTTGGCGCCTTTCTATCCTTTGGGCGACTCGAATTGCGTCATCGAACGTCATAATGTCCAGGTTTTCTAAGACATCCTTAATCTTATACTTCAATCAGCTAATGAATCGAGACACA
Source organism: Lumnitzera littorea (assembly GCA_024138015.1). Classification (NCBI taxonomy): domain Eukaryota; kingdom Viridiplantae; phylum Streptophyta; class Magnoliopsida; order Myrtales; family Combretaceae; genus Lumnitzera; species Lumnitzera littorea. The sequence goes on along the minus strand of JAMXBB010000006.1, from coordinate 104,391,221 downwards.
GTTTGGTCTTCTAGCTCTACAACTTCACATTGGATCATTAGCATATAGAATTCTTTAACGTAAGCGTTTACACTTGATGCTCCTTGTCTCAGTTCTTGCAATCTCTTAAAGGCATCCTATAACTAATATCTCGACATAAACCTTCTTCACATAACTCTCTTCATATCATCCCAACTCCAAATCTCTCGTTTTCCTTCCCTTTTTCTAGTAGCTTGCAAGTTCTTCCACCATAAGGTGGTGTAACTAGTGAACTCCAATACAGCAAGTCTAACTTTCGCATCATCGGGCACTTCATGGCATTTAAACTGCTTTTCAATCTTATCTACCCAATCTAGGTAGTCTTCAGCATCACCACTTCTAGAAAAACTTGGGATATGCACCCTGAGTCCTTCAACTCTAAGAGTTCACACATTTCTTTCTTCAGCTCTGTAGTACTCTTCGGCATCATCGTCTCCTTCCACTTCTTCCTCAACTTCTTCAAGCGTTAACCTACGTCTAGCATCCTTACCAACTCCTTCAACTCGAGGTAGTCGAGCTAAGGCATTAGCTCGGCTAAATTGACCATTGTCTTGTTGTTGTTGCTTACGTTCCTTAATGGGGCTATTTCTAGCTCGTTGTCTGTCTTCTTGTATAACAGTCACCAAACTAGCTACCAAGTCGATAAGCATATTCAAGCCGTCACCTATTGATTAAGATTAGAAGCTTCCTTCCTATCCTTGACCATGTCGAGTACCACTTTCTTAGTTTCCTAAAGTTCCTTACACACTTAATCTGATATTGATGTCTACTTCATGATGACAATTTCTCAACAAACACACAGTCAACCATACTTTGTTTTAGTGTATCGAAAACAAAGGAAAACAGAGTACAAAACACTTCTCACTACTAAACTTCAAATCTAACAATAGAACCACTATCACACGAGAGCGGTGTTAAACTATTAAAAGAGCACTAACAGAATCCAACTTTAAATATAACCAAGCTTTGATACCAAGATGATACGGACTTGTAGATGAACACACGAACCCAATATCAGGCATAACAAAGGAGGTGAGTCCAAGCTACAAGATAGCTTGAAAAGTAAATGATAATTGAGGGAGAGCAGGGGTTCTCGTACACCGACGCTAGATATGACGTACCAGCACCTTACACGAGCTCAGGTTGCACTTGATATGACGTATAAGTGTAGCTAGAGGTCACCTTTACTAGTCCACACTCGAATGGGCTAAATAAGAGTAGCTCAAGAGAAGGTAAAAAGTTCAGTGTGTTCTTCTGTATTATGATATGATTTCAATTTTTACAGTATGACAGTATTTATATCATCCCATTAGGGAAAATCCTAAGTTACAGAAATTACAAAAGAATGGTCTTTATGTGCTAAAAACAAAAGAGAACAATTTACAAGAAAAATATAAAATCGTGCAAAAGAAGGAACACAGATGTCCTTTGTCAGAAAGGATAGTATGGATGTCAGTAAAGGATAGTGCATGTGCATTTTTATTATGATTCTGATAATATTGTGGTTTGGGCAGGGGTAGACCTCGGTTCAGGCCTGTTCGGCATCGGAAGGGGTTAGACAGTGGTTGGTTCAAGGATGGCTCACATTGGGGTTGGCCTTAGATGATCGGCTCTTGACAGTTTAGCTCGGCCTTGACACAGTAGAGATTGTTGCATTCATATTTGGCGCTTGGACTACGGTTTAGTAGAGGGTTTGGCTCAGCATACTGGTTGATCACCTCAGCAATATCTTAGATGGCATAGAGAGCAAAGTAGCTCAGCAGATCGGACTAGGGCAAGTACTGCTCTTCGGTGCTTAACTCACCTAGGATAGCTCGACGGACCACCTAAGAGAGCCCTCAGACTCAGGAGCGTGTAATCAATTCTTGATCCCTATCACCTTAGCTTATGACTTTCCATTTGATCATCCCCAACCTTAGAGACTTACTCCTCCTTCTTAGCCTCCTGCTCGACCACCTCGTTATGCACCTTTCATTACTTCATCCACTAGCTCGTACTCTTATTCCCATCTCATCTGTCAAATATGTAAACGACCTAGCCACTCAGCCTTACAATGTTATCATCCCTTCAATGATGCCTACTTTGACATTCTAGAATCCTTTGCTACATTATCCCTTGGTGAATCCGATGAAGTGGTTTGATGTCCAGACTCTAGTGCAATGCAACACATGACGCCAGATGCAAGTATCTTCCCAAACTTAACCCCATATACTGGTTTTAACCGAGTAACTATAAGTAATGGTGCATCCATGACTATTACTCATATTAGTGATCTTATTATAGAATGTACATTCCAATAGCCCTCCACTATCTCACAAATGTCCTTTTTCCATCTCTTACACAAAACCTATTGACTACTCTTAAACTATGTCATCATAACAACTATTTTGTCAAATTTGACAATACTTCCTTTTTGTGTTCAGGACTTGATCACGGGTTATTTACTCCTTCACCAATACACTAGATGTCTACTTTATCTAGTTCATTTATCAATTGTCAATCCTCCTCAGTCTCTCATCGCTTCTGCCATCTTAAGTGAAGTTTAGCATTCTCGGCTATGTCATCTTCATCATAAAGTCCTGAATCAACTTGCTCACAATCATCATCTTCCTTTTAAGTCTAGCTCACAGTCCTCTATTCACTTTGATGTATGGTAATCACCAGTTAGATCGAATTTAGGCTTTCGATACTATGTAATTTCTATTGATAATTGTACTATGTATCTATAGATTTTTCTTATGCACAATAAATCAAATGTTCTTTCTCATTTTAAACATTTTAAGTCTCTTGTTGAAAATTACTTTTTTGTACGCATTAAAATTTTCCATAGCGATGTTGGTGGTGAATACGTAAACTGTGCATTCATTACATTTGTTAAAGACACTGGGATAGAACTTTAGTTATCTTATCCTCATACACCACAAAAAAATGGCATTGCTAAATATAAGCACCATCACATCACTGATCTTACTGGAATTATTCGATTTCATGTTAATCTACGACTTAGTTTTTAAGTTGATACTTCACTTACTGCAATTTATATAATAAATAGACGGCCACTTACCACACTTGATAACAAGTCACCTTTTGAATTACTCCATAAAACATCCCCTGATTATACATTTCTACAAACCTTTTGCTGTCTCTGTTACCTAAACGCCACGTTGATGGCCTTACACAAACTTTCCTTGAGATCTTTACCTTATATATTCTTAGGTACTCTCCTCAACACAAAGGTTATTGTTGTCTTAATCCCTCATTAGGACGAGTTTATATTAGCTACCATGTAGTTTTCCATGAATCAATTTTTTCATACACCTCCCTTACTGTACCTTTAAGGATAACCTACCAGAGTAATAACCTTCTCCATCTCTCACTTATACAATCGCACCACATAGCATAGTTACTCCCAACCTACCACAACACTTATAATTAATGCTCACTTACCCTAAATCCCATACCAACACTTCGGCCTCATCTTCACAACTACCTCCATCTCACTTAGTTCCTCCTCTCTTCCTTATCCTATACACCTTCCTATAACCCAAGTCTATTATAGAACATGCCTTAAAAAGCCCACCCTTACTACACAACAACTGTCTCTCCTTGTCTCTTCCCATTACATGATCATACAATCAAGATTTGGAATAAACAAATCCAAAAAGATTATTAACCTCAACACCCAAGCTACTTACTCTAGACCCAAACACTACATTGAAGCCTTACAACACCTACATGGTCTGCTATAATGAGGGAAGAGTTTGATTCTCTCCTAAAAAATAAAACTTAGATTCTAGTACCACAACACCTTACTCATAATGTTGTTGGCAGCACATGGAAATTTCACATTAAGTATAATGCTGAAGGCAAGATTAAGAAATACATAGCTTGACTTATTACCCAAGATTTTTCACAACAAGAAGGTCTTGATTACATTGAAACATTTAGCCCAATCATCAAACCTACCACTATACACCTTATTCTTTCTCATACAGTCTCCTCTCACTAGGTCATCCATCAACTTGATGTTAAAAATGTCTTCCTTTATGGTCACCTCTATGGAATTGTTTTCATGAAATGACCCTTAAGGTTTGTTCATTCACACTATCCCAATCATGTTTACAAGCTTCAAAAATCTCTATATAGTCTTGAACAAGCACTACATCCTTGGTTCTTTAGGTTTAACAACTTCCTTGTACAGATTGGATTTAGACAAAGCAAGGCTGACACATCTAGGTTTATTTACTCTCATGGTCCTAGCACACTTATTCTCTTACTATATGTCGATGACATTAACTTTACTAGGAACAATGCTCAACTTCTCTCTCGCTTCATCTCTACTTTATCCATATAGTTTGCTATGAAAGATCTTGGCGATCTTTATTTCTTTCTTGGTGTTAGAGTTAACTTCTTAGGTACACATCTAAGTCAATCCCAATTTTTCATGGATCTCCTCAAATGTCACAACGTGCATTTATCAAAACCCGTTAAAACACCTTTATCCTCCCAGAGTTACCCTACTGCCCATGGTTCACCTCTCTTGCCTAACCCCACCACTTATCATGAAATTATAGGTACATTGCAATACTTAACAATCACTCAGCCAGATATCAATTTTGTGGCCAACCAATTGAGTTAATACATGCATCAATTGAACATTAATCATATGCAGGCAGCCAAGAAGGTCCTCAGATACCTATGTAGTACTATCATCGTTAACTTCCCCATTACTTAGACATCTAGTTATTTTTTGAGTACTTTTGCTAATGCTAACTAGGCTGGTTGGTCGAACACCAATCACTCTATTATTGGGTATGTAATATTTATTGGCAACAATCTCATCTCTTGGCAGTCCAAGAAATAACCTACTGTCTCCCATAGCTCAATCAAAACTAAATATCGTGCTTATGCAGTTGTTAAGTCTACTTGGATATAACATCTTGCACGTGAAGTAGGAATTCCCATTCAGCAACCTCTTATAATATATTATGACAATCTTGGTGTCGTTTACTTGTCTCACAACCCTATCCAACATGATCGTACAAAACGTATGGACATTGATTATCACTTTGTATGAGAAATGGTTGTCATTGGTCAAGTTCTTTTCAATACATTCCCATACGACACTAGCAAGCTAACTCCTTACTAAGAATCTCTCTACCTTAGCATTTAATGATCATTGTACCAATCTCACACTAACTGTTACACCTTGAGATTGAGGGGATGTATTAATGTATAAATATATAAATAATAGTACTCAAGGGTAGAATAGTATCTCTCATTGTATTTTAGGGTTATAAAGCAATCTCAGTATATAAATACACGATTATATCATATTATTCTATTAAGTCAATAAAATACACATTTTATATTATATTGTATAGTATCAACAAAGGTAATTGAGGAGATATTAAACATACTTAAAAAGGCCTAATAAAGACTACCATGAAGATATTAAAGGGCTCCTTTGACTGCTTACATTAATTAGTCTTCGGAAGATGCCTATATTAATTTAGCTAATTGATTGCAAAGTTGATATCTAGTTTAATGATAGTGAGGTACTATAGTGCATCAACAATCTCATAACAAGCTATAAAATTGGATAAAGAGGAAAGCCATGAGCACTAAGCTAACTTTAGGAAGACAATACGATTTAAACTAGTTTAGGAAGCTACATGTCATGTTGTTTAAGGAGGTCATGGATAAATCAAGGTTAATACAAGTGAAGTCTCTAAGGAGTATGACTAATACAAATGTTGAAGAAGAAGTAAGGGTCTTGAGGTTCTTCATAGTAGACTAATAGAAAATAGCTTAGATGCAACAATAAAGAATGCAAGATTAATACTAATCAAAATGATATCACCAGCATAAAGAAATAAAACAAGATTATCAGAGTCTAAAGAGTAGACAAATATGGATGTCTAAGAAAAATTGATAAAACTATAAAGCCAGGCATGGGGAGCCCACTTTTGATCATAAAGAGACTTTTTTAGTTGAAGACATGATGAGGATAGTAAGGATGAATGAACCCAAGTGGCTATTTCACAAAGATCATCTTAGTGAGAAAATCACGAGGAAAAAGTTTTACTTAATATGTAGTTGGTGAATGAACTAACAAGAAGAGATAGCATAAGAAATAATAAAGTAAGGGCTAATGGGTTTAGCGATACGACTAAATATTTGGCTATAATTAATGCCTTCCTTTAGAGTAAAGTCATAGCTAGTAAGGTATGCTTCACAACAATTAACTTATTCCTATTTGTACATAATACAAAACTTCCTTATGTTACTACCAACATTTTGGTGAGGAGTTATCTAAATCTAAGTCATACTTTTCTCTCATATAACCTATCTAACTTGATAAGAATTAGATTGGAGGGTTACTTACCTATTCTTTAGCTCAAGGATTAGCAGCCATGGTTCATCAAGCTCTTTAACAATAGCCTTCCAAGGAAGAAGCCAATCTCTTCCAGCAAACCAACCTGCTTGGGTACTCAAGCTCTTACCTATACTATATTATTCAGGTGCAAGGGAGCTATCCATTACTTACTTGGTCAAGGTCAGGTTAATAATTGATACCCTTAGCTTAACTATAATGTTTACAAGCCGCCCACTTAGGTTGCTAACCTGATTGCCAAGCAAGCTTATAATCTTCCTCTATCTATAAACTAGCTCATCACATTAGAGTCCACAAAATGACACCCTACCTTTACTTTTTCTAATATTGTACTATGATTCCCTAAGTTATTGTCAATTTTTCCCTTATACACTAATTTTAGCCTAAAAACTTTTTGGTAAATGTGGTTAACCTAGGAGTTGCCTTAAATAGGATGTACATATGCTCATTTTTTAACCAGCTATAATGATCAACTAATGAATATTCACTTATTATCTTCTTTACCCTTGTTCTTACATGAGTAATATCTAAGTCCAAGTCCACTCTTACCTAACCATTGAGCAAGGTTAGTGGTGAATGATCCTAAGGAGCTATTCATGCATCATATTAAGTAGTTTTCTTAGGTTCATGTAAAGTAGGTAGTGCATAATATCCATTTACTTGTGCGTAAGCTAGCTTACCCATTGACTTCTATTTATCTTTTGAACCATATCGAGGATCAAATCTACCTACATGATTATTGGCATTCATGTGTCTATCCATAGATCTACATCATCTTGATATTAGAGCCTTGACAACAACAGCTTGCTGTTGGAGCAATTGCTACTATTCTATGTTTGTGTTATACTAAGTAACGTAGTTGTCTTTTAGGCTGTATTGTCACTGTAAGACTATAAGCTAGGTTGTGGATTATGTTTATGTTGTGTGTGTGATGAGTAGTAGAGCATGTTCGTCTTATGTGTTTGAAGTAGTAGTTGGACTTGAGTTGTTGGGTTGTTCCTTTTGTTGTGAAGCTTCAAGTGGCATAGTAACTTAAGTAGTGTTGTGATTGAAGTTACTAGGGTTGAATTGCTGTAAGTATTGAATGGTATTGTTGTAGAGAAAAATGGAAACCTAGTATAAAACTTCAAAAGGGCAAAGTAGAGAAAGGACAAAAGAAATATTTTCAAAAGAATTGTCTTTGGTATCTACGCTTAGGGCACATGTCTATTTTGGATAGGATCTTCTGATAGAGTGTGAAAAGTGGATATACGATTTGCCACTAGATAGAATTGATACTTAGATCTTCAAAAAGCTCAGTCACCTAGATGGATAGCTTAGAAATAGAGAGAGTTATAAGGAGGTTGGATCAACCAACCTTTACCATTTACCCTTACATAGGCTATGACTTAACTATTAATTAGGGCCACATTGATAAAATATTAAAACAAGGAAAAATTACACACTTTGAGTCAAGTTCATATAAAAAACTGCACTTTTAAGTAGTCCAAATAATGAATCAACATTGTGTTAAGTTGTTCAAACAAAGGATTGAACTTTCAATTGTTTAAAATAGAGGATTATGATTATCATAAGTGATTCAAATAAAAGATTAAAATAGAGTTTTATTTCACAACTTCTCCAATTTTAATCCTCTATTTGAATAACTTTTATCATCTATTTTAACCATTTAAAAGTTCGATCCTCTATTTGAACTACTTAACATAACTTTAATATTCTATTTTAACTATTTGAAAGTTTAATTATATATTTCAACTTGACTCCAAATGTTGATTATCTCTTGTATAATTTTCCCTATTAAAACATACAAAAAAAAAGAAAAAAAACCAAGAAATAATCATTCATTAGTCCTACAAAGAAATCACAATTTTATGTGGCAGTTTTAGAAATTTCTTAGAACAAGCTTTTCACCAGCCAAACGCAATAATAATTTTAGAAAAGAAACAATAACTATTTTATTCCATCTTTATGAAATCAACTAATCATGTATAATGACTATCGGCTCTACAATGCATAAAATGTATTAATAATGAGTAGCCAATTAAAATTTCTTAGAAATTTCATTATAAAATTAGTGCACGCTCTTTACTCATAGAATTCATTTTAATATTAATAGATAAAATTATAAGCATGTTTTAACCTAGAGTAACCTTATTCTTTTACTAGGTATTAGGACTGACTAAGATCCATAAAACCAATCTTACCTAGGAGGAGACTCCGAGCTAATGGTTGTTGTTTAGTGTATGTGTTGTTTCGGCAATTACTTGCTTCTTTTATGATAATAAAAGACCTGTAGTTCAACAATTTTACAATAGAGCCATCACATACACCATTTTTTTTTTCAATTTATTTAAATTAATGCACCATTTTAGCATGCTTAAATGAGCACGTTGTTTGTGGTAAGCAACTCCAAGTGGAAAAAAAAAGGGACAATGTAATATTTCTCATTAAACTTTGGGTTTTTTTTTTCTTCATAAGTTTGAAATTATTAAAGACCATATTGTATCAAATTCTTATTTATCAAATTTTATAATTATATATTTTTTAAATTACTAAATATCATACTCACTCAAACTTTTACCTTTCAAATTTATTACCCTAACCATCATTAAAGAACATCGTGACAAGTTTCTTGTTGAAGAGTACAATTATGAATGATGACACATGAAGTTTTAATTTAACAAAAAAAAAAAAAATTTGATTAAGTGTTACAACAACTACAAACTTCATATGTAAAATGAAGAGTCACTTAAAGTTTCAATAGTGATTTTGACTTTATCAAAAAAAAAAAAAAAAATAGGGCTTATGGCTCATTATTAAAAATTCCAAAATTACAGTGAGACTAACACTTGAATCCATTTACCTATACCTATTGTTCTATTCAGAATCAATAGAATAACTAAAAAAGGAAAAGAAAAAAAAAAAATCAAACGTATCATGGTGAAAAAGGATTGTGACAATAACTCAAAAATTTGTTGCAAAAGGGTTATTGCATGAAAAAGTTTGCTACAAGGATTTGATGCAAAAACCTCACTCAGTAAAAGCTGTGTAGCAAACAACTCGTTATAATAGAGCCTATACAATGAGTTATTTAATATAATAAATAGGCCTATTGCAGCGAGTAGAACACATCAATAAGGAGCTCCCTAGTAGTCTCTGACAAGGGTTCAAGACCTATTGCACCGATAACCCAAATTTCTTATAGTGAATTATAGCTCGAAGTAAGAGTAGAGACATTTAGGTAATATTTGGAAGGTATCGTAGAAACATTTCCCAGGACAAACAATCTCAAAGATATGTAGTTTATTTTCTTTATTAAACTTTTCAAAATTATTAAAATGAATCGGTTAAGTAGACTTTTTGTAGGACAAAGATGTTGATGCTTTGAAGATTAAATATGATGAAGATTCTTCATCTCAATCTAGTTTTAAATCAAATGCATGAATAAAAGTTATGGGGTCCTAACCATGAGAGGTTATCTGGATTCGGGTTAGGGAAAAACTGAAAAACATACTTAAGAGTACTAGGAACTCATTCTCTTGTAGCTCAAACTATCACGATTCGTCCTCCACCATCACCTAATGGCAAATGGAAGTCATACTACAACTATGCAAACATGACACCCAAGAAAAAGTGAAAAGGATAGAAAGAAGAAAGCCAACAAGAAGAATTCAAAGCAAAGCTAAGAGTACATATTGTTATGTATGAGCTAAATAAGCTTTGGAGACAATAAACTTGATTGTTCAAATGTTAATTAGGGAAACTTCTTTCTACATAGATGGATTCATTGCCTTTAATTAGAACTCTATGATTTTATTTCTTACAAGACTTTATATATTTTTCCGTATATATGGATTAATTATGTGTGAATCGTGAACTTTTAGCAAATGGGCACGTAAATAAGCTTTTCTTTTTCTTTTTTATTTTTCATCTATTTTAATTAAAATGTGTGCATAATAAGAAAGAAATGGATTTAAAAGGTATATCTATATCATATAAATAAATGGGTTTAAAAGGTAAAGAAAGACATTTGTGCATAATAAGAAAATAATGTTAATTGTGATACATGAGCACATGCTTTTTTTTTTTTTATCAAATGTATAATTAATTGCCACTGCAATAATATTTACGATCGAAAATTTTAGTTTATAAAGAATTATTTACAATTATCATTAGAAGAGAAACAGGTTTGCGACGGAAAGTTTTAATATATAAAAGTTTAATTGTAATTATTTTAGAAGAAGTGATTTGTGGAAATTTTTAATAAATTTAATTTAATTACAATTATCATCAGATGAAGGACAGATTTACAATAGAAAGTGTGACTTGAAAAGATTTATTCTAATCAGGAAGGAATTAGATAATGGAATTTATATGTTTGTTGATAGACATTCCGTCCATAAATCTTTTCGTAGCTGATTTTTTACGTTGTATTTGCAAATCCATAAAATGTTTCATTCAGCACAATCCACCCGTTGGCTAAAAGATTTTTAGCAGAAAATCAAAATCTACTTGTAGCGTTTGGTTCCTAGAAATTAAATAGAATAAGCAGGATTAGATAGTATAAATATAAGTAATACATGATAATACAATTTTATTGTACCATTTCATTTGTATAGTGTTGAATAAAATTTTTTATAATATCTCTTATTTGGTATGTATAAATATTAGACTCATTATTGTATCTTAACATTTATGCCTTTAATATTGTTTAGTATTTATTTAATTAATTTTTATATTATTTTAAAAATATATTTTGATCGGATTATTGAATTTGAATAAATTATATATAATATTAAATAAAAAACCATAAATTTTCTTGTGCATTTGTGCAAGGAGGCTAACTTTTATACTGCATTTTATATGAAATAATTTTTTAACATTTTATCTAATTATTCACGCACTTTTTTTTCGATAACCAAGCTTTACAAACCAAACATTGTATAAAATATTTTATCTATTCTACTCCCATAAATTGTGTGTAATAAAAAAATATCTAAGGGAGGAAGTATATATCAACGGTAAAATGCAAATGTATAAAACAAAAATAAGATTAAATTTATTTTTTACGTACATCATCGTATATAATAGATCTAACATATATATTGCCTAGATATTATCCAAGGTATTTTCCATATGCCACAAATCTAAGTGCATTACGATTCTTCTCGGTCCACCATCATCATGATTGATTTGACGACTTTGCTCTGGAGAAGTTATTGGATTCATCTTTTTCACATTAAAAGATTAATGAAATATAATATGAGACTTGCCGCCTTCAAATTTAGCTTTGGAGTGAAGAATCGAAATCCAATGTTTCCATTAAAATATAAGACCTGCCACCTTCAAAATATGAGACCTACCGTCCAGAGAAGCAAATATTTGTGTCCATTGGGTTGCATTTCAAGATAAAAAAAAAGTGATGTGCAATGTCATTAAAGATAGAATCTCCCATCTCCCCTTCTTTGTTGTTTGTTGAAGCGGGTTTTAGACCATCTAATGTTTGACTTTGTTCTTTGTTGATATTGATAGTAAATTCTTTTAGTGGCAAAAAAAAAAAAAAAAAAAAAATCATCTTGATTTATTAAGATCTTATGATTTATTCTTCTAAAAAGAAAAAATCCATGTACAGATGTACTTAACAATGTCCCTTTTTAAAAATATATATATATATATATATATATGTAGATCGTTAGAATAAGTAACATTGGGCTTATAGCCCTTAACATAACCTATAGAATTCTTTACCTCTTTTTTAGCCGGCGGGCCTCCAAGAAAAGATAGAGGTCGGTGGGGATTAGTTATGATGAGAGCAAAGAGGAGGGGATATGGAAAAGAGAAAACACATGAGAAATATCCACTTTAATTATTGATCTTTTTATTAAATAAATTCCTTATGTTTAGATACTCTTACGTATCATTTGGTTGTTATATTTTTATGATATGGTACATAATAAATTCTTTAGTACATTATTTGGTTTGTATATTAGCCAAAGTTACCGTATAAAAGAACATTATGGTATTGAATTAAAAATAAATAAAATACTGTACACTTGGTGGTAATAATATTTATTTTACTCTACAAAATAAATATATCTTTGAAACTGAAAAAAATAGCCTTTTTAAAAATTATTATACTAAATTTTATTGTATTTTATAGTATAAATGGCTACTTTTTAAATTTCTTTTAGTCACAAAAATTCAAGTGTAGTACGTTTAATACTATACACATCAAATATGTTACAGAGGATTGTGCTATTCAATCCTATTAATCAAATGCTACCTCAATATCTCTTATTCCCTATCTAATTTTCACTAACTAATTCTAATTAGTTATAGTATCCAACTAATTTCTTAAGTAGTTTGTAATACTTTTAATATATTTTCTCTCCCATGAAATGAACCATGTCCTCAAGGTTTAAGAAAAAGAAAAAAAAAATTACAAACAAATCAATGACCGATTAATTCGGAATAATAAAATAAAAAATCCATCAAACGTAACGGTATGGGTGATTTCTCGAAAAAAACAAAAAAAAAGAAAAGAAGGAACACGAATGTAAAATCATTACTTATGTCAAGACAATCAACCCTGTTGCCCTTTGAAATCAAGCTTTCCAATTCCTATTGCTGTGTCTCGTATGCAAAATTTTGATAAATAGCAACTTGTTATAATAATACAATATATTCTTGAAATCTTGTATGCTACCTTTGTCACATTTTTTATTTTATCCATAGCATTCTCTTGGCCGTGCGTTTTTTACAAATCTTGTTATCTTGATCTACTCCATAGTTATTTCTTAAATGTTTTCTTGTGTATCTTGCTCAATTATTGCTTCGCTTGCTACCTTTTTTCTTTCTTCATAGGATCATGAGATGAAAATATAATATCTTTTTTATGGTTCACTAGATAATGTGTTGGACTGGTTAGTATTGCTGAAGTGTTGTTGTATGAAATAGGAAGAACGAATGGTGTGTTTATGTTAGTACCTATGGATGGAAAAGAATGTGAAGAATAATATAAGGTGCTTATGGTTGATTGAATGTGTAGCATCTATCTTATGTGATCTCCTATTCAAAAAGTCTAAATACAAGTGTTGTTCTTAACTTTCAACAATAGAGATTGGACTTAGAGAGAATCTAGTGATTGCCTTAAGTGGCCTGCAAAACAAACGGAGTGAGAAAAACGATCAAGGGTCATCTGGTAAGGTTATTCCTATACTTAAGTTAGTATTTAAGGAGCTAAAGTAAGCAAGAGCCTAAGTGTATAGGTGTGATACTAGGAGGCTTCATCTTCTATTTATGGAGGACAATGTTGAACTTAATTAGCAAAGTGCATCTTCCACCTTGATGGCATGATCCAAGAATCCTAGGACATAGCTAGAGATGGTTGGTAGTTGCTTTTTATGACAATCGTTCCCACATAGAGATGTGGGAGCTTCATGGGCCAAGCATGGCCGAAGTAGGCTAAAGGGCTCAAGTCTTGAACATTTCTAATGTCTTCATTCCAACCTGGTTCGGATCTTAGTAGACCCATCAAAATAGGTCATGAAGGATCCTGTGCCACTAGGTCTAGCATGACACATATCCTATTAAGGACATCTAAGTTTCCTAGAGTTGAGCAATTATGAAAGGAGATTAGGTTATGCCAAAGAAGTTTGGTAGGGACAAAAGGAGGTTAGATTGGGTTCAAAGAGCTTGGCCATGTCTCAAACAAGTTGGATTAGGCTTAGAAGTCTATGTCCAAAATAACTTATCAACACTAAGCATGATTACTTCAACAATGTTGTCCCATGAATTAAATTGAATTGATGGTTACGATGCATTCAATCATGTCGTTTTAAAGCTTTATCTCTCATAGCAAATGATATTAGTTGAATGAATTGCTCTCTTCTATTTTATAAAAATTAAAGAATGATTCAACTTTGAGCATTCATGCTAACGAATCATGATAGAACTTACCCTTATAGGTTTTTTTTTTTTTTAAGTCCACTAACCAAAACAACTTGCTAGCAACCTCTTTTACATCCTTAAGATTAATATAGGGGCTTTTACATTAGATAAGTTGCAAATCTCATAAATTGCCCACCTGGAACTTATATATTAGGCTATGTCACTATCATCAAAATCAAAATTATAAACACTTAGTGTCTAATAGATCTAATTATGGTATCTTCAAATTTGAATTTTCATATTAACTTTTTTATGATCCTCAAAGCATATGTAGCTATTAAATATATATATTATTTGTTTTCTTATTAGGCTCAAATTTTCCATCATGTTATTTTTTAAGTCTTAAAAGCCAAATTGAAATCTTATAGGGTTTCGAAACCTATCTCAAAACCCTATAGGGAATTACCATTCGTGGTATTTATCGGGTTAGTGAGTCATGTACCTTATAATGACTCATCTAGTAAAATCCCCCTATAATGACTCATCTAGTAAAATCCCTAAGTTTATACAATAAGATTGTTTATAATAGTCTCAATATCTTTTTTTCCTATCTAATTTTTGCTAACTAACTTTTCTTCCTAGATACAATATCTAACTAATTTCTTAACTGAGTTGTTAAAATTGTCAATCAAATATACGATTTTACGTGTTTATGATTTTATGACCCCTTTTTTTAGTTAAAATGAATATAAAATCCTTTTGGTACACATATTTGGTAGAATTATAGATTTTGATATATAACTTTACAAGCTTATGATTTTATTGATTTTGTACGATTTTATATGATTCTACTGATTTTATACGTTTAAAGTAACAATAGAATCGTAATTTTGGCAACCATATCTAGTAATCATAACAATCTCCCTAAAATTAACAATTAAATAAGTATTTACTTTAATAAATGCAAAACATTAAATGGTGGAATTAAACAAAGGAAAGCTTCTCTAATATAGACATGCACCATCCTTACCAAGCTATATGTGCCCACATTCCCTCCACAGCAATAAAAGCAATCTTGATCTCTTCTAACTTATGCAACTTTTCCCTATATGCACAATAGTTCATAAACTAAAGTATCAAATATACTTTAAATCTCCAGTTACATGGAGTATTTTCTCTCTAGCATTTTTGGTTCATGTAATTTTTGCCCAAAATTTGGTTTAGTTATGTTGTTATCAACATGATCATCCAATCAAACATCTAACTGTTGAAATGATGATAATGACTTGTTTACTTAGAGGTAACAAAAAGGAAATAGAATAATTATTTTTAAAAAACTTCCTATTTACTTGTTTACCTGAGATTTTGTCCAATATTCTTGATTGGCGATGGTTGATATCACAAGTATGACTCTTGAGTGAACCCTTAGTGATCCAATAGCTGGGTATAGTGGTAAACCTACAGAAAGCCCTTAATGGCATAGCCAGTGAAGACTTTTCGACACTTAAGTTAATAGGAAGAGTATTAGGGTTTTGGTGAATGAGAGTATAAGTAAATGAGGGAGTTCCTAAGAGTGTCTAAAGATCCCTTACCTAGTGACCTTTCTCCTATTTATAGATTAAGGGATCTGACTTGCTCAGACATGTAGCACGAGGGGATTGACTAGCATGAAATTTAGAGAGGTGGTGTCATCAATATGAGAAAGGGCTTCCACTCTTTTTGTTGGTTAGTGGGGACTTAAGGGTAGACTTGTCGCATCGCTAAAAGGTGACCACCTTACCTTAGTAACTAGGTTGTAAGCTATGTGTTAAGCGGTCATTCAACATTTAATGGTGAGAGAGAAAGAGATGAGGCAAGGAAAGAAAGGCAAGTTTAGTCGTGCTAGCCAACGAGTTCCCCAAAAACCATGCTCGGAAAGGGATGTGAGCTCTTCTCTTGTGATTAGAGAGTAGGGATGGGGGATCCTTGAAAGTGTACTCCTAAAGTATATAGGGTAGGGCCCGAGTAAGGCAAGCATGGCTAGGGTATGGACTAAGCTATTCTTTATTCGAGTTGGGGAGACCCTAGTCTCGCACCTACCGAACTCTTTTGGTAGGCTTAGGCCTTTAGAGCCCCAAGCTGAAAGCCAACCATCAACACTTGCCCCCTCTTTGCCCCTTTACTTTACTCTCCTTAGCGTTAGAGTAGTAAGGAAGGTATAGGAAGCTTGGGCTTGGGAGCTCAAAGCTTCTATTAGATGCATGGTGGAAGGTGAACACAAGTGACCTAGGGTACTCAAAGGAGTACTATAGATGACATTCTAGATGCGACTATTGACATAATTACTATGAGTAGTCTTTTCCAGTGTTTAAAGACAGTGGTGGCACTTAGAAGGACGTATAGTACGCGTGCTTATTAATGCACCTTAAGAATTGTCATAATCAAAAGTTAGTAAGGGCATTTATGGTGACCCTTCACCAATACCTTCCCCTAACTGTTGGATGGGTCAGTAGTGACATATGGACGGACATGATTTCTTTCCCTATTAACTATATAAAGGCTCAATGGGAAGACCATCTTCTCTATCCTCATTTTCTAACTGCATTTTCTTACAAATCCTTCTGAGAATTTCATAGTGTGATAGAGCTTCCTTCATCTTTATTAAGCTTGCGACGAATGAAGGAGCCTAGGTAAAACATATTAAGTAGGAGAACATATAAACTCGAGACTTAACCTCACAGTGTGCCCCTTGAGTATTGATTGAGGGATGTAGTGGGTTACCTGATGTTTAGGGGTGGTGTTACGCCCCGAAATAGCGAAGTCACAATAATCTCATCGTGTAAACTGACTTAAGATAGTAGCTAAGCTCATAGCCACCCTAATAGATGTGATTTACACAAAGTGTCCATGACTACCCACTTTCAAGTGAACAATTCGTATGAAAATATCACTAGAATATAGAACTTTAAAACATATTTATTTAGATATATAATGACTTTAACATCCCATAAGATATTTACACATCATAATAGTTTAAGATAAGTAAAATTTACTCAATCATGTTCATATAACTAAGAGTTATTAGCAAAATTGTCAAAACCTTATTGGTCATCCAGTTTAATTCATCACTCCCCCAAAATTCTTCAAAAGGACTAACCTCTAGATAGTTATAACGCAGTATTTCAATCAGTACCCGCAAAAAGACCTATAAGAATATAAGCAACCAACAGCTTAATAAGTAGAGACAAAGAAATAAGACTATACAACAAATGCGAGCAAGATTTTCATACAATTAACTAAATGCAATGCAATATACAAATGTCATCACACAACGTTGTCTTGTTTATTGTGAAATTAGAGAAATTTTACCCACTCCAATATGAATTTGATGAGTTTTAGTATAAATAGAACAGTTCATGACCAAACTTAGGTTTATATAATGAAGACATCGCTCCTCTCATGACTATTCTTCGAACCATCACCTTAATCCTTATCGCAATCTCCTCTCTTGTTACTTATCGCAATCCCATAAGAAGGGACTATTATGCTACAACATTATCCCTTTCAAAGGTATCGATATTTGCTTAGAGAATTCTAATCGTCCCCAAAAGGGCTACAATGCATGACTAATTGAGGTGTTTAGGGCAAATATAATTAAGTCCAGTTTAAGGTGAACAAACAACTTTACTCAATACAAACAATTGCAACCCACTGCAACAAAACATTAGTATGTAACCAAATTTAGAGACACACAAGCATGCATACATATTAATAATTACTTACAAGCACAACCAAATATAATCTTAAGCCTTCGAGTACCATAACATAGTACCCCAAAATATAGTAATGTATTGATGTTAACTTACCTAAAGTCTCCAACTTGCTCACTAAAATCTGATGTGGCTAGTATTGTTATCGCTCACTCCTGTAATATAAATATTATTTTAGTATATATACTCTTATTATATATAAGTTTCAAATCATTATTTTTAGTTTAAAATTATAATTTTACTCAGTTGTTTAGGTTCTACATTGCTTATAATCGAGCTAATTCTAAACTAGTTTCTCATTTAGTTTCTAAATCAGTTCTTAAATTAAGTTCGAATTCAGTTTTTTGTTACGATTCTTTATACGTAAACCCTACGAACTCCCCCTGATCCAATACATGAAGTTCATCTAACTATATTTTAGGTATACTAACTATCTTATTTAGCTCCTAATCATTATTCTAGTTTATCTTATACACCTTACTCTTAATTTAACTTCTGAATTTGCTCATGATAGGAGAATACCCTACACTTTTAACATAATTTCCTAAATTTATGATTCTAACCAGATTTGTACTATATTATTATTGTCATAATATTATCAATTTATTCTACTACATTTCATCCACTTAATTCCCTATTTTCATATATTATTCATTATCACATAATTTACACATATTATACACATCAAGCATTTCCAATACTATAAATTCCATCTCCCATAATCAATTAACATTTCAAGATGTCCAAATACACCCTAAGTTAGAATTTACATTAATTTATCAATAAGTTACTAAACAACCCAAAAATTTTTACCTTTTATTAAGATTTTAAGACCTAAAAATTAAACAAAAATTTGGAAAATATTTTTTAGGTAAAACACTTCATAGAAATGTAATATATACCCTAAATAGTACATAAAAGAAATTTTGGGTTCAAACTATATCAATAAGGTTATCGAAAACAAAAAACGAAAATCAATTTAGGTTTAATGATTTCTTAAGGGGCAATACATCCTAGGACTTAATTCCATCAAAATAATATTTTCCCCTAAAGCTTTATACAAAAATATTTTAGAATACCAACTTTCAAAATTTTCTACGTAAATTTGATATTTTTAACAAATTTGACAAAATTAGACCATAATTTAGGTTCACTAGAAAAATAAGCTTGCAACCACCATTGGCCGCCCAATGGTTGTCGACCCAACCAAGCATGGGGGTTGCTCCTTAAGTGGTGGTCTGGCATGAGTTTCCCTTTAAAGCCTTAATTGCACCATATTTTTGTGTAATTTTCTAAAAATACTCTCTCTTCTCTTTCAATCTTATCTCTATATCTTTTTTCTTTTTTTTATAAACTAAACTGACCAAAATAAATTATGATGAGGGTTCTCTGAATTTATAAAGGGGTTTGAGTAATTTTCTTAAATTTTCCTTGCCTTGTGTCACATTTTCTTTTTTACTTTTTCACTTTTAGGTGTCTAAATCCTATTTTTTTATTTTCTAATCTTAATCTCCTACTTGCCATGCCTCAAATCCAAATTTTTCCTCACAAGCCTCATATTTTTCTTAACTTTTATTAATTTTCTTTAATTAATTTAGTGTTATTTTAGTAAATATTATTTATTTTAAGTAATTTTGAATACTTTTACCTACACATAATACATATATAGTACAAATAAATACTTCTAAATATCATTTAAGTTATTTCATGATTTTTAGTGTCATATATTTTATTTCTAGTGATTCATTAATTATTGGAACTCTCGATAAATAATGAGTAATATGCATATAACTTAATAATCTAATATTTAATCATTTTATTAATTTAGTTTCCTAAATCTAAATTCACAAGGTCATTTTTATTAATATTTTTTAACCTCATCATAAAATTGGCTCAATCGGACAATTTACGCAATCGTTCTACATTTTACGTACTGAACCTATAACACTTGATTGCGAGGCTTGTAGGTAACCCTTAGGTATTGATTGAGGGGTGTTTGCGAACCCTTTGGCTCCTTGTAAGGTGCTCAAGTGTTCATCCTCCAATCATTGTGGCACTAACACCATGGACACTTGGTCCCTACAGCAGATGCTCAGGTACTGCTTGCCATCCCTAGTGTTTCTAGTACTGAGATGGGATTCCCCTATAGCTCAAGAATGCTTAGCCTAAATCGACTTTACTACTCATAGGGAGGGCCTAAGCCTCAAGAACATGGCAGTGTACACAAGTTTACTTGTTCTCTCAAGCTTGTTTGATAGTAGTCGCTACACGTATTTCTGAGTGCTCGAGTAGCTTCCATTGGACTCAGGTCTTCTCTAAGGGTTCTTGGCTGAGTCTTTCAAATAGATTGAGCTCTTCCAATCACCCCAATGAGCTGGGGGGAGTCCTCAATCTGCCAATATTGACATGGTAGTCAGGCCTAACGTAAGAAGAGCTTGTTGCCACATCTTGTTGGACGAGAGGGAGTCTAAGCTCGATAATGACTACGGTAGTATATAAGAGACGTTTGATTTTCCCAAAGACTATAGCCATCGTCTCAAGCGCCTAGGGTCAGTCATGGTTCCCCTAGGCAAACTAGTAAGTAAGTTTGAAGTTGTGAATTGATCGATCCAAGTAAGAGCCCTTATTATACAGTTTAGTTACGGTTTACGAGCATACTAGGTTGAGCAAAGACCCTCTCATAAGGTTAGGTTAAGGCTATGATCTTAGAGATAGGCATTTGACACTAAGCAACAGACTAGGAAGGCTTCAAGCCACTCTAATGTAATTTTGTTTTCACTTTCTTCTTTTTGTTGACTTGTACTTAGGACTAGTATGCCAGCCCCTAAGCCTTGTAAATGCTCTGGAATCATTAATAAAATGAGGTTTTAACATGTGCTCGTCTCTCTCTTCTTTTTTTCTTTCTTATTCAGCTCGTTCCTATGCATTTTAGTCTTCATAGGATTGCACTGCATTGTTTATGTACTCATAGTTGCTTGTAAGGTGCTCATAATTGTAACCAAACACTAGTAAGGCTCTTGCGAGCTCATGGGCCGGGTGCTCGAGCTTTAGTGACCCCGAGCTACCAAAAACTTCGAGTGTGCTCGAAGACTTCATCATTATTTTCTTCCCAACTGGATGTGACTATTGGTATGATCGATGTGACTATTAGAGTACTTGAAATCCTTGAAGGGTATGCTCCATTAATGTGACGCATATGGATGCCTAGCTGGTAGTCCACTCACTAAACAATCTCTAGCCTAATTACTGTACGAAGTTGACTACAATGGCTGTTAACAAAGCGATGCTTTACATGACCTTGGCAAACTAGATAAGGGACTTGAAGGCTAGTCGATTCCTTACTTGCTATTGTCATTCTGTCAATACTCTACTAGAGCATTTTCCTCACTGTCTCGCGCTTTCTATTTCTTTCTTTTTCTTTCCTTATGTTAAGTCTTTAAGAATGGCTGATCAACCACAACAATCATGAAGGAAGAGTTTTGCAAATGAGGTTTCCATAAATGAGGATCATAGGGATGAGCCTGTCCCCACTCCTCCTCAACAAACGGTGGTTAGGATTGGCGACTTAGATAAGAGCTTCACATGAGCAGTAAAGAAGGCACATGTAAAGGAGAGGTTGTACTGTAAGTATGCACCCAAGGAGAAGGAGGACAAGATTATAAGGCTATTGCCAACCACGAAGGGTAATGGGATTATTACTAAGGTCGAGTATATGCACAAGGAGGATCAATAGCATAGGGTTTGTCGAGAGGTCAGCTAAAAAACTGATACTTAGGAGGTGATGAGGCCTAAGAAGAGTGATCAAGCATGTAACTATAGGGATGATAGGTGTTCATTTTGCATATATTGGAGAGCAATAGATATGTAGTTGCATCTGCCCTTTACTAAGTTTCAATTAAACGTATTCAATTATTTCCATGTATAGTTGGGCTCTCCTCATCCCAACACCTAGTAGGTATAAGTGGCCTCTAAGGTCGTGTTTATGTTTCATATGAGGAGGCCTACAACTTAGCTGTTTATATACTTCTTTCATTTGAAGGGTAATCCTGGGGGTCAGGTATACTGCTTAAGATGAGGAGCACACATAAAGCTGTTTGATAGCTAGAAGTCCAAGATAGAGGATTGGAAGTACTAATTCTTCTTAGTGAGGCCAGTTCATGAGTTGAACTTTCCCATCGAGTGGACTAAGCCCATTATGTACTTCCAAGAAGAGGACAATGATGCCAAGGAGTGAATCCTTGATGTGGCTCAATGGAAGGATGAGAGGTTTGATGTGGTCAAAACTATAGAGCTATACTTAAAAGGGGAAATGTTGTGATTGGGAAGTGTATCTAGGGGTTCGCTACTATCGGTTGTTTAGGGGGTAGGGGGTAAGGACGAGGAAATTGGGGCTGCTCTCCTTGGCAAGTATTTTGTTTAATGTTAGCAATTTGTTTTAATTACTAACTCCAATGTTTTGCTTGCAGCATATAATTTGTTGGATAGCACCTTCAAGGAGCAAACGATGGCGATTCAAGAGCAAAGGGCCAGGAGAAAGGGAAGAGACCTAAAAAGGGGTAAGATGCAATTCTCATTACGAAGAGAAGTAAGAAATCTGCACCGACTAAGAAAAATGGAAAGAGGCCCATGGGTGAAGGGTCGAAAGGTATCCTAACTACTATGCCTCTAAATGCAATTGTTAAGCAGCAGGTAGCTGCTATTATTCTAGATGTGGTGGATATGCCCAGGTGAGATGAGCATAAGCTAGGAGGTGGTGAGAGGGAGTCACGTAAGTAGAAGGTGCATGAGCAAGAGGTGCCCAGTAAGTGGTGACTAAGGAGGGGGTACACAAGTTGAAGGCACATGAGCAAGCTACATCTACTTATGGGGGTTGAAGAGACTTGTCTTCTATTAGGTAGTATAAGAGGAGCCTTCAAAGGGGAAGACTGTTAGGGAGAGGTGATGCATATCATAGCTAAGAACAGACAAGGTCGGTTGTTGGGATGGCTCTAAGCTTGTTGAAAGCTTGAAAGGGGGTAATGGGGAAACACGTGAACGAACGAAAATGAATGAAAAGTAAGCAAACCCACGAACAACTTTAAAGGATATGGCGCACCAATAGAACTTTCAAGGATTCATGACTCAACTCAATATGATGCACGAGTTAGTCTGGTGAGATTACTCGCTACCTAGTCTTGCTTAAGGGTTACAATAAGAGTGAAAGGAGAGTAAACAAATAATGTTTACAAAAGGAAATATATCCAGTGTATTAATGACAATTTGAATGTTGTGGCTACAAGTACAAAGGGTGTTTATACCCAAGAAGTTAGGGCAACTTGCCTAAAAGGAAAAAGACAAAAATAGTATTGTTCTAAAGAAGTAATGTACAAAGAATACAAAGGATAAAAAGGAATATTCAAGAAAAACAATGATTAGTATAGCAGATTCTACACATAGTCCTGTACATGAGGCAGAGATGTATTGGCGATGCCGTTAGAGAATGCAGATAAAAAAATACAAGATGATTAAGTGTCCGAGCAAGGGTACTGAGCAAGCATGGGCTCGTCCGAGCAGGAGTGATTAAGGATTAGTCCAAAGTAGATCTTTAGGTCTTTCGGTAAGAATGATGCCAAGTAAGTGTTTGGACCAAACATAACTAAGTAGGGGCACGAGGTTTGGTTGCTATATGGGCATTCTTCAAGTTGGCATACAACTTCCAAGAGGCGGACAGTCATACAACTCAGCATATAGAGTTGATCGGCAACAAGAAGAAACACGACTTCAGCAGAAGTTAGCCAGAACAAGAGGATTCGCCTCATTAGTCTCTTTAGCCTTTAAGTTCGGCTACGGGTTAAAGGCTTAATAGCTAGAATCATATCATTCCTTCAGGGTTGATTTGGATTTAGGATTAAATCCAACTGGTCTTCGCTCAATTCTCCATCAGGGTGATATGGATTGAGGTTAGCAATATTGAAAGTGTCAGAAATTCCATAATTTGCAAGCATCTCTAACCTATAGGCATTGTCACACTTCTAGAGTATTCTAAAGGGTCCCTTAGCCCTTGTAGATAGCTTGTTCCTCTTCTTGCTCAAAAACCTTTCCTTGCTTAAGTATAGCTACACTAAGTCTCCAGATTGGAATTATTTAATGGTCTTACCCTTGGTTTTCTCTTGTATTCTTCTGGTAACTTAGTCGATTTACTAAGTAGCTTTGTTGTAAATATGTTGAAGCAATTGTGTTCAAGCTCTTGTGTCAAGGTCTTCTTGTTCAGATATAGGCATAAGGGTATGATTGAGGGGAAACTAAAGATTAAATTTATAGACAACTTAGAAGGGGATCCACTTGGTGGTATCATGTACTGTTCGATTGTAAGAAAATTTAACCACTGGCAAATAGACATCTTAATCAGCTAAGTTTTTGCCAATTGTAGCTTGAAGTAACGAACCCAAAGAATGATTGATTACCTTTGTTTAGCCATTTGTTTAGGGGTAACAAGAAGTATTGAATAGCAGTTTGGTCTTGATCCATCACCATTGAGTTCTCTAAAAATGGCTTAAGAACTTTGGATATTTGTCTGATACTACACTTCTTGACACGTCGTGTAATCGAACAATTTCCTACAAGAAAAGAGAAACAATACGCGAAACATCATTAGTCTTAGAGCAGGGCACAAAGTATGCCATTCTACTGAACCTATCTACGACAACCATTACAAAAACTTTGCCTTAGGTAGTTCATGGTAATCTGTAAACAAAGTCCATGCTCAACTCAGTCCATGGTCTTGTTAAAACATACAAAAGCATTGCTTTCCCTTACTTGGCTCGACATTTAGCCCTCTTGCACATGACACAACCTTCAATAACTTAGTGCACATCTTGCCCCATCCTCGACCAGAAGAAACACCCAATCAAAAGCTCATACATCCTTCTCTTCCTAAAATATTCGGAGAGTCCTCCGTTGTGGGCTTTCCTAATTAGCAACTCCCTTAATGAACAAGTCAGCACACACAATTTTCTACCTTGGAACACGTATTCATCTTCCATATGATACTCGTCTACTATCTTTCCTTCGATACAATGTGCAAGTATGGGTCCTAATAACTCTTATGTTAAATACATTTCACATGGTGATTTTATAGTATTTCCTTTACATCTTTGTTTTTTTTTTAAAGAAATTGATACTTAATTGAGTAAAATTTTGATTTCAAGGTTTGAACGCATTCTCTGATTGAAAACGAAGAAAAGGAATCAAGTTTCGCTTAATTTGGAGTTCAAATGAATGAGTTATGAAGTTTTGAAGTTACATAAACAATAGGAGAAAGTGGCAATTTTTTGTCAGAAAGTTATACAGTATAGGACATAACTGTATCCTTAAGCTGTGTTCATGCAAGAAGATTTTTTATGCTAAGGTCAGTAAGTTACACAACCTGGGGACACAATCGTATCCCAAGCCATGTTTGGTGTCGAAAAAAGAAACTTTACAATATATTATAAAAGGACTTATAAAGGTTTTGCACATAACTTTGGACATTCAAAAGAGAAGAGACATGAAGAAAAGTAGGAGCAAAAGGTGAAAGCAACACCCAACTTTAAGACTGAAGAGATTTTTCATCAAAACAAAAGGAGTTTTTCATGTTTTATTTCTTGATTTTGTTGCAATTCGTTTTTAGTTTCATCATGATAGTTTAAGATTATGGTATTTAGAATTGTGGAACCTAGGGTTTCACGTGATTATTAGATTTATTGATAATTTTCAATAAAGTTTCTATCTTTCTTGATTCAATTATGTGTTTTAACTGTTAATTGATATTTCTAGAGTATCAATCTATGATATTATGCATGATGATTAAGAAATTACATGAATAATGGGATCTTGACATAATTGGAGAGAATTGCATATGTACTTAGAGATAAGATACATGATTCTTCCAGAAAGTTGTTCTTTTGTGTGGGAATTTATTATATATTAATGCGATTCTAAATTATATTATTAAGTGAAGATATTCTGGTAAATAATTTAGGATTAGGGTTAATATGCTTGAGAAAGATATTAACTTTAATTCTGAATCCTTCCAGTCAAGAATAATAGAGATGAAATTGGATAGATTTTTAATGATCACTGGTTAAACACTAGGGGAAATAATTCCTAAATACGTTATTTGCCTTCTTGAAGTCGTTCTTAATTTTATCGCTTCCTAAATTGCTTAATCAAGTCTCATAATTAGATTAGTTTGTTAATTTTAATATTTTTAATTCATTCAACCTATCATAATTTTCCGGTTAGAAAATAGAGTTAAGGTTAGTATTAGTATTTGAGGTCTCTAAGGGATCGACTTGGACTCACATTCGCTATATTAAAAATGATAAGTGCACTTGCCTTGTATCAAGTCCGAAATGTAGATCCCCAGAGGATTTTTCCTTAATGCTCACATACCCAAACAATCTAGTCTACGGTTCGGTCAAGAGCGCATGTCTTCTCGAAAGAGCATCTACAACCACGTTGCTCTTTCCTTGTTTGTATTTTATTACAAAATTAAATCCTTTAAGGAATTTAACTCACCTCGCCTATCACTTTGACAACTTTGTCTGACTTCAAAGATACCTTAGAGACTCATGGTCGATATAGATGACAAATTCTCTCAATAGTAGATAATGCTGCCATACTTGCAATGCTCGAATTAGCACTAATAGTTCTTTGTCATACACAAATTAGTTTAGTTGAGGTCCCTTGAGCTTCTCACTATGGTAGGCAATTAGTCAACCTTCCTACATTAGGATAATGCTCCTAATGCTTGACACATCACATGTCAACTCAAATATTTTCTTGAAGTTAAGTAAAACTAGTACAGAGGTGGAGGTTAACCTTTCCTTCACCTCAACAAAACTTCTCTCCTCCTTTTCTCTCCACCTGAAGTTAGTGTTCTTCGTCAACTTAGTAAGGGGTATGACGAGGGTACTGAAATTCCTTATAAATCTTCTGTAGAAGGAAGTTAGTCCATGGAAACTTCTCACCTCGATACAAGTAATAGAAGTTAGCCATTAGACGATTACTCAAATCTTTTCGTCGTTCATTCATAAGCTTCCTCCATTTACTACATAGCTTAAGAATACTACTTCCTCCTAGCAAAAGCAACATTTCTTAAGGTTGCCAAATAATCTCTCGACATGGAGGACATTTAATACAGTATGGTGACGTTCATAGTGACTCAGCATGTCAGCATTATATACTAAGATGTTGTCAAAGTACACCACGACACACTTCCTCATTAGATTTCTTAGTACATGGTTCATCAATTGCATGAAAGTGCTCTTGGCATTCGATAAGCCAAATGGCATGACCATCTACTCATAGAGTCCATGCCGAGTTTTGAGCGCAATTTTCCACTCATCTAAGGACCTCATGAGAATTTGATGACAACTAAACTTCAAATCAATCTTACTAAGGATCTTAGCTCCACTCAATTCATCCAGCATGTCTTCCAACCTGGGAATAGGATATCGATAATTGATTGTTATCTTATTCAGGGCTCAACTGTCTACACACATCCTTTTTCGGTACTAGAAGTGTCGGAACATCATAAGAGATAAGACTTTCCATAACATACCCTCTCTCCAATAGCTTATTAACTTATCGTTGGAGCTCAAAAACCTATTTAGGACTTATTCAATTGGTTGGCTTATTCGATAGGGCGACTTTGAGTACTAAGCCAATGCAATGTTCTATGCCTTAAACAGGAGGTAACCCCTCGGGCAACTGTTCTGGAAATAGATCGGCATATTTATCCAGCAAGTCTCTTACTTCCAATTATAGTTCACCCTACTCCTTTAACTCTAATAGACACCTGACCAACATGATGGTTGACACATTAGCTTAATAGCCTCTCAGAGCTCGGCTCTATTCATCATTAGAGTCTTTTTCAATCCACGAGCAAGTTTTATCTATAGTTTATTAACTTGACTTAGTGGCATTAGGTTTAACGTAATCTTCCGGCCATCCTTCTTGAACACATACATATTCCTATATCTATCATGAATAACTCTTCTATTAAATAGCCATGGTTGGCCAAGCAACACATATGAAGCATACACGGGCAATACATTGCAACGAATGTTGTTAGAGTAATTTCCTATTGTGATCGGTAGTAGTATTCCCTTCTTACTCAACTAATGTAACTTGTACGGCCTCAAATGTATGATAGTCAATAACTTCAACTTTGTAATTAGATTGACAGAGGCTACATTGGTACAACTACCACTATCTACAACGAGAGCACATACCTAATTATTCACCTTATAAGTGACATGGAACAAGTTCTCTCTTTACTCCTTTTCGCATGAGTGTTTCAAGTTCATTGTACGTTAGACAACTAAGATGAATTAATCTAAGTCCTTGGCAAACACATCTTCCTCAATTAGTTCATTATTCTAAGAAACTTCTTTCTTGGTAGTACTCTTCTCCTCAAGTTCATCATCAATACTATAGTTGGTGGATTTTGGTAGTTGGAAATATCCTGTAAAGAGAAAAGAAAGGCACTTAGTACTGAGGCCAGTTCAATGTAGCCACTCTAATGCCTAAGTTAATAAATATGAATAGGGAAAGTTAAATGAGCGACCAGAGGTGTTAGATACTCTTACAATGTTTCTTTCCCGTATTTATAGGTGAATGTCATGTTTAAATTAACAGTTATTGGAATAACCATTGAGACACATAGAAGACTCTTGATTACACTCATTCCTTGAAACGTAGGGAGGGCAAACAGTTATATAATATAATCTTACTAGTGATAACTGTTCTCACCATTTCCCTTGAATTCAAATTAAGAATGGATTTATGTCACTTGGTTAGATGCCGAAAATGTAAGTTACTCAGCTGCTTGGCAGCTGAATGGACGAGTGAGCAAAACTTTAACTATCAACATTTGATAACCCGAGTGAACAAAAATTAACTATCAACATTTGCCCCCTAACTCCTGTATTCAAGGATTTGACAAAGGAAGTAACATTTAATACAATAAAGGTCAACTGGGGAGCAGTTCTTTAGATGCCGAGTATGGTGGGAAGGAAGACAAATTGCATCCTAAATGAAAAGTCACAATTTTCCTTTTCCTGCCTGTCAAGAGACTAAAAGGTAGAAGGTTTGACATTTGTCATCTCAGCATCATTACACCACAGGCCTAATAACTGTCAAAGACTTGATAACCATTGGATTTATGTCTCAAAATATGTGTCAACATTCTGCACCATTATCTAACCAGCGCATCATTACCATTAGAAACACATTTTCAGTTACGAAGATAAACTATCCGTATTTAAGGGATTGCTTAAAATCAAAACAGATTTCTTAAGTTGCATCTAGAAGCTTTCAATTGCCTTTGACATCTCGTCTTTACTCTTTCTCAAATTCTGTGATATTCCTCATAATCAATTAGGTATAGTTCACAACGTAATTTTTTGACTTGTCCTCTTGAATTCCAAAGCAACAAAGACTGAGGCCATTACTCTCCCCCAATGAAGGAGCGAAATGGCATGTTCCTTAGGTAGTTTGGCCAATAACGTAGTAGAGTGATGGGACAAACTCACCCGAATTAATTCCCTTACAACAAATACCTACCTAGTTGATAAGGAAGGAAGATCTATAGCTAGGTATCTATACAATAATATAGTTAATTTCTATGATTCACCAGACAAAGCAGTCAATGCCACCGATAGGGTCCTTGTTTCAAAATACAATAAGTACTAGCAAGACCTTCTAGGGGCATAGAATCTTAGGAGGCCGAGAGAAGAGGAAAGAGTGTGTTTTTTAAGGGAGCATGAGTTCCACATCTATCTCAAATATCTTGATTTTGGACTGTGCTTCCCTTTTTCAACATTCATTAAGCAGTTCTTTAATTATTTTCAACTCACACCAAATATGTTTTCACCAAATACATATCAGCTTTTAGTGGCTTTCAAAATAATATGTAAAGAGGTTAAAGTCAGGGCTACACCTCAACTATTCCAATACTTCTTTACAATTAGGAGGTAACCTAATGGTTGGTATTTTGCCGCTGCGAAGCATGGGCAAAAGTTCATGGATGGGTTAGAGTCTAAGATCCATAAATAGCACGACAAATTTGTATCTATCATATCGAATGAAGAGTTAGATTTCTAGACTCAATGAACTGAGCCAATCCATATAAAGAACATAGAGCTAATGCCAAATGATGCTACTACGACAGAGAAGATTAAAGAAAGGAGAAAGAACAAAATGTTCTTTTAGGATGCTGAAAGAATAATAAGGTGTTATGAAAGCAAAGAGCCGATCTTTTTTAAGAAGGAAGGTATGCTAATGAGTAACCGCCGTACCGAGTATTACTATAAGAGGAAAGCCATTCTCATGACTTGGGGGAAGTATTGTTGCTATTAAGCCTTGCTCGGCATAGAGTGTAAGTTCTTTTTTTTTTTTTACATTAATATTAATATGTTTACTTCATATTGCAAATATGGGTGCTTGTGAGGTGAACCTTGCCAAACTATTAGCTCAAGCCAAGGCTAAGAAGTTAAAGGTTAACAAATGCATAGCCTTTGTCACTACCACTCAGTCAATGCTGTGAAGAAAGTAGGAAAGGAGGGTATGGTGAAGCAAAGGGTGGCTTAAAAGAAGACCTCCCAACTAGCTAAAAAGTGAAAAGGGATCAAGAAGTCTAAGTTGGCCAAGGTTACACAAACTGAGGCACCTCCAGTTGAGAATGTTCCATCGGCTATAGAGCCGAAAAAGGGTAGCTAGAGAACCCAACCACAAAATGAGGTTGAAATCACCATTGCTACCAAGGAGCAGTCATTAGTGGTGGAGGTGGTGCCGAGTACCAATAAGAGATTTAAGAAAGAGCTTATCAGCCAACTACCTGCCAAGAAGTCCAAAGAGTTGGATGAAAGGATAAAGGAGGTCATGCGTAACAAAGCTCTCGACATCAATAGTGTCGAATTCATCCCCAATACATAGGTTAGTGAGTACTTCATCCCATGTTGGAGCCACACCATTTTGCATACTAACTCAACCCTAGGCGATATGATGAAATCTTTGGCCTTGATTAAAGGCATTATTCTTTCCAAGGACAAAGCGATCGCAAAGAAAGACGACGAAAAGGTTGGCGGTTGTAACAAGGCCCATATCATGGCTAAACTATATGATGTAAGTACCTATAGCATCCTCTCAACTGTTGAAGTTGTTCAATTGCTAATACCACCATTTGTTTTTAGATAAGTAACCACGTTCTGACGGCTTTGAATGAGGCAGACAAAGAGATGAAGAAGGTAATGACAACAGTATTCATGTATTTTGCTAGGTCATCTTTAAAATAGTCATTATATTAAATGAAATTGTTGTAGAAAATCGAAGATGCATACAATGTATCTAAAGCCCAGACTGCTGCTGCTGAGAATGTAAGGATAAAGGTTAAGATGGAGGCTAGAAAGTATTAGGATGAACTAGCTGCCAAGAAGTTAACACATTCCTTGGCTATCGATGAAGTCTCGAGCCTTAAGGTTAAGGTTGAAGAGCAGTACAATGAATCTGAAGGCCTAAAAGAGGAGCTATAGAAGAAAAAGGAAGAGTGCTGGGGTCTAGGTCGAACTTTCTACATCATGAGTGAAGAGGAAAATAAGCTCAAGGTGCAAATCAAAGAGTTGGAGACCAACAACACAAAGTTGTGAAGCTGTGTGGTCAAGTTAGAGGAGACTGTAAAGAGAAAACCCTCTATTGGAGAGGCACTAGATATTGTCACTCCCAGTTAGTAATACAAGAGATTATTGCAGAAAAAGTTGTTGGAGGGGGTTTAAGCAGCAAGAGAGGGAATCCTTAAGTTTCACCCCGATTACAATCTCTCTTGACTTAATTTCGCTAACATTAACGACAAAGTCAAAGTTGTGACGAAGACAATGATGAAGAATCAAGCACCAAGACTATTAAGAAGGGTAATAACAAAGCTTGTGCCGAAGATCTAGGAGAAGACAAAGAGTATTTGTCAAAGGAAATCCCCTATGAGTGAAAGGAAAAATCAACCTACTCTAAGGCCTCAAGTACCAAAAAAGAAGTATGCTTTGACGAGGTTGTTAAACTCGTGATTCTATATAAAATCGCTAGAGGATTAATAAAATCCAAACATAAAATCGAAACGTAAAAACGTAAATTTGTACGTACTATGTAAAATAACTTTAAAAAATATAGAGATACTTATATTAGTTATTTAAAACATAAAATACATGATGGAAATACAAAAATGAAGAGATTAAGTTCTTTTTTCACAGAAAATTTTTAATAATATATAATTAAACTTGTACAGAAAAAGAATAAACAAAGTTAAAACTAAAATTTTTCCATTATTTTCATTTTTAAAAAAGACAATGAACTAAAAAGAATCAAATATTTTAACTCATTTCAAATTACTAATGGTATAAACTAAATTATATGATTTTTCTTGTAATCTTTGCTATTAAAACTAAAACCTATGTGAAGTCTATGGACATAAAATAAGGGATTAAGAGAGAGCAAAAAGAAAAAATAAATAAAACAAGATAAGAAAGATGATATAATGCCTTGCAAATTTATAGCTTGTACAAGTTTAGTTATATTTTTTAATTTTTTTAGCCCATTTAACTTAGATATATAGAATCGATAAATCCGCTAAAAAATGTAAGTTTCTACAAAGTTTACATGTAAACTTGATTAAAAATGTAAGTTTTTACATGAAAAAGATTTTATACACAAGTTAGCTTGAAAAGGCTTCCTAATATCGTAAACTCGTAGAATCGTATGAGTATAATCGCGATTTTGACAACTATGTGCTCTAAGAGAGCCCTAGCCTCTGATCTAAAAATTGCTTATGCTCATTATGAGAGTAGGTTGTAAGATTGTCTTGTCCTTGTTATTCTTTGCAAGTAACTCTCTAGGCTGATTGGCTGAGTATTAGTAATCACATCGTAATGAATGAAAAACACCTTCGGTATGTATGATTTTTTCTATTAATATACATGTTTTGCTTCACATGTTCTTATTCTTCAACATATTTTATTTCACACACTAAGTATTTCTCGCCATGTTTTACTTCACACACTAAATTATTTTCGCATGTTATATTTCATACACCCAATTCTTTTAAAATGTTTTATTTCACACGCCTTCCATGCATCTTTTATAGACATTGTTTGTTAGCCATTTGAGACATAGATTAGTAGTATTATTAGGCTATAAGATTAATTTCTGAAGTTCATCAAACACAATAGGCTAGAACTTATGTCAATTCATTTGCTATGCAGTTTGAACTTATTAACTCGTCAGTCATAAATCAATCAAGAAACAAAATAAGACTTCAAATATAATTCTCATAAACAAGTAGGTTGTCGCCTTTCAAACTAGTAGGCTGTCGCCTTACAAAATAAGTGGACATGAATATCATTGAGGCAATTAATTGAAATAGAGTTTCAAATTCACAGCATTCCATACTCGAAGGATGATTGATTCATCTAACCTTTCTAGTTGACAAGCCCCCTCACCAACGACTTCCCGGATCCTACCAGGATCCTTCCAATTTGCGCCAAGCTTTCCTTAACTTTTTTGTGTACCAATTGCTTCCATCTTTTGGCAAACCAAATCCCTAGTTTGAAAAACCTTATGCTTTACTTTTTTATTGTAATACCTAGCTACTCTATGCTGGTACACTACAACCCTTACTCTTGTAATATTTCTAATTTCTTCAATGGTGTTCAAATTTACTATTAATCTAACTTGATTAACCATTACATCAAAATTCTGCATTCTTATATTAGGTAGATCTAATCGAAAAAATTGCTTCCATGCTGTATGCTAACCGGAAGGGGGTTTCCCCAATTGCGGTTTTATGGGTAGTTCCGTACCTCTATAAGACATCCAGCAACTCATTAGCCCATCTCCCCTTAACTTGTTTAACTTTCTTCCTTAAGCCGTATAAGATGATCTTGTTGATAGCTTCAACTAGTCCAATCATCTAAGGGTGTGCTACAAACATATAGTTCAAGTGAATGCCATATTTCTCACAAAATGTTTGGAACTTGTTGTTGTCAAACTGTGGGCCATTGTCCATAATTTTCATAAAAGGAACTCCAAATCTTGATATTAAGGAGTTGAAGACAAATGCCTCCACTTTCTATTTAGTGATCCTTGCAACTGCCTTAGCTTCTACCCATTTTGTAAAATAATCCACTACAACAATGATAAATTATCGTAAGGCTATAAACTTCGGGAAAGGTCCGAGAATATCTAACTCTCACTAAGCAAAAGGCTAAGGATTAAATAGGCAATATAGTTCAGTTAAAGGTGCGTAACTCGGTGCCTCATGCTTTTGGCACTATGGACAATGCCGAATAGTTGTCCTTGCGTCTTCTTTTATGGTTGGCCAATAATAGCCTAGTTGCAATGTGCAAACATACAATGTTTATGCTTTCATGTGGTTATTGCATACGTGAGCATGTAATTCAGATAACACCAGTTAGGCATCTCTTAGAGGAAGGCATCAAAGATAGGGTTGTGATATGCCATGTTTGTATAACTAATCATCTATTAGCATATAATTCACAACTTTATAAACCAATCTTCATGGCTCATTCTTGTCATCAAAGAGAGTAGCATCTCTCAAATAATCTATAAAAGGATCCATCCAAGATTTTTCTTTCAAGTAAGGAGCTAATTCACAGCTTTGCAAAGGAGTGGATAAACTTTTCTGTGGAAGAAACTCGACAAAAAGTTTGTCACTCAAGTAGGGGAATGCCATACTAGCCAATTTTGACAACTTATCGATAATAGTATTCCTACTTCTTGGAACCTTGTAGATTGAAAAAAATTGAAATTCTTCTACGAGCGATTGTACCACCAATAGATACTTGCTCATTTCCTCTTCCCTTTGCCGCATAACTTCCCATGACTTGATTCACCACTAGTTATGAATCAAAGAACACTTCAAGTTTCTCGACACCAATCTCTTTTGCCTGTTTCAATCCAATAATCAAAGCTCCATATTCTACTTCATTATTGCTAGCTGGGAATTCAAATTTTAGAGCATAATTAACCTTAACATTATAGGGGCCTTGAAGAATAAGGCCTGCACCACTTCTTTCTCTGGTGGAAGAATCATCTACATAAAGGCACCATATTAGTTTCTCAGCAATCTCTACACTATCTTCCTTGCTAGTGAACTCGGCCAAAAAATCTTCCAGTACCTAAGCTTTTAATGTTGTTTTGGGTTTATATTGTACACTATAGGCCCTTAGCTCTTAAGCATATTTTATCATCCTATCGAAAGAGTCTGGTTGTTACAATGCTTACTGCAATGGCTGATCGGTAAAGACTATGATCTAGTGAGCCTCGAAATACGGTTTCAATTTCCTTACCGAGAAAACTACTGCTAAATCAAATTTCTCAATTTTCGTGTACTAATGCTCTAACCCTTGTAAGAAATGACTTACATAATAAATGGGTCAATGCTTTTTGCTATCAATTCGAACCAATATAGAAGAAAGAGTTTGGTAGTTAGCTGACAAGTATAAATATAAATTTTCTCTAGAAATGGGTGTCGAGAGTATTGGGGGTGATGCAAGGAATTTTTTGAGATCATTGAAAACTCTTTCATAATCGTCAGAACATTTGAAGTCTTTCAGATTTTTTAAGATTTTAAATAATTCTACACATCTATTCACGCTTCTTGACATAGACTGATTGAGGGCGGCTATTCATCCAATGAGCTCTTGTACTTCCTTGACTGTACAAGGGGATTTCATATTTATTATTGCCTCAATCTTTCTCAAGTTGGCTTCAATGCCATATCAAGTGACCATGCATCCTAGAAACTTTCCCGAAATTACACCAAAAACACACTTCTGTGGGTTAAGCTTCATGTTATATCTCCTGAGAGTAGCAAATATCTCCTCAAGATCAACAAGATGCCGATCCTCTGTCACACTCTTCATAATCATGTCGTTGACATATACTTCGATGTTTCAATAAATCTGTAGTTTGAACATCTTAGTAACAAGTCTCTACTAAGTTGCATTAGTGTTTTTCAACCCAAAGGGCATCATCGTGTAACAATACATTCTAAAATTAGTAACAAATGACGTATGGACTTCGTCCTCCTTGTCCATCTTGATTTGGTTGTAACCTGAGAAAGCATCTATAAAAGGAAGTAATGCATGTCCAGTAGTTGAATCTACCATTTGATCGATTTTCGACAGTAGGAAATAATCCTTATGACAAGCCTTGTTGAGATTCGTGAAGTCTATACACATTTGCTACTTACCATTAGACTTCTTGACTAGTACACAATTGGCTAGCTAAGTCGGATAAGGCTCTTCCCAAATAAATCTTGCCTTTAATAGCTTCTAGACTTCCTTTTCTATAGCTGCTTGTCTCTCTGGTGCAAAATGTTGTTTCTTTTGTAAAATCAACTTTACGCTCCGATTAATCTGGAGCTTATGTACCATAACATCTCTTGGGACCATGCAAACATGTCGGCATTGACTTACAAGAAGTTGATTAAACTTTGCCAAATATCTACTGATAAAGGTTTCCCTATCTTCATTGTTTTCCCACGGTCATCTCCCAAAGGGATTTCCTCAGTATCATTCTTGATAATTTCTTTGTCGACTGACTTACCTTCTAAATAGGTTTCTACTTAAAATACTTTTTCTTGTCTCAAGGCTCTCATGTATAAGGACCTTGCCAACTACTGATCCCCTTTTCATACGTCGACTCCTGTGGGAGTAGGGAATTTGGCTTTGAGATGTGCAGTTGAAGGGATAATGTCGAATAGATGTTGATACGGTCATCCCATGATCATGTTGTATGGGGACTAACATTTGACAATGAAGAAGTCCACTTTATCCTCTACACCATGCTCGTTATCTCCGATCTGGATTGGCAAAGAAATTACTCTAGCTACTAAGACAGGTTGATTGTTGAAGGCATACAAATCATATTTATAAGATCTTAGCTGTACCTTGATCTTGGGTCTCATCTGGTCAAAAGCATGCTGGAAAATGATATCTACCAAACTTCCAGTGTTAATAAGAATTTTCTTGACCACGAAGTTGGCAACTCTTGCATTAATAACAAGTATATTATCATGCGGCCTCTAGATGCCTTCAAAGTCTTCTTTTACAAAAGAGATTGTGTTATCAATCTTAACCTTCTTGCCTTGGATGTTACAAATATAATTTTTAGCATTAGTCAAACTCGAAGAGCTTGACTGGCTTATAGTAAGTCCACCGACAATAGTGTTGATTACTCCTTTGGGTGCTTTGTTGAAATTTCTGTCCCTTGCATCTCTTTCGACAATAGCTAGTTAAGTGTCATTCTTCTGTTCCTCTTGTCTCCTCTAAAACGATCTCTTAATATTCTCATCATCATGTGCTAGGAACTTGCATAAATGCACATGTTGAATTGCATCCTCGATTGCATTCTTGAGTTGGATACATTCATCTGTATTATGGACTTTGTCATGATGGAAATTGCAATACTTATTGGAATTTATCCTTAAGGGATTTTCTCTCATTCTTTCTGGCTACTATAAAATGTTTCTTTGCCTATGTACCTCCATCAATATGTCCAAAATTGGACGATTGTTAGGTGTATGGAACGAATATGTTGGAATCCTTAGTCTCTTTCTCTGGACATTCAAACTTTGCTCATCATCTGTCCCAAGTCTATCTTTTGCACTTCTTCTCTTGTCATTTTTCTTATCTCCTCTATTTTGATCAACTTCTCACTAAGCCTTTATGTTATCTTCTTGTCAAATGTATGAGGTGGCCTTGAACTCGAACTCGGCCAAAGTTTTCGAAGTATTCTTTGTGAGAGACTTGAAAAAGTCTCTATGGGGTTTGACTCCATCTATAACAATGTTGAGGGCCACACTCATATCCAATTCTGGGACTTAAACCATCTTAACCATAAACTTAGCCAAATAGTCTCTAATTGACTCATCTAATCTTTGTTTGATTGTATTAAGGATTGAAGAATCCTTAACAAGAAGCTTACTTGTAAGGAAGTACTAAAGAAACACTTTTGCAAGTTCTTCAAAACAGGAAATGGTGTTTGGTTTCAAATGTTTGAACCATATCCTGGCTGCATTCCTCAAGATTGAGGGAAAAGCTTAACAAGCCATTACATCACTCAAACCGTGCAACTTGGCCAACGTGCGATAGTACTCTAAATGATCTTCAGGATCTTTCATCCCATCATAAGTTTCAAATTGCGGCAGCTTGATGTGTTGTAGTATTACTTCCTCCAATACCTCAGGAGTGAAGGGGCTCTTCTTAACCTAGAACTACTTGCTCATTGCAACAGGGGTGTTGATATGCGAAAGTCCAACATAGTGCACCTGTTACAGTTGCTTCCCTTTGTCAATTCTTTTAGATTGAGGAGCCGAAGGTCCCATCACAACCTTGGCTTGCTTTTTTGATAACGCAAGTGAATAAATTGAGTCATTACTACTCTAAGCATCATGATTGCCATGCTCTTTGTTTTGATTTGGATGGATACTATTATGAAGGAGATTAAGGATCTCTTCTTGTTTTTTGTTTAGTTCTTGGTTTTCTTTAGCCAAGTCAAGGAAAAGTTGCTTGAGCCTAGCCAAATGTTACTTGTCAGTATG
Organism: Lumnitzera littorea; assembly: GCA_024138015.1. Taxonomy (NCBI): domain Eukaryota; kingdom Viridiplantae; phylum Streptophyta; class Magnoliopsida; order Myrtales; family Combretaceae; genus Lumnitzera; species Lumnitzera littorea. The sequence goes on along the minus strand of JAMXBB010000006.1, from coordinate 104,352,532 downwards.
CCTATTCCCCCCTTCAAGGTGTTAGGAGGAAGTATTAGCACTTGCGCTTTGAGTCGTTCTAGTTTTTTCCATATGGGTATGTTTGAGAACTATAGATGGTGCCAAATGTTGTTTGTGGATTTTGGTAGTTAAAAATATCTTGCAAAGAGAAAAGAAAGGTACTTAGTATCAGAGCCAGTCTAATGTGGCCACTCCGATGCTTAAGTTATTAAATATGAATAGGAAAAGTTAAGTGAGTGGTCCAAAGGTGTCAGATACTCTTACAGTGTTTCTTTCTCGTATTTATAAGTGAATGTCATGTCTGAAGTAGTAATTATTGGAATAACCATCAAGACATATGGAAGACTCTTGATTAGACTCCTTCCTTGAAATGTAAGGAAGGCAAACGGTTATGTAATATAACTATGCTAATGATAACTGTTAATGCCATTTCCCTTGAATTCAAATTAGGAATGAATCTATGTCACTCGGCTAGATGCCGAGAATGTAAGTTACTTAATCGCTCGGTAATCGAATGGACAAGTGAGCGAAACTTTGACTATCAACGTTTAACAAGCTGAGTGAATGAAAACTGATTATCGATAAGTACTTTCCACTTCTAGCTTAGGGACATCTCCCTTGATTATCATAGTCCTTTGATTCAGGTACTAAGTAACCACATGTCTGAACCCTTGGCACTTAAGGCACTTGATCTAACGTGTCTTCCTACCAGATCCTTGCCTTTTCTTACATGTTTTGGTCAACATGTCACCTTCTGTTTGACCCTTCTAGTCAGTCCTGACAGCCACTTATCGGACTAGCTCGGTGCTCGGTTGACTTTAGTAGCTTTCCTGGATGGGTTGACTTGACTGAATAGGTCGGCTAGTCGAAGATCAAGTCAGCATTCAGCTCTTTCTCCACCTTTCAACTCGTTGAGCAATTCGTATGGCTTCATCCATTATGGTGAATCATTGGAGTTCCACAATGTCTCAAATGTCATTCCTCAATCCATTAAGGAACCTAGAGACTATCTGTACTGGTGGTTCTTCCACTTCATAGCGAATCATAAGCATTTGGAATTCTTAGACATACTTATCAATAGTTCAACCTCCTTGTCTCAACTTCTAAAGCCAAGTAAAAGTGTCTTATAGATAAGTATCTAGCACAAATCTGTTTCTGAGTATTTTCTTCATCTGAAGTCAAGTATTAATCTCTCTGTATCCTTCTCGTCTCTTCATAGCCTAAATTTCTTCCATTACACAATGGCATATCTAGAGAACTTAACGATAGTAATTTTCACTTTCTTGTAATCCTTATATTGGTAATAGTAAAAAACACGTTCTACCTTCTCCTCCCAATCCAAGTATTCATCTGCACTTCCAGACCCATTGAAGCTTGGAATCTAAAGTTTCACATGGTCAAATGCTCTAGGTACTCGAGCTCGCTCTTCTTCTTCATCATACTCTTCCTCATCCTCTTCATCAGATCTCTTAAGCCAATCCTTCTTCTTACTCATTCACTTACTCCTCCACCTCAAACTTATCGAGTTGAGTTTTGACCTATAGTAGGTTAGGCAGCTTGCAGGGTGTTAAGTTTGACTTTAGCAAGTCAATAAGCCTACGCGTAAACTGCTCGAGTTAAATCCACTAAGAGGTTGGGCACCTCATCAAGTCCCTTGTCCGTATTTTTGGGAGTACCAAGAGATTGTCAACCATGGTAGACAATGCCATTGTTGTCATCCCTAGCACCAACGTTAACACTTAGGTTTGTCATTTTTCTTTGATAGATCTAAACTTTAAACTTCTTGATTATGTGTTATAGCCAACACTATCTCTCTAAATCACACAACACACTTCCTTCAAACCAAAGCTTAACAACTAGCAAACATGACAACTAGACTAACATAGAAACTTACTCTGTTTCACATACGCAAAACAGAGTACAAATAAAACTTCGGAATAAGTACTATAATCTAAATGAAACCTCCGCTCTGATACTAAGATAATGCATACTGTAGCTAAGAACAAACAAGGCTGGTCTCTAAGATGGGTCCAAGCTTGTCAAAAGCTTGAAAAGGGGTAATGGGGGAACGCGCGAATGAATGAAAATGAATGAAAAGTAGGCAAACCTATGAACAACTTCAAAGGATACGACTCATCAGTGGAACTTCCAAGGACTCATGGCAAAACTCAATATAATGCACGAGTTGATCTGATGAGGTTACTCGCCACTTAACCTTATTTAAGGGTTAGGATAAGAGTGAAAGGAGAGTAAATAGACAATGTTTATGAAAGGAAATATATCTAATGTATTAATGATAATCTGATTGTTGTGGCTACAAGTTCAAGGGGTATTTATACCCGAGAAGTTATGGCAACTTACATAAAAGGGGAAAAGGCAAAAAGAGTATTACCCTAAAAAAGTAATATACAAAGAATACAAAGGGTAAAAAGGAATATTCAAGAAAAATAATTATTAGTGTAGTAGATTTTATACATAGTCATGTACACATGGTAGAAATGTATCAGTGATGCTGTTAAAGAACGCAAACAAAAAAGTACGAGCCAATTAGGTGTTCGAGCAGGGGTGTTGAGCAGGCATGGGCTCATTCAAGCAGGAGTGACTGAAGATTTGTCCAAAGCAAATCTCTTAGCCTCTCAGCAAGAGTGATGCCGAGTAAGTATTCGTCTCGAACATGATTGAGCAAGGGTGCAAGGTTTGGCTATTGTCTAGGCATTCTTCAACTCGGCACACAACTTCTAAGAGGTGGATAGTCATATGACTCGGCATATAGAATTGAATGATAGCAAGGAGAAACTCGACTTTAGCAGAAGTCAGCCGGAGCAAGAAGATTCGCTTCACTAAACTCTCTAACCCTTAGGCTTAGCTAAAAGTTAAAGGCCAAGTAACCAAATTTCTATCAAAGAGGCCTACTGTAAAGGTGGCAAATGTGCCTATAAATGGTGAAGAACTAAGGGCTACTTAGGTTGGTGATACTTTACCAATGCAGTTTGTGCCCATAGTTGACCTCAAGGCAGAGATGAGTAGGGGCGCTTAAGCATCTAGTGGCATACACATAATTAGAGAGTGGCCTTTAAAGAAAGCGCATGGTAGGTTTGTAAAAGATAAGTCTTATCATGAGTGTGTTTTAAGTGCTCTAAATTTGTTAGGCAATTCCATGAGCCTATGTAAGTATTCCTCCTCTTATGAGGGGAGCATCCTTGATGGGGTACGTTTTCGATCCTTCATCACCTTTGCTTTTTTATTTATTTATTTATTTATTTTTTGGGTTTATGTCTTCTTAAGCACTCATTTGTGTTGATTGTCTGTTTTAGCTTATACAACAACATCAACAGGAGGTAGGAGAGGAGAATGAGCAACTAAGGATGGAGTTGGCTAGGCTGAGGGCATAGAACACGACATCGCAAGATGAGGCCAACTAGTAAGGGGTCCAAAAGATCAGACCAGAATAAGAAGTTAACTAACTTAGGTCTAAGGCAAGCGTTGCTAAGAGGCATGCCAAGGACTTGGAAGCAAAGCTTGCTGCTCAAAATAGGGAACTGATAGCGACCGAGGAAGAGGTGGATGTAACTAAGTAAGAGGTAATGGTAGCAAGGGCAGAGGTTGAGTCTACAAAAAAGGAAGTGGAAACAACTAGGACAAAGGTCAATGCTATACGAAGGGAGTCAAGGAGGCTCGAGCCAACTTTCAGAAGAGGGAGGAGCCAAGGGATGGAAAGTTTCAAAGTGTTGTTCACTCTTTGTTTTTCAATTGTCATCGTTTGCATTGTAGTTGTTTACTCCTCATTATTCAATTTTTGTGTAAATGGATCCTCAAAGTGTTAGCTAGTTTTCGGCCTTTAGTTTGGCCATGCGATGCTAAGCGTACGCTTGGGAACCCTGGTCCAAGTAGTCGTGCAAGGCCTAGGTTTAGGAGGTTGGGCGTTATAGACTTAGTCTACCTACTCGTCCTATAAGACTCTCAGGTATAGATACCTATTAGATGCTTGAGGTAAAGCTCAAGGCTTGAGTGCTTATGGGTGTAAGTACTTGCAAGAGTGTCCAGACGTCAAGGATAAGAATCAACTCGACTTAATCTAGCATGTTTGTCTTTGTCGATGGATGAGGGGTAAGGCCTAATGATAATTAAGCTAGAATATTATGGTAAACAATAGGTTAGGATGACTATAAGAGTTTCTTTTCATTTCTTTTTTAGAATTATACTAAGTGCTTGTATAAGTTACAAGAAACAGGGCTTGAGATTATCTAAGTTCCATGTTCTAGGAACGGTCTATCCATCCAAGGTCTCTAACCGATAGGCACCATTACCTGCATCCTCTTTGATTCACACGGGGTCTTCCCAATTAGGGGCCAACTTGCCTTGCCCTTTTTGGGTCCCAATGGCTTCAAGCCTTCGGCATATTAGGTCTCCAGGTTGGAAAGCCTTATGTTTGACACTCTTGTTATAGTACTTAGCCATCCGTTGTTGGTACATCACCACTTGAGCCTAAGCAGCACCTTTTAATTTTTTTAATTTTGTCTAAGCCCACTTGAAGAGCCACCTTGTTAACACTTGCATCAAAGTTTTGAGTTTTGCTCATAGGGAGTTCAAGTTTAATGGGGAGAATGGCTTTTGAATCAAATGCGAGGCGAAAGGGGGTTTTACTTATAGTCGTCCTGTACATGGTTCAGTACCCCAAAAGGACCATAGGGAGATGGTCTACCTATTGGCCACTTACTTATTATATCCTCTTGCTCAAGCTTCTAAAGACTATTTTGTTAATAGACTTGACTTACCTATTAGTTTGAGGGCAAGCGATTAAGGTATAATGGAGACGGATGTGATGTTTATTGCAAAATTCCTAGAACCATGTATTGTCAAGCTATTTTCTATTGTCTATGATGAGAGCATGGGGGACCCTAAATTTGGTAAGGATGAAACACTCTATTACTCTCACGGTGATACTAGTAACTGCTTACACTTTCACCCATTTCGTAAAGTAGTCTACATACTAATATGAACTAATGCCCTCCAGATGCTTTCGAGAAGGGTCTGAGAACATCAACTCCCCATTAAGAGAAGGGCCAAGGGCTAGTCATGGGGTAGAGCTCAGAGTTGAGTGCATGTTTCTACCAACTATGACATCATTGTACTAAAGTCTATGCATCCTTTTTCATGATCAGCCAGTAGTATCCAAGATAGAGAGCTCGGATGTACAGGGTTTGGGCTTGAATGTGGTTCCTATATATGTCCGCCTACAACTCTTCTAAGATGTGGAGGCCCTTCTCTTTGCTCAGACAACGGAAGATAAGTAAGTTGTGACCTCGCTAATAGAGGACATCATCTACAACAGTATAGTTAGTCACATTGTACATGAGCCTCTTGGCTTCATTCCTATCTTCAGGTGAAGGACCAATTTTGAGATAGTTGATGATAGGTTCCATCTATGATGGTACTGCTAGTGTGGTGTTGATTTCGAGAGCTTGCTATAAGAGCTCATTAACCATCTATTACTGTACAAATTGGAGGAAAACCTGCTTGTCAGCCTTACATGGTAGCAATGTGGTTATGGATGCAAGCTGGCCATTTACTTCTGTGTTTTCTGTTTGCGGGATTTTGGTGATGCTCTAGGAGATGAAATTTGAAATGAGGTCTCAAACCATATGAAGGTACCTTGCCATAATCTTCCCTTTTGTTTCATATTCCCCCTTCACTTATTGTACTATTAGCATAGAATCTAAATAGACATTAACCTTCTCAACATCGATGTCTATCACAATTTTTAGTCCCATAATGAGAGCTTCATGTTCGACCTTGTTGTTATTTGTAGGAAATCTAAACTTTAGCACGTATAAGACCTTAGTACCATAAGGGCCTAGTAGGACCATTCCCACTCCATCCCCACCCCTACCCCCCTATGTCCACATTAGTATGTTGATGTTGTTGAGTATTTCCTCCTCTTTAGTATATTCTGCAACAAAGTTTGCAAGAACTTGTGCCTTAATAACTTGACAAGGTAGAATTGGACACCATGAGCACTAAGCTCGAGGGAGTACTTAAACATTCATCTTGACATATCTGGCTTCTATAGAAGTGTACAGAGTGGTTGGTTAGTGAGGATGATAATGGGTCATACTTGGAAATAAGGTCCGAAAGTATAAGGGAAAATTTCTTGTCCCAAGTGTATCTAACCTCTAGGCATTGTAGTATGTGATTGATATAGTAAACTAGCTTATTCTTTCGTTTATTAGCTCGGACTAGTACCACAGAAAGAGCTCATTTGCTAACGACCAGATATTAGTAGAGCCCTTCACTAGGCACTAACTTAGAGAGCATAGGTAGGTTCCCGAGAAATTTCTTCAATTTGTCGAAGGTGGCTTCACATTCATTTGTCCCTCTAAACTCTGATGGGTTTCTCAACAACTTGAAGCACTTATCGATGTTTTGTGAAAGAAATTGATTAAGTACAACTATTCTAGCCATGAGACATTAGACCTTTTTTTTATCTTTTATGGAGCCTTCATATCCTTAATTGCTTGAATTTTATCAAGGTTTGCTTCGATGCCACACTTTATACCATATATCTAAGGGACTTGCCAAATCCTATGTTGAAGAAACACTTCTAAGGATTCAGCTTCATTTGGTATTTTCTTAGTGTGTCGAAGGTCTTATGTAGATCTACAATGTGGTTGACTTTGCACCTACTTTGATAATCATATTGTCAACATAGACCTCAACGTTCCTGTCGAGTTGTAGATTGAAGATAATTGTTACCAACCGTTGGTATGTTGCCTTGATGTTCTTAAGGTCGAAAGGCATAACTTTGTAACAATATATTCCAAAGTCAATGATGAAGGAAGTATGAACCTAGTCCTCAAGAGCTATGTGAATTTGATTATAGTCGGAGTAAGTGTCTACAAAGCTAAGTCTAGCATGGCCTAATATAGAATCAACAAGTTGGTCAATTCAGGGGAAATGGAAGCAGTCTATGGGGTAAGCTTTATTGAGGTTAGTGTAGTCGAGACAGATTTGCCATTCATTGTTTGCTTTCTTTACGAGGACCGTATTGGTGAGCTAAGTGAGGTATCACTCTTCCCTGATGAACCGGGCTTGTAAGAGTTTCTACACCTCTTTCTCTATGACGGCTTATTGCTTAGGTGCAAAGTGTTGTTGCTTCTACTTCATGGGGTAAATGTGTAGGTCGACCCACAAGTGGTAGGTAGCCTTAAAGATGTCGATTATCTTGGGCATTTCATCAAGAGATGTCACAAAGACATTTGAGTTAGAGTGAAGGAGAGCTGTAATGTCTTCTTTCTCTTCTTGGGATAGGGAGGTCCCTATCCGGGTGGTTTGGTCAGGGTAATTGCTGTAAGAGATGTTGCAAAGACATTTGAGTTAGTGTGAAGGAGAGCCATAATGTCTTCTTTCTCTCCTTGGGATAGGGAGGTCCCTATCCAACTGGTTTGGTCAGGGTAATTGCCAAATTGGACGACTTCAATCTTCTCTATTGGCTCCCCTCTAGGTGTTTGGGTACTATCGGGGGTAGACTCACTATACATGATTTTGTCATATGGGATGTCACTAAGGTAGAGTGTTTGGGATAACTTATAGTTCTTACATGCAATCTAAACCCCTTAGGGTATGGGGAATGCACATATTAAATTTATTGAGGCTTAAACATTCAGCGATGGTGTTGTAAGGAAACTAGTTGTCAATGACTACAAAATTGATTACTTATAAGGTGATATGCTTGTCATCGCCCAGCCTAATAGGTAGTGTAATCAAGCCTTTAGCTGGAATTGCCTTTCCTCCAAATTCGACCAGGCTCTACTTATAAGGTTAGAGTTCTTCATCAAGTTTGTCATTCATTTTCTCATAGTACAAGTAAAAGAGAATGTCAAATGAGCTACCATTGTCGAAGAACGTCTTAGGGACATTAAAGTATCCAATCTTTGCATTGATGACCAAAGGGTTGATGTGAAGGTACTCAATGTCTTCCTTATAGTTGTCAATGAAGGAGATACTTATGTCTATCCTCAACTTCTTAGATTGAATTGAAAGTACCTCATGCTCGGGTTATGTAGAGTTATCCTTATCTGATAGTCCTAGTCCCCCCCTGTTATTGTTTGAACTTAGCCTCATTGACCCCTACGCTTAGCGTCATTAAGTGAATGTTCTTACTAAGGCTGTAGCTATTGTTGTGGTTCCTAAATTTGGCATCATTGAGCTAGACGGAGGTGGTTTCATTAATCAGTGACAAGGTGGTTAATGCATCCTTTGCAAGCAAGGCCCTCAATTACATTCTTAAGGTACTTACACTCATCCATGTTGTGGTCGTAGGCACTAAGATAATCACAAAATTTGCTTGAGGCGAAGGCTTCAAATGTGATACGAACTGTAACCAAGAATAGACAAAGTCGGTCGCCGGATGGATCCAAGCTTGTAAAAAGCTCAAAAAGGGTTAATGGAGAAAGGTACGAAAAGGGTAAGAAATAAAGAATGAAAACAGTAAGCAAACCCACAAACAGTCTCAAAGGATATGAAGCACCAATGGAACTTCTGAAGACTCATGGCAAAATTCGATATGACGTACGAATTGATCTAATGAGGTTATTCGCCACTTAACTTTACTTAAGAGAAAAGATAAAAGTGATGCTGAGACTAAACAATAGTGTTTATATAAGAAAGAAAGTACTCAAGTGTATTGAAGGTAATATGATGATCTTATAAGTACATAGGTATTTATACTCGCAAACTAGGGCAACTTACCCAAAGGGAAAAAGACAAAAAGGATATTTCCGAAAGAAGCAATGTATATAATATAAAAAGATAAGAATAAATATACAAGGAAACAATCATTGGTGCTACAGATGATACACACGATACTATATACATGGTGATGCTGCATTAGCAAGGTTGTTAAAAGATGCAGACAAAAAGTACAAACGAATGAGTTTGTCCAAGTAGGGATGGTTTAGTCAGTCCGGTCTCTCTCTCTCGACTTCTCGGTAAGGAAGATGTCGAGTAATTGGTCGATTTGGTAAAAGAAAGTAATCGTCAACTTAGCATACCACACAATGTTAAGCAATCATACAGTACGACAGTAAAGGTAACTTGGCAAGGAGGTACTCGGCCTCGACAAGGGTTAGTTGGAGCATAAAGATTCGTTAAGCCGAGCTCCAACCCCTCTAGTCCTCAGGCTCAGCTATGAGTCAGGGTCCCCATAGCTTAATTCCTATAAAAATGTCTCTCTGATATTTAGGGCCCCACGTAATCTCTTACAGACTTCATAGAAGACTTCTCTTAAAGGGCAGTTAAGCGAGGTATAAGTGGGAAAATCAGCAAATTTTTGTTTTTGCCTATCTTGTCATTCCTTCATGGATGAAGGGTAAAACTCTTAGGGACTTGGGCAATCTTTTACAAAAGTGTTACGATACAAGTCATTTTTTAGGCATGCTTAGATGGCATCTTCTCGTGCAACATATTGCTCAATAATGGTCATGAAATCTTCGAAGTTGTCTAACCGGCATAGCACTATGGCCTTAAAGAGTTTGCTATTAGGGTCCAAGTTGTAGATAATGGCCCAGAGGGCTATTCCGGTTTCTATTTTAGGGATGAGGAGTTTGACTTGATTAAAATGCTTGAGGTAAGCTCACAAGGTCTCGTTTGAGCATTAGTACACATTGTACTATAAGGATGAATCTCCTCATAGTACCTTACTATTGAGGAAATGTTGTTGGAAGTGAGTGGCAAGGTCATCAAAAGAGTGGATAGAATAACTTGGAAGCTGATTGAATGATACTAAAACTACTTTAATAAGTATGCTAAGGAATGCTTTGCACATGATTGCATCGAAGAAGTTATATAGGCTCATCATTATGCAAAAATGTGCTAAGTGGTCATATAGCTTACTTGTTCCGTTGTATATGTTTAAGTGAGGAAGTTGCATACCTTGTAGTAGAGTTCCTACTAATATGACTGGGATGAATAGACTTTTGCTTTCTACTATGTCCGATTATTGAGTAGAAGACTTAAGGCATTTTTTATCTCGAAGGCTGGAGGTACGTTGAATATGCTCATCAAGCTCCCCAACATTCATGTTGTTCAAGTGCTTAAGTAAGTGTTTAGGGGAGACGTTTCACTGCAACCTGCTGGTGCCTGAATATGTACTTGGGTGATGTGCCTTACTGTAATTTATATCAAGCAATCATGCAGATCATACGGATGGGGTTGCTCAATTTGAATACAGTCACATAAGCACACGAGGTCTAGTGTTAGTGTGGGTAAACACCTGGGGCACTTGCTGGGTTAGTTGAGAGAGCTCGTAGCAATGTCTTTAAGGTTATCCCGGTCGTTGAGATGAGCTTTTTCTTTAATTTTTTATGTTGTTGTCAATTGTTATCGTAAGTTAACATTATCTTGAAGGACTTTCATATTAATTTCTATTAACTCATGGAAAATTTCCTTCATCTATTCCAAGTTTGAGGGTTGTAAGTCCGTCAATGGCAACGATAGGTTTATTGTAGATTAATCATCGCCACCTAGGAGTTGCAAATGAAGGTGTGTGTTCTTACTTCAAACCATTGAGGATGAGTTTGCTTAAAACAATGGGTGCCAAATGGTGATTGTTGATATCATGGGTATGACTCCTAGGTGAACTATTAGTAGTCCGAAAGTCAAGTATGGTGGAAAATCTACAAAAAGGCCCTTATGGCATAGCTATTGAGAACCCTCTTATGCTTAAGTTAATAGAGAGAGTATTAGGGTTTTGGTGAATGAGAGAAAATGAGAGAGTTCCTAACAATGTCTAAAGATCCTTTACCTGGTGGCCTTTCTCCTATTTATAAATTAAGGGATCTGACTTGCTTGAACATATGACACTAGGGGATTGGCTATAGTGAAATCCAATGAAGTGATGCCATCAATACGAGAATGGGCTTCTACCTTTTTTACCGGTTGGTAAAGACTTGGGGGTAGACCTATCTCATCAGTAGAAGGTAATCACCCTAAGTTAGTGACTAAGTTGTGTATCAGATAATCATTCAATATTTAATAATGAGAGAGAAAGAGATGAGGTAGGGAAGGTAAGTCTAGTCACATAGGTCGGTAAGCTCCTCGAAGATCGTGCTTGAAAGAGAAATGAGCTCTTCTTCTATGGTTAGAGAGTAAGGATGGAGGATCACTAAAAGGAGACTCCTAGAGTGCACCGGGTAGGGCTCGAGCAAGGCAGGTAAGGCTTAGGTATGGACCAAGCTATTCTTTATTCAAGGTGGTAAGACCTTAGTGCTGCACCTGCCAAGCTCTTTTGGTAGGCTTAGGCCTTTAGAGCCTCAAGCTAAAGACCAACCATTAACATTGATGATTTTCCTATTCTTTTTCTACAAAAATCATTATTATCTTTTGGAAGATGAAATTTTTTATTTCTTCTCCACATGGAATTGAAATTGAAGTAATGGGACAATTATACCCTTAATTAATAAGAAAAATTAAATAATTTTTAGTTCATTTAAAAAAAGAACCAGTTTGGAGCATATTAGTACTTTAATTATAATCCTAATTTAATACTGTAACTAATAAGGCTATATAAAGTAAATATTAGAATATAAATTTTTAATTATATTTCTAACGATAGTCATTCTTAAAATATAATTTTTCCATTCCCTATTTATTCAATCGTAGAAAGTAAACATAAATTAATGTAATAAAAAATATAATGATTAAATGGTTGAACCAAAAAATAACCCATGGATACTATACTTTCAAAGAGACTTGGAAGAATCTAAGATTATAGAGTTGGAGCTTAGGCATAGCTACCTTAGCAAACTATTCTTGGTACCAAAAAATTTTGGTTTTTCTATGTCATGTTTCATATACAAGAATGGCTTAGAAATGTAATTGAATGAGGAGCCAAATGGTAAATCCTTTCATATATTTAGAAATATCTATGGAATGTAATGTAATGAAATAAAATAAAAAGAAAAAATATGTATGTAGTAATAAATATAAAAAATACTCTTAAATATTGAATGTTATAATTAAATTAAAAGTTAAATAATTAATTTGATTAATAATAATAAATGTAAAAGGGATAGAATCATCGATTCAAATTTCTCCTTAAAGTCGGAATGGTCAATTTTATATAATCGCGATTTCGATTTCTAAATATACATCTAAACATACGAAAAGGAAATAAAATCTAAGGTCCCTATTTTATTTTAATTCATCTCAATGTATCAAACATGATATAAAAAGTAGATACTTTGGACTTTGAGAGATTGGAATTCCCACAAAAATTAATTCTAGTTGCAATTCTTGTGCCTTTCCAAAGAACTATTGCGCTAGCAGCTACCTGATCATCATACTTTAAGTTAAAAACCTATTAAAATATGATTTAACATTGGGTCCAACGAAGAAATATCTTGCAGTGGAAATATTAGAACCATGTAAAGTTGACCTTGATTGCCACAAAAACAATTGATTACATTTGTACGTGTCATCTAAACGTCTGATAAAGTGCAACGGAAAAAAAAATCAGGGATATACATTAATCCTGGTCTAGGTTGCATTCTTGTATGATATATTTTCTAGTTAATTTTATGAATCTGATCGAGTAAAATTTCGAAACTCAATCTCAACTCAAAATTTGCAAATAATTCATTAGGATCGTTTAAAGCTCTAGTCCCGGTGAAACTCGATCGTGCTTAGTAGCTTGAAGTAAAGCTTTCGGTTAATTAAACTTAGAACAATTTTTTTAACCCTACTTGAAGTCAAATTTGATTGAATTGCTTATATTTACTAAATAAAACCAAGTAATATTTTATTTACATATTAAAATATAATACGAGCAACAAATAAGATTATAAGCCCAATTTAACGAAATAGTTTGAATATATTCATGTCGAATTCAAGATTATCACTAAGGGAATCCATATAGCCTATGAGCCAAATTGACTCACTTACGATGAACAATTTTGTAGAGGAATTGCACCTTTGGTGGGGGGTTTTGGTTTGAAGTGGCAGGGAGAAGGAATACATAATTTTAAGGACTCCAATGCATAGGTAACAAGCGAAATAGTTTAGAGCATATGGGTTAGATCTTTGTTTAGGAACTTATTTGATCAATAAGATTGAAGGTTGATAATATAATTGTATTTCTCTAATCTTCACATGCATCTAAATGGTGAAGTATTGATGAATATTTACTAGGTCTTGGATTTTATGATATCTACTTGATTGTCTTGTTGGTTGACAAACGAGATGAGTCTACCCATTCATGATTCTATGAAGGACTTGCCATTAGACTAAGACCCATGAACAACCTCAGTAAGTGCATAAGGTTGTTGAGAAAGGTTAAGGGTGGATTACATAGTTTTAATGGTACCTATATCTGTTTGAAGTACACCAAACTAAATCTTTTTATATTATCTTAGAATATGGATTCAATTTCTTAAACCCTAATGCTAACCTAAAGGATCAAACGCAAATTGCTACATAATTTAACTCAAAGAACAAAAAGGACTAAAAGAAAAGAGAGAGAGAGAGTGTGTGTGTGTGTGTGTGAAAAACCATTAGTACCAGCGCTCCCACCACAATTTGTCTCATTGTTCCTGTTAGCTGTGGGCAATTACACAGGTTTGTGGCTGAAGAAGGCCTCTTCTCGCTTTGGGGCCACATTACGAATTAAAAACATGAGTGCTCGTGACGACAGTGTTCTGCTTCCTCTAATAGAAGTGGTCCATGATTTCTTTATCAGGTGAAATTACATGGTTCGATTTTGTGCCTGCGTTTTCTTCATCAATTTGATTAATGGACAGACATTGACATGAAATCATGACATGTCGGTCACTTCTACTTTGGCTTTTCTTGGGGTATACATTGTGGATAATTCATTTTAATTGACATCATTCTCAGAAATATTTTCTGAAGTTCCAGTAATAAAAGTAAAAAGTGGGTAGGTCCGATTATACCTAGATCTTCCAAATATTGTTTTACATATAGAAAATTAAGGTTTTTATATGAAAAGTAAAACCTGCATGTAAGCCATTTTTTTTCTAGGGGTGAATTTTTTATTTGATGTTTAAACTTCATCTATTTTATAATCAACTACTTGAAGTTTAAGAGTATCATTTAGTACTTAAACTTCATCCATTTTTGTAATTTACTTCTTGAATTTTGTCGATTTTTGTAATTAACTACTTAAAATTTGTATGTTTTTGCAATTAACAACCTAATTGTGGTACTATAAATGACTTAAAAGTTTATAGGTGGATATTATCACTTTCAAACTTTAAGTATTTATATTAAAAAGACAAAGTTGAAGTACAAAATATGATAACACTTTCTCCTATGTATTAAAAGTTTAACAAATGCATCTTACCTATATTTTTTATCTCAAATAATGACTAAGTTATATATCTACTCAGAATCTATTAGATATATCTAATTCAATTTTCCAAGATTAATTGATCCACAAATTATTGATTACATAATTGTATTCAATATTTTGTGTATAAGAAGTTACTCTCTAAATTAGATATAACAAATAAAATGTTAAAGAAAGATGCATTAAATTTAGGTGAATTATTATAAAAGAATAGTGTAAAAAACCATATTTAAGATAAAATAAATTCATCGTAATGCAATGGTAATAATACGATAATCCTCTCGTGATCTCAGAGAACTCGACAGCTCTTACAAGTCTTAGAATTTCTACTATCTCATGCACAATTTCATATACATAGTAATGTAAGCATATAATGTGTGTACAAAAACTCTAAACCATAATACCAATAGGAAGACACTTAAACATCAAGAAAGAACCAAATGGGGCGTTGTCGCAGCCCAACGCAAGCCATGCTCAAATGCTTAAGGCTATTGGTGGAATCCCATAAGTGGCGGCCAAATCCCACCCTTCCAGTGGGCAGTGGCACCATCTGGTTGTGGCAATCAGTTGAATGCGCACGAGCGACCCCCACCCCGCTTTCATCGTTTTGCTATTTTTTTTTTTTTTTTTTTCATATGTTCATAGTTTGTAATCCGAGACATGTGTGAACTCAAAGAGACAAACTCCACATATTTTTATCTACCTTTATGGAGCAGTGGAAATTGGGAAATCAAAATTTTAAAGACCATGAAGGGAATAGACTAATTATTTCCTTTTAGCTTTTTATTATCTTATTTACTTGAAAAATGAGTGAAGAATCTTAATTCTTGTAACTTTTATAATTCTACTTTATTGTAATAAATTTTTTAGTCCTTTCTTCAGTAGGAATAAAAAGTTCAAATAGTAAGATAATTGTATCCTCATTAATACTAAAATAAATGACTTTTTTTTTATTTTCCAAAATGACTAAATGGTGGTAAATTGATATTTTCAATTATATTTCAACTTAATACTACAATTAATGAAATGAAATAAACATTGCAATAAATATTCCCTTCAATAAAAATTTACAAAATGAGTACTGAAATAAAAATTGTTAATCTGTTTCTGATATTTCATAAGGACTAAGTTTTTTTATTTTCCAAAATGACTAAATAGTGGTAAATTGATATTTTCAATTATATTCCAATTTAATACTACAATTAGTGAAATGAAATAAACATTGGAATAAGTATTCCCTTCAATAAAAATTTACAAAATGAGTACTGAAATAGAAATTGTTAATCTGTTTCTGATATTTCGCAAGGACTAAGTTTTTTTATCTCCTATGTATTCCATTTTGAAGTGTAAACCAAATATATAAATTGACATTAAGGGTGTCAACATCCAGTTATACCGACATGCAATTGGTCTACCTGAGAGTAATTTAAACCCAGGCGTATCATAAAAAGGAAACAAAAGACTATTGAAAAAAAATGCACAGTATTAATGAACTTGCATTTGAAGTCCATAGTTAGGATTGGTTTCATAGTTCCAACCGAGAATTAAAGTTACCTCTTAAACTATCTTCTTATTTATATATCTATTCATTTATCTGTTTTCCAGAGTCTTAAAATTATGTTCATGTGCAATAAATCTTATAAACTATTAAAGCAAAACTCCATCTCATAATAACTTTTGAAAATATACAACTAACTTTCAAAATTGTTGCTAGGTCCAATAGTCATTTCCATTTATAATTCGTTTAGGAACGGATTTAGGGTTTTAGTAATTTTTAAAGAATTATTCACGCTTTTTTTTAAATGTTATGAGAAAGTGTAATTATACACTTTAAAAATTTTGAGTTTTCACATTCACTTGATTGGCAGCTTGGGATATAGTTGCACTTATCCCTTTTGAAAATATATAAATAACTCTCAAAATCATTATTAAGCTTGATAATCATTTCTATTTATGATTCTTTTAGTGAAAAATTTAGGATTTTAATAATTTGTGAAGAAATTATTTATTTACTTTTAAATGTTACGGAGAAGTACAATTACACAATTTAAAAATTTTGAGTTTCCATATTCACTTTGATTGATAGTTTGGGGTATATTTGCACTTATCCCGTTAAAAATTGCTGACGACCAATAATCATTGAAAAACTTGGGTTGGTAAGACCTTTTCTACTTGGTTTATTACATTATCTGGTGGTGGTGTTTTCAGGCGTCAAGATTATAATGAGTGAGTCCAGAATACCCGCCTAATAAAACAACCAAACAGGCGTAGTACCCTAGCTCGGTCGCTTAATTGGATAATTATCATCACACATGAGTCAAGGATAATTTTCTAATTTACATAATTTCTGAAATTAAATTAAACTATATCCTACAATGAAACAACATATATGGATCCTGGCTCCATTATCATGAATATATAAACGTAGCGGTAGTTTTACTTAAAAAACTAAAGGCCTACTATTTTATAATGTTAAATAAGTTATTTAATTAATTTTTACATATATATATATAGTTTCATTCTCTTTATTTTGGTGCACAAACATTATGAGTGCATCTCTTTGTAATAAATAAAATATATATACAAATTCACAAACACAATAATTTTATATCTCGCGAGTGCAACTCTACACATAACAAAAGAGGACAATTTGCAAGCACAATATTGACTCGACGGCCACCATCACAACTACTGTATCTCTCTCATGTAAAGAAATAGCCACCATTCTCTATTAATTCACCCATATTCAATTGTTTATTATATAATGTTGAATCAAATAGGATATTTGGACTAATAATATAAATCATATTGATAATTGATGAGGTTGTTTTGGATTTAAAGTGCTATGGAATATAGGAAGTGATACCATGAGGGTTTTTTTTTTTGCTAGAACTAATCTAGATTTTTTTTTCTTGTTTATAATTTACAAAACACACAATTATAAGAAATATAACAAATAAAAAGCAAAAGAATTAATTCTTGAATTACCCTAAAATAATAGGGATAAACACCATGACTATGACTAAACGAATCCATTGTAATGTACAAAATTGATATAACGATTCTTTCACAATCTTAAATCATGTGCCTTTTCCTAGGAGTTTAGAAGTTTCTCCTACCCCTTATTCTACTAAATATAAATACATACTTAATAGCTATAAAGTATTTTTGCGAAAACCAATACTGTTAGGCCTGACTTAAATAGTTGACTCGAATATATGAGGAGGGTTAAAAGTTTAAGAGGTAAAACCGAGTTCAAATGGATTGGATCGACTTTATGATTAGATTAGGTTAAACTAAATTGAATCGTAAGGGTTTGCTCGGATTTGACTATACTAACAAAAACCTCAAACCCAAACACAATAAATTGAGAGTAACTTTGACAACATAAGTCTCTTTGAAGACATCTTATAAAATTGGAACAAAACTTTGATAGCATAAAAACACAAAATAGGACTATAAAATGCCAAAAGTTACCTATTGAATCCCTTAAATTACTGGTCATACGCATTAGATCTTGTCCAACTTAAGTGTAACTTTATCTTCACATGACTTTTTAAAATATGTAAACGATATCGGATCATTATTAATGCAAAAAAATTTTCGTTTTTTGTAATCTCTTCTAGATAACGATCTACAGTTCTTCTAATGGTTTTTGAAGGTTATTTATATACTTTTAAAAGCCATAAGAAGATGAATCTCTGAGGACCAATGATCTCTCTTTTCAATTATCGCATTAAAAATAGCCAAGGACCAAAATACAATGATCACTAAAAAGTTCAGGTTGCTAAAAGCTTCTCTTCATGGTTTATTACATCATCTAGACTCTAGTGGTGGTGATTTGACATGTCAAAATTATAAAAATAAGTAAGTCTAACGTGAATATTATCTACGGCCTAATAAAACAACCAACAGGCCTAAGGCCCTCGATAGGTCTTGGTTTGCTTAATTATTGGACAATTATATCATCACGTACACATGATTCACGGATAATTTTCTAATTTACATTATTGAAGAAATTAAATTAAATTATATTATATTATCCTATAATAAAAGAACACATATGGATCCCTACCATATCTTAGCTGCAATAAAGTTGATTTTTTGTAGTGTTTAAATATAAATATGATAACAAATATAACTAAATGAAAATATGTATATGTACATATGTGATCTTTCATATAATTAAACAAAACTTCCAATTTAACTCCTACGTTATACACTATATAGTATTCTAATGATAAGATATAGAGGTATCCATAGTTACAAAGAGGAAATGTTATATAGTGGTAGTTTTTTAAAAAAAAAAAAATCACGGTATTATCTTATAATGTTTACGCAATTTATTTAATACGTGTAAAACTGTTACGACGTCACAGAGCATGCCTCTACAGATCCTATAAATATATAGACACTAAATTAATGTCGAAAGCATGTAAGTGATCTGTAATGATTAAGTGGTTTTGGTCAATCAACATATCCACTTTAAGATCTCCAAGCAATAAAACATGGCCGATTTGCCAAGATTCATTTGTAAGTATACAATAGACAAAACGGATAATCAATTGACTATAATTTCCTCTATTTCTGCATTTTTTCTTTCTAAGAAAAAGTAGTGATGAGTTGAAATAACGACAACGTGCTTTTCTCGTAGCTACAAAATACAAAATGAAGACTTAAATATAGTAATAAAATTATTAAACTCGTGATTCTATTTGAGAATCTGTAAACTTAAAATGTAAAGTCAAAACATAAAACTATAAGTTTCTACAATATATATAAAATAGCTTTTGAAAAGATAAAAAAATTAAGTTATTTCTTCATAAAAAGTTCTTAATATACAATTTAACATGGACGGAAGAAGGACATACAAAGTCGAAGCTAAAATTTTTCCTTTTATATTTTTTTGGAAAAAAAGTAATGAATTAAAAAAAAAATTCAATTTATTTTAAGTCAATAATGGTATAAACTAAAGTAAATAGCTTTTTTTCTTTTAAACTTTTTTGTTAGAACTACAACCTAAATAAATGTTAAACTTCAAATAAGGAATTCGGAAAGAGTGAAAGAAGGAAAAAAATAGTATAGGACATAGAAGATTACAAAAGTTACTAATAATTAATGATTTGTAGATGCTTCATTGTTTTTCTTTTTTTAATTTTTAGCTCATTTAATTTAAATATATAAAATCGATAAACTCAATTAAAAATATAAATTTGTATTGAGTTTAATATATAACTGAATTAAAAACATAAGTTTTTATACAAAAAAGATTTTATACTTGAGTTAACTCGAAAAAACCTCCTACAATCATAAATTCATAAAGTCACATAAGTAAAAACATGATTTTGACAACTATAGAAAATAAGATCTACTATTGCACAGCAAATCACAAGAAAATAAAATAAAATATTCTTATTTTGATTTTATAAGACTCAAACTTAAGTATTCTTGTATCTTAACCATTAAACCGATAATAAAATTTAGTTATTTTCACTACTTACTAAATTCACCCACAATATTCATTATCATTTTCATTAAAAAGGTCTACTATTATCAAAAAGTGCAAATATATAAAAAGTCACCTTCTTAATTCTTAACACAATAATCCTACATCCCGCCATTGCAACTCATCAACAGTAATAAAAGAAGACCAACCAGTAAGCACACTAATGACTAATGACATGGCGGCCGTGTTCTCTCTCATGAATCTCAATTATTATGGACCCAACGGCGATGACGACTTCTAATCAGTTGTCATGACCTGATCACCACCACCGTCGATGATCTGCAAATCCCTCACCAGCCCTCTCAATCCCGCGGCTTCCTCCTTTAACCTAGCGTTCTCTTGAAGAGCCGCGTTATGAGTCTCGGAAGCCTGGTTCAACCTTTCAAGTAAGTCATGATTCTCCGTCCTAAGTCTCACCACTTGCGACCATAACTCATCGAGGTGTCTCTGTTTCCTCATCCGGGATCGCCGAGCAGACTCTCGGTTAGAAATCATACGCCGTTGCTTTCTTTCATCAATGGCTTCGGCTTCGTCTGAGGTGGTGGAGGAGTTGCTGAGACAGGAGAACGATGACGAAGACGGTGGAGGCGGTGGTGGCGGGGTTAGAGTAAAGTCAGGGTAACTAGGGTTTAGGATCATGGCTGGATTATTGAAGTGGAGTGTTGATAGCAATGCATTGTTAGGGTTAGGGTTTGAGATGGTTATGTGTTGTGATGAAGAGATTAATTTGTGGGTGCGGTTGCATGGTGTTCCTGCATGGATTGTCGGAAACATGGTTTTCTTAACGTGAGATAAGAGGGTGAAGGTTGATGAAATTAAGGTATGGATAGTTAGATATAATATGGTTTTGTTTTTGTCTGAAGGAGATGAGAGTTTTATAGGATAAGGAGTGAAGAGGAAAGTACTGTATAGACACTGCATCAAAGGCTTACTCCATGTTCAAGGGTTAAGTTAATAATTGTATATATAATGGCTTGAACCATATTTTGCAGTTGTAAGATATATATATATACTATCTCAGAAAAATTTGAGATAGTATGATATTGGGTAGGACCGTTCAGGAATAAGTATAAAATCCAGAATATATATATATATATATATATATATATATATATACTCTAATTTTTACATCTTTTTATTTCATATATATGTGTTTTTCCTTTTTTAATTAATTAGTTCCATATAATCTGATTTCTTGCACTTTTCGCTTTGTGTACTTATATTCTTAACTTTCCAGTTGCACAACTCGAATTTTCGCATTTTTTACTTAATATGTGCGTTTTTCTAGTTAATTCCAGTGTTGAGATACGATAAACGGCCATTCCAAGCTAATAATGTTCTGAGTGAGATAGAATTATGAAACAATAGAGTGGTAAATTATAAACAAGGATTATTTTGCCTCGATATAGGGCATAGTATAGTATGACGTAATGAAAATCCTATAATTAAGGGCACTATCGTCTTTTGGCGTTGTGTATTTTTCATACCTTTTTCAAGCTTCCCATCATGAAGTTGATGCAATTTTCTTTCGCATGCATCGCCTTCATATCATACGTGAATTTGTCTCCGCTTTTTAGCCACTAAAACGACCCAACTTTTCTTGCCTTTCAAAGCACGAACTATTTGTTTTTCTTTGGGGACATCACACTTTGCTGTGATTGGTTAAAAGAGGATAAGCTCATCACCACATACAATTTCTTTTTTAGAGCTACGTCATCTTTACTTTACTTTACTTGATTTAATGATATCTTTATATGTATTTGCAATTAATAATGTAATTTTATTTGCAATGAAATAGAGGATTCAGATCCATTTCACTAAAAACTTAATATTTATTTTATTAGACTATAAGGATTTTGACATGTATTTTAAGAGTTACATATATGTTATCATGTCTGCTTAGGTCAATTATTTTTATATGGTCAAGCCTATGTCAATTCATTGAGGCTATGATAATCTAGCTATCATATAGATAAACCGGTTTATTTAATAACAATACTTCAACATTTTTTTTTAAAAAGAAACTTTCCAACATTGCTACATCATCTATCTCTCCCTAGTCTCTTGAAAAGAACCCAAAGATAAAAAACCTAAGTTGTAAAACTCTTAAGTATTATCTAGAGGTAAGCAAGTAAGCGAGTAATCGTAGTGTATAAAGTATCTGTCTATACCATACTCGATCGGGTAGGTTTTGAGCAGGATAGGTTCTGAATAATAATTTCTCAAAACTCGCTCGCACAAGACTGATATGAGTATGATGTCTTCATTCCCCATACCACCCTTGAACTTATACTTTAAGGTACATGAGGTATAGGTTCTAGGATATCCTGTATTTATCTTATATAAATTATTAAATAATATTAATGAATGAAAAAAAAATATTGCACTTTTTTTATAAGAAATATCTCTTACTAAAAAGAAAAACAAAGGGCCAAAACCATAAGATAGAATCATAAACTTAAGAGCTACCTCTTAGTTGTACCTCTTGAGTCTTAATAACACCTCTCTCTTTCTTCTATATGCTTCATTTTCCTTCAAATTCTTCTTCTCAATTAACTAAGTATTAACCCTAATCCAATAACATTGTACAAATAAATGAGGATATTTACAAATATATACTTAAAACAAATGCTCATGTATAAAAAACAATCTTTTCATACATAAAAAAAACATTACTAGAATTTAGTATAAGAAAAGGTGTGAAGTTAAAATTTATGGGAGAATAAGAAACATTTACAGATTCTACAAAATATATTATAGTCTAAGTTTTATAGGATAAAAGATCCAAGATGGTTCTAACATGCTACAAGGTAAGTTCTAATTCCAAAATTTGCGAACTTATATCTATAGAGTAGGGTAGGGTATGAGACCCCGTATACACTCACCCATAGTGTTGGTTGTGCCCAACATTTCTTCCACCTCCATTTTCCATCTTTTCCCCATTTTCCTTCCACCTCTACCCTATTAACCTAGCAGATTTCTTCTTTCTTGAAGCCACACCACTTGCCCATTGTTGCTTTCCTTGTTTGTTAACACTCGCTTTTCATCTTTCCATCTTGCTGCTATCTCATCATCTCTTCATCATTGCATTGTTTTCCTCATTCCCATTATGATGCTCATAGTTACCACCTCCTTATCGCAACCACTAATTCATTACTGATGCTCTTCTCACACTACTATCCTCTTAATCAATTGCTCTATCTCCACTCTCCCTCTAGAGTAAAAGTAAGTGGATTTGCTTTTCTCCCCCAATTTAGTTTGCCTTTTACCCTTTATGTGGTTTTAATTTTCTTGTAAGTGAATCAATTTTCATTCTCATTCAAGAATTTATTTTTGTAAAAAGGATGTTTTAACCTCTAAATTATAGATGTTTCCATTGTAAATTAGGTCTATGGTCCCCCATCTCTTAATTTGGTTAATGGTTACTTATTATCTTGTGTTTTGATGTGAATGAAGTTTTTCTTCTAGCTAAAAATATAAAATAAAATACTTTTGAACATTGATTATATAATTTACAACTGGAAAAAAATAAACGAGTGCATAAAATTATGAAAAATGTTTTATTTGCTTTCTTAACAAGTTCCCTTAGCACTAATTAACATTTTCCTTTTGTAAAATAAAGTTACCTTACAAGTATATTCAAATAAGGTTTTTATAAGCAACTGGTTCAAACAAAAATACAAGTGTTGGTCTAAAAGGGTTACCTAACACATTAGAGAGTATAACAAGTTTAACTGCATAAAGGGGTAGCCATAAAAAAGTAAAGCATAACAGATTGACTAAGTAGTGCAAATTTATTGGCCTTATGATATAAGCAGAGAGCTAACACATTTCATAGAGGCATTTGTCAAGAGTGCTCCTATGTGGTACTTAGACACTTTAGAGGCTATGTGACAATGCTAAGTCAACTCAAACTTGCAACTTGCAGGTTTAGAGAGAAAAATGTTTGTAGACAAAGCTTTGAGAAGAATGATTTTTACTAAGAGAATGGATTATTTGTAACTCATGAAAGGTCTCTATTATACTCCGACTTCATCTAATTATGATCTAATGCTAGGTTTACCTTAGTTGTCAAGTTTAAGTACAATATGTTGGAATTTCTTAATAATTCCAATGGAAGTAAAAAGTGGTAGAATTTTTAATTAAAGGGAATGAATGCTAGAAAGGGCTCAAACTATAAAGGGTAGACACTCTCTAAATTATTTGCTCAACCTTATTGCAATTTACTTGTGTAATTTTATGCTATTAGCTATAAGAATATAGATGATCTTAAGAAAGTGGAGATTGGATTAAGTCCCTATATAGTGAATGTTTTAGAGGAATATTATGACCTATTTAAAGAACCTAATTCTTTACCACCTAGATGAAAGCACTTGCAAGAACAAGCAAGTCTTACTAATTTAAGACTTATAGGAATTATGCAACTAAAAAGTTAGTTCTTGAAGATATGTTGAATGAGTTCAAAAATAAAATCATACAATCAAGTCATAGCCCGTTTTCATCTCTTGTAAGGCTTGCTAAAAGGTATAATACATGGTGACTGTATGTTGACCATAGGAAATTGAATAAACTTATAGTTAAAGACTAATTCCTATTCTCATTGTTGAAGATTGGTTTGAAGAATTGTTAATTTCATATTCCTTTATTAAGTTGGATTTTAGGTTAAGGTACCACTAAGCACATATGCATTCTATTGACGTGTATAAGATGGCTTCTATGACCCATGAAGGAGACTATGAGTTTCCATGCCCATTGGCCTAACTAATATGCCATCAACATGTTAAGGATTGATGAATAGTATTTCTAAGCCCCACTTGCAAAATTGTTCCATATAGCAGTAACATGGATGAGCATGAAAGGTAATTTATACAAGAGTATGTTGCATTGACAAGGCCTTTAATGCAATTACGGGGTAAGATACTCTCAAGTAGCTAAGGGATTTTAGGTTATTATATTTTTTAATAATATACTTAAGTAGTTCATATGAGATAAGAAAGGCATCAAATAGCCTTCTCAAGTAAAGCTAAACCACCTAAATAGTAAGGGCTTTTGATTTATGGTAAGGAGATGCTACACTTACAAATGCGAGTCATTACTTGTTAGGTCAAATTTTTAGGTAAAGACTAATCATCAAAGTTTCGAGTACTTACTTAGAGTAAGGAATAGTAGTCGCTAGTCAGCAAAAAAGTCTCACTGAGTTTCTTAAAATGAACTATAAGATTTAATATAAAAGTGTGCAATATGATTTGGTGCTAATACTTTATCTAAAATAAAGAAACCCGAATTATATGTTGTTTCTACTATTGTAACCGTGCTAGATATAAAGGAGCAATTGATTGTAAGTTAGGGAAATAGTAAAGAGTACACTAATATAATCACTAAGTTGAAGTTAAAGACGGATGGTGGTTATTTTATGTGAGGAAATTATGTACTTTGTAGAAAGGGAAAAATTATGCTTGGATCTCGTGATGGGTTGAAAAGGCAACTAATGGAGTTGTGTCATGATTGTCACGCCCCGAAGCGGCAGAGTCGTAACAGCCCCGCCGTGTAAACCACCCTAAGATAGAAGTTGGCCTCACAACCGCTATCCTAGACCTGATCTACACAAGGCGTCCACAACTAACCCGCTTTGAAGTAGACAATTTGTAATTTAAATAAATCATTTACCTATAAAAGTGAGGAATTATATATATATGTTATCATTCAATTATTGCAGTTAAAGTTTACAACATTTCTCCGTAATATATTCCCTAGTTGTTACATTATTCAAAATGGAAAGTAATTCTAGAATAAAAACTTAAACCTTAAAATATGTGTTTATTCTTCACATGTTTTTCCTCACTCCCCAGGATCCAGCAGTTGCTAGCTTCATAGTAGTTGTTGCCGCTTCTTAGCCAGCACCTGCACGATGTCTATAGGGATGTGAGCAACCACAGCTCAGTAAGTTAGGACGGAGGACTTAAAACTATACCATACACACAACAAGGTTTTCAGTCACTTATTAGTTGCAATGCATGTGCAAGCAAATGCCATCGCACGACGTTGTCCGGCCCGTCGTGAGATTAGAGAAATTGCGCCCGCTCTAATCCGGGTTGAGGAGTTACCGTTAATGCAACAGCTCACGACCAAACCCAGGCTTGTGTAATGGAGACCTTGCTCCTCCCGCGACTACCTTCGAACCACTGTCCTCATCCCCGCCGCGACCTCCTCTCCTGTCACTTAGTTCGACTGAGGATGAAGAAGGGACCATTTTGCAATCCTGCGCTATCCCTTCCGAAGGGGTCGGTATTTGGCCGGAGAGTCCTAAATCCCCTAACGGGTTGCCATGCATGCTCGATTATGATTACTGGTCGTATATTTGATTAGGTCCAGTTTAGGGTGATCAATCATTACATACAATTCATACAGTATGTACCAGAGCAACAAACAGAATCATGGCATCACCCATAATCAAACACATGCATACATTCAACTATCTAACAAGCACAACCAAGCATAATCTTAAGCCTCCCAAAATACAGCATCGTATTAATCCCAACTTACCTCGACTCCTCGCTCGCTCACTCGAGGTCCGATTTGCTCAGGCCATTGCCGGTTATCCCTATAACACGAACGTGGTTTCAGCTTTTCATATAATTGTTATAGGTTCGTTTTATCCTATAATGCTTCTTGTTAGGTTTTGTTTAAGGTTTAATATGCCCAATTATCTAGGTATTAAGTCTTTTACAATTATTCTAGGTTTGGGGTTAGGTTCAGGTTCGGTTTTCGCATCGATTTCTAAACCAGGTTTTTAGTTCGATTTTTAAGTAGCGTTTTATATTCCAACCCTAGAAATTAGTTTCAACCCATAATGTGAAATTAATCACATTATTTCCCGATAACCTAAATACCATCATTACCCTTTGTCAGTGTTTATTTTACTCGGTACACTTAAATCCATATCAGTGTACCGAATTCACTCCTAATGTGACAATTTTTTTTACATTTTTCGTATAATTCCATAAATTCAAGTTTCCTATCAGATTTATTGTGCATTTTTATTATTCTCAAAATATCAATTTTTATTATAATATTTTCTATTTATTATATTTTCAATAATTACACATTATGCATTATTGCATATTATGCACATAATGCATTTCTAATATTTCTATTACCCTAATTACCATCTCTAAACACCAATTATTATTTCAAAATGTCTAAATCCATCCTAAATCAGATTTTACTCCAAATTTCCCTAATTTACAAAATTAACTATTTTTTCCTATTACTCATTTATTACAAAATTAACCTAATAATTACATCTAACACCCTAAATGCTATAAGTATCATACTCCATCAGATCTTAACACCCTAAAACATCTACTTATTCACTAAGTCAGAAATTAATAATTTAATTACTTAATTAATCCTAAATTACCCATTTTATGCCTCATTTTAGGACCTAAAAATTATCTAAAAATTTCAAAAATTAATTTTTTGAAAAAGGGCTTCATAGCACTGTTCTATATCATCTGAGTAATCTACACAAAAATTTTGGGCTTGAAACTACACTCCTAAGGTCATTTATTTCTAAATCGAAATGTGCTCGGTTTTGCACGATTTCTTAGGGGCCATATATTACGGGATATAATTTCATCAAAATAATATTTTTCCTACAAACTACATACAGAAATATCCCAGAATAACAAAATTCATAATTTTCTAATTATATTTACTATTTTTACAAAAATTTACAAGATTCGGGCTGGAAATCGGACTCACCGATTTGGGTGGCTCCGGCCACCGCAGGCCGCCGTGGCCTTGTCGGCCGGCCTGGGCGCTGCCACCACCGTGTGGTGGTGGTGGCCGTCCACTTCCAGCTCCTCGTCTGGTGTGGGTTCCTTTTAAAACCCTCAACTGCACAGTTTTTCTTATTTTTTTTATTTTCTGGATTTTCTCTCGAATTTTCAACTCTCTCTAATTTTCTCTGATTTGTATCTGTCCAAATGTGCTCTGTAATTTTTTCTGCTATTTATAGGGCTTTGTGGAATTTATTGTGCATTAAATGGGACAAGACAATTGCCTTATCCCTTGATTTTTGGCTTTTATGTTGTCTTAATTTAATTGGTTGAATTTTCTTTTTCAGATTCTGACTTGCCACGACCATCCTTGCATCATTCCACATCCTTCTGATTTTTTTCTGATTTTTCCACAATTATTTTATAATTTTCTTTAATTATTTGCTTAGTTTTCGGCCAATTTTAGTAATTACGCGTATTTTTATCTACACGTAAATACACGTGAACATTCCTAAATATTATTTTGGTCATTATAAAATTTTTAGTATACATATAATCTATCTCTACTAATTTATTAGTTATTATATTACACTTTTTGCCTTTTTGGTAATTAGCAGTTATTATGCTTAAAATTTGAAAATTTTATAGTCTCCTATTTTACTACTTATTTTCTTAAATTTAAGTTTACAGGGTCATTTTTATTGGTATCTTGTTAAATAATTTATAATTTGGATTTGATCGGATCTTTTAACCGATCGCCCTATACCTTGGGTTCTAAGTTCAATCCTACGGTTACTTGGCTGAACTTTGGGGCTTACAATGATAGAGCGTTGGGATGACACTTGAGAGTTCAAGTCACTTAAGCAACTTTATTAGAGTTTCTTAGTACAATAGCCCAAGTCAAGGAGATCGAGTTAAAGAACTTGAACAATTAAATTTGGTTCCTTACACATAATATCCTAGCAAAATTCCTCTACAAAGGAACTCTCAAACTAAGGTTCTTAAATCTTTTTATTATTTTATTGTAAAAGTTTAGTATAAGATTAACAAAAATTTTTAAAAATTGTTGAGAAATTCATTTAAAGGTGCCCATTGATAAAAAGAGGATTTCTTTAATAGGAAGAATTTTTTAAGATACTGATGTGTCATCCTAAGGATCTTTCCTAGAAATTCATTGCTAAAAATTATCTTATAAGAGTATCTATCCATGCTCCTTTGATCAGTATAAGTGCTAGTAGTTTGATGCTTAACCTACCAACCTAAATACGATAAAACCTAATTATAAACAAGTTTGTGTAAGTAAAACTTGGAATAACCAATAAACAAATTAGACAGGTTCAAACCTATTTATAGATGTGTCTAGATTTAAGTTTAGTATCTGAACTTATTTACAGACTTATTTAATAAACATGTACCATACATATGTCCAAGGTTTGACTCGCAAACCCATTTAAGATTAAGATTAAGATTTCTATTTTCATTGTTTAATTATACATTTAACTATCTTTTTACTCTATCCTCCCCTCCCTACAGCCACCTTACCCCTTCCCCCCCTACTAAAAAAACCCATACCCCTACCCAAACCCAAAATTAAGATTAAGATTTCAATTTTATATTGTTTAATTATACATTCAACTATCATTTTACTCTATCCTCTTCTCTAATAATTAACTATACAATACACCCCTCTCCCTCCCTCTCTCTCTGTCTCTGATCAGTAGTTGCCATTATTCTTTTTTTAATCATTGCCCTTACCCATTTTGACCATAGTCTTATAACAATAACACCCTTAAGTTTTTATTTTCTATTATATTTTAACGTTCAACATTCTTAAAGAAAAATAGGTATGGTACAATACATTTTAAGTTTCATTTTTATATGGACATCTATCTAACTATACCTAATTAAGTCCCAACATCATTAGTGAAACAACTTGATTTTTTAAGTAAATACCAAATTGAATTTATTAACCAATGTGTATTTAAGTTAATTACGTAATGCTATAATTAAACTATTGAACAATTATACTATAAATTTTTGCTTGAGTTAGTCACATAGTAGTTAATTCTAAATCAATTATTAGATTCTTAAGCCATTATATGTTCATCAAACTTATCCATACATTTATCTTAGAAATAGAAAGTTATCTTTGCAAATACTAGTATAGTTTTTTTTTATTTATTTATATAATATCCATTATAAGCATTATATAAATTGAAGAAGATATTGGAAATATGTCTTCTAAATGGAGATTTTACAACCATTATATATTTATTTAAGTATTTTCTTAAAACAAACAAGTTTGACTTTGACATAAAACCTTGCGTTACAGGTTTTGGTTTTCTCATATGATTGATGAATGGGTTGTTGTATAGGTCAAGTATTTTTAAAAGTAAACCCATTTAGATCAAATACGAGACACGGCCCATTAATACTAATTACGAGTCTATTGGCTAAATCAAGAGAATGATGTAAGATAATATGTATGTAAGCATAATATTTGTCAATAACATAAGTTTGAAAATGTAGCCATCCTTGGTTATTACAACCTTTACCTCTACCTAAGGAGTGTTCATCTAAAGTGAGTATAGATATTATAGAAGGATTACCACTTTCTAATGGCAAGACAATCATAATGATTGATGTAGATAAGCTAAGTAAAAATGTTCATTTTATTGGGTACTCGCATTTCCATACGACCTTGCAATTTACTTAAGCTTATCTACATAATGTGTAAAACTTACATAGATTACCAGAAGGAATTGTAAGTGATAGATACCCTATTTTTGTAAGTATATTTTAGAAGGAATTTTTGTTTTCAAAGGTGTTGAGCTTAACTTATCCACAACCTATCACCTCTATATCAATGACTAAAATAAGGTAGTTAATAAGTAAATAAAAAATTATGATGTAGATGAGATGGGATTACACATCATGAACCATTTGGATCATTAAAAGTAAGGAAGGAAGAAATCAGAAGTTGGCCGATTTCATCTAGAAGCTAACTCCGTAATGATCAGGAGTATCCTTGGTCAAACTAGAAAAAAGCCAAATGCTCTAGCTTCTAGTACCGAATTTTGACTTCAATTTTGAATTATGAGTTATTAGGTTGTCAACTTAAGCCATAGCTTTTCCCATATATAGAGTTATGAAACTCATAATATTTTAATAAGGATTGATTTCAATCTACCTCAGCGTGAAGCAGATAGGTTTACCATTTGAGGCTATCTAAGAAATCTACTTCATGAGTTTTAATAAGATATTAGTCTAATAAAGTTTCCTGATGTCATGGGATTTTCATTTTTAATAGTTTCCTTGTTTATTTTAGGGTGTTGAGGTTATAAATACTCTATAAACCAATTGTATTAACGGTCTTTCATTATCTTTTATATTAATGCAAAGTTTATTCTCTACATGCTCATGTTGATTATGTTATATGCTGCATCAAATTACCTTAGGTACATGACAAATGAATATCAAAAGAGAGGACCTCTATATTTATCCTTAGTAAGGTAATGGTAAGACACCAATTACTACACTAATGCCAAACAAACTCCTTTTGAAATATTGTATGGGTATACACCATTTTTACATATAATTATACAAGTGAGACGGGTCATATAAGCCAACCCATTAAGCCTAATAAAACAAAGCAAGTGAGGGGTGAAAATTTCAACCTATCTTGCTTACCCACTCAACCCATCGATTAAAATGGGCTAACTCATTATGGAGTGGGGTGGCTTGTGAATTGTAAAAATAAAAAGGATTTTAAAAAAGTAAAATAAAAATCCTACGAGTTGTATTAAGGAAAAAAATTAAACTAAAGTAAATAAAAAAAAAAAGAATTCCTTAAAGAATAATATGTAATACTAACAAGTTTAAGAAATTAGCAGTCAAGGTCTTTTAGAGATATGTATATTGTATATGAATATCATGGGATTGACATAATGAAATTGATAAAACTACTTATAATGGGATTATTTATTTTTTCCCCTACATGTAAATATTGTTTTTTGTAAACTTTGAATTAAAAAATAACACTTATTTTTACTAGGTTAATTTTATAATATCAAATTTTTGCATTAAAAAATCTTATTGAGTTGACCGCTTGACCTTCAAATTGTGTAGATGGATTAAATGCAGTTGTTTAGTAGGTTAGTCCACCTAATGCACTAACTTGCTATGGAGCAAGTCCTGCCTAAAATTCTATACTACTTTCTAAGCGAGCTAGCTCGCTAGTCTATGAGCCAAAGTAGGCTAGGATAGGATGGCCCCTTTAGCTCACTTCTATAAACCCTATCCATATACATACCCTATGTACAAGGATACTCAAGGGATGGATCAATGGATGCTATGTTGAGTAATAGGGAAGATGCACTCAAGATACCTACATTCTACTTAAAATGTCTTAAAATAAGATGGTGCAATCAGGTGATAAGAGAAGGTGTAAGCATATCTATTAATTAGGATATGGTTTTACTAAAGCTCCAACCATATAATCAAACTAGCCTTAGAAAACATTAGGAAAAGAAATTAGCGACAAAATATTACAACCATTATTGAACCTTATATAAGGTAGGGGTTAGTGGCTTACTATCTTAAGCTTTCTATAAGGTCCTTTATATGCTCTACCTTATATAATTTCATAGCTAAAGAAGTATTTAAGGTTTAGCATAACATTAGGTCTTAACATACTATATCTGGTTATCTATGAGCCTTAAGAGCCTAAGGCTATCTTGGAAAGAAAGATGGTTAAACATAGACAAGTTGTTGGCATTATGGTGCCAATTCATTGGAAGGGACATGATACAAATCACCGAAAAGGTGACACGCGACTACCGATATCAAGCGAGCCAAAAGGGATAAGTCCGAACTGCAAGATGGTCTGAAGGATAAATGGTACTCAAAGATTGAGTAAGTGTCTTCAATGCCTCACACGAACTCATGTTACACTTAGATATGATATACAAGTATGGCCAAAGGTTACTCGTCACTAATCTATGCTCATAATGGACTAAATAAGAGTAAATGAAAGTAAGCAAGGAATACTTAACTCACAAGGAAAATGTCTGAAATTCTATATATCTAACTCTACAACTATTCCATATTACAAGTATTTATATGGCTCAATTAGGGTAAATCCTAAGTTAAAGTAAATTACAAAAAGGATTCTTACTAGAAAAGGAAAGATATGTGATTTATAAGGGTAAATTTGTAAAGCAAACAAGAGAATATTCAAGCACAAAAAGGATAATATGGATGTTAGAAAATAGACGCGTGTCAACTGCTCTTTATGTGGTCCCAAATGGTGCTATTTACTGAACATAGTTGATACAAGCAAAGTAAGTCAAGTCAACTACTTGGTAACTTGGTAGCTTGGTTATTTAGAGCTTGGGAAAGGTTGGTCTAATAGGTGGCTATTCTTCTAAACAACCTCAACATAGAAGTAGGGCAACTCGTCCTCTATTAAGTGTTAGCTCGACGGTAGGTGAGTTTAGTGGTTGGCCTTAGACTGGTACATCATAAAGAGGTTAGCTTGACAATAGGTCATGCACCTCAAAGGTCTTGTCAATGAGACAAAGAGAGAGATCAAAATAGAGTACCTTGACAGGTTAGGGTAGAGAATGCATTATTCTTCAAGATTCAACTCCCTTAGAACAACTCGGCGAACCATATTGGCAAGTTCTTTAGCTCGAAAGTGAGTGATTAGTCCATGATCTAGGTTTTCCCCTCTAAGTTATTTGTGATTTGGGATCACATCTAGTTTGGCTCCTAGTTATTCATCTTTGAGAACATACAAATGGAGGTCGGCAATGTTAAAGGAGTTTGAGACTCCATACTCTTTAGGCAATTAAATCTAATAAGCATTAGGATCGATCTTTTTGAGCCTTTAAATGATCCATTGGCCTTTGAACATAGCTTTCTCTTCCTCAAACATGGGAATCAATCTTTACTTAGATTTATCCAAACTAGATCAGTAGGTTGAAATTCTTTGTCCTTCCATCCTCATCTTCACCTCTTAAGTTTAGTGGTAGCTATAAACACCTCATTTTTACCCTTCTTTTTATTTATTTATTTATCTTTCAAAATTTTTAAAATAGGTTAAAGGGTCCTAAATTAGGAAAAATACAAAAAATTAAAAATTAAATAAAGCCAATAAAAAATAAGAAATTTAGAAAAATTACAAAGAATGGAAAAATTTAGAAAATTTACAAAAAATAAAAAAATTGGAAAATAGAAAATTTAAGGAATTTAGAAAATAATATTTTTTGTTTAGATAGTTTAATAGGATAATTATTATTATTTTTTAAATAAGAAGAGGACTGTTAAACTTGGGCTTAGATTTGAATTAGCTTAGGCTGACCTTGTTCATATGTGCAATTTAATTGCATAAATAAATAAGGCACAGACCAACAATCTAACGGATAAGCACATGAACTTTACATATGGGTTTGGTTGGAGATTAAGGGTTTGAGACTTATTGAAGGCATAAAAATGCCTTTTACCCTTTTCTTTTTTCACTCCATGTGTTGCCACATGTTAAGGCATTATTAAGCCACATGTGGCACTTTGTATTTGCCGTAACAACATGATCTCTTTCTCTCTTTTTTCTTCTCCCCTTTACTTTTCTTTCCTACTCTTTCTCGTTTGAAAAAAGAAAGAAAAAAAACAAGCAAACAAAAAGGGGGGATTCATATAGAGGTTGGATTCTATCTCTCTCTCTCTCCCTCTTTACCAAGCCGAACATACATACACATACAGGGGAGGAATCCATATTCAAAACACACATACACGCGGCAGGAAGGGAGTTCTACATTAAAAATATACATATACGCAGGGGGAGGTGGATTTCATCTTTCAAACACACACATGCACAAGAACTGACCCTTACACTCTCTCCCGGACCCTCTCTCCCCCCAATGTCTCTCTTTCTCAGCCTTCTCTCTCATAGATCCTCTCTCTCTCAATTGTTTCTCTCTCCTTCACTCACAAGCTCAACTCACCACCGCAACTAACCATGACTCTCCTATGCGTACAATAGCACATGAACCCAAATACCAATTCGAGCCCACCTTCTCTCATCTACTACTGCTCAATCCAAACCACCCAATGCCAATCATCAACAACAGTTACCATCTTATAACATACCAAACCACTCTCACATTAACCGTAACCACCACCCATTATCCAAACTTCGAATACCACCAAACATTATAGCGTTGATGCCAAACTCTTTTTTATCAATCATTTCCTCATAAAAGTGCAGTTACCTATAAGATTCGACACATGGAACACTCCATGTGAAGCTAAGTTAGTGTTTGCTATTGAAGAAGGAACTACGACCCAAATCCGCACTCTAGAACTGACTTGACCCAACCCGGTTCAAACCTGAGTCTGACCCGACCTCCATGCCTAAACTCCATCCACTTAACTTAGTCCGGCCTTCAATGTTTTGGTTTCAATTGTAATTTTTTTAATTAATTAATTAATTTACTTATTTAGTATATATCAATGTAATATGTATTTGTAAATAAACAAAAAATCTGAAAAAAAAAAAGAAAAAAGGAAAAGTAAAAGAAAAAAAAATAAAAAAGAGAAAAAAAAAAGAAAAGAAGAAAAAGTATTTTATTTTATTTTAACAAAAAAATAACAATAAAAAGTAAAGGAATAAAAAAAAATATATATAAATAAAATAATAGAAGATAATAAAGTTAGTTTATCACTTAGAAATTCAACTTTCCAAAAAATGAACAAAAATAAATGGACCTTTATTTTTTTCTTTTTCCAAAATTAGGACTACTTTAGACTTTCCATAAATAAACTTCAATTTAAGACCCTTCACGAAATTTCCTTAAATAAATTGAAATAGGTAAAAACATAAACTCAGCTTTTTTTCCAAAATTAAAATTAACTTGCTCACTAAAGTTTTCGGTGAACAAACTACGGAAGTCTGATCTTAAATAGCAGGTACATAGGCACTTGTACGTATGTATGGAGCAATTTAAAATATATAAAGTTTTATTTTTTCTATTTTCGTAGATACTCGTGTAAATTAATTAGTTTAAGTCATATGTAATATGATTAGTCATTTAGAAATAGAAAAAGGGTATTATTAAAAAGCAAATTTAAATTGGAAAGTTAAAAAATGGTACTCATTTCGAGTTTAAAAAATTAGCCTTCGGATCTAGTTTTTTGGTTTTTAAAGACTGTTTTGTAAAATTAGTTTTGTCGTTAAGACTAGTAGCTAAGTTATAACCAATTAATCCAATTAGTTATAACTTAACTTTTTTAACGACTTCGGTCGGGTGGCGACTCCAAGGCATTTTCAAATTAAAAACCGGTTTTCTTCAAACCCTAACTAAGAGTTAGTATTAAACGAGCAAGGTTTAGTACTAATTGGTTTAAAGAAAATTTAATTTTATAAAAGATCTGAGAGGGAAAAAACTAGGCTTGACAGCAGCTCTTCTCGGTTACTCTACGAACTTTTAGTGGATTGCCTTTATAGCCTCTATGATGGACCTAAGGGCTCTAATCTCTTACCAAGAGCATTTTCTCTCATTAGCTTGCCAAAGACAAGCTCCTATACATGGAAGAATTATGGGTGAACTTTCTAAGGGCCTAGCTTGGATACACCCTATTCTACTCAGACTCTTACCCAATCACAGACCAGTCAAGTACTAAGGCTAACTTACCAAGTGTCAAGGTCAACCTACCGAGTGCTAAGTCTAAGATTAGTACACGCCGAGCCCTATTCTTTTAGCCTACAAAACTGCAGTATCATTCAATTGCCTCAACAACTCTAAGCATAGTCCCTTAATAGCAGCCCTTACATCATTTCAACTTAGCTATAGCATCCTAAAACCCCAAAGTACAAACCATTAATAGGCTGCCACCTATCCCTTACTTTTTTTACACTTGTACTATATTCTTTTTTGTCTTACCCTTTTTCAAACATATTAAGAATCTCTTTCTTACATTGTCCTTTATGTAATTTTCTATTATTGTATTGTTGCCCTACAGGACGTACTATAAATAGTCCTTTTTACCGTAACTACAATCATCTTACACCTTTATATGAATATACTTGTTCTTGTGAGATACCTTACTTCGAGTACATTTTCTCTTATACTCTTATCTAATCTTTCCAAATAGCTCGAGATTAGTGGCAAAAGGACCTTAGTATTAGCTTGTGAGTTATACTAAGTGAAATATTGAGTCGTATATATTCGTTGGTGTGTTATATCCTCCAAGCAGCTTCAAGAAGCTACTATATTTGTCAACCTTTTCCATTCCTTCATTTTTTGATACTTTAAAGGACCCGCTATTACTACTCCCTACGATAAGTCCTAGTCATTAACTTAGCTCCTAGGAATGTCAAACAATCCTAATATCAAAGCTTGAGGTTGAGACCAAAAGCTTAGTGTTGGAGTATTCTTATTGGAATGTATATGTTCTACTATGCTCTATTTCTCTAGTGGGAAACAGAGTAAATTCTTAAGTCATTGTGTGAAATCGTATCATCAAAGTTAAGTGTAATCTTCTATCGAGTAGCGGAATTCCTAAAGTCTTGTATTGAGAATGTCGATACTAGTGTTCAAGGGGAGATTAATGATGCCGAGAGTGATACTCATAGTCGCAATTGTGTTACCCAACAAACCCCATGAACTATTGACGAACAATTGTAACACTTTGCTTCTATTGTAGGCAATCTGACTATCTTTGTATAGAGGGTAGTAGAGACTAGGCCATAAGAGAGAGTTGTTGAACAAGGTCGAGATGTGAGAGAAAGGTCGATGAGACAAGTAGTTGAACCTAGAGCACCAAAAGTTGTTAATATGAACCTAGCTCCACTTAGACATGTTGAGAGGTTTGCAAGGAGGAGACTTGAGTTAGATGAAGTAAAAGAATATGGTGATGAGGAGGAGTAATATGACGGGTTCGAAGAGCGTAAGCTTCATGCCCCTAAAAGAGCCGAGCATCTCAAAGTGTAGATTTTGAGCTTTCGTAAGTTTGGTAGTGCTGATGATTACATAGTTTGTAAGGAGAAGATTGAAAAGATATTTGATTTCTATGATTATATGGACAGGATAAAGCCACTAGAAGTACTCGAACTTTTATATTTTTTCATTTTAGTATATAAACTTTAAACTTGTTAATTTTACTACCTTAACATTTTAAATGATATAAATTATTTTTTTTTTACTATAACGTCCATTATAAAAAATACTTGTTTATTTCATTTTAAAAAGTTGAAGTATTAAAATGAAATAAAAATAAAGTTTGAGCACTAAAATGGAAATAAAATGAAAGTTAACGTATTTGTATTATTATTCTACCATTTTAAATAACTACCGTTAGAACGAAGATACCAATTTGTCTCATTTAAAAAATTAGGGTATTAAATGAACTAATTTAAAGTTTAGATATTAAAATAAAAAAATATAAAAGTTCAAATACTCGTATTGGCTTTATCCCCTATGAGAACTTAGTACATATTTGAGTAGCTACTTTAAAATTTTCTAAATACACAGTAATGTGGTGAAAGAAACTGCAAAATGTACGTTTGGAAACCCAACGTGAAATCCAAACTTGAAATGAGATGAAGAAAGTTATAACAAATAGATTTGTTCCAGAACATTATAAGCAAAACACTTTTGGACATCTCCAAGAGCTCAGATAAGGTAACTATCTATAGACGAGTATGTCTGAGAGTTCCAATTGCTAATGATCCAATGTGATGTTGACAAGCCTAAAGTGTAGATAATAGTACAATTCATTTCTGGACTAAGATCCGAAATGGGTAGTATAATGGAAGTGCAGAGGCTTGGAAATTTGGGTGAGACCATTTAAGTAGCATGAAAGGTCGGAAAGCAAAGGCAAAATCAGATCAACCAAGTATTGAATAGCTAACCTGGCATGTTGAACAGAACTAGAATGCTAAGCCAACCTGGATATGACCAATATCAGTACAGTTCCGAAGTAGACCGTTGAGGTTAGATGTTAAGCGAACTTGATGATGGCCAAGGAAAGAATAAGGCCAAGTACCCCAAGGTCAAGAAGGACTAAGGTCAAAGCTCAAGACGGAAGACCTAAGAAATCAAGTGTTTTAAGTGTCTTGGTTTTAGATACGTGGCTAGTCAGTACCCAAACCGATGTGTCATGACCATCAAGGGAGATAATCCCCAATTTAAAGTAGAGAGTGCTAGTGAAGGAGAGGAAGAAAAAGTGAGAGTTGACCAACTGCTAGAAGAGTTTCAAGAAGATTTAGACGTCGTGACTCGACCTGAAATGAAAGACTATTATATGGTTGTACGAAGATCTCTTAATACCTTTACCTATGATGAGAATTAACAGAGAGAAAACCTCTTTCATACAAACCACCAAGTGAATCGCAAACTATATGCTTTGATCATCGACAAAGGGAGTTGTACTAATGTCATAACATAAAGAATAGTGAAGGCTCTAAAGTTACCGACCTACCCTTACCTTAAGCCTTACAAGATTCACTAGCTAAATGAGAAGGGATATCTACCTGTTACCAAACAAGTTAGAGTGCCGATTACTATTGGTGATAAATACAAGTACGAGGTGTTGTATGATGTCCTACCTATGTATGCTTCACATATATTGTTAGGCTAACCATGGCTCTTTGATCTTAAGGTACTACATGATAGGTATGAGAACATGTACAAATTCTAAAGAGATGGGAAGAAGGTTATATTGACCTCAATGAACCCCAAAGAAGTTCAATAGTCATAAGAGAAGATTTCCATATCACTCCAAAGGAAGTCCTTAATGATTTCCCAAGCTTAATTTTCCAAATTTGTTAAGATTGAAAGGTATATATTCTTATTGGTCAAGAGGCTACTAAAGTTGAAGTCATTTAAAGCATTACCTGCTAAGGTGCAAACATTGCTTCAAGAATACGCCGACTTATTTCCTGCCCAGTTACCGAGAGGCTTACTACCTTTAAGAGGGATAGAGCATTGCATTGATCTCCAGCCTAAAGCTACTCTATCTAACCAACTTGCTTTTAGGCTCTATCTCGAGTAGGTAGCTGAGCTGAAAAAGTAAGTTGTTAAGTTGATTGTACATGGATATGTTTGAGAGAACGCTTGCCCTAATGTTGTGCTGGTTGCCTAGTGCTAAAGAAGGATAATTCATAGAGAATGTGTATTGATAGTCGAACTATCAATAAGATCATTATCAAGTATTGATATCCAATCCCATGATTGGATTATATGCTTGATGAGTTGTATAATGCACGAGTATTTTCAAAGATTGATATAAAGAGTGGCTACCACCAGATCCGAATGAGACCTAAAGCTGAGTAGAAGACTGCTTTCAAGACTAAGGATAGTCTATTCGAGTGGATGGTGATGCTGTTTAGGCTTAGAAATGCACTGAACACCTTGATGCAGCTCATGAATCATATTTTGAGATCACTGATTGGTACATGTGTTGTTGTCTACTTTGATAAAATTCTAGTATATAGTGCCAACCACATTCCTCATGTTATACACTTAAGATTTGTATTTGATATCCTCCATGCCAAACAATTATATTGCATTTTAAAGAAGTGTGTGTTTTGTCAAAGAGGTAATGTTCCTCAATTGTGTTGTTTTTGAGAGGGATATCAGAGTTGATGACAAGAAAGTCTGAGCTATTCTTAAATGACCAATGCCAAATAGTATTGTTGAAGTAAGGAGTTTTCATAGTCTAGCTTCATTTTATCGAAGATTCATTTAGAAATTTAGTTCTATAGCTACCCTACTGACTAAGTTGACTAGGAAAAGCTCTAAATTCAAATGGGCTAAGAAAACTCAAAGGAGTTTTGAGGAGGTTCAGTCTAAGTTAACCTTTGCCTTAGTATTTTAAAGTTGGCATTAGAGTAATTCTTATGCAAGACCACCGACCGGTTGCCTATTTGAGTGAGAAGCTTAGAGATGCCATACTGAATTACTCAACATATGACAAGTTCTATACCCTTATCCGAGAACTCTAGAATTGGTAACATTATTTATTATTAAGAGAGTTTATTATCTACACAGACCATGAATCCCTTAAACACTTCATAGACCAACAAAAACTCTCTTAATGTCATGCTAAATAGGTCGAGTTCTTGGAAACCTTTTTTTATGTCATAAAGTACAAGAAGGGAAATTCAACACTATAGCTGATGGCCTTTCTCATTGACATGCCCTTATCACAATATTGCAAGGTAAGATACTTGGGTTTGGTACATTGCCAAATCAATACGAGCATGATCCATACTTTGGACCCTTAGTGGCTAAATACAACATTAGAGGAGTAATGGTGAGCTAAGGATTTTTTATGAAGGGAAGGCAAGTTTGTATACTAAGTGGTTTTGCTAGGGAATTACTTACCTAATAAGCCCATGATGGAGGCTTAGCACATTTTGGAGAGAAGAGAACGGCCGAGTTGCTAAAAAAGCATTTCTATTAGCCTAAGATGATGAAAGATATGTGCAAAATTCTTAAGCGGTGTGAGGTGTGTAAACGAGCCAACGGAAAAAAGGAGCCATATGGAGAATATATACCTTTGCCCATACCTAAGTGTCTATAGATCGATTTAAGCATAGATTTCATGCTCGACCTACCCAAAATACCTAGAAAACATGATTCCATTATGGCAGTCATTGACCAGTTCAGCAAAATGAGCCACTTCATCTCTTACCACATAACCAATGATGCTGTATTTGTTTCTAACCTCTTTTTACAAGAGATCATATGGCTACATGGAGTTCTAAGGAGTATTGTATTTGACTGTGATTGAAGTTCATGAGTTTCTTCTTACGAATACTATGGAAGAAGCTAGGTACTAAGCTTATGTTCAGTACTTCCTACCATCTACAAACAAATGGCCAAACAGTAGTTGCGAATAGAACTGTAAGTACATTCCTTCAAGCTATTATTGGGAAGAATCTACATGATAAGGATCTTTGCCTACCCATCATCAAGTTCGCTTACAATTGCTCCACTAATAGCTCAATAGGAAGAACACCTTTCGAGACCGTCTATAGACTTAACCTAAACTTACCTTTAGACATGATTATCAGCTCAACCTCTTAAGGAGAAAGTCAATCAGGCCTACATCGCACCAAAGAGTTTTGGAGATTGCATTAAAAGGTTGTCGAGCAATTAGCTAAGATTGTGGCCTAATAGAGAGAATAGGGAAGCTAAGGAAAGAGATGAGTCATTTACAACCTAAGAGACCTTGTCTAGATCTACCTTAGCAAGGAGTGATTCCTAAGGAAGAAGACAAATAAGTTATCTCCCAAGTCAGATGGCCCTTTCAAGATTCTTTGACGCATTAATGATAATGCCTATGAGCTAAAGGTACTCAAGGGATACAAAGTGTCTCTAACTTTCAATGTCATTGACCTAATGCCCTATGTGCTAAAAGAAAAAGAAGAAGACCAAGATTTGAGGGAAAATCTTCAACAACCTCGAGGAATTGGTGGATTACCAACCTCCGGACCTATCACTCACGCTTGCCTCCGAGGCCTCCAATCTCTCATCAAGAGGATTCTCTCTTATCAGCTTACCAAGGACAAGCTCTTATACATGGAAGAGTTGTAGGTGAACTCTTTAAAGGCCCAGCTTGGACATACTTTGCTTTATTCGAACTCTTGCCTAGTCACTAACCAACCAAGTGCCGAAGCCAACTTAACAAGTGCCAAGTCCGAGATCACTACATAGGAGCCCTACTCTTTTAGCCTACAGAACTACAACATCATTTAATCACCTTAAAAACTCCAAGCATAGTCCCTCAACAGCAGCCCTTACATCATTTTAGCTTAGCCATAGTGTCCCAAGACCCTAAAGTACAGCTTATTGATAGGCTGTGACGTGGACCGTGACCAAGAATAGACAAGGATAATTGTAGGGATGAGTCCAAACTTACCGAAAGCTTGAAAAGGGTAATGGAGAAATGCGCAAAAGGGATGAAAGATGAATGAAAGAGTAAGTAAAACCCATGAATAACTCCAAAGGATATGGCGCACTAGTGGAACTTTCAAAAA
This sequence comes from Lumnitzera littorea, assembly GCA_024138015.1. Classification (NCBI taxonomy): domain Eukaryota; kingdom Viridiplantae; phylum Streptophyta; class Magnoliopsida; order Myrtales; family Combretaceae; genus Lumnitzera; species Lumnitzera littorea. The sequence continues at coordinate 104,309,837 of JAMXBB010000006.1, read as the reverse complement.
CTCACGACATAGTTCAATATGATCATATGATACACGAAATGGTCCGGTGAGATTACTTGCCACCTAGCCTTGCTTAAGGATTAGGATAAGAGTGAGATGAGAGTAAACAAATAGTGTTTATGAAAGGAAGAATATCTAGTGTATTGATGTTAATTCTCTTGTTGTTACGGCTATAAGTACAAGGGGTATTTATACCCGATAAGTTAAGGCAACTTGCCTAAAAAGGAAAAGACAAAAAGGTATTGTCCTAAAAAAGTAATGTATAAGAATATAAAAGGGTAAAAATGAATATACAAGAAAAGTAATGATTAATATAGTAAATTCTATGTGTGGTCCTATACACATGGTAGAGATACATTAGCGATGCCATTAAGGGATGTAGACAAAAGGGTACAAGCTGATTGCTTATTCGAGCAGAGGTGACTGGGGATTAGTTTAAGGTCGTTCTCTTAGCCTCTCAGTAAGAGTGATGCCGAGTAAGTGGTCGGCTCGAATATGAGTGAGTAAGCATGCAATGTTTGGCTGTTGTCTTGGTATTTTGCTATTCAACACATAACTTTCTAGAAATGGGTAGTCATATGGCTCGCAAGCAGAATGGATCTGTAAAGAGATACTTAGCATCGACGGGAGTCAACTGAAGTAAGAGGATTCACCTTACCAGTCCCTCTAGTCCTTGGGCTCGGCTGTAGGTCAAAGGGCTAATTATCATTCTTTCTAGGTTGATTTGGCTTTGGCATTAAATTTGAATGGTCTTCGATCAACTCTCCATCAAGGTGGTATGGACTGAGGTCGACAATGTTAAAGGTGTCAGAAACCCTATAATCTTTGAGCAACTCCAACCTATAGACATTGTCATTAATCTTGTAGAGGATTCTAAAGGGTCCTTCAGCTCTTGCAGATAGCTTGTTTCTCCTCTTGCTTAGAAACTTTTCCTTGCTCAGGTACAGCCATACTAGGTCTCCTAGCTGGAATTGTTTAGCCGTCTTACCCTCGGCCTTATCTCGTATTCTTTTAGCAGCTTGATCTATTTACCGAGTAACTTTGTTGTAGATGTGTTGAAGGGACTATGCTCGGGCTTTCGCGTCAAGGTCTTCTTGTCGGATATAAGTATATAGGTGTGATCGAAGGGTAACTCGAGATTACAACCATAAACAACTTTGAAGGGGGTTTGCTTAATGGTGCCATGTATGGTTCAGTTGTAAGCAAATTTAACCATTGGCAAGCAGGTGTCCTAATCAGCCAAGTTCTTACCTACTATAGCTTGAAGCAACGATCTTAAAGTATGATTGACTACCTTTGTTTGGCCATCCATTTGGGGGTGATAAGAAGTACTGAATAGTAGTTTAGTCCACATCCATTGTCATAGAGTTCTCTAGAAATGGCTCAAAAACTTCAGATCTCTATCTGATACTACACTTCTTAGTACGCCGTGTAACTTAATAATCTCCTGCAAGAAAAGAGAAGCAATAACCGAAGCATTGTTAGTCTTGGAGTAGGGTACAAAGTGTGCCATTTTGCTAAACCTATCTATGACAACCATTATAGAATCTTTGCTTCGGGCGGTGCGTGATAATCTGATAATAAAGTCCATGCTCAACTCAGCCCATGGTTTCCTTGAACCAAGCAAAGGTATTGCTTTCCCTTACTTGGCTAAACATTTAGCCTTCTTACACACAATACATCCTTCAATAACTCAGTGCACATCTCGCCTCATTCTTGGCTAGAAGAAACACCCATTCAACAATTCATATGTCCTTCTCTCCTCAAGATGCCCGAAGAGTCCTTCACTGTGAGCTTCTTTAATCAGTAACTCCTATAGTGAACTAGTTGGCACATATAATTTCTCTATTCGAAACAAGTATCCATCCTCTACATGATACTTGTCCACTATCCTTCCATCAACACAACATACAAGTATAGGTCCGAAGTGTGGATCATCGGAGTACTGTTCCTTGATACTTGCAAACCTAAATAATCTAGTCTGGAGTTTGTCAGGAGTGCATGTCTCCTTAAAAAAGCATCAATGACCATGTTGCTCTTTCCTTACTTATACTTTATGACAAAATTGAATCCCCCAAGGAATTCGACCCACCTCACTTGTCGCTTTGACAACTTTATCTGACTTCAAAGATACCTCAGTGATTCATAGTCAATATAGGTGATAAATTCTATCGATAGTAGATAATACTGCCATACTTGTAGTGCTCGGATCAATGCCAAGAGTTCTTTGTCATACATAGAGTAGTTTAGCTAAGGTCTCTTGAGCTTCTCACTATAGTAGGTAATTGGTTAGCCTTCCTACATTAGAACAGTGCCTATCCCAATGCTTCATGCGTCACATTCTAATGCAAATATTTTCTTGAAGTTAGGTAAAGCTGATATAGGGGTAGAGGTCAACCTCTCCTTCATCTTAACAAAACTTCTCTCTTCTTTTCTCCCAATCTAAAATCAGTGTTCTTCTTTATCAGCTCAGTAAGGGGTGCAGCGATGGTGCTAAAATTCCTTATAAACCTTCTGTAGAAGGAAGCCAGTTCATGGAAACTTCTCACTTTGGCATAAGTAGTAGGAGTTGGCCACCCGATTATTGCTCGGATTTTCTTATCGTCTACTCTTAAGCCTCCTCCACTTACTACATAGCTTAAGAATACCAATTCCTCCTATCAAAAGCAACATTTCTTAAGATTGCCAAATAATCTCTCGGTATGGAAGACATTCAATATGATACAGAGATGTTCAAAGTGACTCGACATGTTAACACTATATACTAAGATGTTGTCAAAGTACACCACAATACACTTCCCCGTTAGATGTCTTAAAATGCGGTTCATTAGTCTCATGAAATTGTTCGTGGCATTCGACAAGTCAAATGGCATGGCTATCCACTCATAGAGTCCATGCTGAGTTTTGAACGCAGTTTTCCACTTATCTCCTAACTTCATGTGAATTTGATGGTAGTTAGACTTCGAATCAATATTGTTGAAGATCTTAGGTCCACTTAATTCATTAAGCATGTCTTCCAACTTGAGAACAAGATACCTGTTTGGTTATCAATACACATTCTCTAGATACCCTCCTTTTTCGGCATTAAAAGCGTAGGAACAGCACAAGGGTTGAGACTTTCCCTAACATAACCTCTCTCCAGTAGTTCATTGACTTGTCGTTGGAACTTAGAAGCATATTAGGGACTCATCTAATAAGTTGGCTTATTCGATAAGGCGGCAATGGGTATTAAGTCAACGCAGTATTTTATGCCTCGGATTGGAGATAACCCCTTAGGTAATTGTTCAGGAAACAAATCAGCATATTCATCCAGCAACTCTCTTATCTATAAGTGTAGTCCACCTCACTCCTTTAATTCTAATAGATGCCTAACCAACATAAGGGTCGACTCATTAGCATTAATGGCCTCTCAAAGCTCAACTCTACTCATCATTAGTCTTTTTCAATCCGCGAGCAAGTTTTACTTGCAATTTGTTAACTTTACTTGGTGGCATCAAGTTCAGCATAATCTTCCTACCATCCTTCTCGAATACATAAGTGTTCCTGTATTCATCATGGACAACTCTTCTATCAAACAGCCATGGTCGGCTAAGTAACACGTATGAAGCGCACATAGGTAGCACATCGTAAAGAATCTCATTGGAGTAATTTCTAACAGTGATCGGAAATAATACTTATCGGGTGACATATAGTACTCCCTTCTCACTTAGCCAATGCAACTTATACGACTTCGAATGTGCGAATGGCTCGTCTTGCCGTGACCTTTTCTTGAATTCTTAAAACTTCTGTCGTTCTATCCCTGTAGAGGCACAGAACCCGTCGCTGTCTTGGTTATGCTACCAGAGGCTCTAGGGAAATTGGAATAAGAGAGCACTCATCTTAAGGTGGGCTTACTACTTATATGCTTTTAGCAGTTATCCGCTCTGCACTTGGTTACCCATCGTTTTTAACCTTATGATCAGATCAACTGGTGCTACATTGGTGCAACTTCCATTATGCACAATCAGCGCATACACCTGATCATTTACCTTACAAGTGATATGAAGCAAGTTCTCCCTCTACTCCTCTTCGTGTGAGGGTTCTAAGTTTATTGTGCGTCAGGCGACCAAGATCAATTGATCCAAGTCCTCAACAAACATACCCTCCTCCATCAGTTCATTCTCTTGAGAAACTTCTTTCTTGACAGTGCTTTCCTCCTTTTTAGGTTCCTCATTAGAACTTTTTACTTCTAACTTCAGGACGTCTCTCTTGATGACCATAGTCCTTCGGTTTAGGCACTAAGTAGCCATATGCCCAAATCCTTGGCACATAAAGCACTTGATTTAGCTCATCTTCCTACTAGATGCCTAAGCTTTCTCATAAGTGCGTGTCAATACGTCACTTTCTAGTCAGCCCTTTGACTTAGTCCTAACATCCCCTCATCTGATCGGCTCTATACTTAGCTGACCTTGGTAGCTTCCCTTAATAGGTTGGCTTGATTAAGTAGGTTAGCTAGTTGATGATCAAGTCGGCATTTGACTACTTCTCTACCTCTCCACTCTTTAAGCTATTAAAATGGCTTTATCCATTGCGATGAATTGTTGGAGTTCCACAATGTTTCAAATGTCACCTCTCAATCCAATAAGGAACCTAGAGACGGTTTGTGCTGGTGGTTCCTCTACTTTATAGTGAATCATAAGCATTTGGAATTCTTAGACATATTCATCAACAGCTTGGCCTCCTTACCTCAGTTCTTAAAGCTGAGTAAAAGTATCTTGTAGATAAGTATCCGATACAAATTTGTTTTTGAGTATTCTTTTCATCTCAGGCTAAATATTAATCTCTCTATATCTTTTTCGTCTCCTCATAGTTTTGAAATTCTTTCACTATATGGTGGCATATCTAGAGAACTTAATAGCAACAGTTCTCACTCTCTTGTAATTCTCATATTAGTAATAGTAAAAAACACATTCCACCTTCTCTTCCTATTCCAAGTAGTCATCCACACTTCCAAACCCATTGAAACTCGAAATCCGAAGCTTCACATGGTCAAATGCTCTATGCGCTCGAAGTCACTCTTCTTCTTCATAATACTCTTGCCTATCCTCTTCTCTTATGTCTCCTAAGTCAATCCTTCTTCTTACTCATTCCCTTACTCCTCCACCTCGAACTTGTTGAGCTAGGTTCTAGCCTCTTATAGGTTAAGTAGCTTATGGGGTGTTAAGTACAACCTCAGTAGGTTGATAAGCCAATGCGTGAACAGCTCAAGTTAAATCCATTAAGAAGTTAGCCACCTCATTAAGTCTCTTGTCCATACTTCTTGGAGTACCTTGAGATTGTTGGCCATGGTGGACAACACCATTGTTGTCATCTCCAACACCAACGTTAACACTTGGGTCCGTCATTTTCTCTAATAGATCTAATTCTCACACTCTTCGATTAGGTGTTTCAGTAAACACTTCTATAAACTAGAAATTTAACAACCAACAACACAGCAGCTAAACGAAAATAGTAACTTACTCTGTTTCACATACGCAAAACAGAGTATAGACAAAACTTTAAAACAAACTACTACAACTTAAACGAAACCTTCGCTCTGATACCAAGATGCTGCAGACCATGATCAAGAACAGATGAGGCCGGTCGTAGGGATGGGTCTAAGCTTGCTAAAAGCTTGAAAAAGGTAATGGGGAAATGCATGAAAGGGACGAAAGATGAATGAAAGAGTAAGCAAAACCTATGAATAGCTCTAAAAGATATGATGCATGAGTGGAATTTCTGAAGACTTATGGTACAACTTAATATGATGCGCAAGATGGTTCAGTGAGGCTACTTACCACTTAGTCTAACCTTGCTTAAGGGTTAGGATAAAAGTGAGATGAGAGTAAACAAACAGTGTTTACGAAAGGAAGAATGTCTAGTGTATTGATGTTAATTCTCTTGTTGTTACGGCTATAAGTAGGAGGGGTATTTATACCTAATAAGTTATGACAACTTGCCTAAAAAGGAAAAGATAAAAAAGATACTATCCTAAAAAAGTAATGTATAAGAATACAAAAGGGTAAAAATGAATATTCTAAAAAAGTAATGATTAGTGTAACAGCTTCTACACGTAGTCTTATATATGTAGCAAAGATACATTGGCGATGCCATTAGAGGATGCAAACAAAAGGATACGAATTGATTGCTTATTCAAGCAAGTGTGATTAAGGAATAGTCTGGGGTTGTTCTCTTAGCCTCTCGGCAAGAGTGATGCCGAGCAAGTAGTCGACTCGGACATGAGTGAGTGAGGTTTGGCTATTGTCTTGGTATTCTGTTATTCGACACATAACTTTCGAGAAGTGGGCAGTCATATGGCTCGACACATAAAGTGGATCAACAAAGAGATACTTAAATTGGTAGGAGTCAGTTAGAGCAAGAGGATTTACCTTACTAGTCCCTCTAGTCCTCAGGCTCAATTGCAGGTCAAAGGCTCAATAGCCTGATTCCTATCAAGCCACCACCTATCCCTTACTTTTTCTCACACTTATACTATATTCCTTTGTATCCTTTGTCATATTTACCCTTTTTTGAACATACTAGGAATCTCCTTTTTACGTTGTCCTTTATGTAATTTTCCATTATTGTATTATTTTCCTAAAGGACTTACTATAAATAGTCATTTTTTTTGTAGTTGCAATCATCTTACACCTTTACAATTGATGAATATACTTATTCTTATGAGATACCCTTCTTTGAGTACATTTTCCCTTACACTCTTATCCAATCTTGCTGAGTAGCTCGAGATTTGTGGCAAGTGGACCTTAGTATTAGCTTATCATTCATATCATGTGAAATATTAAGTCGTGTGTATTCATTGGTGCGCCAAATCCTCTAAGCAGCTTTATAGAAGCTATTATGTTTATCAACCTTTTTCGTTCCTTTATTTTTCGATACTTCGAATGACCTACTATTACTACTCTTTACTATAAGCCCTAGTAGTCAGCTTAGCTCCTAGTTACATCAAGTTGGCCCTCCTGCATTAGCATGACTCTTATGCCCAATCCAATCATGTCACACTCCACTTTGAATACTTTATCAAAGCTCAGAAGAGCTAAGATAGGGGTACTAGTCAGCTTCTCCTTTACATCCTCAAAACTCCTCTATTCCTTCTCGCCTATTTGAACTCAATGTTCGTCTTAGAAAGTTCGATCAATAAGGCCATAATGGTGCTAAAATTCTTGATAAAGCAGCAATAGAAGGATGCTTGGCTATAAAAACTTCTCACATTGGCAAAATTAGATGTCACCGACCATTTGGTAATTGCTTTCACCTTTTCCTCATCTACTCATATACCTCCTCCACTCATAACAAATCCCAAGACTACTTTAGATTAGCAAAAGTCATACTTCTTAAAATTGACATAGAGCTTTTCATCTCGAAGCTTTAAGAGAACAGCTCAAAGATGCTCATAGTGAGTCTCTAAGTCAAGGCTATAGACTAGAATGTCATTAAAGTATATAACAACAAATTTCCCAATTAGTTCTCAAAGCACATGGTTCATCAGTCTCATGAATGTGCTCAGCGTGTTTGATAGTTCAAATGGCATCACAAGCCATTCATACAATCTATTTCAAGTCTTAAATATGGTTTTCTACTCATCCCCTTCCCGTACTCTAATCTTATGGTAACTAGATTTGAGATTGATCTTAGAGAATATCCTTACTCCATTCAACTCATCAAGCATGTCATCAAGCTTAGGTATGGGGTACATGTACTTGATGGTAATGCGATTGATTGCTCGACTATCTACACACATCTTCCATGTCCCATCCTTCTTTAGCACCAATAGAGTTGGCACAACACATTACCTTAGGGACTCTCATCAATACCTTCTCTTCACCAATTCATCGACCTGTTTCTACAACTTGGCATCTTGTTACAGATTCAACCTATAGGTAAGCTTGTTTAACAAGGCGGCTCCTAGCTACAAGTTTATCGCATGTTCAATACCTCAAATGGGAGGCAAACCTTCGTACGATTCACTTACTAATAGGTCAGAAAACTTATCCAGTAAGGACTTCACCTCAGTGGGAAGTTTAACATTCAATTCTCTCACTTTAAGTAACCTTTTAATCAGTAGATAGGTCAGCTCTTCAAACTTTATCTCCCTCTTCAACTTAGCTTGGGTCATTACTAAAGTCTCTTTCTTCAAAACTCAAATCAACAGAGTTTGCATGGTCTTAACCTGTTCAGCTGTCATAGGGCTCAGCTTTACCTTCCTCCCTTCATGCTTTAATGAATGGGTGTTCTTCCTACTATCATACATAACATTCTTATCAAATATCCATGGTTTACCAAGTAGAATATGAGATGTACTCATAAGCAATACATCATAGAGTATTTCGTCTTGGTAGTTTCCAATACATATTGGAGTAGTAACTTACTTAGTCACTTGTAAGGCTCCTTTATCACCGAATCGATGTAGTTTGTATGGTTTGGGGTAAGTTGAGGTCGGCAACTTCAATTGCTGGACTATGGAAGTGGATGCTGCATTGGTGCAGTTACCATTGTCAACAATTAATGCACATAATGACCCATTTACCTTGTAGCCAATGTGGAACAAATTCTCTCATTGTTCGTCTTCTAGTGCTGGGCTTATACTCATCACTCATCTTAGTACCATGACTACAAGCATGAAATTCATTTCTTCACTATGGATAATCTCCTCCTCTTTAGACAACTTACTTTGTCTGGTCTTTTTCAGTTCTTCCACTTCCTTATTAGTGCTATTAACCTTAATGGTCAGTGTTTCTCCTCAGATCACTATAGTTTTTCTATTTAGACATTGAGTGGTCATGTGTCCAAACCCTTGACACTTAAAGCATTTGATTTCACTTGTCTTTCTACCAGAGCTTTGTTCCTTCTCAAACTTTCTCGGAACCTCCTTCTGTTTTACTTAGGCAATTAGAGTAAGTCGATTATGACTTATTCGGCTTGGATCTGATCGCACAGGTCTACTCAAAACGAGCCAACTAGTAGGAGCTCGACTAATAAAGGCTCAAAATTGGTTTATTCGTTGATGCTCAATCCTTTAAGCAACTCGAATAACTTCATCAAGGGAACCAATATCTATGGTTTCTAGAATATCTTTAATCTCATACTTCAACTTACTAATGAATCGAGACACAGTTCGGTCCTTCAGTTTAACTACTTCACAACAGATCATCAACATTTGAAATTCCTTCACATGTAATTCAACACATGATCCTCCTTGTCTCAACTCTTATAACATCTTGAATTCATCCTATAGATAGTAGCTCGAAATAAATCTTCTTCTCATGACTCTCTTTATTTCATCCTAATCTCTTACCTCACATTCTCTTTCTGATTTGCAAACTCTTCTACCATAAAGCTGTGTAGCCAATAAACTCCAGTATAGCAAGTCTAACTTTAGCATTCTCAAGCACTTCATGACACTCAAATGGCTTTTCAATTTTATTTACCTAGTCCAAGTAGTCCTCAACATCACCACTTCCGGAAAAACTAGGGATATGTATCCTCAAGCCTTCTATTCTAGGAGCTTAGATATTCCTCTCCTCAGGTTCATAATACTCTTCCTGCTCATCACTTACTTCTTCTTTCTCTTCTTTAATCTCATTTAATATTAGTTTGTATCGAGCAACTTTGTTTATTCCTCCAACTCAAGGTAGTCAAACTAGTGCGTTAGCTCAGCCATATCGGTCATTACCTCTCTCAGATTGCTCATTGACTTAACTTCTATAGGAGTCATTTCTAGCTCGTTGTCTATCTTCATTTATGGCAATCACCAAGTCAGTAAGCTTATCCAATCATTCATCTATAGATTGGGTGTATGAAACTTCCTTGTTGACCTTAGCCATTACAAGAACCACTCTCTTGGTTACCTAAGGTTCCTTGAACATTAAAGTCGAATGTTGTTATCTATTATAATAGATTAATAGTTGAAACACAATTCAAAATTCTTTCCTCAAACAACAAAACAACACTTAGCACACCAACAACTAGCATTAGATTTCTTCAACATTAAACACTCTTCAAACACTCACAACAACAACATACAATTTCTTCAACATACTATAACAAGTCACTTAGAGCACAAAGTAACAAAAACTTACTTGAACATAACCAAGCTTTGATACCAAAATGATATAGATCGTTGGGAAGGTGACATACGACTACCAATATCATGTGAGCTAAAGGGAGTAGGTTTAAACCACAAGATAGTCCAAAGGTTAAATAGTAGTCAAAGATTGAGCAAGTCCTCATATACCGACGGTGGATAGTATGGACTAACGTCTCATACAAACTCAAGTCACACTTGATATGATGTACAAATGTGGCTGGAGGTCACTCACCACTAATTTGTGCTCACAATGGATTAGATAAGAGTAAATGAGAGTAAGCAAAGAATACTTAACTCATAAGGAAAATGTCTAAAATTCCATATATCTGAATTCGTGGCTATTCCATATTACAAGTATTTATATAGCCTAATTGAGGCAAGTCTTAAGTCAAAGTAAATTAAAAAAAAAGATTCCTACTAGAAAAGGAAAAATATGTGGTTTATAGGGATAAATTTGTAAAGTAGACAAAAGAATATTCAAGTATAAAAAGGATAGTATGGATGTCAAAAACTAGATGCCTATCAACTACTCTTTTTATGATCCTAAATGGTGTTGTTTACTTAACATAGCTGATCTGAGCAAAGCAAGTCAGGTCAACTGTTTAACAACTTAGGAGCTTAGTTGTTCAAGGCCTAAGAAAGGTTGGTCCAATAGGTTGCTATTCTTCTTATCGGTCTCGATTAGTTAGTATGGAAGTAGGGTAGCTTAGCTTCGATTGTGCGTTAGCTCAGCAGTGGTAAGTTCAGTAGTTAGCCTTAGATTGGTGCATCATAAAGAGGTTGGCTCGGTAATAGGTCAGGCACCTTGAGGGTCTCTTCAATGAGACAGAGAGACATTGGAATAGAGTACCATGTTAGGTCAAGGTAGAGAATGCATTGTTCTTCAAGGTTCAACTCTTCTAGAGTAGTTCAGCGAACCATATTGGCGAGCCTTCAAGCTTGAGACTGACCGATTGGTCCATGATCCCTATCAAGACAACTTTCTTTAAGGTTACCTAGGAGTTTTACTTTGATCTGACCAAAAGATTTCCTAAATTACTTTTGGTGACAAGGGTCTTTTAAGAGAGAGATATGAAGTGGGGGAATGTAGAGTTTGCGAAACAAAGGTAGAAAGAGAGAAAAGAGTCAGCATACTGGAGTGTTTTTTTTACACAAAGAAAATATTCCTAATTTGGTTACTTTGGAACATATGAGAACTATGACATTCTATGTGAAGAGAATGTAAATGAAGTATCATATGAATTGTGAGAGATATTTAGTAGTGATATATAACACTAAGTAATGAATAACATATCAATACTAGTTAAAAAGTTATCAGCTTATGAGCCAAGTAGTTGAAATGGTCTCATTAGTATTTATTATGTTAGTTATTAACTACTTTTAGCATGGAATATTACAAATGGTATCAAAGTTAACCTCTTACAAGTAGGTATATAGTGTAGGGACAACCTAAAAATGTGAAGATTTAGGCCTTATTATATGGTCTAGCTATGAGGACATTGCATGTTTAAAGGGAGGGGTGGGATTGTGACACCCGATGTAAATGGAGTCTTACATAGATTGTGAAGATATAGAATAGCGGTATATAAGGCTAAGTAGTGAATTGTATGTTAACACTAGATAGAAACCTTTGGGCAAGGCAATTGAGACTGGTCTATTAGTATTTGTTGGCTTTGTTGCTGGCTTTGTTGCTGGCTACTTTTGGCTTTGATATTACAATTGATATCATAATAAACACCTTACTAGTAGGTACATGTATAGGGATGACTAAAAAGGGGAAGATTTAGGCCCAATTGTTACTCTATATGAAAGGAATGAGAATAAAGTCCCACATAGATTGTAAGAGATGTTAAGTAGTCATATATAAAACCAAGTAGTCAATAATATGTCAACACTAGATAGAAACTTTTAAAACAAATGATTAAAATGGGTTAATTAGTGCTTATTAACTTGATTATTAACTATTTTTTGCTTAAGATGTTATAGAAACACTTAATGGAGACTTGGACCGTACAATGGGCCTTAAGCTGAGCAAAAGTCATAAAATTGTCTAAATTCTCTTTGATCAAACACAACCTTTATTAGTGCAATAAGGCCTTATGTTTCATATTCATAGACTTACATAATTAGTCTTAATAAATTCACAAACTATTAACTAAGTATTATTGTAACTAATTTAAGGTGATGTAACACTAGTACATGCATCCCATATATAGTTATTTAAGGGGTGATTCCATTATACTCTATTGCATATACATGTTTTGATTAACATAACAAAAAATAAAAAAAAAATTTCACTCAATTTCAAGCTTTAGAAAAGTTGTTGCATTCAAAGCTTCAACCTTATAATCTTATCATAATTACATTTCCTTGCTTCAAAAGCCATTAACAACACTCTTTAGTATAGGTAAGGACTATTTATGTAAATTTCCAACTATGGATATAGCACATATCCATAGTTGCAATCATCTTGTCATCTTCCATGTTGGTGAGGGTCAATAAAGATAAAGAGGCTACTTGGCAACTCAAGTGCAACTCATTATTATTGTTAATATACAATTACATCCTTTTATAGTCTTGCCAATGGGCATTTCTCAAGATTTTTAGGTTCTTATACAAATTTTATATAAAAGGATGTATATTGGTGCTAATGCTAGCTTAGTGATGGTGCTAGTGATGGTACCATCATAGTACAGGTCCTAATGGTGTTACTACTGTGATAGTATTATGGAAATAATGGTGGTGTGGTGATATAAACTATGGTGATGATGTGGTGTATGATACTTTATGGAATTATTTAGATGTTGCTCCTTGAATTGTTATAGCAATTAAATAATGGAATAATAATTTAATTGAAATCGACTTAATAAATCAGCAATTATCAAATCATTCTTGAAATGCTAACTATTCTTTAAGAAAAACCATACCATTATAGTAAGTAAATATGCACATGAGAATATCGTTCCAACATTTGCATGGGATTTCTTATGTAATATCGTAATAAACAAAAATAGCCAAGAAGAATCAACTTAGAAGTCCATAATAGGCACCAAATAGATTGAATAGTGACTAGTAATGTAACATATCAAAACTTGGGGCTCAAAACCCGAGTGTTACAGCTCATCATGTGTCATTATTAGCTAATAACATACTAAGGTCAAAACAACTAACATCCATAAATCTTTAGCTTATCCAACAATTCACACTAATAATTCTAAAACTTTAAATTTAAAATTGAACTTTTCTTCTCTCCAAAATTTAATACAAAGGATTAATAGAAATTATATAACCGAACCACCTAAGTTAAAATGCTTTCTTTTCATGCTTTAACATTGTCACTCAATCCCTTAGTCCATGGTCATAAATAAAACAATTAAACTTCTTTTATACTTGAAAAACAAAGTCTTAGAGAGATGAATTGAAAGTACAATATGGAATATATATACACGTGTATATAAAAGCAATATCAGTTTCGTAAACAATACAAGTATCCATACATTAGCGAACAATAGTTACTATTTATATTTAGTCCAATAAGTAGCACAATATTGGCATCCCAAGACTTGGAATAGCTTGTGATTCCAATACACACAATATGTATAATACCAAAACCCAACACCCAAGTAACTAAATAATGTCCCAAATCTACCTAAATCATTTCTATGCAATACTCCACTTAGGATATCATTGTGCATAGATTATCGAGTTAACACCCTTAGATCACCTATCCATTCAATCCCTTAGCTTAGCCATGTATACACATCATACAATTAATTATTATTATATGGTTAATTAGGTTCAGTTAAGCAATTAGCCTAGCAATCATAAGCAACAAGTAGTATCCTATACTTAGTCCATCGTTATTACAAGAAGCTAATAGATACACAATCTTAGAATCTCGCAACAAGTAATATTATTTTAGAACTCTCTTTAAACAAGTCAGCAATACTCACAATACTACCCTTCTTAAAACCTAATGTTGTCAAACCCGAGCTAGATGATTGACTTGGGAATGAGAAGGTGTTAAGAATTGAGAGGGTTAACCAGAGTTAATAAAAATATTATAATATGATTCATATTTATTTGTAAAGTAATAAAAATTATATATATACTTGAGAATTGAAGGTTAAGAGTTTTTTATAGTTTATTTATTTTTATTTTTTTCTTAATCTATTTTTTTTTAGTAAATTGGTGTATTTTATATAAAATACATGAGAAAATAATATATATTAGCCAAGAAAAACCCAATGGTTTCTTATAAAAATAAGATTGGATCGATAGGGTCAATTAGATTAAACCAGGGTCATTGTCTAAGGGTTAAAGGGATGATTTAGATTGGTTTTATAAAGGGGTCAAGTTGAATCAAATGGACTAGGTGTGTTAACCTAAGTCTGACAACATTATTAAAACAAACTATCCATACCTACTTGATATTGGCAAGATTTAGCCTTATGTAAAAGTTGTTGGAAACATGTTAATAATTGGTAAATTAATTTTGAAAAAGTGTGATAGTTAGGTAGGAGTAGGATTGGTAGGATAAAGATGTAAAAAAAAAGAAGAATCAACAAAACCATGTGTAAGGGAACAAGATCAATTGGATGATTTATGTATGAATTAGTAGGCCGATTCAATTTGTTACCGATAAGCCAATTATCACCTCTACAATTTTATAGCTTCTACTTCCTCTAAGAATTCTTGTAACAAATTAAAAACCAAATCATCCTTTGCCAAAGCTATTTGAAACTCTTTTCAATTTTCATTCATAATAGTACTCTAAGACTTATAACTCCCAAACATCACATAAATTTGTGTAATATTGATTCCAACATTCATTTGCATAATCAAATAACCCATAAATGACATAAAGCTCAAAGATTGCAAAACTTACTTGCTAAACTTGTAAATAAAAACACTTTTAAGACTCGAAACTTCCACCAAACACTCCAAAACACAACCCATATTGATTCTTTAACAAGGGCTTAAAGGAGAAAAACGTACCTATGGATTCCAACTTACCATAGATTCCTTTAGAAACACTTTTTCCTTGAAATCTTTTTGTTAATCCTAATAATCAGGGTACTTTCTTGGTCTTGATGGAGTATGCATGGAGAAACTCCAAAAGGAAGAGGTTGTGATGAACGAAAGAAGGAAATATGGGGAAAGATTACCAAAAGAAGAAGAAAGACTTAGGATTGTGATATGTTGGCTAGGGTATTATAATAGAAACATTAGGTTTAAATAGTTTTAAAAGATTTGGGTACTAAAATTCCAAAAAACATCCTTCACTTATAAGTTTATCTTCCAATTTGCAATCGACTTGTACTTTTATTTCCCATTTATTCTCTTATTTAATTTATGGGTTTTACAAGTAGTGAATGCCCCGTAGCAAAGTTAGTAGCAAGAAGAAGACTAAACTGCCTCGAAAAGTAAGAGCAAAAGCTGAAAAGTTAGAGAAAAGCAATGCATATAAAACATCTGTATGATCCTAGTAGGACATCTAATGGATTGAATTCGAACTAATATCAAACTACTTCCCGTGAAATATTTCAATTATGCTAATACCAATAGAATGAATGTTATTAGCTGTTAATATTACCGTAAAGTTTGATTTTTTTTCCCGTAACTTGTATTCTTATTACATATCTTCACAGTCACGTAGACGGAAACACTCAACTTGTTATCTCATGGTTGAAATAGGGATAAATGCAAATACAACGGTTAGGCGGTGAATTTATAACCGTTAAAAAGAAAGCCCGTTACTGTGTCCGTAGAAAATTCCAAATAAAGCCCATAAAAATTAAATTAACACTCCTTATCCATAACACTTCCCTCTCCTTCTTCTTCTTCTTCTTATTCAGTCATCTCTCTCTTTCTCCAAGCTCTGTTCTCTTCATCTTTCGCTTCAAAAATGCATCATCATACTCTTCTAAAAGCACACACCTTCGCATCTCCTTCAAGCCCACCAACACTCCTCCTCCCCTTTCTCTCTCCTTCACTTCACACAACATCACGCTCCTACTCTTACTGTAACAAACCCACTTCACAGGTACACTTCATTCATTACCATAACTCCCTCTTTTTTCCATAATTCGATAACAAGGGTCTCGTAACAAGTGCCTCACTCACATTTGTTCAAGAAAAGACATAATGAATGCCAATCACGCAAAAAATAAAAACTTTTATCACATGTTGTTTTTTCTTGAAATACGTAATGATAATCGTAATTTATGTGCTTATGGTTACACATTGTGTGAGAAAGACGGTTGCCTTTTCAGTATCAGGATGCTTATTAACCATACCCAAAATCACATTCGTTGCGGTTTTGCATAAACGTTTACATAACTGTCCCGTAATTGTTCTTTTTGTAAACGTAAATGCTTACTTATTCGTGTTATTTTCCCGATACTCGGTGATTAACGTTATATTAATTGGTTTTGATTGTTTTTACTTGTTATAGGCGGTTAAGTTAGTTAGGTTTGATGGTCCGGTTATTAGTAGTGATAGATTAAATGATGTAGAAGACAATGATTTGGTGGTGGACACATGCATTACGCGTGTTCTGCCACCAGCATTAACGCTTCAACGTGGGCTTGAGAGCATAAAGGAGGCTATTGAGGAGTTGAAGGCTAACCCGCCTTGTCAAGCCAGTGGACTGCTGAGATTCTTGGTATGCTTGTTTCCTGTTGTAATGTTATGAATGCTTTCGAGGGCTTAATCAATGTTTAGTTAAGGTCATTTGCTGTTGATATCTACTTAGGTTGTGGTTGGGTTGGAGTTGAGATTGTGCTGTCATTTGATTTATGACCTTGGCATTTTCTAAGTTCTTTTATGTTGTGCAGTTGATGTGGAGTAGGCATGAGTAAGTATTGAAGGTTGCAAATGTGTATGAAATTTATTTCCATGAATTATCAACCAATGCATTTGGAGTTTTTGGATTTTAGCTTCAAGTTTGGGTCTAGTCCTTAATTCCAAATCTATAATGAACCATTAGTACATTTTGGGCTTGGTGGACTTCTTTTCATCTTCTTTTTTTACTTTCTTATCTTTTCAATCTCTTATATGTATTTAATTCGTGTTTGATTTGTATGTTGGGAAACTTATCTGCTTAGCTGTTTTGGTTTAAAAAATCATGTTTGAAAAGATTGTCTTTGGCATCTTGCTGTAATTACAGCGAAGTGGTGATTGAGGAAGGAACTTTGGTAATTGAAGATTTTTGTGTTCTCAATGTAGGTAGTTTGTGAAAAAGAGTGAGATTTATTGGGAAAAGAAAACTTTAGCTGGTTATTGTGAAAAACTAAACAAAAATGGAGGGTTAGATAAGTCTTACTTTTATAGAAATTTGTTGGGTATTTTGTTTTGTGGTCAGCATATCACGGTTGAAAAAAAGATACCTGGACAATAAACAAGTAGACAAAATAAATAGGCCTTTTACTTTCAATGACAGAGGTAGATAGATGAATTGAATGTGTATTTAATCCCTCATTTTCTTGTTTTTGTAACATGTATGGAGTGCATTGTTTATGAACTTGCAGGTTGCTGTCCCTCCAGGTGCTGCAGCCTTGAAATGGTTTTGTCATCAACCTAGTGCATCCCAAATATTTCCTCTTTTCTTCATTTCGAAGGAAGTGGAAACTTCATTTAAATCACTCTATTTACATGACAAGCGTGGAGTCTTTGGAATTGGGGCAGCTGCTTACTTTATAGATTCTTCATCATGTACTTCAAGGAAATTTGGCTCAATCAAGAGGTTTGATGGCTTTCTCCTTCACTAGGTTACTCCTATGTTGCTTATTTATCACAATATTTCTTTAATACTGTGCTTTGGAGAGCAATAAACATTATAGATATTACATAATGTTCACCAATACAAATTGAGGAAACTGATTTCTTTTTAAAGAAAAGCATAAAATCATTTTTGTCTATGCATTCACCATAAATCTATGGTAACTGGTCACCGCCACTCACCATTATCAAGTTTCAGCTGCTAAGATCTTGTAGGACCACCTTTAGATTTAAGTTACATGCAATGGTGTAAAGACATTGATAAGATTTTACACAAGATGACTACAAAGTTTTTGTTCACTTACATTTTAAGCAATTTGCTTAGAGAGTTATAATGTATACCATGCCATCACTCTTTCATACAAGTCAGGCATCTTGAAATATTTCTTCACTTTCATCTATATGATATCTAGCGTATTTGTCTAGAGGTTGAATGAGCTCAATTGCTCTGTAGATATCTTACAAATGATTCAACACCCATAAAAGCTTATGGTTTCTTGGATATTCATTTCGATGTGGAATCATTGTCAATGAAACATGAGGCAGGTTCGTGTTACTTTTTCATTCCTCAGGTAACTTTGCCTGCTGACATAATCAGTTAGCTCAAATTATTCCTTTTATTCTGTTTCATTGTCCTGTGTCTGTTTGGTTGAATAAAATCTCATGCTATCAGGATATTTGTCACATTCATCTTTTAATTATTAGCTGCACTGGCTCTGATGTTGATGTTATGATGTGATCAGATTGAGCTGGATGAGCATGGGGATGTTTCTATTTTAGCAGCAACGATGGTTTGGAGTGCACCTTATTGCACCTTTGAAGCAGCACTTCTTTCTTTTGAGAGATCTTCATTCCAGGTACAGTATGTCTATTGTGCAGATGATTGTGACATCATCATTATTGGCTCTCTAGATCTTTCAGTTTAATATAAACAACACGATAGCATTGTTCTTGTTGTCTAGGCAAGTTCTTATGTTCCATGGATTGGAGATAAGTTCCAGTCTACAATAGGATCTACTCTTAGAAGCCTTAATATGGAAGAAAATGACTTGGTCCCTGAGGTAAAAGTTTCAGACCTTTACTCTATGTTATTGCCAATTTTTAACCAAATGTTGGATTCTCAATCGGTGTTCCATTATATAGATTTTTTAATAGGACAAAACGTAAAGTCTTAAGTGTTGATGGACTTCTTAAACTCCCAAATGTGCTTTCATCTCCCTGTAACTTTTCCTAGCCACCCCCCCACCCCCCTCCCCCCCCCCCCCCCCCAAAAAAAAAAAACACATACCTCTACTCTACATCACTAGTAAGGCCTATAGTGGTGATTTTCGGGCTTAAATTTTAGGAGGCATATGCATATTCTACAAAAATTATGGGGGGATGAAGGCACCTTTGGGAATTTAAGAAGTCTATCTACACTTGATCGATAGTCTTAGGAGTACATTTGTTATTACCTCTTTAAATATATAATCTCTATTTGCTATCCTCCTTCTTGCCTTGTCATGTTTAAACAATACCTTCGAGCAGAAGTTCTGCGGATAGTTCTTCTACCAGTTGCCTTCCTATTTTTAAGACTTCATTTAACCTCCTCCATTCATGTGTTCTTTTTGAGAAACCCTGTGCGCCCTGCATTTTTTTTTTTCGATAAGCATTGAAGTTGCCAGTTATGCAGTATCATTTTGACTTATTCTTCTTTGCATTATCACTTTAAATATAACTGTAGGTCTATAGCTATGCTATTCCAGTTGGAGCACCGACTTCTTTGGCTGCCTGCATGGAACTGGTATTCCCTTCCTTATGGTAAATATTCATACTTCATTTATGTTCTCCAAAATTTTTCTGTTGCTACAAAACTTTGCAAGTCCAAAATAGTTGTAAAATGTATCATACATCTCATATTTCTTGCAGAAAAAGGCTTCATGTTCGTTTCAGTTTTTTGTCAGGCTTTCACAGAGTACTGCCATTTGCAGAAATATGGTACGCTTCTCTAGCTCCACTTAGATTGAATGAGCATTTTTTTATTTTTTTAATATAACATTTGCATGACATGTGGAATTGCTATATATTTGACTTAGTAAAAAGCAGCTTGGATTGAATGAGCATTTTTTGTTTTTTTAAATATAACATTTGCATGACATGGAGAAGTGCTATATATTTGACTTGGTAAAAAGCTGCTGATAGCTGGAAAAAAGAAAAAGGCTAAGAAAATTACCCGATTTTGCTTTTTCCATGCTGATTTGTATATGGATAAGCAAGAAGATCCTTAAGATATTATCTTTTTTCTTTTCCACTTAAAAAAGCCTATGTGTGTAAATGCAATACTATTTGCAAAATCATGTTTCTCTAATAGATAGCATATAAAAAACATGCTGTATTCCAATCCCCTCTCTGAGAGATGAGGTTCTTGGCTTTTCCCTCCTTGAATCTCTCTAATGGGTGCATCTTCTAATGCCTATTAAATTTTCTATGAGCACTTTTCTTCTCTACGGGCACTAGATTCCACCTCTTTGCTGTCTAGATAACAAATTTCAGTTAGTAATGTTTTTTTTTTTTTTTTTTCCACCTACACATCTTCAACTACATCTTAATAATTATTTCAGGAAACTGTTTAAATTTTTATTCATTGTTTTAGCTCTCATTGCTGTCTTTCCTGTTTCGCTGAGACTCTTCACTTGATGGCTACATGACTGCCTCTGGTGGATCACCTTACTCAAGCTGGGAAAGTTTCCAAGCTTTTGAGAACCAAGATCTTTCTCTTGTCGAGGAAGAATGGGGACACTCATTTAGTGGCCTTTTTCCCATTACTCAAAGAATTTTCTGCATATCATTTAAAAGACGAGGCCAAAATACATTCATTTCACTGCCTTTTCACTGGCTCAGCAAATGCTTTTTATTACATCTTTGTTAAAATGACAATGTGGAGTCTCTTTGGAGACATCAAACAAAATTGGAATGAGGCAATTTGTAAATGCCATTTAGAATATTTGTACTCATATAAATACCTGATTTTAATTATCGAAGTTTAATGTGCAATGACAACTAGTGAAATGCATGCAGAGTTTTCGATCCTGTCTTTTCCTTTCTGGTTTGATGCTAATATATGAAACCACTGCAGGTGAACGCTAGGTTCATATTACTAAATCGTGTATTCTTTCAAATCTCAGGTTGATCCTGCAATTGAAAGGACTTATTCTGCGAGTGGGTTTCCCAATATAAATGCTCTATGGACATCACTTATTATTGAAGAGTGCTGTCGCCTTGGCTTAACGGTAAGATCAGGTTTCGATAGTTAATTGTTTTACATTTTTGGTATACTAGTCTAACTATTCTTCATCCAGTACTTTTGTATCGCTCCAGGATCCAGGTCGTCTCCTCTTGCTCTTGCAGCATCGTGCCATCCATTGATAACTTGTATAGCTTGCTTTGATGAGCGATCACTTGCATATCATGCAGTTGGTTATGCAAGAGGTTCCCGCAGACCAGCAGTTTTGATCACTACATCAGGCACTGCAGTATCAAACCTTCTTCCTGCTGTGAGTTTCCTGGATAGCCATGTAAATTATTTTAGAAAGCTGTGATTCAGTTAGTGTTAAGGCAGTAGATCTATTGAGCTGTTACATAGTTTATCTGGTATAAGTGATTCACTTTAGCACTTTAACCTTTTTTATTTTTTTATTTTTTGGCCAATAGCACTTTACCCTTAAGCAAACAATTCATAAATTGTACCTTTTGCTAGTGTACTTTTTTTCTTGTCTTCTATTAATCTGGAATCTTTTGCTTCCTGCCAACTATCTCTGCAACAGTATTATGCTAGATTTCAACAAGTCAATATCAACTGAACTTTTCATTAAGAAGAATTGCGGTAAGCTGCCTTGGCTAGCTAATGGGTCTGAATGTGGAATTCATGTGCTGGTCCAGTTTGGTTTTTGACTTAATCATTTGTGCTCAACTTCTTTGGATGCTAGTGTCACTTACCATGATAAATCTTTGTTTTGACCTGAGCTTTTGAGCTAAGTGTTAGCAACCTGTTCTGTACTTGATTTTGGATGACTGATCATGGTTTCTGCTTGTAGGAAACTCAAAATGCAAGTGTCTAAGATTGTTGCATTGGCTGATCTTCTGCTTTGTAGTTGGGCAGCCTTATTTGTTTTGCTTTTCTGATGTGATGACTGGTTCACCTTCGATGGCATGTTGGTTGACAATTTATGTCACGTAATATGCTTTTGTGAACATGCAGGTGGTGGAAGCCTATCAAGATTTTGTTCCACTTCTATTACTTACTGCTGATCGTCCTTCGGAGTTACAAGATGCTGGAGCAAATCAATCAATTAACCAGGTATAGGGCCTTGGTGACACTTTGCAAAGTTTGAGAAAAATAAAGCTTTGACCTAGATTTGATTATAAGAGCTAATTAAGAGATGTCATCTAAAACATCTGTTAAAGTTAGGTCAATAACCCTCAGAGCCAAAAGCTTAAACTGGAAACATAGCATAATTTTCATATTTATACTCCATCCCACCCCAAACATCCACATGAGCCTTGAACATTGACTAAGGTCCAACATTAGTAATATTTAAATGGGGAGTTAAGATGTGGCCTAAAATTTCACTATTGATTTATTGTTCAATTCTCAAACATAGAAATATTCAAATGGGGAGTTAAGATGTGGCCTACAATCTTGATTTATTGTTTGATCCTCAAACTTAAGCTGCCAATTATTATAAAGGTCTTCCAACAAGGGAAAAACCCATTATATGCATTTCAAATCATGAAAAGCTATTCACTGAAAAAAAAAAGGTATGAAAAGCTAAACCATCAAGATAAGGACAGGAGCACAAAATTCTGGTGTCTTCAGTATAACTTTTGCTACGGTAAGACAATTTTGGTTCTTAAATTTCCCTACCTAGTAAATACCTCCAACAGTAACGTGAATTTTGAATCTAAATTGCAATGCAATAAAGTTGTACACTTTATGGAACTTGGATTAGGGAAATTTTCATCAAATGGTAGATAGAGATAAATGTTCATATGTGAAAATATTATTAATATGTAATGTTGATAATAGTATTTGGTGATTTATCATTGTGAAAACACATACACCAGATGCGTTTTCTCTTAGGTGGCCGCACCTAAGAGAAATTTTCATCAAATGGTAGATAGAGATAAATGTTCATATGTGAAAATATTATTAATATGTAATGTTGATAATAGTATTTGGAGATTTATCATTGTGAAAACACATACACCAGATACGTTTTCTCTTAGGTGGCCGCAAGGTCATTCTTCACAAAGATAACACACAACATAGATGCCTCTAAAGACAGCACAACTGAATCCTGCATTTTCTTTGGAAGACATCGTTTTCCCTAAAAGTCAAATGTATGATGCTTATGCATTCTGAAAACACGAGGAAAAAAAAAAAAAAACTGAAGATGCATATGCCAAATGTGTTTACTTATAGCAAAACTGAAGGTGCATATAAAAGTTGCCTATTCTTTCAAGAAACCACCCAGAATTTTCTCAGAGAAGGCAAATTCCTAAGAGTTGTTTGGAGTAAATTATCAAACTCCAATGTCTAAAACAGTTGTTTTACCTAGAATACAGCTACCAAAAAGAAACCTTATAATTCTAAGAGCAGAAAATGTTCAAGAAAAGCACTTCAAGTTGAAATAACAGTGATTGCATCATAAAGTATGAGGCATCAGGCGCAAAGCTTCAGAGTCGAAAAGAAGTGATAGTGACTAATATATGAGGTTATTTAGTAAATGCATCTCCGTTGTCCATTTATCTTGACCATTAAATGCACTAATGGTATGTTTTATTTGGAAGGGAGAAAAAGAAAAAAGGAATTAAGTTTCATTTTGATTTAAGCACATGTATCTCATGCATTTTCCTTGCAAAGTCATCAATAGTGAAAATGCATGTGTGTTATGTGCTTTTACAACAGCACTGACTGAAATACTTTTACAGGGATCATTTTTAATAATTAGTTCATATATATACAGTATATCCATGCATTTCTGATAAATAGCTGTCCACGTGCTTGCCACTTACATATTTGTACTTTTATATAGGTGAACCATTTTGGTTCTTTTGTCAGGCACTTCTACAGTCTTCCTGAGCCAACTAATCTGATTCCGGCACGTATGGTACTTACTACAATTGATTCTGCAGCATATTTGACAACTTCTGCACCTTGTGGCCCTGTTCATGTTAACTGTCATTTCCGGGAGCCATTGGACAATAGTTGGCTGCAGTGGGAGTCAAGCTGTTTGGCTGGATTAGGTTCTTGGTTTTCCAGTGTCCAGCCATTCACCAAGTACATTCAGTTGTGTCATTCACATTCATCTGTTGATACTCATGTACAATTATTGGAGGTTGTCAAGCTGATAAAAGATTTTGACAAAGGGCTTCTTCTATTTGGTGCCATGCACTCTGAGGATGATATGTGGGCAGCTCTTCTCTTGGCAAACCACCTTTTATGGCCTGTTGTTGCTGATATCCTGTCTGGATTACGATTAAGAAGGCTTTTAACTTCCTTTCCTGGTCTCAAAGAAAATGTTTTGTTCGTTGATCATCTTGATCATGCCTTGATCTCACGTTC
This sequence comes from Lumnitzera littorea, assembly GCA_024138015.1. Taxonomy (NCBI): domain Eukaryota; kingdom Viridiplantae; phylum Streptophyta; class Magnoliopsida; order Myrtales; family Combretaceae; genus Lumnitzera; species Lumnitzera littorea. Next base: position 104,285,328 of record JAMXBB010000006.1, on the reverse strand, counting down.
CTTTCTTAATTGGTTAGAGGTTGATGGGATTATTCAGGTATACTTTACTGTTGGTGGCAACATATCTCTGTTTCTCTCTCTCTTTTTCATTCTAAAGTTTATAAGAAGGAAGGGGATTACTATAGATTCTTTTTCCCTTTTCTTTCTTGCCGAATAACCTTAAAAAGTCAAGGTGCAGATGACTTTTCTGACAGCTTCTGTAGGCATATTGTCTTTGTATAATTTACTTGTTCCTCACTGGTTCCTGTTACAGCGATCTATTTTGATAATATACCTCTCTTTCATTGGGAGTCATAAGTATATAGTGAGAATCACATGTTGGAGCATGAGACACGTAATATTCTATAACAGGGGAAAATATTGCAGCAAAATATATTGCTTGCAATGGAGGTGGCTTGGAAACCCCCTATGTATTGTTTGGTACGCAAGAATGGACTTGAATAAAACTGTCATTCCAGGTTTTATTCCCTTTCCTATTGTTTTTGTAAGTGCATTTAGAAAGCAAAATCACGATTTCATAAAGTTGGTGATTTCAGCTTCAAGGAGGAGTTTAATTTTGTTTTTAAGAAGGCAAAATTGTGATTCTATTCTTCTATCATTTATTATTATTAATTAAAATTATTTATTTATTCTTTAACCTAATTATGACATTTAAAAATTAAGGATATTTTTGACAATTAGTACATATATGTATTTAGTTCAAGTCTGTTACATGGACATTTCCAAACACAATGAAGTAGTTGTCATTCCGACTCTCATTTTATTTCATTTAATTTGAATCTATTTTATTTCAAACCATTTTTGTGTACCAAAAGTGACATTGACATATTTGACAAGTAACTAGGCCAGCTTCTTGTTGGTAATGAATTATGCTTATGTGTCCAAGGGCATAGCCAGTAAGTACAATATGAAATCAAGTATTAGATAAGAAATCGTTATGTTGAAATTTCTTAGCGTTTTAGTGTCGGAAAATATCTTGTTTTGGAAGTTGATGCCTGCACATACATTCATGTAGCTTGAGGGCTTCTTTTGCAAGCTTTCTTTTGGAAAGGAATTTTGCCTAAATATGACAACTTTTCAAAGAATAGGAAAATTGAAATTTGAAGCAACTCTTTGACTTGGCTTTATCATAGGAATAGACTTCTATGTCATGCTATATGACCCAATTAATTACTGTTCACCTTTGATAACATGATGTTACTCGTAAGACATGACTACTCCATTAAGAATGTAGATTGCCTTTCAGAATGATCAATTCAAACGTGATGAGCTAACTACTTTTTTTTTTTTTTTTTTTTGAGGGTGAAACTAGACAGTTCTTTTGAGTAAGGTAGCCTGTTCTTCTGAATTTTTTTATTGATATTTCGTCTGATCCTTTCTGAAATTGGAGAAATGTGACTCTTATGCTAGGCTTGATAACACACTCAGTTTTGTATTTTTATATTTAATCTTCATCAAAGATTGACTTTAGCCTTATGAAAATTTCACTTTAAGGAGAATTGATCAAATTGTTCTTGATATGCTGTGTACATGTTAGCATTAATCTTCTGTTTCGGACAATGAACAGATTGGAAATAAAATAACCAGCAAACGGGTTGCCCAAATGCTAGAGAAGTGTTCCCCTTGCGCTTATATCATGGTTGATGAGCATCCTTGTCGTCATGACCCCTCACATATGATAACGCATAGGATACAGAGTACTGTTATTGAATTTGTTGATTTTTTACTGATAGAGCAAATTCAACATGAAAACAGAGAATGGAAGGATGTCCTACGTGCTTCAAATAATGCGGTAAAAATTTATGGATACTATGCCTTTCAGTCTTTGTATTCTTATGTAGAAGTTCTCATGTCCCTCTAGCAAATGTGCTCATGTGTATGGTTATATTTAAAAGATTGCTACACCTATTGATTCTCTTGGGATTGAAACAAGATCTAGATCCTAGCACCTTCTTTTTTTATTTTCTTAGGTGTCAAGCATGAGTTCTTTTCCAGTGAGAACTATCTTTATGTACACATGGTTGTTAAAAGCGCTCACTTTTGCGCCTAGGTGCAAAAAGCGAGGTGAAGCACAGCAGTGCACCTTGTGGATGCCAAGGCGAGGTGAGCTCAAAGAAGCATGCACCTTGATCATTGAAGCGCAAGGTGCACAAGGTGCTAGGCACGTGCCTTAGTGAACATTAGAGGGATGAATGAAAAAAAGGAAAAAAGAAAGCATGTAATGGCAATTTTTTTCAAATAACAGAAGGGTAAAGTGGCTTATGACTTAAAGGATAGAAAACTTTTAAGAAAAATAAACATCTTATATACTAAAAAACATAACCCTAGATGCTCTTTCACTTTTCCCCACTTTTTTTTGTTTTCCATTTTCTTCTGTCTCCTTCTTATCATTTTTTATTTTATTATTATACTTTATACTCTGCAACTGCACTTGAGTTGTTATTTTATTAGTTTGACTAATTGTTGCCTATTGGTTTGTTTTACATTAACTTTGACTAGTTATTGTCTTATTAGTATTATTGTTGTCAAAGAACAGGGGGGAAAAAGAAACCTAACAATGAAATATTCTTTTTTACTTGTTTTTAGGTTTTTGTTTTTTTAGCACGTGAAAAACAATTAATGTCCTTTTTGTTTTTTAAGTCTCTGTAAATTTCCTTTTATTTGACATTTAAAAATAAGCAATTAACCACTTGTAAAAATAAAAGAACAGTTTACTTAACCACAAAGAATAAATAAAGGAACAGTTTGAATAGTTATTATTAGTAGTCTAATATCAATATAGTTGTTTATTGAATGTTGATATTAATAGTTTTGTCAATCTATAAATTTATTAATATTTGCACTTCACTTCGCTTAGGCGAGTGCTTTTTTTGCGCTTTTTGCCTCATGCGATTTTAGAGCATTGCGCCTTATCCTTAGACAACCTTGTATGTACAGTGGGGGATACCCCTTAGTTTTTTGTGTAGGTGATACCTTTTCTTATATGGGTTGAGCCCCTTATTTGTAATTTTATTTTTCCAGTTGAAATATAAATATTTGACACTTCATCCAAATACTTTATATGGAAAGAAAATCATTGCCATGTGTGCTGAAGTATTTGTGCCTTGGAATCTCCTTCATTTTTTTTCCCTAGAGTACACGATTATCAGTTACTGCATGTGCTTCCTTTTCTCTTTGAGTGCTTATTTACCTCCTTTTTGGCCCTTTTCTCTCCATATTTTGAAGGTTGCTAAGGAGTTGTTGTTTCAATTGGTTGTTGAGAGCTCTTTGACTGAACCACAAGTTGCTCTAATGATTTCAAAAGCACTTTCAAAGGAGCATGCTTTGTTTATTGGGAACAGCATGGCCATTCGTGATGTAAATATGTATGGTCACAGCTGGGCAGCATCCAGTGAGAGCATCAGTTCTGCGATTTTAGAGTCAAAGCTTTCGTGTCAGCTGATACAAGTTGCTGGAAACAGAGGAGCTAGTGGCATAGATGGTTTGCTTAGCACAGCTGTTGGGTTTGCAGTTGGATGCAACAAGCGGGTAAGTATTTTTTATTTTAATCTTATTTTTTTAATTAATACTTCCCGGAGTTTAAGTAATTGCTTATTTAGAGTTTCATATTTTATTCTGGCTTATTAGCTTTTTTCTTGGCAAGTAATCTGGGTAGTAGTTTAGACGTATTATCTAGGGAGGATGTACTAAGGGTATCTTTTTATCTAATTGTTTGCCAACAAATTAAATTTTTCCAAATCTTAACCTTGAGAAGTTATGATAAGATTCACAATCAGAAATCACAAGCAACAATAGAAAATTAGGATTCTAAGGAGTACTTGAGCTCTTGCTCAGCTGGAAAGAAACTTCTAATCTAAGATTCTAACTAGCTCCTCAACCGTCCATGCTCCTTGCTATTTATACTTCTAGATAATTGCTAACTCAACACACTTTGCCACATCAACACACTACTACCATATCATTGATAACACCATGCCACATCAATGTATTGCTACTAAACTACTAATAACACCACTACACTATTATTACTAATACTTACAATATACTACAGCTGCACCACTATATATTCTTTTTACTGCTTCCATCACCTCTTCTCTTGTAAACATTAACAATTAGAGGTTATACTCTTGGGACTATCAATTGCCCCCCTCGAAAGATAGTCTTTGTTCTCAAGGACAAAATCAGGAAATTGTAAACAAAAAGAAGAGATATCCATCCATATAGCTTCTGTAGGGGTTTGACCTTGCCAATGGACAAGAACTTGAGGAACCTCATGGGAGCCTTCTACTCTAAATCTTTGGCCTAACACAGCTAAGGGTAAACAACCCATTGTATCCACATCTAGAATTAAATCAGAAGGTAGTTTCGTAGTATCACAAAAAGTGCTCATTGCCTTCTTCAGTAGAGAAACGTGAAAAACAAGATAGATGTGACAGTGAGATGGCTATTTGAGCTTGTAAGCAACCTCCTCTATGCATCCCACCACTTAAAAAGGTCCATAAAAAACAAGGAGACAACTTAGAAGAAACGTTAGAAACAACCTTATGTTACAAACTAGGCCGGAGTTTGAGAAATACTCAATCACCAATTGCAAACTCAACATCTGTTCTATACTTGTTGGCTTGAGAACAGCTAAGTGTTTGTACATGAGCGAAATTGTACTTAAGCTGTTGTAACACCTCATTCCTAGATTGCAAAGCCTCCCTCAAAGTTGGATGTCCAATTTCCCTATCCATAAAGACCTTATAATTGGGGGAGGACGTCTATAGACTATTTCAAAATGAGTTAATTTAGAAGAAGCATGGGATAAAGTATTATAGTGAAGTTTTGCCTAAGGTATCCACATAGTCCAATTCTTCAATTGGTCACAAACAAAATACCTCAAATAACGTTCCAAACATCGATTCAATACTTCGATTTGTTCATCCGTTTCCAAATGATAAGCAGTGCTAAAATGAAGATGAGTTCCTTGCAACTTGAACGATTCTTGTCCTCACATATGGGTAGCAAGAGGGCACTTATGCCCTGAAGGTGGTGCCTTATGGGGAAGGGCCCAGCCCAATAGGGACAATATACCCCTCACTTCAAGCGCACCTCTATATCGACTGAATCACTCTAAGGGTCTAGTTGGTGGGATCGGTGAACCACTCGAGCTGGTTAGATGCGTGGGGCAAAAGGCTCATAGTACCCCCTTTTCTTGATCCAGCCTTTTCTTCACTTTGGTAGTGAATCACCTAAAAAGGGGTAGGCCTGCATGCCCTATTTGAGACTACTAAGGCAGGCAGTGGACTCTTTTATTAGGGAAGGGAAGAAGGTGCCTAAGCACGATAGATGTCGTACACTTGAGTAGCAAGGAAAGCAAGATCGTACTTGTTTTTTCAAGCCTATTCGAACATACGGTTCTCGCGGAAGATCAAGTTGGTGAGCCAAAAAATACATTAATATATATATCCTCCCTTCAGGGGAAAAAAAGCTCCCCAGCTAATAAGAATAAAATTATATCATGATAACCAACACCTATCGTAACAACGGTTTAGCCTTAGCCAAAAAAAGGTAAAAATTGAGAGAAAATAAATTAAAGTTGTCCAATATGAGCTATGGTTGGTATTTTAGCATTTATAGAAAGGCTTATTGTAAGAAAATCATTAATGAGTTCCGGGATGAATTATACAGGGAATTAGAAGCTAAAAGCATAGATATAAAAGATGGATATCGGTATGATGATCTTGTTATAAATTTATTGAATGAGTACAAGAAGGATAAAGAAATAATTAATAATATTATTGACCTATCGGAAAATGAATTACATGAGTTACAGAAGAGGATTGAAGATTTAACTAGTAAATTCGATGAATATAGTATATTTAATGAGACTCATAATTTAATAAAACTATTGATAGGATAGGATCTTATAAGCGCTAAATCTTATTTATATAAATGCTTACCTTAAGAAATTTATAATAGTACTATAGATCAGTTCGGTCAATATACGCTTGAGGCTATCATTATATATGTCATAGGGCTGTTGTAAGACAGTATTCAAGAGTCCTCGGTTGTGAGGGTATCCACATTGTTGGAAAAGCTAGATAGAACTGTTAGTAGATAGTAGTAAGGAAGGTTATAAAAAGCTGAAAAAGGGTAATAAATATGAAATAGGTAAAAGATTGCTAGAGTTCATGATAGAAAGAAAATTGATCCATATTGAGATATTTACAATAGATGATAATAAAGCGGTAGTTAAAGAAAAAGGAAAGGGTTATTATGAATCAAAATTAATAGCTATATGTGATTTTAACTTAAGTCTTATACCGTTGAAACTAAATCTTCTAATGGTTTAATTGAGTATGAGAGAAGGAAGCCTTATATATTATTGGATATGGTAGAAGGTTACTTAAGCAATCATACCATCGATATGTATAATAATTTTAGTCTTATATCATTCCGTAACCTAAAAAATTTCAATATGGAATTAAATGACAGTTATAAGGAAATGTGCAACATATTGAATGGGCTTTAGAAACAAGGATTTAAGATAAATAATAAAATATTGGAGTTCATTAAGAATAATCGTGCTACTTTAGAAAAAGTAAGTATTCTTATGCCTAGGATGCTAGCACACGTAAATTTGAAAGAAGCCTACGATCTTATGAGGAAATATTATTACCTGAATAAGGTTATAAATAAAGTTTGTAGCCTTAGTGATTTCTTAAAGGAATTAGCTATTAGGGTGCAGACAATTAGGTTTGAAGATTTAATAATAAGGCTAGCATCCGCATATGAGGATTATGTCTTTTATCTGCCTGCCTTTATGGACTTCCGTGGAAGAATCTACCGCTCAGGTATCTTGCATTTTTATGAGCGTGATTTAGCTAGAAGTTTAATAGTCTTTACCCATAATCATCAAGAAGGAAACAACCAGTCGGCAAAGGATATTGTAGCCTCTTCAGCTGCCTTTAAGTATAAAAAATTCTATTTTTAAGATGATGCTATTCAATGGTATACGGAAAACTAGTCTAGAATCCATGCCTCTAATGATACTTTAATAAGCTTAGTTAAGGGTGCTAGTGATCTATTTCAGTTCATAGCCGAGGTCCTGTGTAACGAAAGTGTTCAAGAATATAATAGGATACCAATAACTCAAGATGCTACTGCAAATGCTTTTCAGATCATGAGTTATTTATTGCATTTATAAAGACCCTATAATTGGGAGAGGACGTCCATAGACTATTTCAAAAGGAGTTAATTTAGAAGAAGCATAGGACGAAGTATTGTAGTGAAATTCTGCCTAAGTTATCCACATAGCTCAATTCTTCGGTTGGTCACAAACAAAATATCTTAAATAACATTCCAAACATTGATTCAATACTTCGATTTGTTCATCCGTTTCCGAATGATAAGCAATGTTAAAATGAAGATGAGTCCCTTGCAACTTGAACAATTCTTGCTAAAACTTACTCACAAAAGTAAGATCTTGGTCACTAACAATTGTCTTAAGTATCTCATGTAACCAAACTATTTCCTTAACAAATAAATCTGCTATACTATGGACTAAATAAGGGTGTTTTGTCAATTAGAAATGCTTATATTCAGAGAATTTATCAACCACCAGAAGCACCACACTAAGCCCTTTTAACTTAGGCAACCCCCCTACAAAATCCAAAGAGATATTTTCCCAAATCGCATTAGGAATGGGTAGTGGAGAAAGTAAACTAGTAGGAGACAAAACCCTCTTACAAAATCTAAAGAGATATCTTCCCAAATCGCATTAGTAATGGGCAACGGAGAAAGTGAACTAGCAAGAGACAAGGTTTGATATTTTTGTCTTTGGCAGATAACACACGAAGCCACAAAGTGCTCAACATTTTTCTTGAGACCCACCCAATACACATGTGAAGCAATCCTCAAGTAGGTTCGTAAGAAAGCAGTATATCCTCTGAATGGGGAAGTATGAAATTCATGAAGAAATATACGAGTCCATTTAGAATTAGATGGAACCATCAACTTATCAAAATAGAACAACATATTATTTACCAAATGATAATCTTGGCCTGTTGATTTGCCTTCTTTTAAAAGCTGAATTTTTGAAGACAAGATAGGGTCATGAGCGGCTGCTACTTTTTATCTCAGTCAAATCAGTCCAAATTGAACCCGAAAGAGCTCCACAATCCACCTCATCATACACTTTAGATAATGCATCAGCAGCTTGGTTTTCTTGCCCACTTCTATACACAATCTCGAAATCATACCTAAGTAACTTTGAAAGCCAATTTTGCTAGTTTGGAGTTGTAACACATCGTTTTAATAAGTATTTCAAACTCCGCTGGTTCGTTTTCACTAAAAACTTCCTACCCGACAAATAAGGTCACCAATGTTGAATTGCCAACACCAATGCCATTAATTCTTTTTGGTAGGTTGATTTGGCAAGAGTTTTTTCGAACAATGCCTTAAAATAAACAATTAGCCTGTTGTTTTGTTGAAGGACAGCTCTAATTCTCCTCCTTGACACATCACACTTAACCATAACTTGTGAAAAATTAGGCATAGCCAAAACGGGTGCAGACACCATTACTTCTTTCAATTGAGTAAAGGCTACAACAGCTATTGCTAACCAGTAGAACCTATCCTTTTTTAACAGAGCCGTAAAAGGCTTAGCAATTTTCCCATAATCTTTAATAAATCTCCGATAATATCCTAATAAGCCAAAAAAACCACGAATACTCTTCAAAGTAGTGGGAGTAGGTTACTCCAAAACACACTTAATCTTTGAAGGATCCATATGTACACCTTTGGATAAAATAATATGACCCAAATATTCAAGAGTGTGTTGACTACAGGTGCACGTTTTTTTTGTTGGTCGAAAATTGATTATCTCTCAACAATTGTAAAACAATAATTGTAAAACAATTTGTTGTAGATGCTCTAAGTGAAAAAACAAATCCACATTATAAACAAGTATATCATAAAAAAAAAAACCAAAACAAAACGTTGGAGAGAAGCTCTAAATAATTTATTCATGATAGCTTGAAAAGTAGCCGGGGCTTTAATAAGGCCTAAGGGCATTACAAGAAACTTATAAAGACTATGATGCGTTCGAAAAGTCGTTTTGTGAACGTCATTTGGAAATATTTGAATTTGATGATACCTTGCCTTTAGGTCAATCTTAGAAAAAATAGTATTATCATGCAACTCATCTAGTAATTCCTCAATAGCGGGAATAAGGTATTTATCCAGAATAGTCGCTTCATTCAAGACACAACAGTTGACACAAAATCTCCGTGATCCATCTTTCTTCTTCACTAATATGACCAGACTAGAAAATGGACTAGTACTCGGCTGGATAATTCCTGTTGCCAACATATCTTGAATCATTTTTTCGATTTCATTCTTTTGAGCAAAAACATGTTGATAAGGTATTACATTAATTGGCTCACATCCTGGTTTGAGAGGAATATAAAGGTCCTTCTGTCTAGAAGGCAGTAATGCTGATTTTTCCTCAAAAATGTCAGCATACTCCTCTAACACAGCATCGATCCGTGAGTCAACAGTATGACTAGTACTTGGCTGGATAATTCCTGCTGCCAACATATCTTGAACCATTTTTTCGATTTCATTCTTTTGAGCCAAAACATGATAAGGTCTTACATTAATTGGCTCACATCTTGGTTTGAGAGGAATACAATGGTCCTTCTGTCTAGAAGGCAATAATGTTGATTTTTCCTCAAAAATGTCAGCATACTCCTCTAATGCAGCATCGATCTGTGAGTCAACAGCATGATTAGATGGCTGATCATTCAAATCCAACATCTATAATAGAGAACACAACTCAAAATCACTTATTTTAGCCAAGGATTTAAAGTACAAGACAACTTTAGAAAGAGTTGAATCTCCCAACAACACATACCTCCCCTTGGAGAAAGGAATTTTCATAGTTAAATTCTTCCAATCAATCTTAACCTTGCCTGAGGTTCTTAACCAAGTAACACCGAGAATTATATGCAATCCCCCAAATTCTAAAACATAACAATCTACTGAAAGGCCATTATCCCTAATTTTCACCTTCACATTATGACATAGACCCCTTGAAGAAATGTTATTCCCATCACCAAGAGTAATCCAAAATATAGTAGTAAAATCAACATACAACTTAAGACGATCGACAAGAGACCGAGAGAGAAAATTATGACTAGCTCCATTGACTATCATTATAGAAATCGAAGTATCATTCAACATATCTTGAAATTTCATAGTTTGTGAGCCATAAATCCTTTTAAAGCCAATAAAGATAGCTCCATTTCTAGCCTTTGCTTGTCAGAGTTTTGTTCGGCTAACAACACTTCGTCGTGTCCATCAACCACCTCCTACTCATCTTCCTGTAAATCAATCCTTTCTTTTAACATTACACTCTTCGTGATTTATTAGGACATTTGTGTATTGGAGAAAATGGTTGATCACAACAAAAACACAATCCTTTAGCCCTTCTCTCCAAATATTCAGCGTATGGCAACTGACGTTGACCATGAGTGGTGCGAAACAAGGGTTCTTTGTTGCTCGCAAATGCCACTTGACGAAGTTTTTGAAGCATCACCTGAGGTTGATGAGTTATGCCCAATTGACAAAACCGAAGTGTTTTCCTTTGCTTTCAATGAGTGCACTTGAGTTGTAGGATGAATAATCCTTGGATTCGGTAAAGGTTTTGTAAGTTGGCTGCCGGTTGATTGATAAGTATTCTTTGGAATTGAATTTCTATACTCAGTTCAATAGCTACTACTATAATTCGGAGAAATAAAAATTCCACACTCAAATTCTTTCTCTACCTTGAGTGCAATTTCCATAGCATGCTTAAGTGTAGTTGGAGAAAACGTATCAACTCTAGTTTGAAACTCTTTCCTTAAACCTCCAAAAAAATAACTGAGTTGCTATAACTCAGACATAACCAGAGCTTGAGAAGTTAAAGCCTCAAATTCTTTAATATATTGATGAACAGTAGATGTTTAATATAATTGTGATAAGCTCTTAAACAGGTTTGAAATGCATTGACCACCATATATTTTCAACATTTCATCTTTCATCATTTCCCAATCAAGCGTTGGTTCTCTTCTTCGCCAAGTCCGAAGCCAATACATACCTCTTTCTCGCATACTCATCGTGGCCAGTTCAACTTTCCTTTCATCTCTCATGAGATGGATTTCAAAATACTCTTTAGTTATAAGGATCCAATTTGCTGGATCGTTTTCATCAAACAACGGAATTTGTACTCTTGAGGCATTGAATTTTCTTCATCCATTTCCACACTTCGTCTAATAAGTCTTTCACCCTCAAGTTTGACTAATCCTCTCTGCTTTGTCTGCACTCAAAGTTTTCCTCTAACGATTGTAGATGAAGATTTGGCTGGAAATCCACTTTCAACCGTGGTTGCAATCCATAAGTCTTTAATCATTTTTTGAATTTTATTCACGTCACTTCTTAACAATGAAACATCCTCCACCTCTTTTTGTGATTGATCCATCGAAGTCATCTGCCTATTGTATATCCTTAAGCTCCTCTTGTGTCTCCAAATTTCCCTTCTCAAGATCTTCAACTCTAGTCTCTATGTATGTCATGATTTTCTCCTCTGTCAGCCTCCCTTTCCCTCTTCTATCAATGTGATATGAATTCAGCAATTCTAAGGCTTCTATCCACCAAATGTGTTGTGTAGAGTTTCCCACAAACGGTGCCAAGGAGTACTTGAGCTCTTGTTCAGCTGGAAAGAGATTTCTAATTCAAGATTTTAACTAACTTCTCAATCGTCCATGCTCCTTGCTATTTATACTTTTAAATAATTGCCAGCTCAACATACTTTGCCACATCAGCATACTACTGCTAAACTACTAATAACATCACTACATTATTATTACTAATACTTTACATTATACTACAATAGCACCACTATGTACTCTTTTTACTGCTTCCATCACCTCTTCTCTTGTAAACATTAACAATTGGAGCTTGTACTCTTGGGACTCTATCAAGTTACCCTTAACCCTCCTTTTTTTCTTTCTCCCCTTTGAATTTCCTTCTCTTTCCCTAGTCGCTTTGTTCTTATCTTGGTCTTTGTTCCCAGTTTTTTCTCTTTTAAACTAGTCATGCTTTATGTTGTTAGTTAGCGTTTTGGGTCCGTTTTTAGTTGTCGTTTTCTAGTTAAGTTTAGTTTTAGGTGCTTGTGCCTGGTTCCTAGTGGTTCTAATTGTTTGTTCTATCTTTCTCCAGTGTTTCCTCAATTATCCTGGCCGTGATCGCATTAGCCATGAGAATGTTTAGTCGGAGGAATAAGAAGCTTGTGGTCCTTGATTTAATGGAGAAAGCCAACAAGGTGGCATTATGGGCCCAAGAGTAAGGATGGGATAGTTGCTAAAAGGCCTGCTCAGGAAAAGACAATTGGTGCTAAAAAAGTTAACTTTTCTGTTGACTGTACTTGTCTAAAAAACCAAAAGCATGATGGTCCTGCTTCCCTTTTAGATGAAAGTCAAAACTCTCTTTGTAATGACACATTAAATGCTATGTCTAAGGTGGTTGAAGAGGCAGAAAAGTCTTCAAAGTAAGATGGAAAAGTGGTTTTTCAAAACCACTCTTCTTTGACAGAAATTCCGAATCGATCTTATGTAAACGTTGTTTCCCCCTCCTAAGGTTTGACCTCTTCTCCTAAGATTAAAGTTGTGTTATCTTATTATCCTCCGACTTGGTAAGGGGATGGTGTAGTAGTCAAACCCCTTAGAGAGGTCTCAGAGGTGGGTGAAAGAATTTGGCAATGTATCCTAAGATATTTTTTGGGACACAATCTGGTTTTCTCGGTGGTCTGAAAGATTGTTGTTGTTTTGGAGCAAAGAAGGGCTTGTAGAAGTTATAACAAATGGATGTGTGCATTACTTTTTTCAAGTTTGTTGATGAAGATGCTTCAGTGAGTGATTTAACAACCTTGGAGCTTTGTTGGGCAGCTCCTAATTTTTGAGAGATGGCATTTAGCACGTCCTTAACACTTGTTTGGCTGAAGAAGATGCCCATGATACTATAGGGGATTCTCATAGAGTTTCTACTTAATGAAGGTGTAGGGTATGCTGTAAGTGCTATTGGTAAACCTCTCTAAGTTAACATCATCACGGCCAAAAATGAGAGAGTTAAGTATGCTAAGGCTTCTGTTGAAATGCAAGTAGATAGAGAATTCTTGAAGTCTTTTGAGATGAAGTGTAGAGATAGTTCAAGATATAGAGTGGATGTAGAGTATCGGATGGTTCCTCTATGATGTGTAGGTTGTAGAGTTTTTGGGCATAGTGATAGAAACAAGAAGGTATAGCTACTAGTGGAGATATTCCATGTGATGCGAGGGTTGAAGACGCTAGGTGTCACGGTCCGAGGCTTTCGTTAGCACACAAATAGACCGTGCGGCGCTTACTATCCTGCCTCTGCAGTAGTAAGCAAGCCTAACTCGCACGCAACGCTAGCCAACCAGGCCTAAACCTGTAAGCAACACAACCAAGGAAGAAAGCCAATAGATTATAAGGGACACAATATCGAATGGAAAAAGGAATAGCACACTTTTATTAATTCCGACAGTATTACAAGGCTACAATGTGTGTGCACGGGGGTACAGTGTATGTATCAGGTGCCGCCGGTCGTGATCAACCAACGTGGTGAGTAAGAGCTTCAATCCAGAAGAGTACTCACACCCCCGTAAAGAGCTTTACGGACATTATTGGGCCTGGCAGGAGTAGACATTAAAACTGGTGAAATGGCACCACTTTCTAAAAGTGGAAATTTCTAAAAATAGTAAGGCCCTATCTTACACAATAATAAAGTCCCCCCCTTATATTACAATATGTACAAAACAATGGCCCCTTGTCATAAATGTATCTTACAAAAAGGGACCCTGACACTAGGCATAACTCACCACATGCGTCCTCTGTTGGTGGTGATGATTGTCATCCTAACGTTAATGGAGGTAATGCTATTGACATGAGATGCAAATCTGCATAAATAAAAGGCATTATCTTGGAAAAATAGAATGTGGTGGCGCCTAAGCCTAAAGCACTAGAGACATTGGGGGAAGCTAAGGAGATTAAACACACTATAGTGTCTATTCCCCTACCCACCTCCACTAAATTTGAAGTTTTAGACTCATCTACTTCCAGTAGTCCATCAGTACAGGATTTTCAAGGCCAAAAGATAGACTTGGCTGGCTTGGGTGGTGAGTTCTCTTTTGCTGAAGAAGCACCCATTTCTTCTTCTTCTTCTTTTGTGTCGGATTCTCTTGGATCAACAAGGGAGCCTTCGGGTGAGCGGGAAGTAGCTAAAGCCTTATCTTCTAAGGGAGATAGCTAGGGAGGGAACTAGAGCGATGTATCTAAGAAAAAGAAAAAAGCAAAAAAGAAGAAGAGTAAGGATAAGGCGAGTAGCCATTAGGTCACCACCAAGTCTTGTTGATATTGTGAATCCTCTCCTCCTTTTTATACATAATAACGATGGGAACTTGAAACATATGTAGGTTGAATGACTCAACCAAAGGTAAGGAAGTTAATAGATTGTGTAGTGTGAAAAATCTTTCTCTTGTAGGCTTATTAGAGACAAAAATAAATGCTCAAAATTTTCAGAAAGTTAGACATTGTATTTTTCCACATTGGAGGATGGAATTAAGTTTCGTTAATTGTATTTGGGTTGCTTAAAAACCAAATATTTGGGATGTTAGTATGGGAGACTCTTCAAGGCAATTTGTTTATTGTTTTTGTAACAACCTCATTAATAGTAAAGCTATCCATGTGACCTTTATATATGCCGTAAATGATGAGTAAGATAGAGAGGAATTGTGGAGGGATTTGTTGGGACTTAAAGCTACTATTAATGGTCCTTGGCTCATTATAGGGGATTTCAATGAGTGTAGAACTATTGACGAGAAATTGGGAGGGCTTGAAGTGGTAACTAGAGGCATTTGTTATCTTGAAGAGATTGGGAGGGCTTGAAGTGATAACTAGAGGTATGGAATCATTCGATAATATTTGTTGTCTTCTTGAAGTTGAGGAAGCTAGTACCAGGGGGCCCTTGTTCACTTGGACTAATTGTAGGAGTTCATACCCGATGTTGAGTAGGTTGGACTGAGGCATTGTTAACCATTTGTGGATGAGTTCCTTTCAGAATTCACACATTTGGATGCTTGCCCATGATCTTTCTAACCATTGTCTACTGGTTTTACATATAGCTCTACATGAAGTTACAAGCAAAAGGTCTTTATTCAAGTTTTTTGGCATGTGGAAGCAGCACCTGGATTTCCTTCACATGGTACAGGATGTCTGGCAGCAAGATATACAAGGAACAACTGTGTTTTGTATTTGTAAGAAGCTTAAGATTCTTAAGGGCCGATTAAAGACTTAGAATGCAGCATGTTTCTCCAACTTATCTGAGCATTTGAGCTAGAGTGGAGCTCAATACGGTCCAAGAAGAGAATATATCTAATCCATTGATAGTGGATTAGGAATGAGAATGAGAAAAATCTCTATACTCTAGCTATTATTTTTTGTACGCTTTGGAAGAGTCTTTTTTGAAACAAAAGGCGAGAGCATCTTGGATTAAGTTGGGTGATAGAAACAATAAATTTATCTTCAATCTCCTAAAGCAAAGACAATACAAAAACAACTTTTTCTCTATGATGGATAACCCAGGTATCAGGTTGGAAGGATTAGAGCAATTGAAAGCTGCAGCGGTTCATCATTTTAAGGAATTGTTGAATGATGTTCACTCCAACAATCAGAATTTTGATAGGCTCTCTTGTTTACAGCTTGGGGACATATTAGTGGAGGAAAAATCTATGTTGGTCCGACCTCTATCTAACAAAGAAATCCAGACTACCCTATGGTCTTGAGCCAAGGATAAAACACCGGGGCTGGATGTTTATGGACCTAGTTTCTTTCAGAATACTTAGGATATTATAGGGAAGAATATTCGTGTGGCTATTAAGGATTTCTTTGTTTCAGGAAAGATGTTAAGGGAGATTAATTTGACTTATTTTTCCTTAATACCTAAGAAAGAGAATCCTTCTTCCTTTTTAGACTATAGACCCATTGCATGTTGCAACACGATCTACAAATGCATCTAAAAAATCTTAGCTAAAAGGTTGATGATTGTTCTACCATCTCTAGTGCATAAGGAGCAAATAGCTTTCATTAAAGGGTAGAGAATTGTTGATAATATTTTAGTTGCCCAAGGACTCCTATGTGGATATCATAAAGATATTAAGGGTCTAAGATGTACTATTAACGTACGACAATATCAAATAAAGTTTCTTAGAACATCTTTTTAGAGTGTTCGTTTGCTAACTAGTTTGTGAGTTAGATCATGGCTTGTGTTAGTACGGCAATGTTTTCCATTGACATTAATGGGGAACTTGCTGGTTACTTCTCGTTTTTGAAAAGGTTAAGGCTGAGTGATCTTCTTTCTCCTTACCTTTTTGTGTTGGTTATGGAAGTTTTTTTCTAGTATTATGAAGGAAAAAGGAAGTATGGCAGATTTCAAGTACCATTGGAGATGCAAGAAGTTAAGGCTTAAGCATTTTTGTTTTGCAGATGATGTGTTAATTGTTGCCAAAGGCAACATTCGAATGTTAGAGCTTATTAATGATGGCCTTCAAGAGTTCCACCTTCTCTCTAGCCTTAAGGCAAATGCACAAGTGTCATTTTTTTTTTTTTTAGTGGTGTTAAAAAGAGTGTACCAAGAGGCATGTTACTAGTATATTGGTTTTAATGTTGACTCTCTTCCCATCAAATGCCTAGGTATGATAGAAGCACATCCAAAAGTGATTGTTTTGATCTTGTGTAGAAATTTTCAATTAGAATTAACCATTGGACTAGTAAATTCCTATCATATGCTAGGCAAGTATAACTTATCTAGAGCATCTTATTCCCCCTTTAAGTATGTTGGTCCTCTATTTTCATTATTCTTAATAAGATTTTGTCACTTATTGAAACAAAAATGAAAAGATTTGTATGAAATGGAAATGACAAGTTGAAGGCTAAAGTTAAAGTGAAGTGAAAGGATGTGTATAAGCTCAAAAAGGAAAGAGGTATATTCAAGAGTGATTGTTTTGATCTTGTGCAAAAATTTTCAGCTAAAATTAACCATTGGAATAGTAAATTCCTATCATATGCTGGGCAAGTATAACTTATCAAGAGCATCTTATTCTCCTTTCAAGTATGTTGGTCCTCTATTTTCATCCTTCTTAATGAAAAGATTTTTATGGAGTGGAAATGACAAGTTGAAGGCTAAAGTTAAAGTGAAGTGGAAAGATGTGTGCAAGCTCAGAAAGGAAGGTAGGTTAGGGGTTATCGACATCAAAACGTGGAATAGAGTAGCTTAATTGAAGCATATTTGGTATCTTTGCTTGGATAATGGCCATTCCGAAGAAATTTTTGGAATGTTAGCATTCCTAATGATTCCTAATGGGCTTAGAGGAAGATTCTTAAGTCCAGACCCTTAGCTAGGTGCCTTTTGAAGTGGAGGGTTGGCATTGGTAAACTCATCTCCTTTTGGCTTAATGATTATCCATTATGGACCCTTAATCGAGTAGATGGGCAAGCAGGCTAACATGACTTTTGGATATCTAAAGGACATTTGACTAGAGGAATTTATAGAAGGAAGGGAGTGGTCTTGGCCAAACGGAGATAGGTGGCAAGTTATCAATTCAAACCTTAGGCTGTTGTAGCCAAACTTTGCTTTGGATGACGTTTTGATGTGGAGATCTGCTGATTGCAAGCCCCTATCTATTAGAATAGCCTATATTTTGGAAAGAAATAAGGAACCTATAAGTGACATGGAATCCCTTGGTTTGGCAAAAAGGTATACCTCTATGATTCTCTTTCATTATGTGGATGGCGATTCAACACAAGCTCTTAACTTTGGACAAGTTACATGCTTGGGGTGTGGTAGAGGACAACAACTATTTTTTATGTCATAGTTATGAGAAATCTCATGATCATCTTTTTTTCACATGTCCCTATTTGAAACAGTTATGGAAGAGTTTGGAAAAATTATATGGCTAGATTAGAGCAAACCATTGGATTGCACATCTTTTAATAACTTTTTGAGGATAGGAAATCTTAAGTTAGTCAGCAAGCGGCACAAGAAGATTTTTGCAACAACAACATACTCTCTATGGAAGGAAAGGAATTGGAGAAGAATAGGTGATATAGCATCCTCTATAAAAAAATCTTTTGAAAGTTGTTATTTTTCATATTTCTAATAGTTGAACACGCTTGTGAAGTATAGTTATTTGAGTGAATCCTTTTTTAGTTTTGATACTTACGTCATTTTTATAGGTTTCTTAGCGTGCTTCTTTTGTACGCAGCTCAAGTATAATTTTTGTGAATTTATGATATTTCTCATCTTACCCTAAAGAAAAAGAAAAAACCTTGAGAAGTTGTAATGGTTGAAGCCGGATTCTAACATGCTAATGTGTAGGTTAAAATCCTACAGAGCCCATTTCTTGGGGTAACTTATAGGTATAGAAGGCACATTAATCCAACAAATGGTTATTGTACGGTTGTTCATGTGCTTAGAGCAATCATTCCAATATAATTGTGGCCTACATTTACCAAAAAAGAATCTTATTCCCTTAATCTTTTTAAGTACAAGCTTGCGAGTCAAAACCAATTGACATGGGGCTACAATGAAGTGGTTTAGCTCTTTAGCTTGAAAAGGGCTTCATTGACAATCTAAGGCACTACTCTATGTATTGATATGCTCCAATTGTTTGCTAGGAGCAAGCCTTCTCATGCATGGGTCAATTTCTAAACCTACACATTGGTGGTGAACTAGAACTTATTTCTTGTTACTATTAATCTTACCAATTATTTAAATAGAGGATTAACGTTATGGTTTAGATAAATGATTGAATTTTCAAGTAGTTAAAAAAGACGGTTAATGTTATGATAAGTGATTTTAATAAATAATTAAAATTGAAATAAAACTAAGATTTTATTTCTTTGTTTAAACTATTTATTAAAACATTGATCTTCTATTAACCACTTGAAAGTTCGATTCTCTATTTGAATCACTTAACATAACATTGATAATCTATTTAAACTATTAGATAGTTCGATCCTCTATTTGAATTTAACTATTGTGAGTAATTTTTTCACCGTGATGCAACCTTTATGATATTGATGTGAACCTTATGATATGGATGCGAGAATATATTTTAGTTTGATGTGTTATTTTGTTGAGATACTATATTGTAGAGAGTTTGGATTTCATGTGGAGACCTTTGATTCATGTGAATTGAATTCTTTCCTTCTAGACAATGCTTAAGCTTCTTGACAATGTTTGATTTCATGCCCAATTATTTGATATCACTCTCTATAGCCTGTGTTGGTCAGAATTAGATATTTGATGATGCGGATTATGCATTAAAAAAGAAACTATAATTGGTATTTAGTATATAACTATAAGGTTGTTTTCTGTTTGAGGCCGCCCTTACTAGGGAGGTTGTTCTATGATAGTGTTTAATGCAAGCAATAAGCAGATGAATTCTTGATATGACTGTAGTTACTGGCTGCCAGATACAAGTACAACTAGCAGGCATGGTCCTTAATGCCTTCTTATCAAATTGCTGGCAATTTAATATTTCTTCTTTTCTTTAGGTAGTATGCCTGATGGGAGATGTTTCTTTCTTGCATGACACAAATGGCTTGGCGATTTTAAGCCAAAGGTAATTAATTTCATTTCTATTGGGAAAACTGCAGGACTTTCATGTCACTATGTCAGTTCATTGTCTATTTTCTCTTCCTTTTTTTTTTCCCTTCAAATTATTGATCCTCTTTAACCCTAGTGATATTATCAGTTAGAGTTACATTTTTTTCTTGAAAAACAAAGGTCCTTTGCATTCTTTTGCTTTAAACAATATCCATGCCCAAGATTTTTTTCTATATTTTTTTGTTTATCCTTTTTAACCCTAGTGATTTTATCAGTCAAAGATATATTGTTTCCTTGGAAAATGGGGGTCCTTTGCATTCTCTTGCATTAAATGATATTTGCTCCCAAGATTTACATGAGTAGACGCTATGATTATTCAGAGTAACTACATTACAAGAAGTTCATGTCCTCAATGACTTGATCTTGAATGAGCTATTCTAATATATTCTTGTGGAATTTGATGTTTTGAAGGGCATCAAGAAACCCGATGACAATAATTGTCATAAATAATCATGGTGGCGCAATATTCAGTCTTCTTCCTGTTGCAAATAATACGGATCGTGCAGTGTTGAGTGATATTTTCTACACTTCTCATAACATCTCAATTCGCCAGCTTTGTCTTGCTCATGGGTAATTGATGAATCTTACATTTAGAGTATGTTATATATTTTGTATGCTCAAGAACTTGACTGCTATTGAATCCTCCCCTGTCATAATCCATCTATGGCTCCACAGACCTCTTAATTGCCCCACCTTATCTTGCATAGAGTTTCCTCTTCTTTTTCAAAATGTTTTCCTTTTATTTTTCCTGCTTCACTCCTCCAATCGCCAGTTGATATTATACCAAGGGTGAAGGCTCCTACTATGAGAGCATATAAAATTAGGAGCCATAAGGATGTCTCAACTTAACATACTTGGTTACAGGAAAATATGTGTCTGAGTAGTGTTGGGTGTGGGTGTGTGTGTTTGGGGTGTGCTGGGGTGTCTATGAAGGAGTTTGTGTATGTTTTGTTGAGTGTATGTGTTGTGTGTTTGTGCTGGGTGTGGTGTTGGGTGCTGAATGTGTAGTTGTGTGCTTGGGCGAGTGTTTGGGTGAGGGTAGTGTATTATGGTGTATGGTGGTGTGCTTTAGTGTTTGCTGTTGTGGATTTTATTTTATTTTATTTTATTTGGGGCTGATTTGGTGTGGGCATATGAAGTGTTCCATAGCAGTCGGTAGCTGGGGCCTGAGGTTTGAGCAGTTTTCTAGACTTCTCTGGATTCTTCAGTTTGTTAGTTAATTTTCAATATATAAGGAGAAATTTCACAGCTTTTGTTGTTGTTTTTGGGTTGGATTGTATACTTAGGTTTCTTTGTACATCTCTCTTATATAAAATTCTGACATTACCCAAAAAAAAATTGTCAGAATACAAGGGGAAATTTCAGTGTGTTGGATTGGACCAGCAAATTACTTCTTGGCTGTGTGTTGTAGTTGCTGAGTAGAGAAGTTCTGGTACTTTTCCCATTTGAAAATACTAATTTGTTCATTGTTTGCATTTCATTTCTATCATCTATTTGAGTTGGATTCCATCAATTGGCGCTGTCTATGGGAAACATGATGCGCATGGAGTCACATGGAGGAATTCGAGAAGAGTACGATGGAAATTCAAGGAGAAATGTCCGACATACATCATTTAGCTTCTTTGTACCATGAACAGAAGAACTTATCGGGAACTATGTCCACTATTGCAAGGTACTATGAATACAATGCAACGGATGTTAGAAGATTTTTGGGAATGCTACTTGTAATAGTGGATCTATTCTTGGTGAACCTTCTTCCACCCATCGAGAGGAAAACAACAGGTGGGAGACAGAAATAGGGATATACCTGATCATAATTGTTATACTCAAAGTTGATGATGTTCTTGGGGCAGATGAGAAAATATAGAATCAACACATTTCCAATTGTAATTCCATTATTTGATGGAATTGATCCAGCTAATTGGATCTTGATGATGGAGAAATATATGAATGTTCAATGTACACAAGAAGATGGAAAATTTGCTTGGCTGCAGTTTGTATGAGAAGCTGATGTGTGCATTGGTTGAGAATACTTCAGTGAAGATTATATGATCTTGATTGGCCACTGATGAAGGATTTGACGTAAAGATTTGGAGGATAGATGGCCACTAATCCTTTTAAAACTTTGTCTCAACTTCGACGAACAACCACTGTGGGTCAGTACATGAAATATTTTGTCTTTGGCTTCACAAGCCCCTATAATTCTAGAGTTGCCACTGCTAGGGTACTTTTTAAGGGGATTGTTTGATGAAAATTAAACGCGTGTTGACACTTTTTCCCCTAATTCTCTTGAAAGTGCCATGAGATTGCCCTAGAAGTGGAGAAAGAGTTTGAGAATGGACTTTCATTTCTCCGATGGTTTATAACAGCAATCGATCTAAGAATAGGCCATCTTATGCAAAGACATGTCATCAAACACCTTATGGGTCATTCTATGCAAGTCAAGTGCATTCTAATTTTTCATATATTAATCACAAGCTTATAAATCTCAAAATAATGACATAAAATTCTATTCAAACTTTGTTTAAAATAAATCAATTTACTACTTGAATTTTCAACTTATCAAATTGATATTCAATTGAAACTTTGCGTGCTAGCATTACTATTGGAGACACATAATCTAACTTCGTTTGTCTAGTTACCACTATATTCCCTAAGACATATAATTTAATGTTCGTTTGTCTAGTGACTGCTTTAGGCCAATCAAATGAAACACATGCCCCACATGTCTTTAAATGCCGTAGAGGAGTTCAGCTGCATTAGGCTGCAGACTTATTTGAAAAAGCAAATAGATGTGGCATGACAGATAGACTCTCTCTCTCTACAATTTGTCTCTTTCTTCGACCTTTTCTCCTCTATGACCTCACTGCCAAGGAGTAAAAAAAAATAAAAAAAAGAATCTTGATCTTGAAAATGATGATGGTAGGACCCGAGAGGTAAGATGTCTTTTCCTCATCTCATTATATATAAATAAAATTATTTCGAATAGGTTTTGTAGGTGAAAAAAGATTACTTCTTTTTACCGCACACGAGTATAATATTTGACTTGTTTTTTTGGGTGAAAAAGGTTAATTTCAATATATATGTTGGTGGCCACTCCTCATGCGCTCAAGGGTTGTAGCATACTGAAATGGCTTGAAGGTTCAACGGACAATTAGCTCAAACTCACTTATAGAGGAGAGTCTAAGTCTGTTTCTTTTCTTTGGTGGCAAGTGTTTTGATAGCAAGTTCTTGAACTTGGGGAATTGGACTGGTTTCATTGCTATTTAGTGTTTGAGGGGTCATGATAGTGCTAGTATAGGAGACTTGTTCTCTAGTTTTGAGA
This sequence comes from Lumnitzera littorea, assembly GCA_024138015.1. Lineage (NCBI taxonomy): Eukaryota > Viridiplantae > Streptophyta > Magnoliopsida > Myrtales > Combretaceae > Lumnitzera > Lumnitzera littorea. Next base: position 104,262,236 of record JAMXBB010000006.1, on the reverse strand, counting down.
ATAATAGTAATAGCAATAGCAATAGTAATTCTAAAGAGGATGAAGTAGTTGAGGTTGACTATTTGACAAATGACAATGATGAGGTAGTGGCAGCTGGGAAGGAAAACAAATCTCTTATATTTGCTAAAGAAGATATCAGATGGTATAAAGGTTCCCTTCATACTATGTTGATTTCTTGGATGATGAAAGAAGTTTTTCTTGAATTCAAGCAAAGAACCCAATGATGTGAGTTCACATAAACAAGCTAAGACTAAGACTAGACTACTTTAACTAAATGAGAATTGCTCCACATATATGTATATGTATGATCTCTAATGGCAAGTTGCAGTTTAAAAAGCTATGAACACGTACATGTACTAAAATCTACTATTGACACCTATTGAAGCTGATGTTGAACAGTAAGAGAGAGCACAAATTTGTTATTTTCTCATCCTACAAAAGTCGGTTTGAGGAGTTTTTAGTGAAGACATTTAAGGAGGGGCTTAGTGAATCTTGTAAGCCGTTATTTGAGACTAAGAAAATAACATACGTGGTGCTTGCAAAAAAGTTCTTGTCTAGACTAAGGTTGATGCCTGAAATCAAATTGAATTATATGAAAAAGTCGGACAGAGAAGAGGTGATAGTGGATGTAACCTATAGCTAGCATAAGAAGTAGCGTAAGCTATTAGGTTGTGTGTGAAGTTCGAAGGTTGGAAAATAAAGGGAGAGCACGTGTTGTGGCTGTGAGATGCTGCTTTAAATCTGACTCTATACTTCAAATGTATGTCTGACTGCTTTGAAGGATGTATGAACATTGGATTATGTGGCTTAGGTAGTAATGCTGATATGTAAAGTTTCAATTAAGTACAAAACTAGTTCAGGTAATAATTGATTTTTCAAGTAATGTTCAGGTAGTAGTTTTGGTACCCTTAAATTTCCATGCTTTTTTTTTTTTTTTTTAAAATTGTACTTTTGTGCAGTCGACTAATTTCACTAAGAGAAAGTGCTGATGGTTGCTAAATGTATAAGCCTTAGGAGATTGGATAAAAAATCTAGTCATGTATTATGTATGATTTTGAAGAGTCAGCTATAGGGGCTAGTGCTGGAGAAGCAATTCTAAACAGCATTGATTGCTGAATTTTTTAGGATTGTCACTTTTGCTGAAGCTTTAATATATCTCTCATAGTATGATAATCTAGCACATTGCTCAGTACCGTGACCTCTTTGAGGGCATTATGTGGTCTTTTCCCCTTCAACTATTTCATTCGGAGATTCTGCTATGCATGTCCTTTCAAGGGAGATGATATTAGGTCAAAACACATTGAAACTAGGCTTTACGTTGAGTTTGTTGTCTACTCTCTTCTCACAAAGATTGACAAATGAGAAATGCTCTTGTGTGGGGATTAGCAAATAGTGCTTTCCATTGTCACTGGATTTGATAGTCAGAGATGCAATTGTGGAATGAAAAACATTCATAATTTATGAAAATGACAGGATGGTATAACGATAACTTGTTCATGCACTTCTTGTTAGTTATTTTTTGCTCCACGACCAGCTAATCGAAAATTTTAAAGTGATAGATAGTGTTGTGGCTTATGTTTATTATTTAACACTCTCTCCCTCTTTTGTGGGATGGGGCATTAATTGAAGGCCATTGAGTGGAAAAAAATTTTAATTTGTTGAGGGATGATAATATGGTGATTCAAATTTATTGCTTCTTCTCCAATCCCCTGTTAAATTTTTATCCACATCCAACTAATCTACAAATTTAAATTGATGGAAAGTGGTTTGTTTTTATTTATATATAAGATCAACCGACATTTTTATCCAGAATTTTTGTTTTATCACCGCCTTTGCTTAGTCAAGGACAATCTGTATGGCGTATAGTGTGAAGCATGTTGAGGTGCATACAAAGGAGGATTTTGAAAACGCACTGTACACATCTCAAAATAACAGGATGGACTGTCTCATTGAAGTTCAAAGCTGCATAGACACAAATGCCACAATCCACAGGTTGTTAAACACTGATGCTGCTTACTTCCTTTCTTTTCTATCTATAATGTGATTTACTAGGTTTCATATTTTCAGTAATCTAAGAAGATCTGCTTCCCAAGCAGCTGAAGAAACCTTGCAATTGCTCCTGAAAAGTTTTGCCCCAGCTGCAGCATCAACTTATTTTTTTCTCTGTAACATTATGAAGATGGAGTACTCTCTATATCGGTAAGACTTTCAAATATTAGTTCTCATAGTGGTTTGTTATTTTCATATTGGTTGACACATCAAGTGTACATAATGCTGGACTTCTACCTGACAGAATTCCTCTGAGGGCTGCTCCCACTTCTAGTCCAATTTATCATGATGGTGCATTTTTTCATAGAGAAGGTTTTATATTGTATTTGACTTTGGAAGATGGAAGCCTTGGTCTTGGTGAGGTCAGTTCTTTTAATATCTCACTTCATGCGATTTTACCAAAAACAAAAGCCATTAGCTGTCTAAGCAAGTCAGCCTGCCTGGACAGTTGCAGTTAGAGAGAGTGTGATTGAAGAATGTCGTACATGTAAATGTGTTAGTTGCTCATTACTTGTGCTTTTGAGTCTGTCTCTCTTGCACATATTTTGTAATTTGGGACTAAATTTAGTATTTGACATGTATGTTTCTTATGAAATGCAGATTCATGTTATATTACAATTATATGTCATTGTTGTGTATGTACTCTTTTCTCGGAAGAAAGAAGAAGAGAAATGGTATTTCAATTTTTTGGGTGTGCATGAGTGTCATTGTTGTGCCTTTTCCTGAGCCACTTGAGCAATATGTTATAAATTATACCATCGACTTAACTAAGGCTGTCGCTTAGCCATGTTCAAACCTGGCTCTTTCTATTCGTGTGCTGCTTGGAGAGTGGAGGTGGATTCAACTTGCCTGGCTTCAGCACCACTAATGTGCAAACAACTCCATTTACCTTTTTGACATAGGTGTAATGCTCTAAACAAAAGTTTTCAATTCTAACATTAGTTTGCTCTCTGATTCTATTTTTCTCTAAGACTGGTTCTTTTTTCTATTGCTATGAATTTCTTTCTGGGATGTAATGATTGTTCTCTTTGGCAGGTTGCACCTCTTGAAATTCATCAGGAGAACCTGACAGATGTGGAAGAGCAACTTCGATTTCTATGTCATGTAATAAGAGGAGCGAAAATATCTAATTTGTTTCCACTCATGAAGGATTCGTTTTCCTCCTGGATATGGTGTGAATTACATCTCCTGGTATGTGATTAGATCCCTATGTAATTCTTAGCCAATACATCAAAATGCATAGAGGAATAAATGTAGGATATTTTACATCAAAATGCATGGTGGAGTGTATGTAGGATGCTGAAGAAGTAAAATTAAATTTTTTTCTTTACTTGAACATAGTGAAGACATTTTCTTATGATGTAGTCATCATATACAGCCATCTTCCATCTTTCCAAGCGTGAGATGTGGTTTGGAGATGGCTATTCTCAATGCCATTGCACGAGCACATAATACCAGTTTGCTGAACATCTATTCTCAAGGAGGGCAAGAAATATACAGTAAGTCATCAGGAGTTCAGATTTGTGCACTACTTGATCCCCGTGGGACTCCGGAAGAGGTTGCTCAGGTTGCTGCAGAGCTTGTTGAGGAGGGATTTAGTGCTATAAAGCTGAAAGTTAGTTACTGTTATAGCAAGTATTTCTCTGGTTTTGCTATAGCTTTTGAAAAGTAAAAAAATTTTCTACATATATTCTCTGTTTAGAATATCTAGCTATTTTTTGTAGATGATGTTGATTTGTTGATCTTAGGTTGCCCGTGGTGGAGATCCCCTTCAAGATGCTGCAAATATACAAGAAATAAGAAAGAAGATTGGTAACCAAATTGAGCTCCGTGCAGATGCCAATAGGAAGTGGACTTGTGAACAAGCCCTTCAATTTGCCTCTTCCATTAGAAACTGTAACTTGCAGTACATTGAGGTATTAAAGCTCACAAGATGCACAATGTTGGCTAGCTTCTTATGATTGCAGAACATGTTTTCTATTGGAATGAGTTTATTGAGTTTATAAGTGTGCATCCTGCTTGAGGCTTCCACATTGAGTCACTTTGAATAGGAAATTGCTTTATTTTGAAGGAGATTATTTGTGGACATGAAAAATCACTAGGAAACAATTTTATTTTTAGAAGTTATCTTTAAGCAAGGTGCCTGTTGTGGATTTTCTAATGAAATTATTCCTAACAACATATATCATTATGCCCTCTACACTAAGTTTGACATGGCGTCTTGTCAATTCTTTGGTATTTCTGCTCAATAGTGGTGGAGAAGCTTAAAATATTGATACATATTTAGGCTGTTGCAGTTAAACTACAAATGATACCTGGTACTGGTCCTCGTCCTGGAGTGGTGGTTATAGGACCCACCAAAAACTGTAAAAAGTAAAAAAAGCCTATAAGCTAGAGATCTATGGATTGAGGCCACAATAGAATCGACAGGGCTATACCCTGCCTGACCGTAGCACTTAGGTGGGCTAAGAATAGTTTCACATATTCTTGGTTTGATTGGTGGATTTGTGGATCCACCCATGTCTAATGGTTTAATATTTATTATTAAACATTCCCTTGTTTGTGACCTAACACTTCCACTGCAGCCTATAAAGGAAATAGTTATTTAAACGGGGGTTAAATGATGGTGTAGGGATATTCATTCTTTTGACCTCTTACCTCGGTACTATGTTTAATGTAAATCCATAAAGTTTAAACTAGACTTAACGATATTTATGGGCATATATCAATGGATGATATAATTCAAACCACCATTCCTTTATTTATTTTTTCTGGTTTAGTTAGTTTTGTAAGGTTTGCTAATGTGTCCATACATGAGGAATACTTACATATTTCAATTATAAACCATATAATTTTCTGTATGTAAAAGTTTTAAGATTAGTTGGTTCTCATCATCTTCTATTATAAGTGTAAGGGGAAATGGTGAGACATTTTCTATTGAAAACATATTAGAGAATCTTTTGATTGTGTCTATCTAGCTGGATCATATTATTTAGTAAACCTTTATCATATGTAAAAATTTTGAGATTAGTTGGTTCTCATCATCTTATATTTTACAAGTGCAAGGGAAAATGATGAGGCATTTCCTATTGAAAACATATTAGGGGGTCTTTTGATTGTATCTGTCAAGTTGGATCATATTATTTTGCAAACCCCCTTATTAAGATTGAAGTGAATTATGAAATGGTATTATTTTATACATTATAAAACGTTTTTCTTTTTCAGGAACCCATTCAAGATGTAAATGATATTAGAAAGTTCTGTGAAGAGAGTAGCATACCCGTTGCTCTAGATGAAACTGTTGATCTTTGCCAAGAAGATCCTTTGAAAATGCTCATGAATTTTAGCCACCCTGGAATAGTTGCTATTGTAAGTGGCAAATTATCACTTGTTCTCCTAATATAGTTTTGGTCATCATGGCATTAGGTAATATGCAATTGTGAGTCTGCATTTAGTGGTTACTCTTTCTCACCTCATGGCATTGTTTATTTATTTATAATTTACTAGTGATCAATTCTGGTAGATTACGGTCAATGGTGTTTATAAGTTTTTGCAAGCCGTGCAATCAGCAGTAAAAATTGTAAACAAAACCTATTTCTCTCTTTCCTTTTGTCCTGTTCTTTCTTCTTAATCTCTTTCAGTATGTAACACTATAGTGGTTACTAAGAAGTACGTTGCTGAAACTTTATGGATCTACATGTATAACATAACAATAAACCGATAAAATTTTATTGATTTTGATAACCTTTTCTTGTAAAGTATGTTTTGATTTTGCTGCTCTGGATTTTGGCCCATACTCACCTACCTCATTCTGCACCAAATAATGCATGTTCATTCAGTTGAATCAATAGTGGCTGCAGTGTTGTACGCTTCGATCCCTTATCATTTAGCTTATCACAACTATAATTTGATTTGATTCATTTCTCCATCAGATAATCAAACCGAGTGTGCTTGGTGGATTTGAAAAGTCTGCTATTGTGGCTCGATGGGCTCAGCATCAAGGAAAGATGGCTGTTGTGAGCTCCACATTTGAAAGTGGAATAGGTTTATCTGCATACGTGATGTTTTCCAGTTATATTGATTTACATCATACAAAGTTGTGCAAGGCAATGAATGATGAAATGAAGGGGGCTATAGCACACGGTCTTGGGACCTACCAGTGGCTTAATGAAGATGTGGCAAGCGAACCTCTGAAGATTGGTCGTTCTACAAACAGTGGTTTCGTAGAAGCATCTATTAATGATGCTAATAGGCTGCTTCAGAGATGCCATCTTAATGAGCATGTCATAATTAAACAATTCTCAGACAAGGAAATATCTAAATATGATATGATTGTGGATTTAGAGGATATCTCTTACTCCATCAAAGTGCTAGAAGTTGGAGAAAATAGTGTAAGTGAAGAGGTCTAACTTCCAAGAGAGATGGCATTTATTTTCATTGGGTTCTTTCTGTTCTCTCTCTCTCTCTCTCTTTTTTTAATTAATAATTATTTTCATCAGGTTCTTTGTTTCGGTCTCTCATTGTCGTCATTTCCTTGTTTACTTGTTTTACTTTGTTTGGCCTTTGAGAAAATCGTAGTTGTCTCCTTAATTTTCACGAATTTAATATAGCACTATATTAGCACATTACTTCTGCATGGTGATTCCCATACTAAACTATACCAAACGTGTCATATGCTTCCATTTCTTGAAAAGTGTTTCATCAGATGATGCTTCATTGATCAAAAGATGTGCTCAAAATATTGCTGCTTATGACATACTCCATCATCTGAACTGTTGAATGTTCCTGCAGGATAATGTGGTCCTGTTTCTGCATGGTTTTCTTGGAACCGCTGAAGAATGGCTTGCCATGATGAAGACGCTTTCTGGATCGACAAGATGTATCTCTATTGATCTTCCAGGCCATGGGGACTCAAAAATTGAGAAAACAAGAAATAAAGGAGTCCAGGAACCAAGATTGTCTATCAAAGTTGTTGCAGATTTATTATGCAAATTTCTCCATGAGATAACATCCAAAAAAATAACTCTTGTGGGATACTCAATGGGAGCACGGATAGCACTGTACATGGCCGTGAAATTTGGTGATCAGGTATACCCGTGATCTAGGCAGTTAGGCTTATCTCTCTCCCTTTCGTTTTTTTGGGTAGGGATTAGACATTTGTACTAAAGGAGAAACTGAATGTTCAAATGAAGATTGGAGGAGTTGCTTTGATATCTGGAAGCCCAGGCTTGAAAGATGTCACTGAGAGAAAAATTCGTAGGGCAGTGGATGATTCAAGAGCTCGAAGCATCATCTCCTTTGGCTTGCAGTTCTTTGTGGAATCTTGGTATTCTGGCCAGTTGTGGAAGAGGTGATCCTAGTCTCAATTCATTACAAGTTAGTTCTTTTGTGAAGGTTATTTGTTTATTTTCAAAATCACCTAAAAGACTTCGTTTTCTATGCAGCTTGAGAAGTCATCCAGGATATAATCAGATACTCACCACCCGTCTGCAGCACAGCGATGTGCAAAGTCTTGCTAACACTCTATCTGATTTAAGTGTTGGAAGACAGCCGTAAGATCTTTCAGAACACTTTTTCTTTTTTCATTTTTTTCTTCTCTTAGTATTATTGCGATTATACATTTTTCAACGAAAAGGATGACAAGGCTTGAGTTTAGATTTCTGTATTTTGGCATGTCAGGTCATTGTGGGAGGATCTGAAGAAATTTAAGACGCCCATTTTACTTGTAGTTGGGAAGAGAGACAGGAAGTTCACAGCAATTGCGAAGCAGATGTACGAGGAAATTTGTAGTGTTAAAGAGCACGGTAATGACTCACGGGGCGGTGCTTGTGAGATCATTGAAGTCCCTGACAGTGGACATGCTGTCCATGTGGAGAATCCCCTTCCCGTTGCCCGGGCTCTAAGAAAGCTCTTGTTGAGAGTGAGAAGGAAAATTGACGCAAACTAAGTTGCTGCGTGCATGGTTACAAGATGCTCCATGTATTATGTGGTCCAGATTATATCATCAAACGCAGCCGTCGATAAGTATTGTTGAGTTTGAGCTCATCAAGTAAGTCATGGTGCAAGAAAATAACTTATCTTTATTTGAGGCTGCATTGTTGCTAATAGAGATTTTAGATGTAACGGTATCTCCAAGTTGACTAAACTGTATTTACAGACTACTGTCGGTGAATGTCGAATGCTTAATAGAATTTGTATCCTTTAATCTTCAAGGGAATGCTCCATAAAGAACAGGATGCAGGGGAAAAAAAGAAAAGAAAATAAAGAAAGAAGTACCAATTTCCTTCTGAATTCTGACTATATTTGAATAATTAACACATTGTTTGTTAAGAATTTGAGTGTACTTGACTGGTCACATTCGTTTCTCTATTTTATTTAATTACATCCATTGTTTAAATTATGAAGGGATAATACTTTAGAATTTTCTTCTTTTACGTTGAGATGTCAATCTTCCAGGGATATATTTGCGGGAGGTTAATGTTATTTTGGCTTTGTATGACGAGATAATTGGCATGTTGCATAATGTCCTAAATTGAAAATTCTACGCGGTTATTCGTGCAAGTGAACCACGTGTTTCGATTCTTTAAATATATATATATATATATATCTAAACTTCTTTTGATATTATAGGATAGACTTTTAGCGGATGGATTTTAACAATAAGTGGCTTTAGATGAGAGTGATGAGTGTGGTTTGATCCAGCTGAGTTTATTTTTCTAAATCAAAATAAACCAAATCGCATCGTGATGGTTCAAATTTATAATTTTTCTTTTCTGAAACAACTAATCTAGTGCAATTCAATTTATTGTTGCAATTATATTCACTCCATGCACACTAGGAGGAGGGCACCTGGATTAATAATGGTGTTGACGTCCGGCACAGTCGCCCTTCTCGTCTATGTTAACAGCAAGATTTAATCTCAGTTCGATATCATTCGTTTATCTTACCAAATTGAATTTAAAATTAATAGTGCCTTTCTTTTTTAGATTGAACTTAATCATAAAATTCGATTTATAAATTTTTTAAACTTAAAAAAATCCGATCAATAACTAAACTGCTTAAAAAAAAATTAAAATTTTTGTTCGATTCTGCGGTTATAATTTTTTTTTAATAAAATACTACAAAATTTAACAATTAAAAAGCATTACCCATAGAATTTTAATTATAAATCTTAATGAATCTAACATGAAAAATGCATAGCCATAGCCTCATTGAAGTCCAAAACTACAATTGCAATTATAATTAACTTCCAAAATTGAGGAGAACTATCACGGTTGATGTAATCAACAGCTAAACATTATATAAGAAAACATGAGTTTGGAAATTGAAAGAAAAGAATTAAGCAAAAAGGTATGCTAAATCAATAATGGTAACAATATAAAACTACCAAAGAAGATTGGCCACTGATGTGATGAAGTTTTCTTTTTTATTTTATTTTATTTTATTTATTTATTTTTTTTAAGTAGGTGCTGGTACATGGTAGTTCGAACCATATAGTTCAGTTCACCCTAAAAATCTTACGACGAACCATTTATTCAATGCTAAACTAAACTAGTAACGAAGCAATTGCCCAAAAAAAAAGAAAAAAACTAATTTTCTATTCGATTCATGGTTCGCATTTTTTGTTTACTACTAAAAACTCTACTTTAGGTTTTGTTTTACATCTTATGTTGATTTTGAAATGAATATAAATATTTTGTTTCCCTTATTTTGCTTATTATAAGGGAAATAAAAAAGAAGAAAAGAAATAGATTATTTGATTAAATTACCTTTCATCTTTTTCCTTTTAGGTAGGACTGGCAATTGCTGACATGATACGATAATATGGAGACACATCAGAATACGATTTTTTGCACGATTAAAAATGAAAACACAAGATATGATTACAAAAAGAAAACATGAGACACGATATGATGATATTATAATTTAATTATTTGCAATCTTTACATAATCTCACATATTTTTTGCACTAACACGAATTCAACACGATCAAGGATATAGGATATAGGACATGACCCCTTAACACAATTTGCAAATGTTACTTTTACAAGTATTCTTGTAACTCATTTTAGTTTTCACTTAATTCCTTTACTTCCTTTGCAAGATGGAGAGTAAACAAAAAAAGGCAATTTGCACTCTTTCTTACTCAATTCATCCTGTTTTGATTATTCTTTAAAATTATCAAACACACGATTTCTTTCTCTTTATATTGGTTTCATATGATCTCATCATCCTCCTTTAGCCTTTTTTGTTTTTTTTTTTTTACCCGTGCTTTTAATAAGATGGGCTTAACTTCCTCCAACCTTTAATTTTATATGCATTATAACTAAACTTTTGAATTGATTATAATTTTAGTAATCAAGATCTAATAGATATAAATTAAAAATAAAATAGAGTATAAGATGCCATCAAAATAAGAAATAAAATAATAAAAACCGCTACTCTCTCCCTCTTTATCTGCAATTTTCTCCCCCACACCATATCCACCGTATTAGTTTTATCTCTCTTCTCTCCTCTCTCGACATGCCATATTTCATATTAATCTATCTCTCCCACACCCCACTTATTAGTTAACAAACTTCACTCCCTCGTTAAAATACCAGTCTTCCACGCTATATCCATCATATCAATTATCTCTCTCCTCCCTCAACATACCTTACTTCATTTTCAAAATTATACTAAGTTGTGATTCAAAAGTAGTTACATATTAGTTAGTTTTAAATTCAATAAATTATCTAGATTTTTTTATGGTCCATCGTTATTTTTTACGAAACCGGCCGTGCTATCTATTTTATTCTTAATTTGTATTTTCTTAAATCTAAAATATTAAATGAACTTTGAATTCAATGATTTGGATTTAAAGAAATGGAAATAAATAGTGAGACAAATTATGATAAAGTACTGGATCAATTCCATCAAAATAAAGGATAAAATCTCTTAAACTATTTTAATTTACCATTAATGAGTATATTAACAAAAAAAAAATTATGAATTGTAAAAATGCAAGTATCGATAGTTTTTGTGGAAGATGTTGATGACCTCTTTTCAACGTTAATAACTTTATTTATTATATATTAAGTTATTTACTAAATTAAAAAATAACTATAGTATATAATTACTTCATAGAATATCCAATATCATGTCGGTCTATGACATTTCTCTTTAGTCTATGGGTGCAACAAATAATAAATGCTAACATTCCAAGACATTTTTCATTAGTCTATGACATTTCTCTTTGTGCAACAAATAATAAATGCTATCATTCCGACATTTCTCTTCAATCTATAGGTGCAACAAATAATAAATGCTAACATTCCTAAACATTTCTCTTTAGCCTATGGGGTCCCTCTCCTATATATGTTCTATATTGCTCCTACTCCACATATGGATTTGTACATAGATGTATTATATTGTTGACATTAATGTTGGCCCCAAGTAATGTGGGAGAACTGAAGCGTGCCTGAGTCCTATTCCTCCTTCCACCCTGTAGAGCACTCTGTAGAGCTATCCCTTGTATTTCCTCTCCTTTTTTTTTTTTTTTTTCCCAAATTTAGATATGTCAATACAAAGTGGAAAACATTATTGTGTGCAGTCGAGAGCTGCTTTAAGCCAAGCATACTCCTGGCTGAAGTCCATTGGTGAAGGCTTCTTCAAGTGCCTAGATATATCATCCAGTTCCAGTTCCCAGGGCATTCATCGCCAGAACAATCCTAAAGGCCAGGATCAGCCCGTAATCGATGTGGAGGCTAATTTGCCACCTTCGTCCATCCACGTGTCCAACCATGTCCATGAAGTCTCTAATGCTATCAATCCGATCATGTCGCTGTTTCAAACTCAAGAACTAGGCAAGACAGTTTTGGGTTTTGCAGTGGCAATGACAACGGGACTGCTCCTTAATGAACACAAGGACCTTAAAATCCCCCAAGCTAGATTGATAGCAATTGCACTCTCCCTTGGCTTCGCAGCGACTTGGAATGGCATGTTGTTGAGAGGATTATACCCCAGGATGGCGAATGCAATGCAGAATCTCGGCGTGGCATCAGTTTTTGTTGCGTTTTATGGGCTGGTAAGCTCATTCCTTACACCAGGTTTAGAATGGGTGTCCTGGTTATGTTTTGCTTCATCGTGTTTGCCGCTCGTATTGAGCTTCCTTCCTCTTAAATCTGCAAAAGGAATCACCCGATTGGATACTTTGTCTCCATATCCATCCAACCAACTCGTCTGATGACACATTTTATGAAAATTTTTACTATTATATATATCTTATAAAGGATTGCTTTGTTTGGCCAAAAATAGAAAAGAAAGAATGTAAGTATTGCTTTACTATTGGTTGTTCAGTCCGTTGTAAAATATTACTATGGTTAATTAATTTTTGAATATCGTTGTGATTTACTCCCACGTGCCCATTTTTATATTTTGCATTTGAAAATTCCATTTTTACTTTTTTTCAATAAGTTTGATTCTGCGATGAGATAGAGAGAGATCGGAGTGGAATAGTTTAGCAAGTCAGGATAGAAAAGGTGTTTCTCTTTAGGGTTCAACTCCCCTAGGATAGCTCAGTGAACCAAGTTGGCAAGTCCTCGAACTTAGGAGTAAGTGATCAGTCTATGATCCATATTAGTTCACATAAGAGACAAGCAGCTAATTAACTGGTAGCATAAGTATGGGCAATGGCATCACACCTACAATGTACAAAGGCCTTGATACACAATTTAAAGGCTCATAATACTCAATTAAAGAACACATGGCTTGTAGTATTATTGTCTCACCATTTATTCCCTACCATGGTGCCTGGATTGGCTTCTTGCATAGCCGTATAACAGATGCGGAAGCACTGCATATAATTCCTTTCACTTTCCTTGACTTTCTTTATGTGTACAATATATCCATATAGCTTGTAAATGGTGGTCTAAAGATGTTTCACGTTAATGTTCAATGAATCTTATACTTCCTTAATAATGAAGCAAGACAAGTGGTTGAATCTAATTGAGAATGTTCTTAGTTAACAGTAGGATTCAAGCACATGTATGAGCCCACAAACCTAGTTATCACTAAACACCCAACATGCTTCTTCTAGTAAGCTCGTAGTCTCCATTTGCAACCTTTTTCCCAATTAGAACATCTAATAGAACGGATTATCTTATCGGACTCCTTTACTACAAAGTTGTGATGGTTGAAAAGATGATGCATCTTCATAGCCATTTGTAAATGTTCTTTCTCTTGAAATCGCATGCCCATCTTAAATTCTTCCTCGAAAATCCATCTACCATCATTTGTTTTCTCCTCTAATGATACAATTTCATCCTTAACACTTGCTGTGTAAAATTGCATGGGTCTTGTCCTTCTAATTACATGTACATCTGTGGTCAACCTATGTCTCTAATCGTTTCTCCTACTCAACCCTTGAGCTTCTTCCACTTCTTAAAGCTACCTTTTGCTTCAACCATTCATTAGTAAAATCATTATCATCAGAATCTTCATTAAGGTCCTCATAAGTTAGTTCATTCTCCATATCTGTATCCCTATTAGATTTGCTTATGATCAATATGTTAGCTTAACGACGGCATGTGACTGCTAATTGATATATCACTAGGTGAAACCGACTGAGATTTCAGCACTAAAGTTTCAACTTGAACCTCAATGTGGCCATCATGTCCCCCAAAATAATATTTAACATTTAGGGGGATGTTGATTTCATGAATTTCAACATACATTTTTGTTGAAACACTAACTCCACCACGTCCTTAGGAAGATGCCAATAGCTACTAGATGTCAAAGTTGTCATTTTTGAATTGGCACAAAAGGTGTCCTTACTCCCTACTATAAGGAGACATTTGTAAATCAACTTGACCTGATGAGTCATCATGTCAACCAGAGGACGATTATACATCAAGCCTACCAATTGATCATAAGTTGCTCCTATTGGAAACCCCAACTACTATTGTTGGGTGCCTATCATAATGCACCCTATCCTCCTCTTCCATAATATTTCTTCCGGTGTATCGAACTATCCTTACATTATCCATTCTCACTTGTTTGTTGAATTAACTTCATAAAATTCGAAACACAGATAAAAACCCTATCTTATATGTATAGCCACATATTCATGGATACTATTGATTCAATAGCTAAATTGAATTTAAAAATACATACTTGTAATGACAATTGATTAAGTACTAAGTATTTTTGCATATAAAATATACTAGCTCAACTAGTTCATTCAATGATAAATAAAGGTGTCTATATCACCTATTACAAGTTCATATACAATATACTAATGTGGACAAATCGCTACGTAAAAAAAAAAATTTGATATAATCAATACTATACCATAATATATTCAACAACAAAACTATTTCTCACAATTTCATATACATAGAATTGATCAAAATAAGAAAAAAATGTACCTTTTCCTTTGTTAGCGTCTAGAGAAAGAAATTGACAAAATCCTACATATTCGGTAACATTTCTCTAAATTTTTTGTAAATAATGTGTTGTACGCTGTGTTGGTATCTCAAATCTACAATTGATTTGACAAAAAGAAAAAAAAATTTGAGAGAAATGGCGATTTATATGTTACAAGTCATGCAAGAGCTTTTAAGAGAGTGATATATTCTTAGTAGGATCATGTCTAGAGAAGAAGAAGTGCATTTGGGAATAGCCTATTGAAGAGATGATTTCATCTTTTAGCTACTGTATTTTTAGGATTAGTTTCCTAAAATCCATATTTTTAGGAGTTTTCTTTTTTTTTTTTTTGTAATTTTTTTCGTTTTCCCTGCATTGCACCCCGATTTTTATTGGTTTTATCTGATTTCCGCCCCCTCAAGACACGGTGTTAATTAACGCATACACAAAACTTAATACATAACATTCAATTACATTATTATATAGGATGCTAATGGATTAGATAGGCTTCTTTTTCTTTTTCTTTTTACCTATAATATCTGAAACTTTTTGGTATCTTTTCCAAAGTGCACATTGAATATATCAATATTTCATATAATTTCATTGTGGTTATAAATTCCAGTTAACTTAATTCACCTTTAGACTGAAAATAATTACTTCTATATATGTAGCATCTATTATAATGATCACCATTATTATTTTGTTTATGTTAATCATTATTATCAATTATTTTCATCATATATGTTGTTATACAAAATATTTCTTTCTATTAATCTATGTCTATCTACAATACTAAAGCGGTATACTCCACTTTTAGTGTCATCACATTTTATCAACAAGATTTCATTAAATACTCATATATATTAGTGTTTTTAATGTCACGAAAATTACTGAATCTGTCCTAAGGATATCATTGTCAACTATTCTGTAATCTACGTAAACAATATTTAGTAATTTCAAACAATATTCAGCATATCCCTTTCTTTCTCCGACTTGAAAGAGAGTAAATCCCAGTTTCTCCATCAACTTTGGCTGTAGATTACAAAAACAAAAAGTGAAAAACACAGTAAACTATTTAAAGTACTAATAGCAGATTTGTTCAAAACAAAGGGTACTAGTAACATATATGGAGAATTATTCTATCTCTATCTCTTCAATTGTATGAACTCATGTTGATTGCATTTGAAGTATCTGCTGTTTGTTATCTCCCTCGTGTTTAGTGAGCACTAGTTAATGCCCGATGCAATTTGAAGTTTTTCTTTTAAAGATATAATAAACCTATTAAAAAATTATCGCAAGTAATATGTTAATAATTACTATTTTTAAATTCGGGTCCGTAAAGAATATTCAAATCCAAACTGCAATAGTAATAACAAATTATAGACCCATATTTCTCCTGATGGATTTTGCGATTTAAAATTATTAGGATAGTTAATGAAAACCAACACAATGAATTTGACAATTATCTTACTGAAAATTCCTTTTGCCAATATGATTAAATTAGTTAAACTCCTGCGTCATCCAGGAATCTTAGTTTTAAGCATATAAATATATTGATAAAAACGGTTGAATTTTTCAAAATATTACTACAATTACCATACTAATATCATATATTCACAAATTGTTGAATATGAGCACTATCATAAAATATACTTGTTGATAAAGTGAATAAATTTATTTAAGAAAAAATTATAAGCATAAATATTGATATAGGATAAATATTTTTGTCTAAAAAATATAATATGTTAAAATATGTAAATATCAAATGATTTTTCATGAAATTTTTAGAAATATATAAGTGAAATATTAAGAATAAAAAGTGTGGTGTTGTTTTATATTAAATTGTGTAAAAATGACTACTTTAAAATTTGTATCACTTCTATGAGGTGAATGCTTCTCTCGAATAAAAGTAAGTGAAACTATATATAAAGTAAAGATAAAAGATAAGAATATACATTTAGTAGAAATTATAAAATTACTTGAGATATTATTTCAATTAACATCAACAAATATTTATATATTATTATAAATATAAGAAAAATACCATTATTTTTTAATATATCATAGTATTTTGTCATTTTTTCTAATGGAATGAAGCATTATTAGAAATAGTCATCACCTTTCAAACTATAGGACTGAAACATTATTAATGTAAGGAGTTGTGCGGATTTACATTAAAGAGTTGCAACTATTCATTGAAAAAATTATATAAAGTATACCAAGAGTTGAAACATTAAAATAATAAGTTAAATAGGAAACAAACTCACCTAAAGTAATAAGGGAACTTCTATGATTCTATCCATATTTTTTACAGGACCACTCCAACCCCTCATCACACCTTTAGTTTAGTATCCATTAGAACTAGACAATTGAAAATATAATTATTTTAATAATTTAGATATAATAAATACAAAAAAAGGGTAAGATAGAAGGTTTTACTTATCCCGTTACAAATATTGATGGAACCATACAAAAATCTGAAATAATAATAACTCTTTATGAAAAGTAATGGTACATAACTATCTATTTCAAAAGGAGACACTATATGGAAATTTACCAATTGAAATTGAAATGTGATGGAACATGATTAAATTTAATGAAATAATAATAATAATAATACGTAACTTATTTTGAAATTATATATGCATATAAGATTTAAAATCTAATAGAACCTTTAAAAAAAAAATCTAATGACCCAATATTAATATCGAAGAGGTTTTATTTAAAAAAAAAATTCCATAATGATAAAAGTATGATAATGGAAAAACTTTGGTGACTATATATTATAATATAATTTCCAATAAAAGCGAGATTGTGAAATTAAATTAGAATGAATAAAATAATAAATAATAGTACCCTAAATAGTAATAGATATAAAATATATATCAACAAAGACTTAAAGTTATATAATTTATATTTCCAATCACCCTTAAACAAAAGTTAATTAAAAAGAAAAAAAGCTAAATGGGAAGTTTGAAAAAAAGAATAGGGTTAGAACAACTCTTGTCAATCCCGAAGTTCTCACACCGATGGTCAAATGATCATGTTGGATGAGAGTAAATCTAAATAAGGAGATATGCATAGAAAATATTATTTAAGGATAAAAAAAATGATATTATTTAAGATATCTTACATGGGATTGAAAATATATGGCTATAATACATATCTTTGAACTTAAAAAAAAAATTACTTAATGAAAAATTATATAAAAAAATTATCAAAATACTGTTATTGTATCGCATTTTAAAGATGCGATGCAATATTAATATATATATATGGTAGCTATGCAACATAGGTATAAATATATTATTGTTGCATCTTGAAAATGCGATATAGATATTTTACTAGTGTTACATTTTAAAGATGCAACATAGCAATAATATTTTAGTTATATCTTTTTTATCTAATTTATATTTGTATAATATTCATTAATTTTGATGGTAAATAAAATTTCTTGAAAATACATATATGTGAGATTACATATAGATTTATATAAAAAATTGATTAGACTAAATCCTCTTCAGATCAAGACTTTTTCCTTAGCTTTCAAAATTATATATTATAATAGATAGATTAGTTAATGTCTTAGCTTGTAGATATTTGATGGATATAGATAATATGCTATAATATTTATTTATTTTTCCGAACTCATTTATCTCATTGTTTATTAATATATTTTTTGTTAACATCTATAGAGAAATGTGGAAGATATATGAATAAATGATATATTGTTGTTAAAAATTGGAGTGTATTTAACTTAGAATTACGTAAAACTTATTATAATTTGATGGTATGAATATTAGTTTTTCAAATGAGATAACACTAAGTTCCATTCCTCCTCTCTCAAATTTATATATCTAATGGTTAGAGGAGGAAGAAAAAAAGAACACTTGCCACAACATTTATGTATTAAATTAATCACGTCCATGGGTGAATAATCAAGGGATAATACTTTAGAATTTTCAAAGAGGTATAAATTAAGACGTGAATTAAAGGAGCAGGCGATGATTTTTAAAATCAGACTTGGCAAGTTTCGTAGCTTCTTTCTTTTTCTCTCTCTCTTAACTTCTTTCTTTATTACATCATGACATAAGTGAATTTAGATTTAGGAAGTAGATGCTAAAAATTATTTTTTTTTCTTAAGTTATAAATTAATAGTTATTATTGTTTAGATAAATAAAAAAATGACATCATAATGTTATCATGTGATTTTTAAAAATAAAAATAATAGTAACTATTAACTTATAATTTTAAAAAATTTTAAAGAAAAACAACCTTAAAGAATCCAAACTCATTCAAAATTGCAGAATCCTCGCCGGAAGTAAAATGGCGTTTTACTATGTGATCACTAAATTTAGTTGACAAAAGGATATTTACTAAAGTCTGCGTAGCTAAGTAGGATTTATGAGCCTATAACTTATTTCATCTACAACAAATTGTAATTCTATCATGACTAGGCCTATAACATTTGAATTAATGCTCGACCTCTTAAGTTAACAGTACTCATCATAAATCTATGTAAGGATCGGTTTTGAATTGTAAATCACTGGCTCGGTTCGAAAATGGCCAGGCCAAACCGCTCTCTAAACTATTGGGCTCTAAGAGCCTAAGCAGTTTAAGAGGACAGAAAATTAGCAGGTCGTGAATCGTCAAGTTGGCCCACCAGTGAATTGGCGAGTAGGCTTGACCGATTTATCTTCTTGAAGAAAAAAAAAATGAGAGATTAAGAAAGGAGGTCATTAAGTTGAAAAAAAATAATTAGATGATATCTATTAAGTCATGGCATGTCAAAGCTACCTTTCTTATAATGGTAAAGGATAATTTTTTAAAAATAATTTTATTAAATTAATTATATATGACTAATCATAAGTTAATTATGTATTAAGAATAAATCAAAAAATTAACTTAAGTTAATGTAAGTCTGTTTTTTAAAACTTATCAAATGTTAATAACTTAAATATAAATAAAAGATAAAATTTGAGGAGGAAAAAATAAAAAAAGTTGAAATCACGTTAAGTTAGAAATTAATAAAAAAAATAGAAATTATTAATGAATTAGTATACTTAAAAAAAAAAGAAAGAATATCACGTTATTAGAAATTATTAATGTGTTTAAAGAAAAAAAATTAATGAAAATTAAATATTTAAAAAAAAAACTGTTCAAAGACCAAATTCCCCTGAAACCGCTCCTTCTACAAGTTGGTCAAGGTTCAGTCGTAACCAAACCCGTGAACTGACAATTTTGAGCTTGGTTAAAGCTTATTCGACTTGTTAGTTAGGTCTACCTCACGATCCAAGCCTTAACTATGTGGACAAGCAAAAAGAATACAAGGAAATTGACCTAAAAACAATGGACCTAGGAAGTGGTGGGAGACTTAAGTTATAGCGACATTTTAGATCACTATCAACATATTCTTTGCTTCTTTTTTATTCGTTTTTCATTATTACAATTAGCCTCTTTTTTAATCAAACGCATTGATTTTTTTTTTTTTGGTTTAATTATGTTTTCTCGGTTTAATTATGTTTTCTCATATTTAGAGACCTGTAATATGGATGTCTTCGAGTAGTATTTAAAAAAGCGAAAGTCGGGATAATGAGAATCTAATTTGTTAGGTGATTAGTTCATGCATTTAAGCATCTATGATAGGCGCATCACCTATGATACATGGGAATATTTAAAAATGGTGACCTAAAGAAACGGAAACGGAAACGGACATGGATACGGGACACCGACACGTGTTTTTGTCTAACCACCCTTTGAAAGATACTCCATGGGCCAAAACCATCTCATAATAGTCATACATGTGTCACGGGCGGATTTCGTCGCTCGACCCCGTGCGGCACTTAGCGTTCCTGACCTCACTAAGGAAGGCTAAGTCAGCCTGTAACACACTCATAATGTTAGAGAGAGAAAGTAGAGAGAGAAACTCTGATAGTATACTGTATTCACTCAAATAACTTATGTGTTACATTTGAGGGGAATACCCCTATATATATAGAAAGCCTTTACAATCTAATGGTCAAGATCAATTCGATCTAATGGTTACAATTGATTCCCAACTACTACATTCACCTACCTTTTCCAACTACTATACAATATTCTGGTCTTCTCTAGAACCTTCTAGAACATTTCATCGTCTAGAACCTTCTAGAAAGCTTTTAATGGGCTTGGGCTTTCATCTTTGGGCCTTAGGAACCTCCTAAGAATGGCCCACTTCGAGAGGTCCGTAACATTCTCCCCCGCTCAATCCGACGACGCCCTCGTCGCTCCTTCATCGTGGAACTGTCGAATCTTGTCTTTAAATTGCCACAGTGCTTCGGCTGGTTCCCAACTGGCCTTACTCTCTGGTCTTCCCTTCCACATTACCATATACTCATGTCTGGGAGTTTGTCCACGTCTCTTTACATGTCTATCAGCTATGATCCCTTCCACTTCCTTATTAAATGAATCCCGTACTCCTATTGGGGCCCTTTGTGATATAGCTCTTATAGGGTCTTCCTCATCTTTGTGGAATGGTTTTAGCATGCTCATGTGGAAAACCGGGTGGAATTTCAGTTTAGGTGGAAGTTCCAATTTGTAAGATACTTGCCCCACTCATTTCACAATTGGGAATGGACCCTCGTATCGCCTCATTAGACCTTTATGTAGTTGTCCCTTTATACGTTGTATCAAATGTAACTTAACAAGCACTTGGTCTCCTACCTGATATTCCATCGGCCTCCGCTTCTTGTCTGCAATCTTCTTCATTCTCATGATAGCTCAGTTTAAGTATGTCCGAGCTAAGTCATGATTTTCCTACCATTCCCTTGCAAATTTATATACAGGAGGGCTGGACCCCGTATATCCTATTGCCACTGTATGAGGAGTTAAGGGTTGCCTTCCCAGGACAATCTCGAAAGGACTCTGTCCGATAGACTCATTCTTCTGTAGGTTAAATGAAAATTGTGCCACATCTAACAACTTGGTCCAATTATGTTGGTTAGCCCCTACAAAATGCCTTAAGTATAATTCCACTAAGGCATTCACTCGCTCCGTCTGACCATCCGTTTGGGGATGCAAACTAGTTTAAAAGTTCAACTCAGATCCCAGAAGTTTGAATAGCTCTGTCCAAAATCTCTCTATAAATCGCCCATCTCGATCACTCACAATGTTTCTGGGCAGGCCCCAATACTTTACTATATGTTTCAAGAACAACCAGGCAGCTTCATCCGCTGGGCACTCCTTTGTTGCTGGGACAAAAGTCGCGTATTTTGAGAACCTGTCTACCACAACCATAATTGTACCATACCTTTCCGATCGGGGTAAGCTTACAATGAAGTCCATGGAAACACTTTCCCATGGCCGTTCAGGAATGGGAAGAGGCTCTAGTAGTCCCGGAGTTGCCTTATGTTCAACTTTGTCTTATTGGCACACGAGACAAGTTTGGACATAGCTTTCAATATCTTCCCTCATGTATAGCCAAAAATACTTTTCTTCTACTAATGCTTGGGTACGGTGCATTCCTGGATGACTTGCCCATTTGGAATCATGACATTCCTTAAGTATCTCCCTTCTCAGATTCAAGGAATGGGGCACATAAATTCGTTGTCCCTTTGTATATATTAGTCCATTCTCTTGCCAAAATCTCCTTGTCTTCCCTTCTTGACATTGAATCCATAGAGCTTTAGCTTGCTTATCACTCTCCATCCCCTCTTGGATTCTATCAATGAGGTTGCTTTTAGGTTTGCTGATGGTTGCCAACTCAACCCTTCGGCTCAAAGCATCCGCCACAACATTAGTCTTACCTGACTTATGTTCAAGGTCGAAATCAAATTCTGCCAAAAAAACCTGCCATCGGGCTTGCTTGGGCGAGAGCTTCTTCTGAGTCTGAAAATAACTGGTGGCCATACTGTCAGTCTTAACCACAAACTTCCTCCCTAATAAGTAGTGCCTCCATACCCGAAGACAGTGTACTATCACCGTTATCTCCTTTTCATGTACTGGATATTGCTTCTCTGTATCGTTCAACTTTCGGCTCTCAAATGCTACAGGGTGTCCTTCCTACATTAAAACCCCTCCAATAGCAAAATCACTAGCATCAGTACATACCTCAAAGGGTTTGCTAAAGTTTGGAAGGAGAAGGACTGGCTCCTTTGTGATTGCCATTTTCAAGGTCTCGAGTGCCCGTTGTCTCTCTGTGCTCCAAACCCAAGGAGTATCCTTTTTTAGTAAGTCCGTCAATGGGCTCTCTATCTTCGAATAGCCCTTAATGAATCTTCTATAGTAATTTACTAAGCCAAGGAAGGATCTCAGCTCAGTAGGCTTGGTAGGTTCCTTCCAATCCCAGATGGCTCGCACCTTTCCTTTGTCCATTTTAATCTTTCCTCTCCCCACTATGTGACCAAGGAATGTCACCTCTTCTTGTGCAAAGGCATATTTCTCTATTTTCACATACAGATCATTCCTCCTCAAAGCTAAGAATACTGAGCGAAGGTGCTCTATATGTTCCTCCAACGTCTTGCTATAAATCATAATGTCATCTAAGTACACTACTACAAATTGATCAATAAAGGGCGCTAAAACACGATTCATAAGTGTGTAGAAAGTAGCCGGGGCATTGGTAAGGCCAAACGGCATGACTAGGAATTCAAAAGCACCGTACCTTGTAACACAAGTGGTCTTGGGTTCATCTCCTTCTACAATCCTCACTTGGTAATATCCCGAGCGTAAATCCAATTTGGAGAAGTATCTAGCTTCTCCCAACCTGTCGAATAGATCTGATACCAATGGAATGGGATACTTATTCTTTATCGTGACCTTATTTAAGGCTCGATAATCAATACACATTTGGAGTGATCCATCTTGTTTCTCCTGAAAAAGTACGGGAGCTCCAAAAGGTGCCTTTGAAGGCCTAATGAAACTTGCTTCTAGTAATTCCTTCAATTGTTGCCTCAATTCTTCTAATTCTGGAGGTGACATCCTATATGGGACGACGGCGGGCGGCCTGGCTCTGAGTTCCAATTCTATCACATGGTCTACCTCCCTTCTTGGTGGTAACTTCTTAGGTAACATTGGTGGCATTATATTTTTAAATTCTCCAAATATTTTCCCCACTTGAGATGGAACACTTCCTTGACCACTAGTTTCTTCCCTAACTTTTAAGGCAACCAAGTAAGTGACTTCATTCTTCTTGAGTCCCTTTTCCAATTGCATAGCCGATAGGAATTTGGTGGCTTGGCCTCCCTTTCTTACTACAGGCACCACGCATTGCAAGTTGTGATCAAGTACACAAATGCAGTTGGCTCGTGGTACGATAAGTACATCAATGCGATCTAAGAAATCCATCCCGATCACAAACTCAAAATCATCCATTGGCACTACTTCAACTGTCTCCTTTCCCTGCCAACCCTCAATACAGAGCTCTATCCCCCTGGCTACTCCAATAGTGGGAACTTCTTTTGAGTTAACCGTTTCGAGCCATGTTTTGGTCTCCTCCACTTTTAGCCCCAACTCCTTTGCTGCCATATCAGAAATAAAGAGATGAGATGCTCCTGTATCTACAAGGGCATTAAGTTTCTTACCTGCTACCGATACTTCGGTATACATCAATCCTTTTCTTTCATTAACTTGAGACTTCATAGCACTGAGTAGACGAACTGATCTTAACTGGGCCTCATCCCCATCATCTGAGCTTTCACCTGCTACTAATGCCGCCAATCTCTCTTTCTTCGGACACTCCCTGGCATAATGGGGTCCATTACAGAAATAACATTTCAATTCACGGGGTTTCCATCTTTCCCCATCTCTCCCTTTACGAGTTCTTCCTCGATCGTTATCTCTTTCTTCGGCTTTGGTTTTTCCTTTGGAAGAACTCCCACTATTCTCCCTTTCAACTCCCCCTTTCCATCTTCCCCCTGTGGTCTTAGGATCAGTCTTCTGAAATTCCATTAGGCCTTTAGCAACTACTATAGCCTTGGAAATGTCTTCCACTCCCCTTCGCTCCAGCTTTAATTTAGCCTAGGGCTTTAAGCCATCTACAAACATCACCAAAGCATCTTCTTGGTTGAGGTTTGGGATCTCCAACATCAATTCTGAAAATTCCTTTACATATTGCTTTATGTCACCCTTATGGGTTAGGTGACGCAATTTCACCTTTACTTCCTTAGTAGCATTTTGGGGGGGAGAATTGACCCTTCAACTCTTGTATAAAGCTATCCC
Organism: Lumnitzera littorea; assembly: GCA_024138015.1. Classification (NCBI taxonomy): domain Eukaryota; kingdom Viridiplantae; phylum Streptophyta; class Magnoliopsida; order Myrtales; family Combretaceae; genus Lumnitzera; species Lumnitzera littorea. Next base: position 104,237,585 of record JAMXBB010000006.1, on the reverse strand, counting down.
AGGTGTTAATATTAGCAGCCCTCCTGCGCCACCATACCATGGCTGAGTCTTTCAGATACATGGCAGCAGTATGTACCTTTCCAGCATTATCTAAGATTCCCACAGCATTAAAGTATTGTTCCACTCCCCATAAGAAGTTATCTACTTCTTGAGCAGACCGTATCCCGCTAAAGTGCTCTGGTTTTGGAATATCAACCCTATGGCCAGTCTGGAGGGTCATTCCATTTGCAACAGCGATTCGACAAGCCGCCAATTACATCTTGAGATCTTCAATCTCTTGATGCATGGCCACTACCACTGCATCAATCTTAGCTTCATAGGCTTCTTCCTTAGTTTCTAAGGCCGTAACTCGAGCTTGAAGAGCATCACCCTTCTCTCCAATAACATTTCCATGCTACCTAAGCTCTTCTACAGCCTGATTCAGTGCTCCCTGCAATTCTCCTCGGAGTTCTTCCTCCATTTCCTCAAGACTGCCTTGAGACTCATCAAATTGTTCCTTGGCCTCAGCAATGCTCAACTCTGCCTTATCCATCTTACTAAGGAGAGAGTTCAGTAAGTCCCGAGACCTAGCCTTTTGCCTGGTAACGCGGCGATCGTCATGGTCAGCCAACTCATCGACCATTGAAGCGTTGTTGTCTCCTCCAGATGACATCTTCTCTACAAGCAATTCTTTTTCCAAGCTCTGATACCACTTGTCACGGGCGGATTCCGTCACTCGACCCTGTGCGGCACTTAGCGTTCCTGACCTCACTAAGGAAGGAAGGCTAAGTCAGCCTGTAACACACTCACAATGTTAGAGAGAGAAAGTAGAGAGAGAAACTCTAATAGTATACTGTATTCACTCAAATAACTTGTGTGTTACATCTGAGGGGAATACCCCTATATATACAAAAAGCCTTTACAATCTAATGGTCGAGATCAATTCGATCTAATGGTTACAATTGATTCCCAACTACTACATTCACCTACCTTTTCCAACTACTATACAATATTCTGGTCTTCTCTAGAACCTTCTAGAACATTTCATCATCTAGAAGCTTTTAATGGGCTTGGGCTTTCGTTTTTGGGCCTTAAGAACCTCCTAAGAATGGCCCACTTCGAGAGGTCCGTAACACATGCATATATGTGCATATATATATATATATATAATAACCCTTATATTCAAAATAATAATAATAAATAGTTTAATATATTAATAATAAAAAGAATGGCAATAAGGTTATTGAATTAAAAGGATAAGGGTATTTTTGTCAACCCTTGCCCAAAGAGCATTAATAGTTTTCATACATAATATACAAATACTTGAATTCTCCCCAACATAATTCTCCCCAAGATAAACTGCAAAACCATCGCAAGAGATTAACCAGAATGAAGGTAACATAATGAAATCTTTACATTTTTCTTGAAGTTCTTTTAGTTTTCTTTTTTTAAAAACATTCTTGACATGAGTCTAGTTGGATATTATAGAGGAAGTAAATCTTTTGGGAAGAAGTCAACAGTATTCTAGGTTTTGGAGAAAAAAATCTTATAAGTAAGTGAAGTCCTTGATTAATTATTGTAGACATCCAATTTTTGCTTTCCTTTTATTTTATTTTGAAGATAAAGGATCCTAATTTGGAAAAAAAAAATGAAAAAAAAGTAGAAAATTAAGAAAACCTAAAAATATGAAATTTAAAAAAAAATACAAAAATTGGAAAAAAACACACAAAAAAAGGAAATCTAAGGAAAATATAAAAAATAGGAAAATAGGAAAAATCACAAAAAAAAAGGAAATTTAGAAAAATTGAAAGGTCACAAAAAATAGAAAAAATTTCAAAAAGTAAGGAATTTAGAAAATAACAAATTTTTAAGTAGTTTAATAGAATAAAATTTTAATTTAAATAAATTTAAGTAAAAGACTGTTGGACTTATACTTAGATTTGAAGTTAGCTTAGGCTAATTTAGTTCATATGTGTAATTTAATTGCACATATGAATAAAGCATAAGCCAACAGCCTAATGGATAAGCTTATAGATATTATATCGGGGTTTGGTTTAAGGTCTTGGGTTTGAAACTTGCTAGAGGTATAAAAAAGTTTTTAACCTTTCTCTTTTTTACACTCCACGTGTTATTACATATCAAGGCATCACTAAGTTATGTGTTTGATTATGACATGTGACGTTTTGTGATTTACAGTGACAACACATTTTCTTCCCCCTCCCTCCCCCTCCCCCCCCCCCCTCTTTTCTTCTCCCCTTTTAATTTAAAAAAAAAAACACATATGTAAGAGGTGGCGGGGGGGAAAGGGGAAGGGGTCCACTTTTTGGAATACATACACTCACAAATCTCTCTCTCTCTCTCTCTCTCTCCATTATCTCTCTCTTGATTCACAAATACACGTATATGAATTCACCCTCTCTCTCGACTCTTCTCTTTCTCTTACTGAACCAACTCCACTCTCTTGACTCCTTCTCTCTTTCTCTCACCAAAGCCATATACACACTTAGCCATCACTCCCTCTTCGAACACCATCATGCACAAACACACCAAACCAACTCCACTCTCTCGACTCCCTCTCTCTTTCTCTTACCAAAACACTATACATCCTGTCACGATCGCATCCCCTATTGCACAAACCTACAGCTATTGCTATTGACTAAACTACTTACATACACTGACCTTAAACACAGACTTACAAACATACAGCCAACCGCATACACAAACACCTACGACTCTATACATACTACCATCGAGCACATATTAAACCAACTCTACTCTCTTGACTATCATCCTCTAAACACCCAACCAACATCTTTTGTTCGTTTGCGCAACCACTACTGTATTGATGCTACAACTGCAACTGCAGTTAAGACTAACCCACCAAACACATCTTAACAACCCTTCACACGACCCTCTCTTTTACTTAAGAAAACACCCATACCTAACCACTGTCATCTATTGCCATGACCCAATAGAAGACCCCAATGTGCGCACGACATCTATCTCTCTCTCGGCCATTTACTGTATATACGCAAACACCATCACTACTTCTACTCTAACCTAAACACTTTAAAACTACCACCAATAGTTGAGTTAGGCGAAGACATTTTCTCTACAACCCCCAACCTAATCAGAAACATACAAAACCATCCTTTCCCGCTCAATTTAGTGGTTGAATTGAACCAAAAATGCCTCCTCCAAGTTTTTGTATGTAACCCGACACGCAAACCAAATTCAACTTGAGAATCAACCCGCGATCTAATGGTGATGATACCTTAGACTCATTCCTTAAAAAAGGTTCACTTTGAATGTGATATGTAGAATAAAATGAAATTAGGCATTCATTTTCAAATCCCAAACACGATTATCCTTTGTTCACCCTGTTGGACTAGTTTGGAGTATCTTCAAATTTAAACTCTATCAAGAACCACCTAACAAATGGGTAAGTTAAAGGTTAAGATCATTGATTAGAAGATAAGGGTAAGATTGGTTTATACTTGTTTAAATAGTATTAATTCAAAAACGACTTTTATTTATGATAAATTATTTTTTCTTTAAAATGAAGAAGAACCAATTTCCTTTTCAACCACCTCAAGCCCATACACTAGAAATCCATGGATTTAGAGCCATAGATCATTAAAAAAACAAAAACTCGGTAATGGAGACAATTACTCTTATGGCCAAAAGAAGAGAGAGAATAGTAAGAGATAATGGGGCAAAGTGACTCGTTGAAAATGGGAGTGTATGAATCGACAAGTGTATCGGGCTGTAGAAGTAGTACAAATGGAGAGTCAAGGTTGTATTCCATAGAGAGCTAGCTAGTAACTACTAAATTATCTGAGTTTTTCTCTAAGTTAAGCTATCGATAATTGAATTAAAAGTAAGTGAAAACTAAATAACAAGATGAACACTAAATCAAATGTTCTAGCTGTACTATGAGCGTCTTAGGTTGAGGAGATAAAAATGATCAAACTGGGATTCGTAAATCTATTCTCATTTGAATCGATGTGATGTCTTAAATTGATATTCGAAATTGACAGTAAGGGATTTAACTAAACTCACTAGAACTCAGCCACCTCCCAAAATAGCGAAATTCTAATTATAGTATAAATTCACCCGTTAAGGCATATGGTTTAAGCATGTTGCCATGACCTAAACCATACTTCTAACTGCATTAAGTGTGTAAGTTCATGAATTTAATTAAAACCTGTATATCCCTATGACAAGATTTTTTAAAAAAATTAAGCTATGTTTAACACGAGTTATCGAAACCCTCTCGAATATCCTACAACTCTATCTAGCTAAAAGCAATAGCTATGTGTTAAATAACTAGATGATGAACATAATAGAAAAATACCTAAACACTCAATATCAACATCGAAATAATACACGAACACTTCAATTCATCAAATCCATCAATATAAATCCCAATTAAATTAAGCATTAAATTATATTGCAAAACTCAAATGAATTAAGAAATATTTAAATTGAAATAACAAAGGAAAGAAAACATCTCGATTGGTATATTCAATCCCGAAACCCAATATAAAAATTCACATATCTTGATTTATTTGAAACCCGGGATAGTGCTCCAGCGAGTTAGAACAAAATGATTTAGAGTACTAAAATTAAATACAATATAATCAAATTAATAAAAATGCAAAATAAAGTCTTTAGTCTTTACTAAAATAAAACAAAAAACAAAAAATCAAAATCCTAAGCTGCTAAAAATTCTCTTTTCGTCCCTGCTGTCTTCTTTCTTGTTTTCAGCTACTCCCTCCTATTTTTTTTTTCTCTTCGTCCTTTATTCTCTCCCTTTCTTTTTACGAAGTGGATCCCCAAAATGGCCATAATACGAATGGATAAAGGTCCCTAAAGTAGAAACATGACCTACGAATGAATATTCAGTCTGGGTGATGTTTACTTTATGCTTAGGATATTATTTCCAAAATAAATGTTGCTGCTGCTTGCAATATGTTGTGATGTTATGCCGATTTCTGTCTACGTGAACCACAGAGTAATACAATGGGTTGACAGTTTCTTTCCATTTTGGGCTTGTATATTTGACACACTTGAAAGAAACATCCACACGGGAACATCCCGTATAACTCTAGGCAAATCAACATATACAACTCCAATTACTTTTTCTTCATTCAACAGCTCTTTTATGTCAATTAAACTGTTACTTGCTCTAGAAATGAACCCCTTGAGTGTATGCCTTTAGACTTGGTCAGTTTGGTTCAATTGTGCTTAGCTACTACTTGGTTGAGCCGAATTCTAGCTAGGAGCTACTGTTGTATGGAGTTGCACGAGCTGCTGCTGTTATTTGCTCGCGTGGAGTTGGACTATGCAAGGAGCTGATCTTGCTCGGCTTTGTGCTCGAGTCTGTTGCTGTCAGTCTTTGCTTTATTCGTTACAGCTGCGGTGTGTTTCTTGAATGTTTGATCTGCTAGAAAGGAGATTACGACTGTTCAATGCTAAGTCCATTGCCTACTGTTAGTCAATATCGGTAGCTTGCTGTTGGAGCTTGAATTGCTATGACGTGGAGCTTGTATGAAGAAGCTGCTACTGCTTTGAGCTCGGTTCAAGTTGTTGCTATTAGGTAGAGTTCTTGACTTGGAAATTTACAACTTACAAGTCTGCTATTTGGAGTGCCGTGGTTGCAGTCTTCATTTTCCTTTGTTCAGCTTGGTGTGCTTTTTCATTCACGCATGGGCTAATCTGTGTTGCTTTTGTGTTCAATTTCTTAGTGCAGTAGTTGTTCAATAGCAACTGTTCCGTAAAAGGAGCTACTCTAGCTATCTAAACTACTATGGAGTGGATTACTCCGTTGCTGCTCTGGAGTTGGAGTGAAGCTTCTTATACGCTTGGTTTGAGTGCTATTGGAGTGCTTAGATCTATACAAAAGAAAGAGCTGCTGTTAAGTCAATTCATTCTTTGAGCATGAAAGAAATTTACTCAATTTAAGTTCAATGGTTGCTCAGCATCAGCTTGGTCCTCAATAGCTCGATTAAAGTTGAGTTCAGAGAGCTTCTTAGTTCATTCATGGTGCTCAGCTGCTACTATTTTTCATTCAATAAACTGCTGCTATTCGTGAATGCTTTGGAGTGCCGGGGCTTTGTTCTGTTTTGGAGTTTCTTGAACTCAATTCATGTTGCAGTTGTTTGGAGCACTAATCATGGGTTGCTACAACTGAATTGAAGTGCTGTGATTAACTGTAGTTGCATTGCTTCTTGTTTTTTGCTGCAAATTGTAGTGGAACTGCATAGTACAACTACTACTCAACATAGCTTGGTTGCTCGGAAATGGACAGTTGCTGTCTATAAAGTCCATGGCTTAGTCTGCTTTGTCTTCAATTGCTGTAACGGTCTATAATAAAAATAAAGTTGTAGTGAATTTCTTTGTTGGTCAGTTAGGAAATAAGAGCTGATTGTATACTGATCAGATGCTACTGCAAGGATGTTGAAATGGGACTTGGACTGAGGAACTGCTCTATTTGCATGTTCCAGTCTACTGCAAGTAAATGGATCTCTCAGCTATCCTTAAAAGTACAAGTGCTGCTGTAATTTCCAAAAGGGAATAGCTAATTGCTTGTTGATGCTTAGTTGAATGCCATAACCTTTTGAAAGTTGTTGCTCTATTTGACCATGGAATTATAGATCAGCAAAATGCCTTCACAAGCTGTTGCCTATGATGTACTCAAATCAAGAAGGGTTATTCGGCTTATCATGTCTACAAATATAACAGATATTGGAGCTCAGGAAAAAAAAAAAATCAATAAGCTCCGAATCTAAATAAAAATTGATCTCTGCTCTTGGCATCAAAGGTGTGCCGCACTTTATCATTAAGGACAACTTGTGGTTTGCTTTTGACTTTTCAGACTAGTGGCTGTAATTTATCCTTCAAACAAAGGTGCAGCTGCTGTTGGTGATTGAGTGAAGCCGTCCTTGCTGTTCTGGGTCATGGCTTAGAGTTGTTCAATTGATGACAGTTGTTGAAATTTTATGCAGTACATGTCTACGGAGCTGCCATAGAATTTCCTCAATTGGGGGTTTAAGTTCTTGTTGGTTGCTGTTGCATTCAAGTAGCTCTTGGTCTTGGGGTTTACAACTGCTATCACACATGGAGAGCTGCTCTAGTTGGGACTATGTTCTGCTCTTATCTAATCAAGTTCAGTTGCTGAAAACCAAAGTATACAACAATGTTTGATTTGAAATGAAGTGAATAGCATATGCATCAGTTGGAGTCTTAAAACCATAAAGTTTGCTTCTCTTCTAAACATTCATAGCATAAAAGCCCAACTATCCAAACCATTCAAAGCTCAGTTTGGCACTTATAGAAGTCATATTTCGGAAATAAGGATCAATGACATGTAATGGATAGGTTCTTAAGCTACCTAAACCATTCAAAGCTATAATCAACCAAAATTTGTCTATTTAACAAATGGAATTTCACTGTACACATCAAAGGGACTCCATTAACATCAAAGATAAAAAGTCAAACTCTTTTTATTCATCAGTAATGAAAAGATCATCTATAGCCCAAATAAGTCTTGCAGCAAGTGACATCATAAGTTGTACTGATCCTTTTTTCAATTTTCATGCAATTTACTAAAAAATTTGCATTTTTCATGATTTGTAAGCATAACTCATAATAAAAACATCATGAAATGCATAAATGTACAGTAATTAAGTAGAAATAAATGTGTAATAACACATTTATCATAAAGCAATTAAAAAAAAAAAGAAAAAGAAAAGAGGCCAAAGAAATAGGGCCGAGTGTAAGATAAAAGCCCTAAGAAACGTTTCACATCTCAATAGGGGCAGCCAAACTAAATCAAAAGGTCAGGGGTCAAATCTTACATAACCCCAGAAACACAAAGCTCTAAATCTTGTTCTGAAGCCTGGAAACCTAAAGTCTTTATGTCCACTCTAAAGCCTCACTTACCTTTGTTAAATCACATAAGGCCTTCTCGTCTACAATATCACCTTTATACAAGTAAAAGCTCTTCTGATTGTGAAAGATAATTTATTTTTAATAATACTTTTTTTTTTTGAAATTAGGGCAAGCATACTTCTACTTTTTCCCTAAGGTTCTTAACTTGTACACTCGAGATAAATAAAAAATATTTCTTTCAAAATAGGTCTTTTCATCAGTCCTTTTTCAAACGCTTAAACCAAAAGCCTAAATTTATAATGTTGAATAAAAAAAGACCTAATGGATTGATCAAAGCGTGTTACTTGCAAAATGGACTGTAATTTTTGGAACTAAAGTCAAGAGCAAAATCTAAACTGAGAGCTAGCAAGGAAAATCTCTTTGACTAAAGTAATCATGGGTTATCTTTTCCTTAAGAAAGGAATGTCTTGAAATCACAAAAGCCCCATAAGAAAGCCTTAGGGTCAGAGGCATTGAAAAACTCCACATGATTACCAAAGATAAGGATAGTTATAAGCTTGTTCCTTAAATAAGAATTTATACTCGTTGACAAAACTTTTAAAATAAAAAAAAAAGAGAGAGAAAAAGAAGAAAAGAGAAGAGAGAGAAAGTAAAGACTTGTCACAAGACTTTAGTCTAATTCATGTCAGCCCAAGTAGCCAAGCTTTCAATTCATCTATTTCCTTTTGAAGGTGGTCATTTTTTTTAAAATTAACCATAGTAGTCTAGATTATTTTTCCCTGTTGCAATTTCTTAACTCTTTTTCAAATCAAGATTGGCCTATCCTATTGCATTTTTTTCATAAATAGTTTTTTAACATTCTTTCTGTAAATACTTTTCTAAGTTAAGAAGTCTTTTAAAGCTGGTTGCTTTCCTTACTTTACCTTTTTAATCTTCCTCAATTCCTCTTAGGGTTCAAGCCAACTCTTAGAGTGCTGTCCCCTCTTCTATTCTTTTTAAGGATCTCGCCATCCTTTAGGGTACTGTCCCATCTTTTGCTTTAGAGATCCCAGCCAACACTTAGAGTGCTGTCCCCTTTTCTATTTTTTTCAGGGTTCCAACTAACCTTTAGGGCATTATCCTTTCTTTTGCTTTTGGGATCCCAACCAGCTTTTAGAGCACTGACCCATTCTTTTATTCTTTTCAAGGTTCGAATTAGTCTTTAAGGCACTGTCCTGTCTTTCTAGGATGTTAACTAGCTCTTAAGAGCTTTATCTCCTCTTCTATTCCTTTTAGGGATCTCGTTAGCCTTTAGGGAGTTGTCTTGTTTTTCACTTTAGAGATCCTAATCAGCTCTTAGAGCACTGACTCTTATTTTATTCTTTTCAAAGATTCAGCTAGCCTTTACGGCGTTATCCCGTCTTTCATTTTAGGGATCTCACTAGCCTTTAGGGTACCGTCTCGTGTTTCTTTTTGGGATGCTAGTAAGCTTTCAACCCCTTTTTCATCATCTTCCTTTAGGATCTTTAGTGAGCCTATAAGGTGCTCACCTTACCGATTCCTTGTAGTGAGCATAGAGCACTTCTCTTCACTAAGTTATTGTAGCAAGCCCATAAGGCGCTTCCCTCACTAACTTTCTCTTAGCAAGCCCATAAGGTACTTCCTTTCACCTTCAATTTCCTTTAGCAAGCCTATAGGGAACTTCCCTTCATTGATTCTTTTAGTAAGCTCGTTGGGCGCCTTCTTCTACCAATTTCTCTCAAGTGAGTCCATAGGGCCCTCTCTTTTACCAATTCCTCTTAAAGGGCGCTTCCTATCATCGATTTCATTTAGGGTTGTTAGTTTACTAAAGATGATCCTGCCTAGGTTGGTTAGCTTAGTAAAGTACTACCAGGTTTCAATTCAGGGTTTAGCTAGCTCTAGGAGCGCTTTGCCCACCTTGATTAGTCAGCTTATTAAGGTACGACCAAGTTTTGTCATTCAGTTTAAGGTCTTAGCTAACTCTAAGAGCACTTTACTTACCTTGGTTAGTCAGCTCATTAGGGTACAACCAAGTTTTCTCATTTAATTTAAGGTCTTCACTAACTCTAGGAGTATTTTGCCTACCTTAGTTAATCAACTCATTGGGGCAAGACCAAACTTTGTCATTCAATTTAGGGTTTTAACCAACTCTAGGAGCACTTCGTGTGCCTTGGTTAGTCAGCTCATTAGAGTACGACCAAGTTTCCTTTACTTTTAGGGTTTTAGACAGCTGAAAGAGTGCTTACCCATCTCATTCAATTTAAGGTCTTAGTTAGCTCTAGGAGCGCTTCGTTCACTTTGGTTAATCAGCTCATTAGAGCACGACCAAGTTTTCTCACTCAATTTGGGGTTTAGCCAACTTTAGGAGCTCTTTGCCTACCTTAGTTAGTTAGCTTGTTAGGGTACAACTAAATTTTCTCATTCAATTTAGGGTCTTAGCCAGCTCTGAGAGCGCTTTGCTCACTTTAGTTAGTCAGCGCATTAGGGTACGACCAAGTTTTCTCATTCAATTTAGGGTCTTAGCCAGCCTAAGAGCACTTTGCTTGCCTTGGTTAGTCATATCATTGGGTCATGACCAAGTTTTCTCATTCAATTTAGGGTTTTACCCAGCTCTAGGAGCACTTTACTCGCTTTGGTTAATTAGCTCATTGGGATACGACTAAGTTTTCTCATTCAGTTTAGGGTCTTAGCCTACTTTAAGAGTGTTTTGCTCACCTTGGTTAGTCAGCTAATTGGGATACGACCAAGTTTTCTCATTTAATTTAGGGTTTTAGCCAACCTTAGGAGTGCTTTGCTCACCTTAGTTAATTAGCTCATTCAAGCATAACTAAGTTTTCTCATTCTTTTTAGAGCCTTAGTCAGCTTAAGGATCGCTTCGCCAATTTCTCCTCTATTCATAAGAGCATGACCGGACTTTAATTCTTTTTTCAATCTTTTGGCCATCTCTTAAGGCATCTGTAAGCCCCACAACCAATCACTCAAGGTTTCGATCGGTTGAAAGATCCGATCAAGCCTAAATTATAAACTATTGAGAGAAATATTAGTAAAAATGACACTGTAAACTTGAATTTAAGAAAATAAGTAATAAAACAGGAGACTATAAGATTTTCAAATTTTAAGCATAATAATTGCTAATTACTGAAAAGGCAAAAAGTGTAATCTAATAACTAATAAATTACTAGAGATAAATTATATGTATACTAAAAATTTTAGAATGACCAAAATAATAATTAGGAATGTTCACATGTACCCTACATGTATTTATGTGTAGATAAAAATATGCGAAATTACTTAAATTGGCCAAAAACTTAGTAAATAATTAAATAAAATTATAAATTAATTGTGGAAAAATCAGAAAAAAATTAGAAGGGTGTGGAATGATGCAAACCTGGTCGTGGCAAGTTAGAATCTGAAAAAGAAAAATTAACCAATTAGAATTAGGCAACATAAAAGCCAAAAATTAAGGGATAAGGCAATTGTCTTATCTAATTTAATGCATAATAATTACCAAAATCATCTATAAATAGCAAGAAAAATCATAGAGCTCATTTGAGCAGTTTGGAAAGTGAGAAAAATAGAGAGAGGCGAAATTTGAGAGAAAAATTCGAGTTAGAAAATAAATAAGAAAAACTGTGTAAATAGGGCCTTTAAAAGGAACCTCCACCAGACGAGCAGTTGGAAGTGAACGGCCACCACCACCACATGGTGGTGGTAGCGCCCAAGCCTACCGACAAAGCCACGGTGGTCGGCTGTGGCCGGAGCCATCCAGATTAGTGAGTCCGATTTTCAGTCCGATTCTTATATAATTTTGTAAAAATAGTAAATATTATTATAAATTTATGAATTTTGTTATTATAGAATATTTTTGTATGTAGTTTTTAGGAAAAATATTATTTTGATGAAAATGTGTCTCGTAATATATGGTCCTTAAGAAATCATGCAAAACCGAACATGTTTCGGTTTAGAAATAAATGACCTTAGGACTGTAGTTTCGAGCTCAAAATTTTTGTGTAGATTACTTAGATGATATAGAACAGTACTATGAAGCCCGTTTTCAAAAATTAATTTTTGAAATTTTTAGATAATTTTTAGGCCTTAAAATGAGGCATAAAATAGGTAATTTAGGGCTAATAAAGTAATTAGAAGGTTAATTACTGATTTAGTGAATAAGTACGTGTTTTAGGATGTTGAAATCTGATGGAGTATGATACTTGTAGCAATTAGGGTGTTAGATGTAATTATTAGGTTAATTATGTAGTAAATAAGTAATATGGAAAAATAATACATTTTAAGTTAATTTTGTAAATTAGGGTAATTAGAAGTAAAATCTGATTTAGGATGAATTTAGAAATTTTGAAATGATAATTGATGTTTAGAGATGATAATTAGAGTGATAGAAATATTAGAAGTGTATTATATACACAAAAGGTAATAATATATAATAGGTAATTATTGGAAATATAATAAATAGAAAATATTATAATAAAAATTGATATTTTGATAATAATAAAAACGTATAACAAATCTGATAGGAAACTTGAATTTATGTAATTATATGAAAAATGTACGAATTTCTCACGTTAAGAGTGAATTCGGTACATTAATATGGATTTAAGTGTACCGGGTAAAATAAATACTGACTAGGGGTAATGATGGTATTTAGGAGATCGGGAAATAATGTGATTAATTTTATATTATGGGTTGAAATGAATTTCTAAGGTTGGAGTATAAAACATTACTTAGAAAATCGAACTAGAACTTAGTTCAGAAATCGATATGGAAATCGAACCCGAACCTAACCCCAAACCTAGAATAATTATAAAAGACTTAAGACCTAGATAATTAAGCATATTAAACCCTAAACAAAACCTAATAATAAGCGTTATAGGATAAAATGAACCTATAATAGTTATATGAAAAACTGAAACTACGTTTCTGCTATAGGGATAATCGGTGATAGCTTGAGCAAGTCGGACCTCGAGTGAGTGAGCGAGGAGTCGAGGTAAGTTGGGATTAATACGATGTTGTATTTTGGAGGCTTAAGATTATGCTTGGTTGTACTTGTTAGATAGTTGGATGTGTGCATGTGCTTGATTATAGGTAATACTATGATTCTGTTTATTGCTTTGGTACGTATTGTATGATTTGTATGAAATGATTGATCACCTTAAACTAGACTTAATCAAATATACGACTAGTAATTATAATCGGACATGCATGGCAACCCGTTAGGGGAACTTAGGACTCTCCAGCCAAATACCGACCCCTTTGGAAGGGATAGCGCAGGATTACAAAATAGTCCCTTCTTCATCCTTAGCTGAACTAAGTGACAGGAGAGGAGGTCGTGGAGAGGGTGAAGTCAGTGGTTTGAAGGTAGTCGCGGGAGGAGCGAGATCTCCATTGCATAAGCCTGGGTTTGGTCGTGAGTTGTTGCATTAATGGCAACTCTTCAACCCGGATTAGAGCGGGCGTAATTTCTCTAATCTCACGACGGGCCGGACAACGTCGTGCGATGGCATTTACTTGCACATGCATTGCACCTAATAAGTGATTGAAAACCTTGTTATGTTTTTGGTATAGTTTTAAGTCCTTCATCCTAGCTTACTGAGCTGTGGTTGCTCACATCCCTATAAACGTTGTGCAAGTGCTGGCTAAGAAGCGGCAAACCACTACTCTAAAGTTACCAATTATTGGATCCTGGGGAGTGAGGAAAAACATTGAAGAATAAACACATAACTTTAAGGTCTAAGTTTTTATTTTAGAATTATTTTTCATTTCCAAATAATGTAATAACTAGAAAATATATTACAGAGAAATATTGTAAACTTGAATTACAATAGATGAATTATAGCATATATATATTTCCTCACTTTTTTTTAAGTAAATGATTTATTTAAATTACAAACTGTTTACTTCAAAACGGGTTAGTCGTGGACGCCTTGTGTAGATCAGATCTAAGATAGCGGTTGTAAGGCCAACTTCTATCTTAGGATAGTTTACACGGTGGAGCTGTTACGACTCTGCCGCTTCGGGGCGTGACAGCATCTCCTCTCTCTTTATCAAAATCCCCAGTGGAGTGAGCTTATGATAGCTAGCTAGTTATAGCACTTCTTAAGACAAAATCCACCATTGGGGCAAAAATTGTATCTCTTTTATCTTTGTGATAAAGTTTTGCTCAAGCTTTATCACAAAGAGGGATAGTTGTAGACATCTAATTTTTGCCGCCCCCACCCCCCCTTTTTATTTTATTTTTAGGATAAAAGGTCTTAATTTGGAAAAAAAATGAAAAAAGAGTAAAAAATTAAGAAAACCTAAAAATATGAAATTTAAAAAATACAAAAGTAGGAAAAAGCAAAAAAGAAAAAAATCTAGGGAAAATATAAAAAAAAAGGAAAAAAGCATGAAAAAATAAGAAATTTAGAAAAAATGGAAAAATTTAGAAAAAATGAAAAGTCACAGAAAATAGAAAAATTTTGAAAAAAAATTAATGAATTTAGAAAATAACAAAATTTTAAGTAGTTTAATAGACTAGGTTTTTAATTTAAATAAATCTAAGTAAAAAACCGTTAAACCTAGGTTTAGATTTGAATCTAACTCAAACTGACCTAGTCTATATCTGCAATATGGATAAGACATAAACCAATGGCCTAATGGATAAGCTCATGGACATTACATTGAGGTTTAGTTTGAGGTTTTGAGTTCTAAACTTACTAAAAGTATAAAAATGCCTTTTATCCTTTTTTTTTTTACACTCCACGTGTTGCCACATGTCAAGGCATCACTAGGCTACGTTTTTTATTGTGACACGTAGCGCTTTGTGATTTACCATGAGAGCACATTTTCTTCCCCCTCCCTCGGCCCTTTTTCTTCTCCCCTTTCCTATTATTTCCCTCACTTTCTCTTTTTTTTTTTTCTTTTAAAACAACACATACGCAAGAGAGTGGGTAGGGGGAGAGGGGGTCCACATTTTGGAATACACACACTTACAGATCTCTTTCTCTTTTGGTCGACTCCCTCTCTCTCTCACCAATTCAAAAAACACATATACATATAGATAGTGGATTCTCTCTCTCTCCACTATCTCTTTCTCTCAATTCACAAACACATATGTAGAGTGGGGGGGTTACTCACATCACGCACAAACACATGCGACTTTACCCTGTCTCTTTCTCTCACCGAACCAACTCCACTTTCTTGTCTCCTTTTCTCTCTCTCTCTCACCAAAGCCACACACACATTTGGCCCTCATTCCTTCTCCGAACACCATCATGCACAAACATACCGAACCAACTCCACTCTCTCAACTCCCTCTCTCTTTCTCTTACCGAAACACTACACATCCCCTTACAACTGCATCCCCTCTCTCATAAACCCACAACTGCTGCCATCGACCAAACTACCTACATACACTGACCCCAAACATAGACTCACAAACACACAGCTAACCGCTTATACAAACACCCATGACTTTACATACACCACCATCGAGCACATACTAAACTAACTCCACTCTCTCAAGTGGATTCTCTCCCTCTTGCACACAAATACGGCTACACTCTTGATTGTTATCCTCCAAACACCTAACCATCATCCTTTGTTTGTTCACCACTACATTAATGCTACGACTGCAACTGCAACCAAGACTGACCTACATGACCCTCTCTTTCACTCAATCGAATACCCATACGTAACCATTGTCCTCTTTTGCCATAACCTAATTAAAGATCCCAATACATACATGACATCTCTCTCTCTCTTTTGACCATTCATTGCATACACGCAAACACCATCACCATCACCACTCTAACCCAAACACTTTAAAACCATCACCGATAGTTGAGTTAGGCCACGACATTTTCTCTATACCCTCCAAACCTAATTAGAAACACACAAAACCACCCTTTCCTACTCGATTTAGTGGCTAAATTGAACTAAAACACCCCCTCCAAGTTATTGCATGTGACCTAACCTGTGATTTAAGTTCAACTCGAGATCTAACTCACTCTAAATCCATGACTTGACTCGGAGGCCCTACATCCACATAACTAACCCGTTAGCTTATTCAAGTCTAGAGATTGTTATTTATTTATTTGTTTATTTATCATTATTAGGTAATGTTTTTGTAAAGGTAAAAACCAAAAGAAAAAGAAGAACAAAAAAGCCAAATCGAAAAAAAAAAAAAGAAAAGAAAAAGAGAAAAGCTTAGTTTCATTTATTTATTTTAGAGAATAAAAAATAAATATAAAACCAAAATAAATTGAAAAGAAAAAAATAAAAATAAAAATAAAATGAACAAATCATCTCATCACTTAGAAAAAATAAAATTTCCAATAAAAATAAAATAAAAATAAATCAATTGTTTTTTTCTAAATTAGGGTGCTTTAGAATTTTCTACAAACAAAATTTGATTTAGGATCTTCTTAGAAATTTCTTTAAATAAATCAAAACGGGTAAAGAACGTAAACCCGATCTACTTTTAAAAATTAAAAATCAACTTAACTTGCTAAATTTTTCGTCGAATGAACTACAGAAGTCTGTTCCCGAATAGCGGGTACATAGACATTCGAATGTAAGTACGGTGTGACTTAAAATATGTAAATTTTTATTTTTTTCCATCTTTGTAAATATTTATGCAAATTAATTAAATTAGTTGCATGTAATATGATTAGCCGTTTAGAAACTAAAAAAGGGTATTGTTGAAAAGCAAATTTAAAATTAGAAAGTGAAAAGGTGATACTTGTTTAGGGTTCAATAGGATTGCCCTTATATCTAGATCTCTCTTTTTAAAAAACCATTTTGTAAAAAATGGTTTTCTCGTTATGACCAGTAGTTAAGTTATAACTAATCCACTTAATTGGTTATAACTTAACTTTTTTCTCGACCTGATCGAGTGGCGACTCTAGAAGCATTTTTAAGATATAAAAAACCAATGTTTAAGCCTTAGTCGAGAGTCAATATTAAATGGGTAAGGTTTAGTACCGATTGGTTTAAAGAAGACCTAATTTATAAAAGAATTGAGCGGAAAAAAACTAGGCTTGACAATTATGGATAAGGTGAAGAGCATAAGCTTATATGTTGGAAGATGTTGATATTGTAGGGTGTTCTTAATAGATTCATTTAAGGAAACAAGGAAGATGATTCTTTAAGAGATTTCCAATACAAGTAAGTTTCTTCCACTTTGAAGAATTTGTTGAATTGTCATAGTGTAATTTAGATGTTAAAAATTGGGTTAAAGTCGATAGAATTATGTATAAAGATACATATGGGAGAGACTTTGGGTGAAGTACATAAAATAGGAAAATAGGTTCTACAAATTGCAGAAGCACAAAAGGGTATGGAGAACTAGCTAGTTGATCCTCAAGGAATCATATGGCCAGTTTTACGCAGAACCTTGTTTGGTGTTTCTTTCCTTTTTTGAATCTAAACCAATTTCTAATCAACTTAACCTACTTCCATGAGTGGCACTTTAACTACTTTCAAACTATAGTGTATCATAAGTAATATGCGAAAATCCCTACATATTCAATACAAGAGTTAGATAGGACTAAATGAGAATAAGTGTATTCGAATGGGCAAAAAGAAAACTATGAACTTAGGAATAGGTTATGCCACCAACTGAGGTACATCATATTCATGATCAAGTAGTGGTATCAGAGAATATCAAGTGAAAGACAAGTTCATTTTAGGTACGAGGTTACATGCTTGTAGAATGTGCTTGTTAGTTTAGTTATTAAATGAAAATAATTATATTCGACCTTAAATGCTTAATGTGTTGAGTATGTTTGGCTAGGCTTAAAGGACCCAGAGTATCGGTGATCTTAATGTAGCACATAGGGATTGATAAGTGGTGTTATCTTGAGTGGGGTTGCTTACCAAGTCGATCTAGTTAAATTTTACATTGTTAATGACTCTAGGATGTTGGGGGGTGTTGAGCCTGAAACTTTCGGTTTATTTGTTTCCCTTAATTTGATTTAAATCAAACCCTAAGCTTATTTGATTTAAATCATCAACTTAAATTAAGAAAAACTTGGTTTCTTGTTTTTGAAAACAAATAGAGTCACTACTCGATAGAACTAGGATAAAATGATCGAATTAGAATCAATTAGGTGGGTGGAGTTTAATTTGGTTACTAGTTTGTGATTTTTGAAAACCTTTTCTAAAAGGGTTCAAGAAAACCAAATTTTTGAGTATTGGAGGCTACCTTATTTAAATCCTAATTGAGTTCCACTTAAAACGTTCTGAATTTAGTATCTATTTTCAAAACACCTTGCAAATGATATATATTCACAAGTAGATAAAACTATATCTACAAAAAAGAAGGAAATTAAAAATCATTGACAAAGGGGGGAAAATACGTTTCTACATGTTTTAAGTCGCTTCATAGGTACTTATGTACTTGCTATTCAGGATCAGACTTCTGTAACATTGGTGGATTAATTTGTTTTAATTTTGAAAATTGATCGACTTTAAGTTTATCAACCATTTTCATTTTAAAATAAAGAATTTCTATAAAAAAAAAGGGTCTTAATTTTTCAAGTTCTTATTTTGGAAAAGCTCTAAATAAATCTTAACCTTTTAAAAAAGTTTCATTCATTTTTATTTTTTTGGAAAGTTAAACTTTTAGGCGATAAAAATTTTATTCTTTTTTTATGTTATTGTTAATTTTTCTATTATAAATGTATATATATATATATATATATATATTACTACCAAAGCATAAAAATAAACATCACTAGACCTTCCTTTATCTTTTTTCTCTTGGGATTATTTATTTATTTATTTTTTATATTTTTGTTACAACATAATAGGAAAGAAAAAAAAATTACAAAACAATAACAAATAAACCAAAAAGGAGAATGGACCAGACTTGGACTTAGGATCTAGCACATGAGTCAGACTATGGATCTTAGGTCGGGTCGGACAAGAGTCACATGTGTGCCTTATGTACATGTCAAGAGAAGGAGAAGAATCCATCGGTAAGGGTAGCTTCTAATCATTTTAGGTGGCCAAACAAGTAAGTGATGTTGGTTTGGTGTGGCTTTAATTAACAAATGTGGGGGTAGCCAAACTATTGTAGGGTTAAGAGCTTGTTTGGTGGTTGTTGGAGAATGGCGGCGGCGGCGGCAGCTGATAGCTAACATATGTTGTTAGTGTTGGCTTTGATAAAGACGTCGGGTTAGGCATTTTAGGTGGTGGTATTTCAACTAAATGCTTGGTTTTAGTCGTAGTCAAGTGGTGGTAGCTATTTCAAATAGTAGGTTATGTAGTGGCATGAAGGTTTCTTAGTTAAAGCTTTATTAGCACGGTTGAGCTTAGGACTAGTAGCATTGGAAATCTTAAAGCTAGGGTGAGTTGTCAATGGTAGTAAATTGATGCGAAAGCGTCGGTTCAAAGCTTAGCCTAGAGAGAGAGAGAGATTTTGAGAGCTTGGGGATGAGAACTTGATGCTAAGAATGGGATTAAGGGTGGTTATTTATACTAATGGGAGCTTGAATGTATAGGGAAACTGCCATTGGTGGCCGATTTTACCACAATCATCTAGCTAGGGTGATCTTCAAATCTATGGAACTAAGCACTATTTGAGTGATATTGTAAATTAAAACCATGATGTTCTTGCTTTATTAATGAAAGACAGCTTTAATCTTATTCGTTATAGCTTGGATTTGAAGTTTATAGCAAGAGTTAGAATCTCAGTTCCATGATTTTTCCTAACTTTTCAAGGCTAATTCAGATAAATGAATGAATGAATTAAGCCAAGTTTTTTGTCCTTATTCACAGTATCCTAAATGATCTACTTGATTTCATCATTAATTTGATGAAATTGTGTAGAAAAGGTAGTAAAAAATGTCCCTCAATCAAGCATCTTAGCAAGGAACATGTTGGAAAATGTAAGAAGGAAAAGGAAATAGAAAGAAAGATAAGGAAGAGCATGCTGACGTAGCACTACGTTAGCCATGTAAGCTTGTAACCGCTTGCCATGTGTCAAAGTGGACATGTACTCAAATTAGATTGTGACACATAGCAGATGAGAAGAGGAAAAAATAAAAGGCTTATTGTGCCCTTTGTAAAAATCGAACCTAAGGCCTTCATGTCAATCATAATGCAAGTTCAAAGTATATTACCATCAAGCCATTGGCTTGTACCATGTTTACGTATGCAATCAAATTGCATATATGGACTAGATCGGCCTAAGGCTAGATTTAAATCTAAGTTTAGGCACAACGTTCCCCCTTTCTTTCTTTTTTTAATTATTATTTAAGACCCAAAAAATATACCAAAGCTATTTTAAAATTTCCTATTCTATTTTAAATAATCCATTTCTTCTTCTTTCTTTTTTTTTCTTTTTCTAAATTTTCTAAATTAGGACTCCTTTTCCTTTTTTTAAAAATTTCTAAAATTATAGAGGAGTGAAAATGGAGTGTCTACAATTGCTCATTTTTGTAGTGAAGTTTGAGTAAAATTTTATTATAAAAACAAAAGGAGACACCATTTTTTCCTTAGAAATGAATTTGCCTTAAGTAGTACTTCAACTAGTTAGCTAACCTAGGTTCGATCCTCTAGGGAATTATTGAAAGAAGAAGATCATGCTTTAGGAGATGATTGAGACATTAGAGTGAGTTTTAGAAGGGTTTAACACTTTAGGAGCTAGCTATAACCCTAAATGAGAACATGTAGGCTGGTAAGAACCTTGAAGAGAAATGTAAGTGGGATAGCACTCCTTGACTTAGCTAGAACCTTAAATAAAAACCTATTTATGCTCCTATGAGTTGGCTAACATAAGCAAATGGGTGAAGAGTTGCTTGAGCTAACTAAGACCTTAAATAAGAACCCAATCGTGCTCCTCTAAGCTAACTAACCTAGGTGAACAGGCAAAGTGCTCCTTGAGTTGGCCAAGACCCTAAATGAGAACCTAGTTGTACTAACTAACCTAGGTGAATGGGCAACACACTCTTCGAGTTAGCTAAGACCTTAAATGAGAATCTGGTCATGTTCTTATGAGTTGGTTAACTTAAGTGAATGGGTAAAGTGCTCCTTAAGCTAGCTAAGATGCTAATTGACAAATTAAAACTTAGTCACGCCCTTATGAGCTGACTAACCTAGGTGAACGAATGAAGCGCTCCTTGAGCTGGCTAAGACCTTAAAAGATACTATGGATAGCGTTCCTTGAGCTAGTTAAAACCCTAAAGAGATTGTGAGATAGTGCTCCTTAAGCTAGCTAAAACCCTAAAGTGATGAGACAGGACGAGACAACGCTCCTTAAGCTAGCTAAAGCCTTAAAAGAGATCGTGGGATAACGCTCTTTAAGTTGGTTAAAACCCTAAAGAGACAGGTCAGTGCTCCTTAAGCTGGTTAGAACCCTAGTGAGATTGCAAGATAGTGCTCCTTAAGCTGGCTAAAATCCTAAAAGGATGAGACGGGATAGCACTTCTTAAGCTAGCTAGAACCTTAGAAAAATATCATTGGATGGCGGTCCTTAATCTGGTTAGAATCCTAGAGAGATTGTTTAATACAAATGCAATGTTTAAAAACCAACTTAAATTTATGCTTAAATGTATAGAAGCACTTACCTAGCTTTGTCGATAGTGCCTAAATAGTCAAGCTTTTTCTTAAGAAGTCCAATCAAAACCAATGACTTAGCCTTTGAAAACCATTCTGATCTTGAGACAGAGCATACAAAGTTCTATTTGCCATTAACTTTAAGGAAAGTGATCCTAACACATGGAATACCTCTTCTTTAGATTAAAGAGGTCATGTCCTACATAAATCTTCAATTTTTGAACCGAACCATCTCTTAGCCTCCCCTAATCAAACCTAGGCCTTTCTCGGATGATGGTTATTTGCCATGATATGTAGTTCTACCTTGAAAAATAGAAAAACAATTTCTCCACTGAGAAAGGTGAATTTGTAATAAAGAATTTTAAGAGTTTTTTGTTAGTTATTATTGTTCCAAAGCTTGCATTCATCTTCTCTTGTGTTTGTAATATATAAGATTTCTTTGAGTGGAGTAAGATAATAGAACCTTTTGATGAAGTAAGAAAAGTGTTGGGAATCATCCAATGTTGATGACCACTAGGGATACCTGCTTTGCTTGTAGAGAAATGAAAATTAGGCCATAGTAATATTTAAGATTGTTAGTATTTGGTATTCTAAGTAAAAATTCCATGAATTTTCAAGGGTAGTACAATTTTACTGCATCAACATTTACAAGGTCCCTCAAACCTAAACCATCCATTTGTGACAAAATAAAAACCCCTTTTGGTAGCATTCTTTTCACAATATAAGAGCCTTCATAATTTGGAGCAAATTTCCCCCTAAGGTCTTATACATTGGGAGGAGCTTTTCTCAACACCACATCACCCTCTTTGAAATTCTAAGGACGTACTTCTTATTGAAAGCTCAAGCCATCCTCTGCTGATAGCATCGATTGTGACACAAGACTATCAATCTTTTTCCATCAATCAAATTCAATTGCTCAATATGCTTGTTTACCCAATCAACCTCATCTAATTGAGCATTTGATGGTAGTTTGAGAGATAGGATCTCGACTTCCACCAAAAATATTACTTTAGGGCCATATATTAAGGAGTAAGGAATTTCCCTTATCGACTTTTTGATAGAAGTTCGATATGCCATGAGTGCAAATGGTAACATCTCATTTCAATCCTTATATGTAATAGTCATCTTTTCAATTATTCTTTTGAGATTTTTGTTAGTTACTTCGATGGCCCCATTCATCTGAGGTTCATAGGGGGTAGAATTCCTATGGATGATTTTGAACTACCAACACAACTTTGACATGAGTTTGTTGTTGAGATTTGTGTCATTATTGGTAATGATTATTTTTAAAGTCCCGTATCAAGCCAAGGTATCTCTCTTGATAAACTTGACTACTACCCCTTTACACTTGAAACTGAAATAATCAATGGCTACCAATATGAAATAATGATTGTTGGATGCCTTTAAAGTGATTGGACCGATGATATCTATACCTTACATTGAAAATAGCCATGACATAGATAGTATGTGTAATTCTTAAGGTGGAGCATTTATCTTATTTTCATAAACTTGGCACAAGTGATAGTACCTAACATGCTTGATGTAATTGCCCTCCATAGTTGACTGATGGTAGCTTAATCTCATAATCTTTTAGTGAGCATGTAACCATTCATGTGGGGGTCATACACTCATTTGTGTACTTCCTTCATCAAAACTTCAACTTCTCTATCATCCATACACCTTAGAAACATACTGTCAAATGATCATCTGTATAAGGTGCACCTTAATTATTAAGAACTGGGTAGCCAACATCATGATTATCTTTCTATCCCTTTTCTCAGCATTATCTGGATATATACCTTCTTATGGGAACACTTTGATGTCATGGTACCAAAGCTTTTGTCATGTACACCTTTGATTGCCAAATAGAAAGCAAGCTTCGCTTCTACTTCAATTTTAAGTGGTTGAATCTCGACCCCACTGGATATTTGGAACATAGAAGCTAAAGTAGCTAATGCATTAGAAAATTGGTTTTGAGTTCTTAGAACACATTTGAATGTAACTTCTTCAAACCTCTCAACTAATTTCATTAAGTATTGGTGGTAAGGTATCTATTTAGGATCCTTCGTTTTATATTCTCCCTAAGCTTGGTGAATAATGAGTGAAGAAACCCCATATACTTCTAATTCTCAAATCTCCTTATCTAAAGCCATTTTGAGTCCCATAATGCATGCTTCATATTTAACAATATTGTTGGTATATGGGAAAATGAGCCTTATAGCTACTGGAAATTGTGTACCTTCTAGGGTTATCAGTATTGCCCTAATTTTACACCTAGGCACATTAGTAGCTTCATAAAAAAACATCTTCCATTTCAAGAGCTTTTCGTCATTCTCTTTATCAGAATCACCTTTAGCTACTAAGATATCCTCATAAGGAAATTTGACTTGCCCTTCATAGAGAGTATCTTTTAGGGAATTCTCTTCTAGTTGATCTGCTAGGACTCAACCCTTGACTAAATTTTGGTTCACATATGCGATGTCCAATTTTGACAATAACATTTGCCACTTTAAGACCCTACCAATCAGGGCCAGCTTCTGCCAAATACTTTAGGGGATCATATTGAGTTAGCAATTCAATCTGGTAATAGAGTGTGTCTTGTCTGAGTTGATGCTCAGGGGATCATGTTGTGTTAGCAATTCAATCTAGTAGTAGAGTGTGTCTTGTTTAAGCCAATGCATGACCTAGACCAAAGCACAACACATTTTTTCAATTTCAAAATATTTCTATTCCCCTTTTGTTAACTTCTTACTCAAGTAGTATATGGCTTGCTCTTTTCCTTCCTCATCTTTCTAACTAAACATATACCCCATAAACTTTGGTAATATAGTGAGGTACAAAAACAACGGCTTCCCAACTTAGAAGCTACTAGAACAAGAGGGTTTAGAGGGTATTTCTTGATTATTATGAAGGCTTCCTTGCATTCCTTATCCCGGTTTATTTTAGCATTATTTTTTAGTAACTTAAATAAGGGACGATATTTATTTGTGAGTTGAGATATAAATCGAGTTATGTAATTCAATCTACCCAATAAACCCTTGACCTCTTTAAGTGTATATGGAGAAAGCATGTTGAGTATTGCTTTGACTTTATCAAGATTTACTTCGATGCCCCTTTGATTGATTATAAAACCCAGTAATTTTTGTTATGTCATTTTGAAAGTGCACTTTTCTAGATTCAGTTTCAAATGGAATTTCCTTAATTTGTCAAGCAGCTTCCTCAAATTGTCTACATGATTCTTCCCTTTTATAGATTTTGCAATCATATCGTTAACATATACTTCCACTTCCTTGTGCATGAAGTTATGAAAGATTGCAACCATTGCCCTTTGGTAAGTTGCCTTAGTGTTTTTTAGTCCAAAGGCATTACTTTATAGTAGAATGTACTGTAAGTGGCAACAAAAGTTGTCTTGGTTTAATCTTCTTCAAACATTTGAGCTAATTGTATCCAAAGAAACCATTCATAAATGAGAAGAGATAGTTCCCAGTTGTATTTTCTACCAAGACATCTACATAGGGTAAAGAAAAATTGTCCTTAGGAGTTGCTTGATTGAGATCTTAGAAATCCATGCATACCTTGACTTTCTCGTTCTTCTTCATTACCAATACAATGTTAGCCACCCATTTAGGATAATCAAATATCTCAATGAAACCGACCCCAAGTAACTTCTTGACTTCTTCTTTGATCTTTAACAAGATATCTGGTTGGAATCTCCTTAGCTTCTGCTTCTTAGGTTTGGTGTTCTCTTGTGTAGGTAGATGATAGACTACAATCAAAGGACTAGCCTAGACTTTTTTTTCATAGGACCATGCGAGCATATCTTGATATTTAGATAATAGCATGGCTATCTTTGCTTTCTGTTCTTCTTTTAAGTCACCCCTAATCTTCAAATTCTTTGGGTTATCACCGGTCCATATATTAATTATTTCTATTGGTTCCTCAATAAAAATTCTACCTAGTTCATGTTTTTGCTAGCTTTCTTGTATTTCACTATGGTCATCAACATCACTCTTGACGACTAACCTAGTAGGGTTGAGAGTGATATTAATATTTTCATCATTTACTCAGGGAGGTATCCTCAGCTTTTATTCAGAGCATTAGATTTAGACAAAAAGTATATAAAGGAAACAAGTATAAGTGACAGTGAATAATAAAGGAAAAGGGAACTAATATTTTATTGAATATTGAAGTAGTTCTCATAAGTACATCAAGGAAAAATAATGATTATTGAAAACTCTTAAAAAATAAAAAACTAGATTACAGTTTACCCTTTACCTTAGGGAAGACCTATTGTTGTTTGTAGGGATGAAGAACCAATTATTTAGATGCTGGAACTTACGAGATGGCCCCAATGATCCTACTTTGTTGGGGAATTTTTCTTCGGTAGATTTAGGGGTTTAAGTGTCAAACCAAACAAATGTCTTAATCAACAATAGAAAAGCCATTAAGGCATAGTACAGTCTATCACCTCTTTTTCCCTTCACTTCCTTCGATTGAAA
Source organism: Lumnitzera littorea (assembly GCA_024138015.1). Lineage (NCBI taxonomy): Eukaryota > Viridiplantae > Streptophyta > Magnoliopsida > Myrtales > Combretaceae > Lumnitzera > Lumnitzera littorea. The sequence continues at coordinate 104,211,654 of JAMXBB010000006.1, read as the reverse complement.
TTCTTCAATTGGGGTCAAAACATAACCAAGGCCATAAGTACCAATTTAGCCTTCCTTAAACTTCACCAACCAGTCACCATGCATACCTCATCAAACATTTGTAAGCCAAAAGTCCTCTTGCTCCTCAGTACCTATATAGGGTAGGGTTGTTTCTTTATAAATATCAGTCTTAATCTCCAAGAATTGTCATCATTTAGCCATTTGAGATAAACTTGACCTTTTGATGTAGGCTTGAAGGTATGACCTCTACTAAGTGGATCCAAGGTCTTCTTAAGAGTAAGTTGAAGTTTCTCAAGATGTTTAGAACATGGAACCAAATACTGAATGTTTAAGGGCCAATATCAACTAGCCCTTAAACATAATCTCCCTACTGGATTTGTCAAAAGCTTGAGCTGTAGTAGAACCTAGCTTGATTGTTGTTGTGTCGACACCTAGTAGGTCTAAAATGGCAAGAGGACATACATTCAGTGACAATCCATTGTTAATGAGGACTTTAGTTATGATTATGCTATTGCTTCTTACTATTATGAAGAGTGGCTTAGTGTACTAGTTACCTTCATCATCCAAATTTTCAGTTGAAAAAGATATCTAATCCATAGTGAGGATAAAATTGGTGATTAGTTCCATTCTCATAGTTGATATTTCACAAGGGACCTTAACCTCACTCAAGGTTCAATATAGGGCTTCTCTATGTGTTTGGATGCCATCAGTAAGCCCATTAATGATATTTGTATTGAAGTTTTAGCTAGTTGATCTATTATTTTGTACTTGCTTAACTTGATCATTTCAATGAAGGCAAAAAGCCCTTCTTCATGTTCAACCATTTTGCCACTTGTATCCTCTAGCACATTTTTCTTTTTAAGATCTTCTTTTAGGTCATAGACCCTTCTACTTCGAGTAATCTTACCTACTAAAGGATTTGATTTCTCTTAGTTAACTGCCTAATAATTAAATGGGGCATCCTTGTAGTTTTCAAGTGTCATTGGCACATAGAATGTATACATCTTAGCACTTATGGTTTGCTCGTTCTTGTAAAATTGAAATACTTTAGGTTTCTTATTTGAACTAATCATATTAATCGTAGGATTTGAATCATCAAAAATCATGTTGACAATAGGACTATGGTTAGGTAGGGGATTATTGCTGACATTTGGAGTTAGGGCTTCTATTAAGTCTAGTTGGACTGAACCTTCATTAATTAAATCTTAAATCTTGTTTTTCAATCTTTAACATGAATTGATTGAATTCGCTACCTGCCCTAAATGATATTCACATTTCTGATTAGGATAAAAAATCCTTGGTCTGTCTTTGTCACTAGGGATCTCAAACTAAATCAAGCTATCCTTTTGTAGCTTCTCAAAAACCTAGCTAAGAGGAATAGGTATTTTAGTGTATTGTCTTGGAGCTCTACTGACCTAATGTTAGTTTCTGAATTGTTGTTGGATTTGAGGTGGATTCACCTTGAAAGGAACTTGAGCATTGGGCTTAACAGTTGAATTCACTATGCTAACTATAGCTTCTTTAGCCTTATTGGCTGCTGGTTTAGGAGTGGATGAAGAAGAAGATGACCTTTTGTCGAATAATTCCTAAAGCTTACCAAAGGACATAACACTTTCAATTCTGCATCCTACTAATACAACCTCTATAAAACTGTATGAAGTCTACCTAATCAGATGTGAGAAATAGGGCTTATTATGTGTATTGATAAAAGTAAGTTCTCTTTTAGACATTGGGGTGGATACCCTTACAGCGAGGTTCTCCATCTCTAAGTATACTCTTTGAAGGACTCATTATTCTTCTTCCTGAGATTCAAGAGATCGACTGTTGTTGGAGCCACTTCACCATTGAATTTGTATTTGCTCATAAAATGCCTAGCGAATTTCTCCCATGTGTTCACTTGGTTTAGATTGAGTTAGGTATACTAAGTCAGTATCGAACTTGTCAAACTATCTTGGAAGGTTTGAACCATAAGCTGATCGTATTGGATATATTTGCTCGTTTTGTGCACATATAGTCTTGTGTGCAATTTGGGTATCCAGTCCCATTATACTTTTCAAATTCTAGTACCTTAAATTTCTTAGGATAAGCCCTAATATCATATATGGAGAAATCTATGATACCAACTTACTCAAAACCGTCTAGCTTCCAAGCACTTTCATCCTTTATGTGATTTGTTGGGTTAACTTTCTTTCCCGTTCTTTCAAGCCTTCTTAATTAGGTCCTAGTCTCATCTTAGTTAACCTTTAGATAGACCCCTTTTTCTTCAAATGATTCCAATGTTAGCTAAATTTGTAGATAATTCTCTTTAAGAGGTGGTGCCTCAACATTCTTTTCACAACGGTCCTTTGAATGCCCCTTGTCTGATGGTGTTGTGGTCCTAAGTAAGATGATGCTATTAACTAGAAAATTCATTTGTTTTGCCATTTTCACTATAGTCCTTTCAAAGGAGTGAATCCTTAACTCTTTAAGATCAGTGCTTTCAAGGTTGACGTGGTTGTTGTCATTGATCTTGTCGTTGTCATCTCCATGGCTAACCATTTAGTGAGTGAATGGGTTCTGATAGGACTTCTGTTGAGTTTTCTCTTAATATATTTTGATGATAACAAAAAGATGAGGATGAATTTAAAATGTTTATTGAGTATGCAAGACATCCTAGAGAAAGGAAAGGTTAAGAAAGAAAATAAGATTGAAAATTGTGTGTTAGGAAGTATGTCAGAATGTAAGTCCGAAAGTATATCAACAAAAGTAAAGAGTTATGATTACGATTGACTATACATAGATTTAGAAGTTTGTCCTTAACATATTTTCTGAATAATCTGAACAAGTTAAGTTGAACAAATCTGTAAAAGGCTTAGCTCCATGTTATTGGGCATGTTTAGGTAATGTGTTTAATTTTATTCCACTAAAGTTGGATTTAGTTCATGGGGATTTTAAGTTGGATTAATTTGAGAATGATCAAAGAATCAAATTTTATAGAATGGTTGATTAAAGGATGAGCAATATATTCAAATAAATTTTAGACATGACAAGAAGTTATGTTGAATAAGGTTATGCTCAAAATTTACAAGGCTAGTGCAGTTTTTTTTTTTTTTTTGGAGATAAGATTGTAGACCATTTGTTGACATAATCTTAAGGATTTTAAGGTATTTTGTTGAGAATAAGGTCGGATACTATGGGTAAATTCAAATAAGTTTGTAGATAGATTTGTTCATACTAGATATGCTTATCAAGAGTTGTTTTTTTATTTGTGAAGATCAAGTTTGATATATCAAGCTTCAATCAAATCTTTTCGTGCTTATCTAATTATTTGAAATATGATCTTCAATATTTTTCAAATTTAAACAAACTTTAAGAGGCTCCAAAAGATATTTTTATGAGCTAAATTAGTTAGACAATTCAACAAGTATAAGGAATACATCAGGAATAGCAAGCGTTTAAATATTCAAAGATAATAGTTGCTATTTTTATGGGATTTCACTTTACCATCAAAGAAAATCAGTTTTAGATCAAGTCTTTGAGAGAAATATCAACATCTAGTCGTTTCTAGTTGTTACACAAAAGTTTATTCAATTTAAAGATGAAGCTGCATAAGAAACAAAGTGAACACACTTAAGATTAGAATCGAATTTATAACATAAAAAAAAAAAAAAAAGAAAAACTCTTTTGTGAACTCTATCAAAAACTTAGTTAGAAATTGAAAAATTTTTTTTTTCTTATTTCATTGTTATTACTTTGTGTGAATGTTGTAAAGAGCTATTTAATTGTATTGTCTCATTTTCTTTGTAAACATTATTGACATTGTAGTAGAGTATGTGTAAGGTTAGGGAGTTCTTTAAGTCCTATGTTTAGCATAGGAAGAGTTAGTAAGATAGGACAAAGAAGCAACCGGGTATCTTTGTAACCTCTAATTGATTTTTTTATTAGTGAAAATTTTGAACTAATGAAATGACACCAGTGAGGAGGATTGGATCTCCAATAGTGGAGTTAGAAGAAAACAGTAGGCAAAAGGCCAAAGCTCTATAAATTGATCGCTTAATCTTCTTTTGCTCTACTCTATTTAGCTTCTAACCTTTATTGTTTTTGTTTCTATTTTCGCACCTAAAGTTAAACGATCAATCTTCAACTACTTATCACACCATTTAATCTATTAAGAGGGATTTTGTTTTTAAATCGAAAATGTTTTAGTTTTTGTAAAAGATATCAATTGACATATACCCATACCACCATTACCCCCCTGTTATCTTATACGGGAACTATAACTTCTCTGAATGGTTTGATGTTTGAAAGCTATCTTTGAAAACCCTAAAGTAAGACAACTTCATAACAAGTTAACATAAATATGTATACACCTTTTATTGAGACAAGGAAGCGAAATGAATAAATAAATAGGTAAGTAAAAATGTAAGGATTTATGGCATACATATGTAAAAGGATAAAACCAAAAATTAATTAGTAAGATAGTAACTTCATTTATTATTTCATAACTTTTGGAGTTTCCATTGCAATACATTGATCAAAGGTTCTCCTATTATCTTTCCGGTGCTTGGTTGGTGCTCTCTTTTACTAATTACTAGGTCCTATTAGTATGTCCTTTCTCTTTTTCGAGCTAGGCTCAATTGTTTCTTCAAATTCTCTAATCCTTTTTTGGGTCATCTTCAGTTGATGTTCTAAGGTACGATAGCACTGTTTGGATTCTTGAAAGAAGTTTTCACACATGTCACCTCTTTGTAGATAACTTCTATATGGGCTTATACTTGATCCATGTAGGTTCTAATTTCAGGGTTTAGCTCTATTAGTGTAGGTTGTATAACCTCTAGCGCTCGATATCAGAATGCCCCTGCTTTATGAAGCTGATAATAACAATATGCTTTGGTGACCCTATACTTGTACACTTCTTCCATCCATTTTCTCAAATCAATGTTAGGGCTAATCGTCCTTGTTTCCCATAGTTTCTTGATTGTATAGAGTTTGGATATCTTTTGTAGCTTTGATAGATGAAGATCTTCATAATCAAGGGTAGTGATATCTAGTCAGGGTTTGTAGACTATGTCTTAAACTCCTCTAAACTGCTTTATCATGTTGTTTAGGTAATAACATGTGCACCATTTCATCCCAATTAGGGGGATTGCTTGATAACCCTTACAAACTAATATTATCCTTTTGAAGTTGCGTCACTTGGTTGTCTATAAGATATCAACAACTTGGAACTTCCATAAGACTACAACCTAACAATAAGTGGATTTCTCTTCTAGCAAATAGACTTTGTCAACAAATGAATCTATTAAGTTGATCTTGTGGCTAAACTTTCCTGGAATCAAGTAAAGCCCAAAACATTTCATATGACTTACAAACCAAGCTATTAGTAGTGCTATGCTAGTCTTTAGTGCACCATTGTTTTTCCTTTTCAAGATTTTTAGGTGTCTAACTTATTCTTTAAGTGAGGTTGGGATGTAAGACTTACCTTCAGGAAACTGGCTTACCAATTTTGCAACTTGAAAGTAGATAAGGAACTTTCCATTTAGGAATCAGATAATCCTGAATGCAACCAAGATAAAAGCCTTAATTCTGTTTTGTCTCTTAGTTTTGGGATCGCCACAAAGGATGGTTCAATTATTAGAATTAGGTTTAGTTGTGAACTAGGCTTTTAAATCTTCTAATTTGATGTAATTCCCATTGCAATTTTTTAGGGCCTTGTTTACTTCAACCTTTTTGAGCCCCAAGAGTCTTAAAAAAGTGTTTATTGAGTCAACTTCTAGGTTTGGAGCATATATGCTTTCCAAAGGAGGAGCTTGAAGTAGTTGAGTATACTCTTTAAGTATTTGATTGATCAAGTGTGATCTAACTCAAAAAGCTACCTCTTTGAGTTGCCAAAAATGAGTCAAAGCTCTAATTAAGTTAATCATGATCTTGACCCTAAGAAGGGATATAATGGGCCTTATTTGATTAGTGATGATTTCCTGCTCCCTTGGATTGAAGTATTGAAGCCATTGGTCTAAAGTGGCCTTGGGGTTAACGGGCTTGTCAATAAACTTTTCTCTAAAATGTACGGGGTTAGATGAGAATGCCATTTATGGAACAATTTACAAAGAACCACTGTTAAAAGACTGGAAGAGACTATTTACAATAAAGTTGTAAAAAAAAAAAAAAAGAAACCTATTTACATCAGATGTATATTTACAATTGATTTACAATAAAATTATAAGGGAAACTAAAGAAACTTTGAGTTGCCATCCCTTTTTTTCATCTTGCTTGTTTATTTGTTGGTTTTGAATGTGATGTAAGCGCAAAGGGTAGGTTCTAAAGATTCTTCAACTTTGTGATCTCACTCGTTTTAGAAAATGCCTTCATTGGTCATATTAAAGCTTAAGTGGGGTTGACCTAATTAATTTTGAGCAGTGGTTACATGATAGCACTGGGAGTCTACACAATGGCCCTTCCAGTGCTAAGGTTCTAATATGGTCCAAGTTTGATTGTATCTACCATGCATTCATGATACATTAACCAAACAAAGGAAACCATGCAAGAATATAAGTTAGTACAAGTATATATAAATAAGAATAAATAAATAAATGAATAAATAAGCATAGGTATTTCGAAAGATAATTCTAAATTCCGAAGGTTAAGCGGCTAGCCCTTTTGATGTTCCTAGTGAAGTTACCAAGTTATTAAGCTTGAAATTTTCGGTTTATTTGTTTTCCTTAATTTGATTTAAATCAAACCCTAAGCTTATTTGATTTAATTCCTTAACTGAAATTAAGGAAAACCCAATTTCTTGTTTTTGAAACAAATGGAGTCGCCATCAAATAGAACCAAGATAAATTATCAAATTAAAATCAATTACACAAATTGAGTTTAATTTGGCCATTAGCTTGCAATTTTTGAAAATTTTTCTAAAAAGATTCAAGCAAACCAAATTTTTGAGTATTGGGCACTACCTTATTTAAACCCTAATTAGGTTCTACCTAAAATGTTACGAATTTAGTATCTATTTTTCAAAACACCTTGCAAATGATATATACTCACAAGTAAATAAAACTATATTTGCAAAATTAAAGGAAATTAAAAATCATTCACAAAGGGGGAAAAAAAAGTTTTTATATATTTTAAGTAGCCTTGTAGGTGCCATATTCCCGTTATTTAGAATCAAACTTCTATAGTTTATTTTTTGAAAATATTAGTAAGCTGATTTGTTTTAATTTTGAAAAAATTGATCGGCTTTAATGTTATTAAACATTATCATTTTAAAATAAAGAATTTCTATATAAAAAAAAAGGTCCTTATAGACACCTAATTTTTGTCCCCTTTTATTTTTCGAATTAGGTTATAGGGTCCTAAATTAGAAACAATTCAAGAAAATAGAAAATTGAAGAAAGCCCCAAAAAATGAAGAAATTTAGAAAAATAGGAATTCTACAAAAACATAAGAAAATAGGAAAATAGGAAAAAAGCACAAAAAATAAGAAATTATGAAAAAATCACAAAAAAAAAGAAATAAATAAATACAAAATTTTAGAAAATAACATTTCGTTATATTAAATTTAGGTTTAAAAGTTGAGCCATTAAACCTGGGCTTAGATATGGACAAGGTATAGGTTAACGGCTTGATGGTTAAGCATATGGATATAATATTAGCATTAAGCATGAGGTCTTGGATTTGAAACTTAGCGAAGGTAGGGAGGTCTTTTTCTAACTTTTTATTTTTCTTACATTAGAGACTACCATGTGTTAGAATTTGATTGTGCTATGTGTCTTATCACGTGGCATAATCGAATTGGACGACCTTTGCTGATGTGGTACCATGTGTAAGCCACGTGGCATGCCACGTCAGCTGCTACGTGTCGACACGTAGTAGGTCAGGGTTTGTCGAGTCGATTGACCTAGTGCCACGTCAGTGCTTGCCCTTCTTTCCCTCGGTTTTCCTTCATTTTCTCCCGATTTTCCTTAGCTTTCCTTCTTAAGAATAACTCACTCCCTCCACTTTAGCTTCAATTTCTGCATAAATTCCATACACAGGCTCATGGTTTCTTACATCAGTCACACACTAGACATAGCTTACTATGAATCGGTATAGAAAACGCATCTAAGTTTGGTTAATTACGCATTCAAATCGAGCTTCAAAGATTGGAAAAAAAATAAAAATTCGGCCATTTCCCATTAACTTCAATCCAAGCTTTCCTTTGTTGCTGGGTTGAAATTCAAGTATAAATAGGGACGTCAATGAGTAGTAAAGGCATCCCTAAGCTTCAGAATCAACTCTCAAGCTCTCCTTCTCTCTCGCGATTCTCTTCCTCTCTCTAACTCATTATCTCTCTCTTTGCATCTCGCTTCTCCAAGCCCACCACCACTACCCAACACCATGGCTGTGACCCCTACTCCATTAGCTCCCTCGACCTTTGCCATGCCCCTTAACAGTGCCACCCAAGCACCACCGCCAACTGCCACCTCCAACAATTGCCAAATGACCACCTCAGGCCACGGCACTCGACTTACCCCCCTATTCCTAATCCAAAACTCACAAAAAACTCATCGCCCCCTTACTTTGGCCACTAGAACTGCCCGAATAGCCCTCTACCGCTGTTGTTGCTGTTGAAGGCATTAAAGCCCAACCCGGAACTAGTGGACCCGACTCGATCCGACCCGCCTAGGTCCAACCCATGCATCCAAATCCGTCCGAAGCTTTTTCTTTTATTTATTTTTGTTGTTTTCTTTTTTTATTTTTTTTTGTTTAAATGTAATAGAAAATAATAATAATAAGTAAAAGAAAAAGGAAAAGGATAGAAAAAAAAAAAGAAAAATAGAAAGTATTTTATGTTATTTTTTTTTAAAACAAGAAGAACAAAAAAATATATATAATTAAAAAAAAACTAACAGTAATAAATAAATAATGAAAATAATAAAATAGAGTAAAAATAGAAAAGTTATTTTTCACACTTAGAAAATCAAATTTTCTTTTTAATAAAAATAAAACAGATCTTTTTTAAACTAGAGTATTTGAGGTTTTCCAAAAATAAAATTCAGCTTAGGACCTCTTATAATGTTTTTTTAAAATCAATTCAAAATGGGTAAAAACGTAAACTTGATGGTTTTTCCAAAATTAAAATCAATCAACTCGTTATATTTTCGTTAAAACGAATTATGGAAATCTGATCTCGAATAGTGGGTACGTAGATACTCGTATGTAAGTACAAGGTAACTTTAAATATGGAAAGTTTTATTTTTTTCCATTTTTAGATATTTATGTAAATTAATCAATTTAGTTGCATGTATTATAATTAGATTTTTTTAGAAATTAAAAAGGGTATATTTGAAAAGCGAAGTTAAATTTGGAAAATTAAAAGTGGTACCCGTTTAGGATTTAATAAATTAGCTCCTAGATCCAGATTTTTAGCTTTTAAAAAACCGTATTTATAACTTGATTTTTTAATTGATAGACCGGTAACTAAGTTATAACTAATCCACTCAATTGGTTATAACTTAACCCCTTTTCCCGACTCTGGTCGAGTGGTGACTCCAAATCTTTTCAAGTTGGAAAAAATGGTCTTCTTTAAACCTTAGTCAAGGGTCAATATTAAATGGGTAGGGTTTAGTATTGATCGGTTTAGAGAAGACCTAATTTTATAAAAAGAACTGGGAGGGTGAAAAACCAGGCGCGACAACTTGGTGACTCCATTGGTAATCGTCAAGAGGACTAACCACTTAAAAACATTTCGAAATTAAAATCGCTTTTCAAATCACCCACATTGTTTAGTTATTTATTTATTTCTTTATATATTGATTGCTTTGTGTACATATTTGTTTTAATTAACATATTTATTTTAGTAAGCATGAGATTTATTTTGCTATATCATGAATACATGGTAGATGCGGTTAAACCCAGGCCGTCATAGGACCTTAAGACAGGGAACCATTGTGTAAAGTCTTGGACGTAGTGGGGCAACCATCGTTCGAGGCCAATTAGGCTACCCCACTTAAACTTCGATATGACCAAAGAACCGTTTCTTCATAAACGTGTGAAGCCATAGAGTTTAAGGATCGTTAGAATCCACCTGTCTTACATTACACTTCATAAGGACAACAAATAATTAACAAAACAGCAATGTTACATAGGAGATCTTGTATATTTTTTCTTCTTGTAATTAGCCTTTCCCTTGTAATTTATGCTTTCTTTGTAATATTTCAGAAATGGCCAACTCATCCAACGCTAGGGTTTTCGCCAAAGAGATTCATGTCTACAAACCTATAAACCCAAAGCTTATACTCAACTAGTGGTTTCAAACCTTTAGTTTAAGAGAGCAACAATTCATTACCAACAAAATTAGACCTATACTCTTACTAGCCAAAGTGAAGGTTAACATTACGCTAGTAAGGGCCTTAGTCCATTTTTAGGAGCTTAAAGAAGTGGCTTTCCAATTTGGATCATATCTAATTAGCCCAACTCTAGAGGAGTATACCTAATTACTCCAAGCTCCTCCTTTGGATGAATTATACGTTCTGGAACTTAGCTTCGGCCCAACATATATCTTCTCAAGATTCTTAGGGATCTATAAGACTGAGATAAATGAGGCCCTAGACGATTGCAACAAATATGCCATCAAGATATGGGATCTAGTCCATTGGTTCCAAAATGAACTCAGCTCCAATAATCAAGTGCCGTTTTTTGGGAATTGGAGAGAAAACTGAATCAAGGCCTATGTGCTAGCTGTGTTCGCCACTATCTTGTTCCCAAGTGGGTCTCTTCTTATACACTTTAGGGTAACAGAGTTAGTGGCTCAATTCTAAGAAGGTAAATCTTACATTCCTACCCTACTTGCTGAGTAGATAAGGAATCTTAATTTCCTTAAGAAAAGGGGCTGCGGAGATGTCAGGTCAAGCATAACATTATTAATGGTTTGGTTCATTAGTCACATCAAGTTCTTTGGGTTGGATTTAATAAGGGGAGTATTTGCAAACAAGATTGACCTTATTGATTCTTTCATCGATAAGATCAAATTACTAGAAGATATCCCTACCTTTCTTTGGATAGAGGTTCTACAAGACTTCCGTGTAGAAGACATACTATGGATTGTCGGGTAGAGCAATTACACTAAGGTCATACTGATTTTCAAGAATTACCATACTATACCACTGATCGGGATGAGCTAGTGTATAGGCTACTATCCAAGCAACATGGTAAGACAATTTAGAGGGATCCAAGACATAGTTCACAAACCTTCATTAGAACCATTCACTCTTAATCTCGAAGAGCTTCACTCCTTAGAAAAGGTAACCAAACTTCATAAGATCAAAGCTTGGTGGGACACTTGGACCATAAGCCCAAACATAAATCTAAGTGAGTTCATAGGAGAAGTGGACAGACACTGGGTCAGTAAAGAGTATTTATACAATCAACTTCATAAGGTAGGTGCAATACGATATCGGGCACCAGAAGTGCTTTAAACCTCCCCTGTGTGCCCCAACTTCGAAATGGTGACTTATATGGACCAAATGAAAGCACGTATGGAGATCCTCCATGATGAGAAAGATAAATGGGTGAACCTATGCCGAGAATCTAGACAAAGGTCACACGCCCTGCAACACCAGTTGAAGATGGCTCAAAAGAGAATTCGAGAGTTTGAAGAAGTGGCTAAGTATGACCAAAAGAAGAAGAAAATGTCATTTAGCCTACAGAAAAGAAGGAAATTAGCATAGATGAATTTGTACCCTTTTCTTTCTTTCTTTCATGTAATAAGACTCTGGGAATCCAAAAATAATGAATAACTTGTTGTTCTATTAATCATTTATCGATCTTTTCCTTTTCATTCATGTGATTCACTTGCATTTCATTCATTTGCATTCTTTTTCAAAATATCCCTATGATAACTTGTTGAGAAGTGGTTTTACTTAGGTTGCCAAGATAGCTCCAAACGTCAAACCTTCTAGAGAAGCCCCATCAAAACTCATTCTCAAACCAAAATGGCCAACTAAGGAAACAACAACAATAATGGCAACAACAACCTCGAGGTTATTGACTCCATAGAGTTGAGATTCCAATCTTTAGAACAAACAATGGGAAAGATGGTAGATCAACTGAGCTTCCTTACTGAAAACATCTCTTTGCTTAGGTCTACAGCCCCATCAAATGAAGAGCACTCCAAAGCCCAATATAGAAAGAATATTGAGGCCCCACCCATTGAAACAGAAGAAGCTTACCCTAGAAGCAATCGGGGATTTGGATCCTTTAAAATTGAAGGGGTATTTCCAAAGGCCAACCCAACCTTTGATTCGAACACTTACTCATTCCCAATCAACCCGAAGCCTAAAGTTGACCAGAATAGATTAAAGGAGCTCGAAGAGCGGTTAACTCGATAGATCATCGAAAAAATGAAAACGCTCAAGGGGTATAATGGATTTGAGTACATTAGAATAATAGACTTCTTTGCTTACGATTATGAAAGCTTCCTAGAAAAATTCAAAGTACTTAACTTTGAAAAATACAATGGGATCGGATGCCCTAAGCTACAGACCCGGCTATATATATGTAAGATAGGCAAGTATACATAGTATGATCAACTCATAGTCTAGACCTTTCAGGATTGCCTAACAGGCCTTGCCTTAACCTAGTATGCCCAGTTGAACTTAAATCAGGTGAATACATAGGAGAAGCTGGCTAAAGCATTATATGAGCAATATAGATTTAATGTTGAAGTGGCACCAACAATGATGGATTTGGTTACCCTAAGGAAAAAGGCACAATGAGTCCTTTAAAGAATATGCTTAAGGGTGGAGGTCCCTAGCTGCAAGGGCATCTACCACGGTGATTGAAAAAGAGCTGATGACAGCTTTCATTAACACTCTTGAGAGGCCCTACTTCACTCACTTAATTAGACAAGCCTCTTTTAACTTTGTAGAAATAGTAGCAGCAGGTGTTGAGCCTAATTTTCGATTTTCTTTTTATTTAAAATTGATTTCCCTATTTCTGATTAATACTAAACCCTAACCCATTTAATATTAATCCTCGACTAAAGAAATTGAGAAATTTCGGTTTTTTATTGAAAATAATTTTTGGAGTCGCCACCCGACCGAAGTCGAGAAAAGAAAAAGAAATCGTAACCAATTGGGTGGATTGATTATGATTTAGCTACCGGTTTTTGGTTTCAATTTAAATAAAGAATTAGAGGGTTCCGAGTTTAGGAGCTAACCTATTAAACCCTAACGGGTATCACTATTTATTTACTGAAATTAGGATTATTCTTCTAATTATAATATTTAAAAAAATAAATAAATAAAATGAAAAGAAAAAATAATCTAAGTTTCTACATATTTTATTATCGCCTCGAAGGTGCCTATGTACCCGTTAACCAGGATCAGACGATTGTAGTTCTTTCCAAAAACTTTAGTGTGTTGATTGATTTTAATTTTTGAAAAACGACTAAGTTTATGTTATTATTAATTTAGTTTTTCAAAGAAAACTCTAAAAGGGTCCTAATTTACTAAGTCTATTATTCTTATTTTATAAAAACTCTCTAAAAGTCTTATTTTTTAAAATGGATCTTTTATTAATTTTATTTTTTTTAAATAATTTTTCTAAGTGAAGAATTCTAAAAAAACTAAATGCTAAAAAAAAAAAAAAATCCTAAGATAATGCATATATATATATGTATATATATCTATTGATATGTCATGTTATAAACAAATAACTAATGAATAAAATAATAATATAATAATAAGTAAATAAATAAATAACTTAAAATCAAATCTGATTTGTTGATCGGTGTACAACGAAGGACAGTAGCATTGGGGCTTACTTGATCGCTGTTGCCGCGTATTCTGCTGTCAGTGCTGTTGAAGTATCGAGCAGTGGCTTGTCGATGGGTAGCACGCATGGTGTCTGGATGTTGTTACCCATGCATGTGACTGTATGTGTAGTCGAAGTGGTGATCGGTGACATGCACGTGTGCAAGTAAACTTAATCAGCATGCGTGCTGAGTGGATAGTAGCTGTGGTGTTGGTTGTGGCATGCCAATAAGCATGGGAAGTAGTGCTATTCAGTTGTATTGTGCTAAAGGGAATGCGTTAGGCTCGGTGTAGTCATGTAGGGTGTTTATGTCTATGTATGATCATGAGTGAGGATGGAGCAGTATGCGTTTGTGATTGGTCGTGCGTAAGTGGAGCGGTGTGCTATAGTGGCGTGTTGTGCAGCATCTGTTGGAGTCGATTCAGGAGGCTGTGCACGACTGCTACAGGAGCATGTTAGTAGCTAACTTGGTGGTCTTGTTTCTAATCGGTGCAGGGAGTTATTGTACAGTGCGGTGTGGATATGGAACATGTGGTTGTTGTGCTCATTGACAGTGGATTATATGTGCGTCGCTGGTTCAGTGTTGCGGTTGTGAGCTACGGTTAGTGCAGAGTGCGGCCTGAACTGCTGGACAACATGGACCTGTGTAGTGCAGCAGTGGCGTTGGTTGCAGTATGGACTTAAGGATAGTAGCTGATCGTGGAGATCAATATCACTGCTGTTATGGAGTGTTCGGCCGAATATTGGTGCTAATCGTTACGGTAGACGGCCTGAGTGATCGTCGGTGTAGACGGAGTAGTAGTGGACGGCGTATACTGCTGTTCATGTTTATCGCATGTGTAGTAGCATGGATAGGGAGCTGCAGTGGTGATCGTATGGGCGTGTGCTGGCTATTGCGACACTAGTCAATGAACAACGTGTACTGCTTATGTGTATGTGTATGTGACCAGAGCTGTGCTGTTCTTGCTGCTGCTTGGAGATGAGCAATTGAAGTGTCCGTGACTGTTGTATCAAGATGGAGTTCGGCCTCCTATTTTCTGCTGTTGTGTTGTTTTTTTTTTTTTTTCTGACTGTATGTGTGTGTTTATAAAATCTAAATCATATCACATCTTATCATATCTAATTATATCTAATTCAATAATTAAACTAGATTCAAATGAATTTAAATCTGATTCAACTAAATTCATATGATTTAAATAGATATGACCTATTTTTATTTCGCTTCTACAGAGATAGAAAAAATAAAGACATAAGTGCCTACTAAGACTTGAACTTAAGACTTTAAACTAAATCCACTCCAAATACTTCGATACTTATCTGTTAGGTCGTTGGCCTGCGCTTTGACATTCAGTACAATTAAACTATACTTAAACTATTCGATTCCCTAAAATAAAATTTTTTAACCAAACTAAAACTATAATTATTTGTTCCTAATATGAGTTACTTCCTCAAAAATTTTAAAGTCTTTTTTAAATTTTCTTTTCTTATTTTTTATGGTATTTTCATTATTTGTTAAATTTTTGTTATTTTTATCTTTAATTAATTAATTAATTTTTTTTGTTATTTTTATTTTTTTTTTGAATTAGGACCCTTTTTGTAAAAATAAAAATTAGGACTATAGAGGGATAAAAATTAAATGTCTACAGTAGAGTACCGAATTGAGAGTGTCATTTCCTCTGGCAAGCTGTAAGAAACAGCAGATAGATGACCACTCTTTGCTAAACCCACCACCAGCAAGCCTAGAGAAGCTACTGCTAGCATGGTCAACTCGAATGCAAGACCTAACTCTCAAGTTTCTTTTAGGATGAATCCCCCACTAGCTCAACTACAGTATAGAAGCCAGCTATAGGCTAACAGGGCCTTAAGATAGTTCACTAGAACACCAGTTCCACTTAGTCAGGTGCTTGATAAGTTAAGAAGAGATAATTTGCTACATTCTGAGGCTCCTAATGAAAGGTACAGGCCAAAGTTCTTTGATCCCAATGCAAGATGTCAATATCATCTAGGGCAAGTAGGCCATTCAACTAATTCATGCTGGAGGTTGAAAGACAAAATCCAAGATTTGATTTATGAAGGTACAATATAATTGGATTTTATAGAGGCTCCTACCTCAAACGTTAACAAGAACCCACTGCTAAGCCATAGACCAATCATCAATATGATATCTGACCACCCAGAATCTGCCATTAACATGATCGGTTGAAACCAAGAACCAAAGGTTTATAGGTTCAATAAAAAAGAGGTCCCATAAACTAAAAGGTATACATTCCACATACCTGTGGCATCAACAACCCACTGCTAAGCCATAGACTAATCATCAATATGATATTTGACCACCTAGAATTTGCCATCAACATGATCGGTCGAAACCAAGAACCAAAGGTTTATAGGTTCTATAAAAAAGAGGTCCCATAAACTAAAAGGTACACATTCCACATACCTGTGGCTCTCGAAAATTATAAAGTTGCCCCCTTCAATTACTAGGCAATAAACCAGGGGTAATCAAGCTTGCTTGTAGGGGGGATCAATCGCTCTAGTAGAATCTACAATCCAAAGGAAGACTTAAAGAAGAAGGGCGTATAGGAAATGCCAAACACCGAACAAGCTAAACATGAAGAAGGATTAACTGCCTTCACCAAAATGATTAAGTCTAGTGAATACAAAATAATGGACTAGTACGCTAAGACTTCGGCACAAATATCCCTCATGAGTCTATTGATGGCATCAGACCCACGTCGAGAGGCCTTATTCAAAACACTAAGGGATGTCAAGGTCCCTCATGAAATCCCAACTGAAAGGATTGGCTCTGTCACCAATTCCATCCCTACCATAGATCAAATTTCCTTCTCTACCGAGGAACTAGGCGAAGAAGGTACCTAACATACAAAGCCTCCATTCATAATAGTAAGGATAAATAACATCATTGCGACAAGATTCCTCATCGATAACGGGTCGTCTCTAAATGTTTGTCCTATAGCCACTCTGGATCTATTGGGTATCGATACAACCGCTATTAAACCTAGTTCAACAACGATAAGAGCTTTTGATGGATCCAAGAGAGAGATAATAGGGGAGGTGGACTTATCAGTTGATATCGGCCTACAGACGTTCAGCATCCCATTCTAGGTTTTGGACATTCCAAGGACCTTCAATCTGTTATTGGGAAGGCCTTGGATACATTCAGCAGGGGCCATACCGTCAACTCTTCACCAGAAAGTTAAGTTAATCTCCAATGGTTAGGTCATCATAATTTTAGTTGACCAAGATTATGAAATCTCTAAAGAGACAACCATACCCTAGATCGGTATAAAAGAACAAGAGGACTTTGGATTCCAGATGTTTAATGAGGTGTGCATGATCAACAATCAGTAGAAAGAAGAGAGGCTGAAATACAAAGAAGGCCAGTTTGGGTCCTATGGGTTAGGGTACATTCCAACCCCAATAGAAGAATTGTAAAGAATGTAAACCAAGGGCAGAAATGGTGACAGGTTGTATCACGCTCCAATGAACTTCCCACCATTATCAAAAACATTTATCAAGACCGAAACCCAAAACTCAAAGCCTGCTAAAGAAGGTACTTCCAACAAGAATGAAGGGGCTAGCCTAATCAACAAAGCCCATCACTTGAATAATTGGTTCTCCATCCTTGTGAATAATAATAAGTCTTCCCTAGGATAAAGGATGAATCATGATCCAGTATTTTATAAAATTTTGTAATAAATTGCCTCTATTCTCTAAATGCTTGTACTCAATAGAGAGTTCCCCAAAATAAAATTAGTTTCTTCTCTCTTTATTCCTACCTTACTTACACTCTTCCCTTTGCACACTTTCTTTTTTTTAGATCCAACGACTCGAATAAAGGTTATGGATACCTCGCGCAAATAGGCAATGAGAATATTGATATCACTTTTGGCCCTATTAGGTTAGTCATCGGGGGTGATGTTGATGACCATAATGATGTATAAGAAAGCTAGTAAAAACATGAAATGAGTAGAATTTCCATTGATGAGCCAATAGAGATAACTAATGTTGGTACCAACAAAAACCTTAAGGTATTGAAGGTTGGGGGAAATTTGGAAGAAAATCAAAAGATAGAGATTACCACATTGCTATTCGAATATCAAGACGTATTTGCATGGTCTTATGACGATATGCCTGGATTAGACCCATCGATCATGGTCCATCACTTACCCACTCGAGAGGATATCAAGCCTAAGAAACAAAAGTTAAGAAGGTTCTGACCAAGCATCTTGTTGAAAATCAAGGAAGAAGTCAAAAAATTATTAGAAATTGGCTTCATTGAGGTATTTGATTATCCCAAGTGGGTAGCTAACATAGTACCAGTTATGAAGAAGAATTGGAAAGTCAGGGTGTGTGTGGATTTTCGAGACCTCAATCAAGTAACCCCTAAAGATAATTTTCCTTTGCCCCATATCAATGTATTGGTCGATAATACAGCCGGAAACCATATTTTCTCTTTCATGGATGGATTTTTCGGGTATAACTAGATTCGAATGGCTGAAGAAGATAAAGCCAAGACCACGTTCATCACAACTTAGGGCACGTTTTGCTACAAAGTGATGCTTTTCGGCTAAAAAATGCCGAGGCAATTTACTAAAGGGCCATGGTAACAATTTTTCATGACATGATGTACAAAGAAATCGAGGTATATGTCGATGATATGATTGCTAAGTCTAAAGAAGGAGAAAATCATATGGAAAATCTAAGGAGATTGTTTGATAGGTTGAGAAAATTCCAACTAAAACTCAACCTAGAGAAGTATACTTTCGAGGCAACTTCAGGGAAGTTGTTAGGTTTCATGATTAGCTAAAGGGGCATTGAAGTAGACCCTGATAAAGTCAAAGCGATAGTTGACTTGCCCCTACTACGTACTCTTAAAGAAATTAGAGGTTTGTTGGGCTGTTTAAACTATATAGCCTTGTTCATATCCCAACTCACAGACAAGTGTTGTCCTTTCTTTAAGTTGTTAAAAAAGAATGCCAAGATCAACTGGGACGAAGAGTGTGAGTAAGCCTTTACAATAATCAAAGAATACCTCATGAACCCTCCAATTCTGGTAGCTCTGAAACCTGGGAAGCCTTTATTCCTATACTTGACAATATTACCAGAGTCTATGGGGTACATGCTTGGCCAGAAAGATGAGGAAGGAAAGGAACGGGCTGTATACTACGTGAGTAAAAAATTCACTGAAGGGGAGTAGAGATATTCAAAAATAGAAAGAACTTGTTGTGCGTTGGTCTAGGTAATGCATCGGCTTAGACAATATACACTTTACTACCAGGTGGAATTACTAACTCAACATGATCCCTTAAAGTACTTAGCAGACAAACTGGCCCTGATTGGTAGAATCTCAAAGTGGTAAGTGTTGCTATCAGAGTTCGACATTACATATGTGAACCGAAATTCAGTCAAAGGGTAAGCTTTGGCAGATCAATTAGCAGAAAACCCCTCTGATAGTACTCCCCAAGAAGTACAAGTCAATTTCCCTTATGAGGGTATCTTAGTAGTCAGAGGAAACTCTGATAAAGGAAAGGGTGATGAGCCACCAAAATGGAAAATGTTCTTTGATGGTGCAGCCAACATGTCTGGATGTGGAATTGGGGCAATACTAATATCCCTTGAAGGTACTCAGTATCCTGTGGCCATAAGGCTTATTTTCCCATACACTAATAATATTGCTGAATATGAAGTATGCATCATGGGACTCAAGATGGCCCTAGAGAAAGACATTTAAGAATTAGAAGTGTATGGGGACTCCTTACTCATTATTGGCTAAGCACGGGGAGAGTACAAAACTAAAGATCCTAAGCTGGTGCCTTATCACCGGCATTTGACGGAATTAACGGAACGTTTTACAGAAGTCACCTTCAATCACGTACCAAGGACTCATAACCAATTTGTTGATGCTTTAGCTATACTAGCATCTATGATCCAGATATTTGGTGGAGTCGAGATTCAGCCCCTTACTATTGAAATTGAAGACAAGCCTGCCTTCTGCCTAATGATTGAGGGTATAAACGACCAAAAACCGTAGTATTATGATATTAAGGTGTTCTTACAACAAGGTGCATACCCTAAAAAGGCCAAGAAAAAAGACAAAAAGATGATTAAGAGACTAGCTACCCAATTCTTAGTAAGCGACTCCACCTTATATTGACGTTCATTTGACGGTACACTCTTAAGGTGTGTGGCTGATGAAGAGGCTTAGAATTTAATGAAAGAGGTACATGAAGGAGTATGTGGCCCTTACATGAATGGGTACAGGTTGGCAAAGAAAATCATGAGGCTAGGGTATTACTGGTCAACAATGGAAAGTGATTGCATCAAACATGTTAGGCACTGTCATTTATGCTAAGTTTATAAGAATAAGATAAACGCCCTGCCTCAGGAATTGCATGCCTCTCAGCACCATGGCCTTTCTCAATGTAAGGCATAGATATCATCGGCCTTATCACTCTGAGAGCATCTAATGGGCATCGCTTCATATTAGTCGCCATCAACTACTCCAGCAAATTGGTAAAGGCTTCATCATACTTGAATGTTACTAAAGGGTCGTAGTTAAGTTCATCAAGAGGGAAATCTTGGCTCGATACGGGACTCCTGAAACAATCATCACTGATAATGGCACCAATCTCAACAACAAGCTTATGACAGAATTATGCTGGCAATTCCGAATCATTCACAGGAACTCTACTCCTTATCGACCCCAAATGAATGGAGCTGTCGAAGCAGCGAACAAAAACCTCAAAAGAATCATTGAAAAAATGGCTGTTACATATAAGGACTGGCATGAGATGTTACCCTTCGCACTTATGGCCTATCGGACTTCCATCAAAACATTGATTAGGGCAACACCATGCTCTTTAGTATACGGCACTGAAGCAGTGTTACTAGTAGAGGTTGAAATCCCATCACTTAGGGTACTATTAGAAATTCATTTGGACAAAGCTGATTGGGTAAAGAAACACATTGAACAGCTAAATCCGATTGATGAAAGGAGATTGATAGCCTTGTGTCATAATCAATGTTATCAACAAAGAATGGCTTAGGCCTTTAACAAAAGGGTACGACCTTATAATCTCAAAGAAGGAGATTTTGTGTTAAGAAAAGTTCTCCCCAATGCATAAGACTCCAGAGGGAAATTCGCCTCCAATTACAGGGGTCCTTATGTCGTGAAGCGAGAATTATTAGGAGGGGCTTTGATTTTGTCCCAAATGGATGGTCCAGATTTGAGAGACCCTGTATATGTTGACGCTGTAAAATTGTACTATCCATAAGAAATCAAGGGGAATTTTGCTCAAAACACGAAAATGCTAGTCATTTTGAATGTCATTGTGGTTCAATTTTCATTATCTACAAACAAATTTGGTATCCTTGGCCATTGTTGTCATTGGAATAATCACTCTCTCCATGGACAAGTCTAATTCCCTTAACCTTATTTAATCAAACCTATACACTACAAACATGAGAGGAGTTAAGGAATGAGATCTAGAACATTGGTAATTAACAAAATTCTTTAAATACTTTATTATGGATTGATCCCCCTCAATGGGGAATTTTATTGTCTATTTTTTCAGAAGAATGTGAAACTTAAGTAAGCAATCACGGTAGATGGGAATGAGGCTTTTGGGTTCATAAAAGTTCCAAAGAAACAAAAATAATGGGTGGTTTTCCTACATTGGGCTAATCTCTATGATTTCTCCAAAAAGAACCAGCAAAGTCTCGAGCGTTGTATGTTAAGAACATCTGGGTTGATAACAAGAGACTAAAACAAGAGTCAGTAATTTTCTAATGGGGACTTTTCAAAAAAGGTTTGACAGATTGGGTGTTATCGACAAAGATCAGGTAAGTATTTCTACACGATGTTAGTACACCAATTTTTCTTGCATTTAGACTACTTTTACTCCCAACAATCTTTTTTAACCAACTAGAGGCATTTACATTCTGCATTTAGTATTTGGCTAACCTATGAAGATACGATCTTAGCTCAGTTCATCCTACTAAATTTCTTACAACTAAGCCCCTCTCTGCACCAAGTTTTGTAAGGCACTTTCTTTCACCAAGTTTCTCTTAACCGGCTCGTAAAGTAATTACCTTCATCATCTTCTTAACTAGCCTTTCAAGTTTGCTCATTCTTTTTAGGATCTTAGCCAGCTTTAGGAGCGCTTTGCTCACCTTGGTTAGTCAGCTTATTAGGCACGACCAAGTTTGCTTATTCTTTTTAAGGTTTTATCTAGCTCTAAGAGCACTTTGCCCACCTTGGTTAGTTAGCTCATTAGGGCACGACCAAATTTGCTTATTCTTTTTAAGGTCTTAGCCAGCTCTAGGAGCGCTTTGCTCACCTTGGTTAGTTAGCTCAACTCATTAGGGCATGACCAAGTTTACTCATTCTTCTTAGGGTCTTAGCCAGCTCTAGGAGTGCTTTGCCCACCTTGGTTAATCAATTCATCAAGGCACGACAAAGTTTTCTCAACTTAGTTTAGGGTCTTAACCAGCTCAAGAAGCGCTTAGACCGTTTCACTTCACTTTGTTAGTTCATACGAACATGACCAAAATTCAATTCTTCTTTGCATCTTTCGACCTTCTCTTAGAGCACCACCCTTCTCTTCTCAAAATCCCCAATGGATTGGACTTAGGATAGTAAGCTAGCTGTAGCGCTAGCGCTTCCTAGCATAAAATCCATTCTTAGGGCAAAAATAATGTCTGTTTTATCTTTGTGACAAAGTTTTGTTTAAACTTTACCATAAAGAAGAGCAGCTGTAAACACCTAATTTTTACCCCCTTTTATTTTTCAAATTAGGTTATAGGGTCCTAAATTAGAAAAAGTTCAAAAAAAATAGAAAATTAAAGAAAACCCCAAAAAATGAAGAAATTTAAAAAATAGGAATTCTAGAAAAACATAAGAAAACAAGAAAATAGGAAAAAAGCACAAAAAATAAGACATTTAGAAAATACAAAAAATAAGAAATTATGAAAAAATCACAAGAAAAAAGAAACAAATAAATAAAAGATTTTAGAAAATAACATTCTGTTAGATTAAATTTAGGTTTAAAAGTTGGGCCATTGAACTTGGGCTTAGATTTAAATATGGTCTAGGCTGACTGAGTCCATATGTGCAATGCTAGTGTTATATCCATATGCTTAATCGTCAGGCCGTTGACCTTTGCCTTGTCCATATGTATTACTCAATCAATTAATTTCATAATTTCAACAACCCTTTGATTTTTCCTAAAAATCTTATATTTTCTTTTATATAGTCTAAATAGAGTCTAAATACTCAAAATCAAAGCTTTTTCTTATTATTTTCTAGTTATTTATTTGAATATTTTGACAAATAGATCGATGGGGAAAATAAGAATTCGAGACTTTTATTAAATAATAGAGAGATCCACCGGGGCAAAAATACTATAGATGTAAGACATAGAAAAAGAAGAAATGATTTCTTTTTTGCCATTTTTGCACCTATGAATTGGAATTGTTAATGAAAACACCTCATTCGTCGAATCTATGGGATCTCCTAATATGATTTAATTTCAAAAGGATTGTCTACTATACTATTTTCTTGGACAATATGTGAAACTTGAGTTGTGACATGTCTCTCCTACTTAACAAGAAATTTAGGAATTCCTAATTCATCAAAACGATGATCAACAAATGCAAGTTGATGAATAAAATTTTTTGTCATACCAAATAAATTATCTAACTTAGAATTTAATTGCTTAAGCAGCATCTCATTAATATGAGTTTTCTCATTGAAATCTCTTTTGAAAGTTGTACTATTATAGTTTTCTCCAATTTTAGGCTTTTTTTTTTTTCTTGAGTAAAGAACAAAGAAAAGAAAATATTTTTTTTTTATTTGGTCTAATAATGAACACTAAATATGAGCTCTAAGAAGAAACCTAAGAGTAAACTCTGATTTCAAATTTGATGTAGGATAATGGAAGTAAAAAATTATTGAAGAATGAAAGATTATGGAACGTAGGGAAATTAATAAGAAAACTTAATCTGAGAAATTTTTTTTCATGAAAGAATAACAAAATCTAGAAAATATCTAGCAACCTCACACTATAGGTGAATTGTATAGCCTTATACCATACGGTGAGATTTTGATAGTCTCATACAATCAATGAAAAAAAAAAAAAGGATGGCCTCATACCATCATTGAAAAAGAAAAGGCATCGCACTAATTCAAAAAAATAATTTTATTTAATACCTAATTACTCTCCCTTCTAATTAGTTACAAGTTTTTTCTTTTTATAGACATAATAAGACCTAACATTCTAAGAAACTAAATCTTAATAAATCTAGAAAATAAAAAATTTCATATCTTGAATAAATGACACTTACCTAACCAAATCCTAAAATAAAAAATATTAATAATATCATATCTGATCTTTTTTTACCTGCATCAATATAAGTATGACATCTAATGTACTTATCTAGAGGCTGAAGGAGCCCAATTTCTCTATAGATATCTTGCAAATGATTCAAACCTGTAAGAGCTTAAGGTTTCTTGATGATTAATTTTGACATGTGTAGAGGGCTAAAATTCAAGTTTAGGCTTTAAGCCTATTAATTAATTGGGTTTAACTTTTTCGACTAAGGTGACGAGGCCTAAGAAGTTAAGTCTAAATATCTAAGATGATCAAGAGAGATTTAGTATGGAAGGCTTGAAGTAAGGCTTGTTGGATTAATTCACTTAATCCAATCTTTCTTAGTTTGACTCATACTAAAATAATAAATAAAGCTTTTATCTAAGCTAGAACCCATGAAAATAGCCCACTTAAGATCCACTAATAAAAGGCTTTAATTTTAACCATTGATCACTATCATGATCCAACAAATGAGATTAACAACCACTTTCTATAAATAACCCATTCACATCTTTATTTAGATAAGAGAAAAACCTTTATTAATGTCATTACTCTACCAAAATATTGTCTCAAAGATTAAGCACTTAAATACCTCAAGAACTTTACCTAGTTATTTATCAATTGTGGAGTTTAGTGCTATTTTAGTCTTGTTTGAGCTCTTGAAGATGTCGAAAAGTGTCTTGTTCATAATGCTTGAGAAGAAATATGTTCCTCAAGACTCACTTAATCTCATTCCATGTCCTTATCTCATGTCGGGTTCACTGATGTATGGCATGTGCCTTTTTCCACCATATCATTACATACCTAGAAAACTCCAAAACAACCACATGAATGCGCACTACATCCTCGTAATCGTAGAAATCAAATATTTTCTCTATGTTTTCTTCTTAGTCCATATATTCATCGTCATTTCCTATTCTAGAGAAGTTTGGAGCTTGAACCTTAATATTCTCAGTTCTTCTAAGTGCTCAGATTTCTTGCTCATCAAAGTTTTGGAAATGCTCATCCTCATCTTTGCCATCTTCTACTTCCTATACTTCACTCCTAATCATCCCACACAAGTCATTCAAGTCATTTTCTTAGTTAAGTGTAATGCAACTTCACACAAGCATGCACGTGACCCTTGCATTTGTACCTACATCACCCACATTTTTTATGACTCTACTAGGGGAGGAAGAATCGATACTCACATCATAGTACCTTCAGGGTAAAGACAACCTGATTCTACTAATGAAATTAATCAAGAGTAAGATGTTACTATTGTAACCAATGACAATCCACCTCTAACTGGAGACACTAATTAAGGAGATGGCACGTAAGAAAGTTTCCTTGATAATGCGTAACTAGAGCATGAGCTGTAAGAGACCAATCAGAACCTAAGTTAACTTATGATGATGTTTGCTCAATGTGCGCTTGCTTTGACTACCTTTATTGCTACGCAACAGAGAGCAACTTCCTTGAATCCTGCTAATGTGGTGCAACAATACACCCCACTCAGCCCTCTTGTTGTCAACAAGCAAGTCACCGCTAGAGTTGAGGAGCAACTTCCTACGGTAGAACCCATAGCTACGCAAGATTTATTACCTAAAGTAAGGAATTAGGGAGTAAATTGAAGGCTTGTCACCTTCATGTGTTATACCACATGTCACAATTGTTGACTCTATATAACCAACACTAATGAATCCGATGCCTACAAGTTCTACACCTATGAATCTCTTACCCATGCACTACGATCTGGCGATGTCACTAAGGACAGAAGCATCAACCTAGAGAGGTTCATTTGTGATCAAAGAAGATTTGGATATGTATTTGAAGGAGATATAAGCAAAGTCCACGGCTGGGATACTAGAGTTGAAGCTCCCATATCACCAGCACATTGCTACAAAATCGTACCCTAAGGACTTTGTAGGTCCAAAGTTTATGTTGTTTAATGGCAAGAAGGGGAGTGCCAAAGAACACTTGTTAAAGTTCATTGAGGCCTTAGAAGCATGGTTTAGACATCAATTTGAAACTAAAAGAATTTTCTACATCACTTATTAAGAAGACATATACTTGGTATGTCAACCTTCTCCTGAGATCAGTCAATTCTTGGGGAAACATGTAATAAGATGTGTTTTTTGAGAAGTTCTTCTCCACTAAAGAAAAAATTACCCTTACTAACATGGGGAGAATCCGACAAAAGCCTAAGGAAGACCTCATAGATTATATTGAGCGCTTTAGGAAGCGTTCTTTGGACATATAAGACATTTGCGATGTAAGAGAGCTAGTTAAGATTTGCATCAAAGGGATATTTACCGAGTACACAATGCATCTTGAGAACCTCTCATTGGTTTCTTTCATTATGTCGGTTAAGAACACATGAAGGACCAACAGTTTAGTAGTACGACAAGGAGGAGAAAACATAAGATTGAATAAGTGCACACCGTTACTGAACTTAATTCAAGAGGATGATCTAAAACGTGCAAAGAAATTTAGAAATAAAAAGCCTACAAGGACCAAACCATCTTTAGCATACCTATGCTCAATGGGAAAAGTGCACATACTCCTCGACTAATGGCTACATGATGGGAATATCAGACTCTCGAGGGTTGAGGGCTTATCAACAAATGAAGAGAAGAGTAACTCTAATTATTGTAGATTTCATAGGAGTATAAGCCACCATACAAAAGATTGTTGGACTTTAAAGAAGATAATTAATGAGAAAATTCAAAATGGAGAATTGATCATTGAAGATAATGATGTCAAGAATAATCCACTTCTTGCTCAGAATAACCGACGTAGTTCCATAAATGTTATCATTTATGACCCCACAAAGATGAAAAGTATGGATGGGCAACCAGTAGAGGCATACGAAGTTAAGCATGAAGGGCTTGAGATCAAGACAAATGGAGATGACAACACTGCTCTTGCTTTATTGAAAACTGCCAATGTTAGGAATTTCTTTGATTTACTCAACTTTGATGAGGATGCCTAGCTCAAGGCAGCAACTACACTCATGAAGATCTTGCAATATGTAAGTCCCACGACTAGTCACTCAAGGTTTCGATCGGCTGAAAGATCCGATCAAGCTTAAATTATAAATAAAGCTAGAAATATTAGTAAAAATGATCCCATAAGTTCGAATTTAAGAAAATAAGCAATAAAATAAAAAACTATAAAAATTCCACATTTTAAGTATGTAACTCGTCATTTATCAAAAAAGCGTAAAATGCATTTCGATAATTAACGAATCGTTAAAGATAAATTATATGTATACTAAAAATCATAAAATAACCTAAATAATATTTAGGAATATTTATTTTTACTATATATGAATTTACATATAGGTATAAATACGCGTAATTACTTAAAATATGCGAAATGTGCTAAAATAATACAAAATACTTAAAGAAAATTCATAATTAATTAAGGAAAAATCAGGAATGATCCAGAATTGGGTCGTGGTAGCTGGGAAAAATAAGAAAAAATTCGGCCAATTAAATTAAGACAACACAAAAGCCAAAAATTAAGGGATAAGGCAATTGCCTTGTCCAATTTAATGCACAATAAATTCCCTAAAGCTCTATAAATAGGGAAAAAAATTTAGAAGCTCATTTGGACAGTTAGAAATCAAAGAAAATTAGGAAGAGGTGAAAATTGAGAGAAAAATTCGGGTTAGAAAAAAATTAGGAATAATTGTGCAATTAGGGCCTTTAAAGGAAACCCACACTAGACGAGCAGCTGAGAGTGGACGGCCACCACCACCACACGGTGGTGGCAGTGCTCAGACCAGCCAACAAGGCCATGGCAGCCGGCGGTGGCCGGAGCTACCCAGATCGGTAAGTCTGATTTCCAGCCCGATTATTGTGTAATTTTGTAAAAATACTAAATATTATTAGAAAATTATGAATTTTGTTATTATGAAATATTTTTATATGTAGTTTTTAGGAAAAATATTATTTTGATGAAAATATGTCTCATGATATAGGGTCCTTAAGAAATCGTGCAAAACCGAGCATGTTTCGATTTAGAAATAAATGACCTTAGGAGTGTAGTTTTGAACCCAAAATTTTTGTGTAGATTACTTAGATGACATAGAATAGTGCTATGAAGCCCGTTTTCAAAAATTAATTTTCAAAAATTTTAGATAATTTTTAGGCTCTAAAATGAGGCATAAAATGGGTAATTTAGGGTTAATTAAGCAATTAAATGATTAATTACTGATTTAGTGAATAATTTTATGTTTTAGGATGTTGAAATCTAATGGAGTATGATACTTGTAGCATTTAGGGTGTTATATGTAATTATTAGTTTAATTATGTAGTAAATAAGTAATATGGAAAAATAGTACATTTTAAGTTAATTTTGTAAATTAGGGTAATTAGATGTAAAAATTGATTTAAGAGGAATTTAGATATTTTGAAATGATAATTGATGTTTACAGATGATAATTAGAGTGATAGAAATATTAGAAGTATATTATATACATAATAGATAATAATACATAATATGTAATTATTGAAAATATAATAAATAGAAAATATTATAATAAAAATTGATATTATGATAATAATAAAAATGTACAATAAATCTGATAAGAAACTTGAATTTATTGAATTAGATGAAAAATGTAAAAATTTCTCACATCAAGAGCGAATTCGGTACACTAATATGGATTTAAGTGTACCAATGATATAAAATACTGACTAGGGGTAATAATGATATTTAGGAAATCGTGAAGTAATGTGATTAATTTCACATTATGGGTTAAAACGAATTTCTAGAGTTGGAGTATAAAACATTATTTAGAAAATCAAACTAGAACTTAATTTAGAAATCAATGCGGAAACCGAACCCGAACTTAACCCCAAACCTAGAATAATTGTAAAAGACTTAAGACCTAGATAATTAGGCATATTAAACCTTAAAAAAAAACATAACAATAAGCGTTATAGGATAAAATGAATCTATAATAATTATATGAAAAACTGAAACCACGTTTGTATTATAGGGATGATCGGCGATGGCCTGAGCAAGTCGGACCTCGAGTGAGTGAGCGAGGAGTTGAGGTAAGTTGGGATTAATACGATGTTGTATTTTGGAGGCTTAAGATTATGCTTGATTGTGCTTGTTAGATAGTTGAATGTGTACATGTGCTTGATTATGAGTGATGCTATGATTTTATTTGTTGTTCTGGCATGTATTGTGAGATTTGTATGAAATGATTTATCATCCTAAACTGGACCTAATAAAAAATACGACCTATAATCATAATCGGACCTATATGACAACCCATTAGGAGAACTTAGGACTCTCCGGCTAAATACCGACCCCTTCGAAAAGGATACCGCAGGATTGTATAATGGTCCCTTCTTCATCCTCAGTCGAACTAAGTAACAGGATAGGAGGTCACGGCGAGGGTGAAGTCAGTGGTTTGAAGGTAGTCACGGGAGGAGCGAGGTCTCCATTGCACAAGCTTGGGTTTAGTCGTGAGCCGTTGCATTAATGGCAACTCCTCAACCCGAATTAGAGCAAGCGCAATTTCTCTAATCTCACGACGGGCCAGACAACGTCGTGCGATGGCATTTGCTTGCACATGCATTGCACCTAATAAGTTGATTGATAACCTTGTTGTGTGTTTATGGTATAGTTTTAAGTCCTCCATCCTAACTTACTGAGCTGTGGTTGCTCACATCCCTATAGATGCCGTGCAGGTGTTGGCTAAAAAGCGACAAACAATTACTTTGAAGTTAGCAACTGCTGGATCCTGGGGAGTAAGAAAAAATATTAAAGAATAAACATATATTTCTAAGGTCTATGTTTTTATTTTAGAATTATTTTTCATTTATGAATAATGTAATAACTAAGAAATATATTATGAAGAAATATTGTAAACTTTATTTGAAATAACCAAATTATAGTGTATATATATATTTCCTCACTTTCTTAGGTAAATGATTTATTTAAATTACAAACTGTTTACTTCAAAGCGGGTTAATTGTGGACGCCTTGTATAGATCAGGTCTAAGATAGCGGTTATAAAGCCAACTTCTATCTTAAAATGGTTTACACGGCGAGGCTGTTACGACTCTGCAGCTTTGGGGCGTGACACAATGTCAATACAAGAAACATTCTATAGCACGTCTCATACAGGGAATCGTTTCACTGAATAAGGGTGCAATTACATTTACTGATACTAACATTTGTACAATGAATCCTAACCACAATCACCTTTTTTACATGGAAAGCATATTTAATGGTCATTCCATCAGGAGGACATTTTTTAACAATGGATCTTCACTTAATGTTATGCTAATGTTAACTTTTAAAGCTATAAAGATAGATATTTGAAATTTAGTGAGACAACTAATCACACTAAATAGCTTCTGAGTCCTCTATGAAGACAATGGGCCATATTGAAGTAAACTTTGATATTGAACCTATCCATAACTCCACATGGTTCCATGTGATCAATGTACCTGTATCTTATGATCGATGTACCTATCTCCTTATGATAGGAATCAACCCCTTAGACCGATCACAAGAAGCTGAGCTAGAGGACTCCAAGGGCTTATACGAAAAATACTAGTTCTAAACCATAGCTGAGACGGGGACTCCTATCTCGATCCAACCTCCTACCAACCTGTCTGTTAGATTCTTACTTATATTTAGCATGTTCTTGCCCAACTATGAAGTCATCTAGAAGGTAACCAAGGAAAAGCTAGCCAAGCCAAACCTTCCAACCGATCATTGATGTTTGACTCCCATACAGTTGACTTACCAACCAAATTGATTAGCCCCCGACCTGATCTAGATTAGGTTAGCCTTTGACCACCAACACTTTTGTTTCCGCCTATATTGTAACATACTCTTGACGTCTAACCATCAAGCAACACATGTCTTTTGATACAAAATTCCAAAATGATTATTTCTTCTCCGTACTGAATATTCTTTCTCCTTCTTACCCCTTTTTAGTATGATTCATGTAGCCTAATTGTAAGATATCCTTTTGTCTTTTCATACATGTAAATAACCTTAGTGGGCAAGTATATAAACCGCACTTCCTTTGTACGTAGAATTATCAAACTTTCAATACAGAATTATTCTCTTGAGCAACCTTAGTGTTCTCATTATTATTCAACTCTTATCTATTCCCTTTAGCAAAGAGTAGTAGCAAGTGACCCTTTAGTTCAGACTGGAGTATTACATCCAATGGATGGTCGGTCAAGGAGGATCGAGTGGTGAGTCACATCTATTTGGTAGTTGCCTGGACTTTGTAAGTTTCTTTTTTTATTTTTGTTTTGGTTCCTTCGTTGTAGTGCTTCTCCATGTGTACGACCCAAAAGATACATCAGTTTCGCAGGTATAAGAGTGCAATTCCGATGAAGGAGAGTGTTAGATTCCGTGAAGTTTTTGTTCATTTACTGTTAATGGTTGCTATGTTCTTTTCGTAGCTTCTACAGTATGTTTGAGTGTTCGTAACTGTATTTTCATTGATACTCTGTTTTCTGTTGCGACAATAGAGCAAGTTTATTGGTAGTTTGTTAATCTGTTTGAAGAGGTATTATGTTATGTCAGATTCAAGTATTTAAGGAGTTATTGGTGACCTGGGTAGTGGTGCTTAACCTAGTCGAGGTCATAATAGTAATAATACCCCAAGGTCTATTGATGATAAACTTACAAACCTTGTTGAGAGTTTAGTTACCGCAATGCAAGTTAATAGGCAATAACCCTAAGGTATTCAGCAACAAAACCCACAAGATGGCACCCTTGAGAGATACTACGGCTAAGTTAATAGAACCAATCACCCAGTTCGACCTCCTCAAGCTGGAGGAGCTACTAGGCAAAGATTGGAGTTAGAGGAGATTAGGGAGGATAACGAGGAGATGGATGTTGAAGAGTTTGGTGAAGAAGAAGTTGATTATTACCAAATACAGGGACGAGGACGTTGAGTTCCTTAAGGGCTAGACAATGTTAAGGTGTAAATCCCACCTTTCAATGGAGGTAGAGATGCAAATGAATACTTAAAGTGGGAAGAGAAGGTTAAGAAAGTGTTTGAATGTTTCGAGTATGAAGATGTAGTCAAAGTCCAACTTGCTGCATTGGAATTTACTAAATACACCACCATGTAGTGGAAGAATCTAAATGTCATTAGGGCTAGAGATAGGAGACGAGGTGTAAGAACTTGCAATGAGATGAAAAAAGTTGTTGACGGATAGATTTGTGCTTGAAACGTACTTACAAGATATGTTTGCTAAATTGTAAGAGCTTCACCAAAGGAGCCAATCTATTGATGACTATGTTAGGGAATTCTAGATGCTTTTGATCCAAGCCGATGTAGAAGAGCCTGAATCACGCACTATATCAAGGAAGTGTAGAGACCGAAGATTTTATACTAACTTTGCTCGTTCCAAAGAAGGATGGATCATGGTGCATGTGTATCAACAGCCAGGCAATCAATAAAATTACTATCAAGTACAGATACCTAATATTAAGCCTCGATGACATATTAGATAAGCTTCATGGTGCAAGGATATTTTCAAAGATTGATTTGCGAAGTAGCTACCATCAAATTCGTATGAAATCAGAGGATAAGTGGAAGATTGCCTTTAAGACTAGGTACGAACTCTACAAATGGTTGGTTATGCCATTTAGACTTAATAACGTGTCGAACACATTCATGAGGCTAATGAACCATGTGATGCACTGTAGTATATTTTGATGACATACTGGTATATAATGCTGACCTGAATGACCATGTTCAACATCTTCGCGAAGTATTTGACATTTTGCGAGCTGAGAAGTTGTATGG
This sequence comes from Lumnitzera littorea, assembly GCA_024138015.1. Lineage (NCBI taxonomy): Eukaryota > Viridiplantae > Streptophyta > Magnoliopsida > Myrtales > Combretaceae > Lumnitzera > Lumnitzera littorea. The sequence goes on along the minus strand of JAMXBB010000006.1, from coordinate 104,178,696 downwards.
GAATGTAAAGAAATGCATGTTCTGCTAGGGAGAAGTGATATTCCTAGGGTTTATAGTGCTCATATGTGATATTCCATGAGCTATTCTGGAATGACCGATAGCAAACTTTGTTGACCACTTTGCAGACAAAATTATTGGGATTCTTACTCATCATAGAGCAGTATGTTGGTGACCTTCACTTTGGTTCCATTATTGAACAGTGTTGAGCGGGGGTAGTTGTTGGAGGATATCATCTTAAGGATGGTTATCTATTTAAGTACCGCCGACTATGTATTCTAAACTGCTCCACACGAGAATTGTTGGTCTAGGAAGCTCACAACGGTAGATTTTCAGGACACTTGGGGAGGTCAAGATCGCTGATCTATTGAAGGAGAACTTCTACTGGCCAAATTTGACTAAGAATGTCCACAAGGTAATTAGTAGTTGTGAAGTGTGTAAGCATGCTAAGGGGAAGAGAGAACCCCATGGAGAGTACATGCTTCTATCAATGCCTACCTTACCATAGGCCAACCTTAGCATGGACTTTGTCTTAGGGTCGCCTCGGACACCTAAAGAAAAAGATTCTATCTTTATTATAGTAGACCACTTCAGCAAGATGGCGTACTTCATTTCATGCCATTGAACTAATGATGCTCTATATATTGCTAATTTGTTTTTGCAGGAGATCGTCCGATTACATAAAGTACCAAAGATGATTGTCTCTGATCGGGACACAAAATTCTTGAGCTATTTTTAGAAAACTCTTTAGAGAAGACTTGGGACTAAACTCATATTCAGCTCTAATAGCTACCCATAGACTGATGGCCAGATTAAAGTGGTAAACAAGATGCTAAGTAATCTACTTAGAGCTGTCGTGGGAAAGAACCTACAGGATTGGGATTTGTGCCTACCCATTGTGGAGTTCGCATACAACCGAATTGTTCATAGCACTACTAAGAAGACCCCATTCGAGGTCGTCTATGGCCTTGACCTTACCATTCCCCTAAACATGATTGGTACCCTATCCACTACTAAGGAAAGTCAATTTGGAGTGGATCAAGCCTAAGAATTGCATAAGCAACACTAGTTTGTCACGGGGAAGATCACCAAGTTCAATTAGAGACAACAAGAGATTAGCAACCGAGGTTGTCGAACTATTTCCTTCCAGCCAGGAGACTTAGTATGGGTACACCCTAGCTAAGAGCAATTTCTACACTTAAGACAAAACAAATTATCTCCTCGAGCTAACGACCCATTTAAGGTCCTAAAGAAGATCAACCACAATGCCTATCAGATCGAGTTACCTAATGACTATGGTGTCTCCTTTACCTTTAATGTATTTGATTTGATTCCATACCAACTAGCCGAAGAAAACCTTACGAGTGCTCTAGAACAAAGAGTAGAAACTGCTTCAGATTTGTAGACAAATCTTTCAAACCCTCAAGCAAATGATAGAAATTAACCCCCTGAATTGATCATAAGAAGCCAAGCTAAAGGACTCTAAGGGCTTACACGGACAATACTAGCTCTAAACCATAGCCGAGACAGGGACTCCTATCCCGATCTGACCTCCTACTAACCTGACTGTCAGATCCTCAATTGTATCTGGCATACTTTTGCCTAACTACGAAGTCATCTGGAAGGTAACTAAGGAAAGGCTAGCCGAGTCGAGCCTACCAACTGATTACTAATGTTTGATTCCCATACAGTTGACTTACTAACCAGACTGATTGGTCCTCGACCTGATCTACATTAAGTCGGCCTCTAACTACCAGTACTTTTGTTTCCACCTGTATTATAACATACTCTTGACGAATAGCCATCAAGCGACACGTGTCTTCTGACATAATATTCTAGAATGATTCTTTCTTCTCTATACTGAATATTCTTTATCCTTTTTACCCCTTTTTAGTATGATTCATGTAGCCTAATTGTAAGATACCCTTTTGTCTTTTCATATATGTAAATAACCCTAGTAGGCAAGTATATAAACCCCTACTTCCCTTGTACTCAAAATTATCAAACTTTCAATACAGAATTATTCTCTTGAGTAACCTTAGTGTTCTTTTTATTATTCAACTCTTATCTATTTCTTTTAGTAAGGAGTAGTGGCGAATGACCCTTTAGTTCAGACTGGTGTATCACATCTAACAGATGGTTAGTCAAGTAGGAATGAATGGTGAGTTATATCCATTTGGTAGCTGCCCGGACTTTGCTAGTTTCTTTTTCTGTTTCCATTTCAGTTCCTTCATTATGGTGCTTCTCCGTGTGTATGACCCCGAAGACGCATTACCTTATAGAAAGGACATGGCTGCATGAATACCCTCAACATAGCATCAATGCATGAAGGGTCTTTGGAATGAGTAAGACATCTTCATTCTTATAACAAAGAACTAGTTGACAATTAATGATTCTTACTTAACTAAAGAAACATTCATTGATGAGCATGTGAATGGAGGGGAGACACCCTTAGTGGAACCCCTAGAGGCACAGCTACCTATAAGGGAAGAGGCTTAGACTCGAGCATCTAAGAAGAAGAGGATGTGTAGTTGTCATAAGGGCATGAAGAAACGAAAGCGAACCAATGATATTATGAACGTAGAAGGCACATTATAAGCTGAGAAGTACAAGAACTCTTGACAATTGGCATATGCCCTTATTGTATCTATCTTAGTTGTCTTTCCATTTCATGTATAAGCTTAGTTATACCCGCTTTAGGTCAATGAAAGAAGTCTCTTTCTCTATCACCATTTTCTAATAAGAATGTGATAAGTATTTGTATATTTTCATTTTATTACTATTGTTGCCGCAAAGTAAGAGACTACTCTCCTTAGCATGCAAAGTTAACTTGATAAAACAATTTGTGTTTGAACAGGAAAAACTAAACCTCTTGATGATCAATCAAAAGAAAGTAATAATGAATATAACATATAGTCTATACATTGTTGCTAGTTGCTAAGAGCCTGGTCTCCTAAGCGCATAATTGTGAACTTAGCTCGTATGTTTCGAATTGATAGAAGCACTAGCTCCCAAGCGTACATCATGCCATGATAATTGTGCATAGCTTTCATGCTATCTAATTTCTATGTTTCTTGCCATAAATTAGTGGAAATAATCCCATTGATGAGCACTTTAACATATTGACATTCAAACCTAGGTAACATCTTGGTAAGCCATACTACGTAGTTAAGTAGTGGGAAATACCTTCTTAACTAATGAGAAAGAATTATTAATCCTAGGAAATCAACGCCTTTATCGCTGCGTATGCGCAATTGAACACTTCTTCAAAAGGATCTTCTATGTATTATAATTAGCAAGAAAAAGTCCTGCCTTAATGCGTAAGATAACATATGAGATCCCTTAGATAACTAAGTCTAAGTAGTGTCGCAATTACATCTATTCTACTAGAGACCCTCCTTAGATCATTGAGTTTAAGCAGTCTTGCAATCATGTCAACCCTCCTTAGATCATTGAGTTTAAGCAGTCTTGCAATCATGTCAATCCAGAAATTTAAAACTTAAGTTACCTAACACAATGTGACTAGGTTGTGCCTTTGCTCCCTACCACATGGTGTCATTTTTCAAAAAGAAAAAAAAAAAAAAAGAAGAGATAACAAGATAATCTTACTACTTTATGTTAGACAATAATGTTGCTTAGTTGAGGCATTGCTCATTTGAGGCATTGCTCATAAGCGCGTGAAGTCTTTAAGATATAGTTCTTACTATTTGTTAAGAAATTCTAAGTTATTAAGGGGATTGAAGCTGCCATACTACATTATTGTCTAGCACGCTATTACTAAGTGAAGAGCTATCGCTTCTAAGTGCTCAATGGCAAGAACTTCATTATTGTTGATTTTGCATATTCAATTGTAACTTGTACTTACAAGAAAATATAAGAGTTACAACCGAGTGATCAAGAAGATTACATAAAATAAGGCTTAAGACAATGTCTACCATAAGCCATATCATAACTTTTAAAAGACTAATGTACTACAATGTAGCATTAGGTCCTCAATGGTGTCATAAGGGAATGAGGTGCACCAAGATTCATTGATTTGCCTCTTCTCGACATGCCAATAAGTAAGGGAGGAAAATTATAAAAGGATACAGTATATGAAAAGGTTATTCTTGTATAATGATGATTGTTACTTATAATGTTTTCTTTATATGATGCTTCTTATGCATGATATTCAATGTGCGTATGTTCGCAAAGCCTAATGCACGTGTGCTCGTAATGCCCGTAAGCTCTTAAAATCGTATTTAAGGTAATCGAACCTAAATTTAGGGCCTTTAGGTGAAAATTATCCGATTAAACACAAACTTTATGACTATGATAGAAAAATTAATGGAAGTAATCCAGTAAAGTTAGATTTTGAAAATAATGATCCAAAATTTCAATTTTATCCTTAGAAGTGTAATTATTTAATATAGTGTAAAAATGATCAAAACCCTTAAAACCAAGCTTAGAATGCGATAAGAACTTAGAGATAAGTTATTTAGGCTATAAAAGAAATAATATAGCATAATATGATATATAAACTCATATTTTTGTGAGTATACCCATTATATATAACAATTATATTCATAAATTAACTCGAAATTAAATAATTATATATAATATGTAATGAATTCATAAAATAAATAAGAAATATATCTTAAAAATAAAAGATATGTTAAAAACATAATTATATGTGTATAATTGCACATTACATGTAATACATATAAAGGATATATATACATATATTAACAAATTTATAAAATTTTAGCTTAATATATATATATATATATATAGATATATAATACTATTAACTAAATCAAAAACCAATCAAATGACTATCCAAATTGTTGAAACAAATCTGGAAATTGCTAGAAGAATTCCGTAGTAGTAAAATGAAGTGGATAACATGATTCAAAAGTAAAATTACATGTAGATTAACACCTTCTACTTCCTTGGAAAGGAGGTATAAATTGAAAAAAAATCCCCTTTTGGTCGACATTCATTTCCACAAATTGTTATACACCTTAGTTCACTTCCATTTAGTATTCTAGAGTTAGGATAGTGATAGAAAGATTTGGGGAAAATTAGGAAAATATTTAGCAAAAAAAAAATCGAAAAATAGAGCAAAGGACTAAGTAAGTGTGGTTCGTGAACCAAAACTTGATCTGCTACTGTACCCTTTCACCACTGTATAAAGCTACCATTGCTTGTTGTTTCGATAACCTCCTCATCTACTGTCGACCACCAAAGCTTTGATAAATAAGTAATCCAATTTTCTACCTTGTTCTTCTTTTATTTTCTAGAAAATAGTAAAAATTTTTAGAAAATTATAAAAACATTTATTCTTAGGTTATATTAGATATACTTTCATATGATATTTTTATTACTTAGTTAAATAAGTTATTATTCATTTGATTTTTGAAATGAGAAATAAATGTACTAAATGATGTTGTTTATCGCTCAAAATTTTTTTTGTAGCATATAAATGATATATATTTCATTGTTATGTAGTCAAATTTTTTATTTAAGTACTTTTAGTATTTAATGTAATTTTTAGCCTTAAAAATGGCAAGAATTAGGGTGAAAATGTGAAATAAATAAGTTTTTATGAAATTAATTGATGAAAATGACATATACTGACTTCTGGTGATTTATAATGATATTAAGATATATTGAAAATAATTTTATATAAAAAGAATAATATTTAGATAATTAAATTCAATTTAGGGATAAAATTGTAATGTTGAATATATAAGCGATAAATTAATAACATGAAACCAAATGATGACTAAATTCCTCATATTTTTAGGAGTTTATAGAAATTTTTGGGAAAATGTTTAGTGACCCAAGCTATTTATTGCGAATTTACGTAGTAAAATAATTTAAATTAGGAACTGAGGCTCTTTTTAAGTAATAATAAGCTAAAATATGAGAAAATGTTTAGTGGCCCAAGCTATTTATTACGAATTTACTTAGTAAAATAGTTTAAATTAGGAATCGCTGCTCTTTTTTAGTAATAATAGGCTAAAATATGATAAATAGTGAAATAAAAACTACATATATACATGCTAGTCAGATTTGATAAAAAATGAAATTTTAATATATTTAATGATAGTTTTATGACCAAGGTATGCTTTATACATATTAGTGTTAGATAAAACTTATACTGTCGAGTTATATTAGTAAATTATATAAAATATAGTTTAATTACACAAAATAAGTACAATACAATAATATTCATTATAGGTACGTATAAGTATATTAGAAACTCGAACTACCCTTTAGAAGTCTTCTCTCGAAATAGAACCTGTAATACGTATTGTGAGGTATGTATCCTAGATAATATAACTTATATCTCTATAATATTATGAGAATTTATGTACTAGGATAGTCTTATCGTAATTAAAATGTGATTTAACTAATTAAAAGTACATTTCGATACGATCGAAATAATATAGTATACGCAATAATATAATTGCGTATACTATTATTTTTCAATAACTTAACTTATATAATAAAACTATATTTTATTATATAAGGAAAATAATAATATACTTTAGATATATATATTTATATATAAAATCGTTTAACGGAATACTTTTAGATAGAACTCTAATGTTTTCATAACTTTTACGAAAACTAAATTTAGATTTTATATATAGGGTCTCCTTGTGATCAAAGCATTGAAGACACGAGTCTTCAGTAAGTTAGGATCGTAGCTTTACTGTTGATTGAGATACTATAGTAGAGTATTTAGAGACTTAAGAGTACTTTTGTTTGTGATTGTAATTAGTTATTTGTACGCATACCATACATGTGATTGATATTCTATTGTGACAGAGTTGAACTCCTTGGCATGTTGTTTTGCATTATTGCATCATTTTTGTATTGTATGAATTTGTTTGGTCACTCCTAAATGAACCTAATAGCGATTTGATTACTAAGACATACATAGTAACCATTAAGGGAACAATTAGGAGTGTCAAGCCTAATACCAACTCCCTTTGATAAAAATAGCTGAAATGGTCCTTTTCTCATTCTTAGTCAAACCAAGTAACAGGTAAGGAGGTCGTTATAAGGATAGGCACCATGGTTCGAAGGTAGTCATGGAAGAAGGGTGTTCTAAGCTCGAGTTCGGTCTGATTCGAGTTGCAATAAAACTCCTCAATCTGGGTTAGAGCAGATGTAATTTCTCTAACCTCACAATGGACCGGATAACATTGTACGATGTTTCAAGTGATTGATTGCATTGCATTTCATCATAATTAAAAACCTTGTTTGTGTTTGTATGGTACTCTTTTAACTCCGTCTCACTTACTGAGCTAGTTAAGCTTACATCCCCATAAACTCTTTTATAGGTGACTAATAATGGTCGGGATATTCAGATACCATCACCCTTAGGTTAGTGTGCTATTAGTTGGAAAAGTGAGGAAAGGAATAATCTATTAGATCTGGGCTCTTCACTTTTCTTTTGAGTTTTGAGGAAACTAATTGGAAACTTCTTAGGACGCCCACTAGTTTCCTATCTTATTGTAAATAGACTTCAAGACCTATGGCTTTTGGTAAACTCTGATTGTAAATTATAACTCTAAATATGAAACGTTTATGTAAACACTGTTGTGTTATGAGACAACAAGTTATATAGAACAGGTATTTTGTAAAGTTATACCACATGTTTAATCATTTACAGATATCAGAATGGATGCTTAAAGCTGGTTGAGTCGTATATACTTGTGTGGACTATATTTACAATAGTAACTTTGAGGTTAGCTTGTATCTTAGGTTAGTTTACATAGCAAGATTGTTACAACTTCTCTTATTCGGGGCGGGACAATGCTTGAAGCGCACATATGCACAAGGCTCAATGTGCACGCAACGCTTGACACATAAGTACTCTTAATGTTTGATAGACTACGCTAATTTACAAAATCTCCCTTTGCTCAATTTTAAGGATAACACTATTAGAGTTGTTCAACATACGAGACTACTCTTGTACAATGCCATGTTACCTTCTCCTATTGATTCTTGAAAGTGGCAGCAATGCCTACAAGTAGTTGCTACCACTTGGGGGAGGAGGAAAGGTTGATTACATGTGAAAACCAAGGAAAATAAGTGAGTTAGTAAAGTGAAGTGTTAATGGGATAGAAATCATACAATTATACAAGTAGGAAGTTGAAGAAAAAATGACAAGGGCAGTATAAGGAATGAATCCTTATTAAGGACTCATGTTTAACTTGAAGATTTGGCTCACTCATGTTCATATCAAGGGACTCTTGCTCAACTCACATGTTAAACCATGTATGGTCATACATTTACCTAATGTGCACTCATGTTCAAGGCCCATGTCATGTATAATGCTCATGTCTAGATCAAGCCTTGCATCATGTTGAACTCTCATGTTCACTTATGTTTATTCACTTTTATGATGAGAAGGCTTGTGATTCAACCACTCGCATTCAACTCACATGTTAAGCACCATGTCTAACCTATGATGCCAAGACCTATATCACGTTAAGACCTCACATTGTATTCAGGGGTCATATGGTGTTCAGACCTCACATCGTATTCAAGGGTATGAGTTATTTGGTGTTTGGGACTCATGTCATGGTCAAGCCTCGCATTGTGCTTAGGTCTAGCATTGAGTTTAGGCCTCATGTCGTATCATGTTCAACACTCATGAAATGTTTAAAATTCATTTCATTTTCAAAGTTCATGTTATGTTCATAGATTATGTCTTGTTGAAGACTCATGTTGAGTTTAAGGCTCGTGATTATAGTTCATGCTCACTTACGTTCAACTCTAATATTCAAGACCTATGTTCTAATGCTCAGGTGCAACTCTTATGTTCACTTATGCTCAAGGCTCATGTTTGACTAATATAACTAGACTCATATTCAGCTCACATGCCAAGATTGTTATGTTCAATTCATACACACAACTCATATGTGCTTATATTGAAGATTTAGAAGTGCTCATGTTAGAAGTCCACATATACTAGTACCAAAGGGATTATGCTGAATTGAAGTGTTCAACTCTTATGTATTCATGTGGAAGGCTTATAATTGGTTCATGTGTGCTTCAGTCGTGGACTCCCTTTCAACTCCCATATGCTTCACTCGAGGTTTATGTTCAATTCATATACTATGCTCACTTAGAAGCTTTATGTCCATTTCACATGATTTAGCTCATAACTACTCTTGCTAAAGAAGTTCAAAGCTCACGTTTAATTCCCATGTTAAGTTCACATTTAAGGCTCATGTATAGTTCACATGTTCAATGCTCGCATTACGTCATGTGTTAGATTCCGTCGTACCGTGTTCAAAGACTTACGTCATGATCAAAGATCAAGTCATGCTCAAGACTCACATCATGTTCAAGACTGATGTTTTATTAATATGTATGCTTGATAACTCTTATTTTAAATATATTTCACATGATGATTTTATAGTATTTCCCTTATATTTTTGGTTTTCTTTAAAGAAATTGATACTTAATTGAGTAAAATTTTAATTTCAAGGTTTGAATGCGTTCTAGGATTGAAAACAAAGAAAAGGAATCAAGTTTCACTCAATTTGGAGTTCAAATGAAGGAGTTATGAAGTTTTGAAGTTACACAGTCTGGGACATGACCATGTCCCCAGGCTGTGTCCATGTAGGAAAATTTGCCAGGGTCAAAAAGTTACATGACCTGGGGACACGGCTATGTCCCAGGTCGTGTCTCGTGATGAAAACAGAATCCTTATAATACATATATAAAAGGACATATGAAGGTTTCAAGATAGAGAGAGACACTAGAGAAGAGAAGAGACTTGAGGAGAAGGGGAAGAAAAAGGAGAAAGCAACACCAACTTTAAGATTGGAGAGATTTTTCATCAATCAAAGGGGTTTTTCATGTTTTATTTTATGTTTTTGATGGAACTCGTTTTTAGATTCATTATGATAGCTTAGAATTCGTGTATTTAGGATTATGGAACCTAGGGTTTCATGTGACTCTTGGGTTGATTTATAATTTTCAATAAAGTTTCTATCTTTTCTTAATTCAATTATGTTGTTTAATTGGTAATTGATATTTCTAGGGTATCAATCTATGATATTATGCATGTTGATTGAGAAATTATATGTGTAATAAGATCTAGGCATAATTGCAGAGAATTACATGTACACTTAGAGATAAGATACATGTTTCTTCCGGAAAGTTAATTATTTGTGTAGGAATTCATTATACATTAATGCAATTCTAAATTATATTACTATGTGAAGAGATTCTTGTAAATAATTTAGGATTAGGATTAATATGCTTGAGAAAGGTATTAACTTTAATTGTGAATCCCTCCGGTCAAGAATAATAAAAATTGAATTGAATATATTTTAAACAGTCACATGTTAAACACTAGGGGAAATAATTACTAAATACGTTATTGCATTCTTGAAGTTGTTCTTAGTTTTATTGCTTTCTAAATTGCTTAATCAATCTCATAATTAGTTTAGTTTGCCAATTTCAATATTTTTAATTCATTCGACTCATCATAATTTTCCAGTTAGATAATAGAGCTAAGGTTAATATTAGTACTTGAAATCTCTGAAGGATCGACTCAGACTCACATCCGCTATATTAAAACTGATAGGTGCACTTGCTTAATATCAAGTTTTTGGCGCCGTTGTCGGGGAATTTTCGATATTAAGAATATTAGTTGCTTTATTACTTTAACCATTTTTTTTTTCTTTTGTTTTCATTGTTTATCTTTATTACCTAAAGCTGCAATTGATCAAGTATTTCTTGCCCTTGTAGTGCATGACTCGAAGTAATCCAGAAGATTTAGTAGAACTCAATCCTGAAATTAAGAGAACTACCCTTCAAAATTTGAGATTGTGACCTAGACAAATTGTGGTGACCATAGACGACAAGTCAATTGTTGAAATCAAGGAAAAAGGTGAAGAGGCCAACACTCACCACATATGGCTAACAATGGGAATGAAGCAAATCGAACCATGTCTGACTATTCAAGGCCTACACTTGTTGGAGCTGACTCTAGTATCGTAAGGCCAACCGTCGCGGCTAATAACTTCCAAATTGCACCTAACATCATATAAATGGTACAACAATATGTTCAGTTTGATGGTCTCTAAGATGAAGATCTTAATGCCCACATCTCTAGCTTTTTAGAGATTTGTGATACATTTAAAATAAACGGAGCCATGGATGATGCCATCCGACTGCGGCTATTTCCTTTCTCCTTGAGGGGTAGAGCAAAACAGTGGTTGAACTCCCTACCAAGAAATTCAATCACAACTTGGAATGAATTGGTAGAGAAATTTTTGTAGAAGTATTTCTCACTTGCAAAGACTGCTAAACTTCGGAATGATATTTCTTGTTTTGCTCAATTGGAAGCGGAGACGCTATATGACACTTGGGAGCAGTTTAAGGACTTGCTTAGGAGGTGCCCACATCATGGCCTCCCACTATGGATGCAGATTCAGACCTTCTATAATGGTCTCAATTTATCTACGAGACAGATGATTGATGCATCCGCAGGAGGTACTTTGAACACAAAGACACCTGAGCAAGCACAAAACTCGATTGAAGGAATAGCAATGAACAATTATCAGTGGGAAAGCACTAGTACCAAGCAAAAGGCCATGGGAATTTATAATGTGGACTTGATCACTGCTCTGGTAGCCAAGGTAGACCTATTGAGTAAGAAGATTGATGCACTCTCTGTTGGCCCTCAACAAGTGCAATCGGATGTAAGTAACTTTGGTATGCAGGGGTATGGAGCACAAGAACAACTAGAACAAGTAGATTATCTAGGAAATCCACCTAAGCAACAAAATAACCCCTATAGCAACACTTATAATCCAGGATGGAGGAATCACCCCAATTTCTCATGGGGAAATCAAAACCAAGGTCAGTAGAGGACTAACTTTGGCCCACCTGGATTTTAGAGACCATTCCTACCTCCTCTTCCTTAAGAAAAGAAGTCTAGTGCAGAAGAACTTCTCACAACATATAGTCAAGGCAATAAGGCTCGCTTATCTAACATTGAATCATCGTTGAGGAATCAAGAGGCTTTTAATCGTAACCTTGAGAACCAAATTGGTCAACTTGCGAAGCTAGTCTCTGAAAGACCGCAGGGAACGCTACCAGGGAATACAGAACCCAATCCAAAGGAACATGTCAAGGCAGTGACACTTCGAAGTGGGAAGGAGTTGCATGCTGAGAGGAAGGTTAGCGAGGAGACTAGTAAGAGCAAGGAGGGGACGAAAGCAACGAAAGACGTAGAGTCATCAGAGGCGAAGGAATATCAACCACCTATCCTATATCTCCAAAGACTCAAGCAAGATCGCAATGACCAACAATTCAGTAAGTTCCTTGACCTCTTTAAACAACTGCATATTAACTTACCTCTTGTTGATGCCCTGTCACAGATGTCAAAGTACATTAAGTTCTTGAAAGATTTGTTATCCAATAAGAGGAAGCTTGAGGAGCTTTCTACAGTCATCTTGGGTGAAAAGTGTTCAACGATCGTGCAAAACAAGTTGCCTAAGAAGCTAAAAGACCTAAGAAGTTTTAGAATTCCTTGTCACATTGGTAATTTGTTAATTGACAAAGCTTTAGCTGATTTGGGTGCTAGCATCAATTTAATGCATTATAAATTTTTCAAGAAACTAAGATTAGGGGAACTTAAGCCCATACGCATGAGCTTGCAATTAGCTGCTAGATCTGTGACGTATCTAAGAGGCTTATTTGAGGATGTATTAGTCCAAGTGGGTAAATTCATTTTTCCAGTTGATTTTGTGATATTGGATATGGATGAAGATTTTGAGTTGCCCCTTATCCTAGGTAGACCATTCTTAGCTACCGCTAGGGTTATCATTGATGTTAGTGATGGCAAGCTCATTCTTCGAGTAGGAGATGAAGAGATCATGTTTAAAATTTCAGAGGCTATGAAAAAGTCTGTCGATCAGGATGATACTTGCTACCTTTTGGATGTTGCTAACACTTTTGTTTCAAGTTATATGCAGGAAGTTCTTCTTAAGGATCCATTGGAGAGTTGCTTGCAATTAGGCATGGAAGAAGCTTCGGAAGATCCTATCAAATCTGAGGTGGTAACCCAACTAGAGGCAAATAAACCTATCTCTATTGAGAAAGGATTTGAAGAGTTTGAAAAGAGGAAGGAAGCACAGTTAAAACCTTTGATTGAGGAGCCACTAGTATTGGAGTTAAAGCAATTACCTGACTACTTGGAATATGCCTTCTTAGAGAAGGATTCTAAATTACCGGTAATTATAGCATCCAATATGGAAGAAGAACAGAGAGAAAGGTTGCTGAAAGTACTCAAGGAGCATAAGAGGGCCATTGCTTGGAAAATATCCAATATTCGAGGTATCAATCCCTCCTTTTGTACTCATAAGATTTTAATGGAAGAAAACCACAAGCCAGTTGTGCAGCCCTAGAGACGCTTGAATCCAAACATGAAAGAGGTAGTCAAAAAGGAAGTTATTAAACTCCTTGATGTAGGTATGATATATCCTATTTCTAATAGTTCATGGGTGAGTCCAGTGCAAGTAGTTCCAAAAAAAAGTGGGTTGACAGTAGTCCCTAATGAAAAGAATGAATTGATCCCAATGAGAACGGTAACAGGTTGGTGGGTATGTATCGATTATCGAAAGTTAAACGATGCTACACGTAAAGACCATTTCCCCTTACCTTTTATTGATCAAATGATAAAACGACTAGCTGGACATATGTTTTATTGTTTTTTAGATGGCTTATCTGGTTATTTTTAGATACCTATTACACCGGAAGATTAAGAGAAGACTACGTTCACTTGTCCTTATGGCACCTTTGCTTACCGCAGAATGCCTTTTGGTTTTTGCAATGCACTTGCTACATTCCAGCGATGCATGTTAGCTATTTTTGATGATTTGATTGAGGACATAATGGAGGTATTTATGGATGATTTTTCAGTTTTTGGCAACTCATTTGACCTCTGTTTGAATAATTTGGATATGGTACTTACCAGGTGTAAGGAGACCAATCTTGTCCTCAACTGGGAGAAGTGCTACTTCATGATACAAGAGGGTATTGTGCTGAGCCATAAGATCTCTTATCGAGGAATTGAGGTAGATATTGCTAAAGTGGATGCGATTGCAAGACTCCTATCTCCAACTTCGGTTAAGGCCATAAGAAGCTTTTTAGGACATGTAAGTTTTTATAGGCAATTTATCAAGGATTCCTCGAAAATTGCCCGCCCTTTGACTAAGTTATTAGAGAAGGATGTGCCTTATGTTTTCTCTCAGGAGTGTTTGAAAGCTTTCAATATCCTTAAAGAGAAACTTACCAATGCTCCAATCATGGTAGTACCTGATTAGGCACTTCCCTTCGAACTTATGTATGATGTAAGTGATCACGCAGTCGGGGCAATACTGGGGCAAAGGCGAGACAAGTACTTTCAACCAATTCACTATGCTAGCAAAACTCTTACTAATGCTCAGGAGAACTACACTACTACAGAAAAAGAGTTGCTAGCAGTTGTTTTTACCTTTGATAAGTTTCGCTCTTATTTGCTTCTATCTAAAGTGATTGTTTATACTAATCATTCTGCCCTTAGGTACTTGTTAGCAAAACCAGATGCAAAACCAAGACTGATTAGGTGGATCTTGTTGCTACAAGAGTTTCATGTGGAGATTAAAGATAAAAAAAGGCGCTGAGAATTTAGCAACAGATCACCTATCTCGATTGGAGAATCCAAACTTGGAAATGCTCGACGAGAATGAGATCAAGGATGAATTCCCTGAGGAGCGACTCTATGCCATCACCTAGGTAAGTGATATGGAAATTTCTTGGTTCGCAGATATCGCTAATTTTTTAGCTGCTAGGATTATACTGAAGGGACTTCTACACCAGCAAAAGAAGAAATTTTTTTCTGATGTGAAACATTATTTTTGGGATGATCCTTACCTATTTAAAGTATGTGCAGATCATGTCATTCGAAGGTGTGTACCATACCTCGAAAGATGGAGAATTTTGAGCCACTATCATTCAGGGCCTACAGGTGGGCATCATAGTGCCAATAGGACAACTCATAAGGTCCTAGAGGCTGGATTTTATTGGCTTACCTTATTCAAAGATGCCTAAAGATATGTCAAGAGTTGTGATTGTTGCCAACGAGTGGGGAATATATCCCGTTGGGATGAAATGCCACAAAACCCCATCATCGAGGTTAAGGTATTTGATGTATGGGGGATTGATTTCATAGGTCCTTTCCCGAACTCTAATGGAAATAAATATATCCTAGTAGCTATTGACTATGTCTCTAAGTGGGTGGAAGCTAAAGCCCAACCTACTAATGATGCTAGGGTAGTAAAAAAATTCTTGAAAAGCCTATTTTCTCGATTTGGCACCCCTAGGACAATTATAAGTGATAGGGGAACACACTTTTGTAATGCCCAACTCAACCAAGTATTGAAACTTTATGGCGTTACACACAGAATAGCCACCCCGTACCACCCCCAAAGTAGTGGCCAAGTGGAAGTTGCCAATCGCGATCTTAAGCGAATTCTTGAAAAAACCGTAGAGTATCATAGGAAAGATTGGTCAAAAAAGTTGGATGATGCTCTATGGGCATACAGAACCGCTTACAAAACACCACTAGGGATCACACCCTACCGACTTGTATATGACAAGGCTTGTTATTTACCAGTAGAGATTGAACAAAAGGCTTATTGGGCAATTAAGAGTGCTAATGTTGATTTTAAGCGTGCAGGTTCTCACAGGAAACTTCAACTAAACGAGCTAGAGGAATGGCGAGCGAATGCATATGAGAACTCCAAACTATACAAAGAAAGGGCCAAAAAGTACTACGATCAGCGAATTAAACAAGGTCGACAATTTAAAGAAGGTGATCATGTTCTTTTATATAATTCTCGCTTTCGTTTATTCCCAAGTAAGTTGAAATCTAGATGGTCTGGACCATTTACAATTATACAAGTTTTCCCGTATAGGACTGTTGAAGTTACACAGCCGCAGAAAGGCACATTTAAGGTAAATGGGCAACGGTTGAAGTTATACTTGAGTGGAAACTTGGAGCATGTTGGACGAGAGGAGTTTTATCTCCACCCGACAGAACTATCATAAGAAGACGTATCCCGTCGAGCTATCGACGTTAACTATAGCACTTCTTGGGAGGCAACCCATGTCTAACTTTGCTTATACTTTAGTTCTTTAAGTTTATTTCATTTTATTTTTCTTTTATCTAACATTGCTTTGCTTCTTTTATTTGTTTCAATTTTAGTCATCGGCTTTTCCCTTTTAGTTTCATTTTATTCTTCTCTTTAGTTTTCTTTTTCTTATTTTTCTAGTTTAATTACTTTTATTTCTTTAAGTTTCCTTTATTTTTAAATTAAATTTATGAATTTAGGCTTAAAAAAAAAAACAGAAAGTTACACACGCATGGGACACGGTCGTGTCCCAGCCAATGTCCATCCAAGGCCCTTTAATTTGCCACATGCACAGAAAGTTATACGGGCGTGGGATACAATTGTATCCCAGCCCGTGTACGCCCAGTATACCTGACTGCCTACAGAAAGTTACACGGGCATGGGACATGGTCGTGTCCCAGCCCGTGTCCGTCCAGTTTTAACACGCGCTAATAGAAAGTTACACGGGGGTGGGATACGGTTGTGTCCCAGCCCGTATGCATCCAGAATTTACGCATGAACACAGAGAGTTACATGGGCATGGGACACGGTCGTATCCTAGCTTGTATCCGCCTAGGTAAGACATTGTTCACACAAGAAGTTATACGGGTGTGGGATACGGTCGTGTCCCAGCCCATGTCTGTCCAGCCCTATACGATTCTACACACACCCAATTTATTTAAAACACACACACTCTCACACATACTCACAAACCACCATATCTCTCTTTCATATTCTCTCTTCTCTCTAACTTGACATCACGAGTCCTGTCATTATGAATCCAGATCCAAGTAAGTTCTCCTTATTGCTTTTGCTCTATCTTCCTCATGATTTACGCAGTTTAGCTACTAGAAATTTCGGTTTTGTGTGCATTGATTCTTGCATTTGGTCTGCAAATTTATCTTATTCTTTCATAAATGCCATGCACCATTGCCTTGTGTTTCTTGATTTTAATGCCTTTATGATGCCTCATCTAGTTAGATATTCATGTATGCTCTCTCAATTCTGAATTTTGATTGCTAATTTGCTAATCATTATTTACTTATGCTAGTTAGGGTTAGCAGTGTGAGAAAACAATTCTAGGTCATTTAGCATCTTTTATGTGTTGGGACGTCTGTGTTTCACGCTAATTGTAGTGTAGTGGGTCTATTATATAATTAGTTGGATGCATTTACAAGCTATTTCTTTTCCACCAACTAATTTTCCAGCTGCACTCTACATGTTTGTTTAAATGTCCCAATGAGAATTCTGTTAATATTCTTCACTGTTAATCTTATCTCCCTCTGTCTTCTTGAACTATGTGTAGCAAGGATGCGTATTTTTGATTTAGTTTGTTGTTTCTTTTCAGGTATTCAATAGCGAATCGCGCAAAGCTTACCGTTCGATGGAAATCCAAATTTGCAACATCCTCTTCATCGCAAGCAGGAGCAATTGTTGAACCATTAGCCACTCTCTCTCCGATGGAGCACCCAATGCTTCAATTTAAGGAAGATTACCAGGCGCAACGCTATAGTTTACTTAAGAGTAAGCCTTTTAGCGAGACCTTTCGTCTGGATTGGGATGTTCTTGCTCAAATGGAGCTCACCACAGAAATGAAGGAGCTCTTGGACGGTATGATTTGGGAGTGCTTTTTATCTCTTAAAGCTCCAGTTTATAAAGAGCTGACCTTAGAGTTTTTATGTACTTACAAACTCGATAAAGAGAGTGCTACTGGCATGGGCCCTAAACATAAACTACATTACACTTTGAGTGGCCACCCATTCCACATGACCATAGCTCAATTGGGCAGATATCTTAGTCTCTATGTAGATAGATATACACGAACAGAAGAGTTCCAACGTCTCTCATGTCGTTTTCCCCGTGGAGTAACAGTAGGGTCGTTTTGGAATGAGATTACTGTTGGTGATGCGTATGATCCAGCAATGAGTAAGGCTTCTCAATTGGTCAAGCCTGAATATCGGGTTCTTCATTAGTTCTTTTCATATACATTGATTGGCAGAGGCCTCAGCATCGGTGTGGTTTCCAACAAGGATTGCCTCTATCTGTACAGTGTTATTCATCAACATCCCATCAATCTCGCCATTGAGCTTGCTAAACTTTTCAGCCACCACTATACGGAAGAAAGGGCATATTTGTTGTGGCCCCTGCATCACCTTACTTGTGCAGGCCATGCAGACTAAGGTTGTTGTTTGGCCCTTACTTACTTTAGTCAATCAAGTCACTCCTATGCGGCTTAATTCATTCCGACTCATGAACCTATTACCAATAAGACGTCAAGGTCGACACTCTCGTAGCAGCACATCTCGTGGCCAGACGTCTTCAGTAAGCTTTGAAGACAAATTTGATATGTTGCTGTCTGAGGTTCGTTATATTAGAGAAAGTGTGCATAAACTTCATATCCGCTAAGATAAAATGGAACAATTTCTCAAAATGAAAGAGTCGGATACACATGATGAGGATAGTGAGAGTGAAGAAGAGGATGATGAGGGTGGTGAAGAAGAGGATGATGAGGGTGGTGAGGAAGAGGCGATTGGAGGTAGTGAAGAGGATGTTGAGGGCAGTGAAGACAACGATGATGCTACGATGGCTAAGGTACCATCTAATGAGTAGGATGAAGAGACGAATTATGATCCCTCTTCTTAGTTCATAATTTTTTTTTTTTTTTGTGTTGTCTTTCATTGGCCAAGGCTTGTGAACTCAGATATATAATGATGATGCTTCTTCATTTTGAACTTCTTCCCCTAATTTTCGACTGGCAGGGAAGTATTAGTTTCTTTTCAGTTCATATGTTTCCTTTTTCCCTATGCTGATTTTTCTTGTTTCATTTCTTGCTGCTATATTTTTTTTTTTTTAGTCGTACATTGAGGACATTGTACGTTTTTAAGTGTGGGGAAGGGATATATATGAATTTTTACTATTTAGAATACCAATTATTCATATTTGACCCAATTAATTTTTAAGTTAACTTGCAATAGGTGATTAACAAGTGTTAAGCCAAATTAACTGTGTCATCTTGATCATTATTGATCTTATTATACTTTACTAGAATTAATTAGTCAAATTTTTGGAGGGCAAAGTTACGAGTTATTTAGCTTAAGACTTTAAAAGTTGAGATTGGAGCAACATCACTAGTTGAGAGTTAGTCATGGTTATTTTTAAAATTTACTTTTATGTATACCTTTCTCTTAGAAATTTTTAAGAGCCCTATAATTTTTAGAAAACAAACAAATGAAATTCTTCTTTTAAAAAACCCCTAAAAAATCACAATGATTGGAGGTCAAAAGTAATAACAAGTGTATGAATAAAAAAAAATTGGTAAGGATTCATCTTGGTCCGTCAGAAGAGCGAGATTGAGTCCCAATGCCAATTCTAATGAAAAAATTGATATAGATCAGCCTTGGTTCGTCAGAAGAGCAAGGTTCTTTCCTGCTATCAATATAAGGAATAAGTTGGTATGGATCAGTCTTGGTCCATCAGAAGAGCAAGATTCTTTCCCTCTACCAACACAATTGTGCTTAAATAAGGTAAATTTAAAAGACCTCTCAATAAAAGCATGAACTAGGGGGATGATCAGAGGATGAGTGGATGTAAAATGTGTTTGTTTTAGATCATGGTGCTTAGTGAGATAGAAGAGAGAATTGTATACACTTTAGTCAAATGGAAAAAATTTTTATGACTCTTTCTCGGTTGGCGAGATATTAAATCCAATTTTTAGTTTAAGAATCCTTGGTTAAATGACTCGGGTAAACTTTGATTTTCATAAATTAACTAGTGAACTCTAGTATTAAGTATTGTTGGAGCATTCGAATATGGTTAGATGAAATTGGTTGACTTTATTATTGCAAGTTAATTGAGAATAATTTTCTTACTTTTCTACGGGTCAAGTGTATTCGTTCACCGGTTTCCTAAATAGTGATAAATTTTGTTTAGCATTTCTTGTCCCAAAAGTTTTGTTTAGATTTATTTGCTTGAGGATAAGCAAATGCTCAAGTGTGGGGAAATTTGATAACTCTTATTTTAAATATATTTCACATGATGATTTTATAGTATTTCCCTTACATTTTTTATTTTCTTGAAAGAAATTGATACTTAATTGAGTAAAATTTTGATTTCAAGGTTTGAACGCATTCTAGGATTGAAAACGAAGAAAAGGAATCAAGTTTCACTCAATTTGGAGTTCAAATGAAGGAGTTATGAAGTTTTGAAGTTACATAGTCTAGGACATGACCATATCCCCAGGCTGTGTCCATGCAGGAAAATTTGCCAGGGTTAAAAAGTTACACGACCTGGGGACACGGCCATGTCCCAGGTCGTGTCTGGTGACGAAAACAGAATCCTTATAATACATATATAAAAGGACATATGAGGGTTTCAAGACAGAGAGAGACACTGGAGAAGAGAAGAGATTTGAGGAGAAAGAAAAGAAAAAGGAGAAAGCAACACCAACTTTAAGATTGGAGAGATTTTTCATCAATTAAAGGGGTTTTTCATGTTTTTGATGGAATTCGTTTTTTGATTCATTATGATAGCTTAGAATTCGTGTATTTAGGATTATGGAACCTAGGGTTTCAAGTGACTCTTAGGTTGATTTATAATTTTCAATAAAGTTTCTATCTTTTCTTGATTCAATTATGTTGTTTAATTGGTAATTGATATTTCTAGGGTATCAATTTATAATATTATGCATATTGATTGAGAAATTACGTGTATAATAAGATCTAGGCATAATTGGAGAGAATTACATGTATACTTAGAGATAAGATACATGTTTCTTCCGGAAAGTTAATTATTTGTGTGAGAATTCATTATACATTAATGCAATTCTAAATTATATTACTAAGTGAAGAGATTCTGGTAAATAATTTAGGATTAGGGTTAATATGCTTGAGAAAGGTATTAACTTTAATTGTGAATCCCTCCGGTAAAAAATAATAAAAATTGAATTGAATATATTTTAAGCGGTCACATGTTAAACACTAGGGGAAATAATTCCTAAATACGTTATTGCATTCTTGAAGTTGTTCTTAGTTTTATTGCTTTCTAAATTGCTTAATCAAGTCTCATAATTAGTTTAGTTTGTTAGTTTCAGTATTTTTAATTCATTCGACTCATCATAATTTTTCGGTTAGATAATAGAGCTAAGGTTAATATTAGTACTCGAAATCTCTGAGGGATCGACTCGGATTCACATCCGCTATATTAAAACTGATAAGTGCACTTGCCTGATATCAATGCTCAACTTGCGAGTTTGCGTTTGACTCTCATGTGTTGATATCTAAGGCTTAAGTTTTATTCATGTGTGCTCAAGTCACAGGCTTGTGTTCTACTCTCATGTATTAACGTCCAAGACTCGTGTTCAAACCACGTGCGCTTAGCTCATACTCGATTCTCATGTGCTCATATGTGTATGTCATTAAGACTTAAGACTCATTTTCAATTCATATTATAAGTTACAATTGTATAATTGGTTTTATGGAGATTACAAAAGGAGGCCACACATGACCCAAGCATTATACCTCTTCACTGTCACCCACTGATGAAGATCAATCCTCATTGGCCCTTGGTTTGCAAACAGTCATGGTCTAGGTGGTAAAGATTCTACTTTCCTTAAATCGTACCAGTTTGCTAATTGGTGCAAGGACAAGATGTAGTCCTCAAATTATGTTCGTAGACTTTTGACCCTTGGTTAGCAAATAATCCTAGTCCAGGCAACAAAGAGTCTACCCTCTTTAAATCGCACCGATTTGCTAGAATTTAAGATGTGGTCTTTAAGTTACAATTATTGACTTTTGATCCTTAGTTTCAAGCAGCCACAGTTCGAGTGGTTAAGCGTTCTTCTTTAAATTGAGCCGATTTGTTAACTATGGCAAATTCGAGATAGTGGTCACTTAAAATGTAATTGCGAACTCTCAAATATTTATTATGCTATCGGTAAAAGATGGACAATTAAGAGATATCAACTTCACATCGAAAAAGTGGAGAAGGATGCAAGAATTAATCATACGGAGACATACATTATGGCATGAATAAAATTACAAGAATCAAAGGCATTAAGTAATGGAGATCATATCATTATTCATTACATGGAAAATGAAGATTAGAGTTAAAGAAAAATGCATGAGTTCAAGTTGTATACATCTCAAATCTAGCAAACAAGTGGCTATTGAAATAGTGAAATTAGGCAAAGGAAAGATTATGAAGTGAAGAGCTGCACCACCATGGAAAAACTATTCAGTCATGTTATGCTAAAAGAAATATTATGGTAAGCCTTTACAAATGTTAAGCTTTCAAATCAACTACCTAAGGTGAATCGAGATGGTAAGTAAACATAGAGGTGCTCAAAACAACAACACGCATTCAAAACAAAGGAGGGAGGAAGTGTAACCCATTAAAATTAGATAAAAACAAGGGAGTATTTTAGATGTGCCATCAAAGAGGGGTTGGACATGCAATTAGTTTCATGGTAAAGGGTGATTAGCAAGGAGTCTATGGGTAGGTTCAATTGAAGGTACAAAAGTGCATAATAATCTTTCTTTTTCTATCTTAAGTTTGTGTGCATAACACAAACATTATGGTGCAAGAGGAAATTGGATTCTAAGTAGATTAAGACCAAAGGTGGAAAAGGTACACACATGTGAAACAAAAAGAGAGGAAAACTAAAGAAGGCAAGTGCAAGCTAATTGACCTAAAGAGATCTAGTAATGGAAAAAATAGCTTAAAAAAAGTTTGAGAAATTTTAGTTTTAGTGAAGAATAAGGTACAAGTGGCAATAATTGGGATGTATAGACACATTCAATGGGACATAACATGACAGCAATGCTCATATTGCAAAGGATGGATAGAAATGTTTAGATAACCAAATAAAGAGCAAGTCACTATTAAATTCATTATTCCATAGACAACATAATGCAATACATACACAAGGTCCAGAAGCAAAGCCAGAAGCCCAATTTTTATGAAAGAACAGTCCAAGTGTAGTAAACAATGAAGATGCAATTAAATTTAGTTAAAGCAGGATATACATTAGAATATGCGACACTTTACTGTCCATTTAAAATGTAGCACCAGCGCATATAATGACAATAGCACACTCATGAGACCAAATTAATTGAAGGGAAGATAGAAAATAAGTTCACTACAACTTTTGAAATATAGCGCTAAGCCTATACATAGTGTAGGTTAGGAAGAACCTCAAAGAGTCGTGAGAAGCTCAATTGAAAAGTCAACCTGTGATAACAATGCATGGTCTGTGAAAGCCATTAAAAAAAAAAAAAAAAAAAACCAGGAGAAGAAAGATCAAGCAAAGAACAAGAGGCATACATAAAGAATGGAAAACATATGAAGCACAAAGAACACAAGAAATATATTATACAATTCCATCCAAGTTATTATCGCTAAAGTGAACAGGTGTTGGACAACTTGCTGACCAACAAAAGCAACACAAACATTTTAGTGAACAAAGACTTACGCCTGGTAGCTGAGCATTATAGCGTCACAAATCTAAGTTATACTCACTCTCCAACCTGCAGAATGAACAAGAACTAAACGGTGGCGAGCAACTATCCAAACTCTAAACACAAAGCATGATTAGAATCATAAAAGACTACTTACTGAGTAGTTAATTCATGTTGCAGCGGAGAAGTTCTTAATAACTGAGCTCAATGTCAAACATCCGAGCAACTGCATTCACTATCATCCGAGCTTCCCAAGCGCACTAAACTAACCTCTGTATGAGCTGACTTGCAGTTGTTAATCCAAGGACAACCCAAGTAAGACTTGTTCGGTGCCCAACAGATACATGAACCTCGACTTCTGAAAAGATTAATGACCGAAGAGGACAAGATATCAAGGCTGATCACACCTACAGCCGATTTCATGAAAGGAGTTGAGCCTTGTTTTTTTCTTTTTTCCTAGGTTCAACTACTGAGCAAAGCCTGTAGCGACCAAGCCAACAAACATCGAGTTATTTGCTAACATCTACATGGTCGGAGCAAGGGAATATACCAGAGCAATCGAGCTATTCCTTATTTAGAAGAAACCCGGAGAGTCTAACATGGCCTAGTGAGTCCTCTTATTTCTCTCTCTCTCTCTCTCTGAGGAGCGGTGGCTAGAGCAGTATAGTGGGGAGATATTCGAAGTTAAGGTTTGTAGAAAAACAACGTCAAGTACAGTGAATTGGGAAGCATGCTAGATTATCATGAGTTAGGCCAAACATAGATAATGGCAATGATTGTGAAAGGGGATAACCAGGCCTTAAGCCCAATACGCTAAGGCCCTATGAACCTGAGGATAAGGCTTGTATTTATTTTAAGGCACCACAAAATAGGATGCTCAGACACATGACAAAGAAAGGAGGAAAGTTTCTACAGCTGTTACTTAAACAAGATATCTAAGCTCAACATATAAAGAATCAGGGTGAATTGTTGATAAGGATATTTTCTTAAAATATTTTCGAATGAATATTTTAAATAAAGATTTAAAAATTCATTTAGCTTCTGCAGCATTGCCTTAAAAACGCCACAGATGACACTATCCCCTTGATCCTAGATTTGGTTAACATAAAGTGTTTACACTATATATAAAGACCTTATAAGAAGAATGCTTCTAAATAAGAAGAAAATCAAGATGATATTGGTATATGGAGTCAATCCAATGAAATCACTAATGTAAACTTAGTGTACAAATACAACTCAATAGAGTCAATGACTCATGTAGACTAAATCATAGAGAAGAATTAGCTCAAGAAAAAGCAACTTAAAGAAGATTTATTTATGAGTATTGTCTTGGAGGCAATGTGTAAATTAATCTAGCTACGGCATGATGCACGATTAAGAAATGCTACAAACTCATGCACTTAAACAACTTTTAAATAAATTTAGTAGCAACACAGCTACTTAACAGTGCACGTGCCTAAGTCGTTTGAAGAACTCATTTGATGCTCAAACCTCTTCAACTTTATCCGAAAGATTTTGGTTAGGGGTTAAAATATGAATGGCTAAATTCAAGTTTGGGTTTTACACTCATTGATTAATTAAGTTTGACTTTTTAGGCTAAAGTGACAGGACTTAAAGAGTCAAGTCTAAATATTTGAAATAATCAAGGAGGATTTAGTATGATAGACTTGGAGTAAAACTCGTTGAATTGGTTCATCGAATCCAATCTTTCTTGGTATAATTCACACTAAAATAATAAATAAAGCCTTTATATGGGTCAAAACTTATGCATGAATATAGCTCACTTGAGAATTACTAATAAAGAGTTTCAATCTTAACCATTGATCATTATCATAATCCAACGAATGGGATCAACTACCATTTCTTATAAGTACTCCATTCGTATCCTCATTTGGATATGCAAAAAACTCTCATTAACGCCATTACTCTACCAGAATATTATCTTAAAGATTAAGTACTTAAATACCTCAAGAACTTTACCTCATATTCATTAATTGTAAAGTTTGATGCCATCGTGCTCCTCCACCTATCATCATATGTGTTATAGTCTTGCCAAGATTGTTTGCTCCTCTTCTCTATACTCCTTTCTTGATCATTCCATACGAGTTACTCAAGTTATTTTCCTAGTCATATATAGCGCGACTTCATATGTGACATGTACATGACTCTTGCATCCGTACCTACATCACTTGCAACATGAAATCATTGTTAATGAAACATGAGGCAGTTTACGTTACCTTTTCATTCCTCAAGTAATTCTACTTGCCAACAGAATCAGTTATGTCAAACTAGTGCTTCTATTCTGTTTCATTGTCTTGTGTCCCTTATAAAATCCCATTTTGTTAGAATAATTGTTCATGTCCATCTTTAATTATTTGAAGCACTTACTCCAATATGGATGTAATTATATGATTAGATTGAGCTAAATGATCATGGGGATGTTTTTGATTTCGCAAAAATGTTGGTATAGAGTGTTCTTTCCAATCTTTCAATTTAATATAACAACATGATAGTACTGAATCTTGTTATCCAAGAAAATTTGTCTATTCCATAGGCAAATCAATCCAAGACAAGGGAAATTTTCTCTTTCTGTGTTGATTATATGTGGATAAAATAAAAATGGAGATCCTTAACATTTTGCCTCTTTTTTTTTTTCTACTTAAAGCACTAAGTGTGTATGCAACATAATGCACCAATTAGTACACCTTTGGCAAAATCATGTTTCTTCAATAAACAACATATGGAAAAGATGTTGTTTTCCTACTCCCTCTCTAAGATATAAGGTCCTTGACTTTTCCCTCTTTGAATTCTCCCAAATGGCTACATCTTCTATCATGTAATAATAGTCATACTATCATCATTAACAAAAGTTGCACTAAAAAGAGAGGACATTGAGATTTCACTGAGCTGCTACGAAAAAAAAAAGCCCTACTTAATCTTGAATGACTCATTGGCTTAGACAATTGCTAAGTTGCAAAACTAAAATTTCAAATATGTTTGTGTTGGAGATTGGTTCTAAGCTAGAGGAAGCCACTCCATATTGTGAGAAGGCTCTTTCTAATTTGAAAATCTCAAGTTCAATAACTGAGAGATGAAGTGAAGAGCTCTTCTAAATCAGCAATATCTTTTAGATGGATATGTCTAACCTTAAGAATAACTTGGCAAAGAAAGAAATTGAAATTGAAACGTTCATTGGCTTCTCTAGCAAGTTGGAGAAGAAGGTTGAAGATTTGCAATAGCTTGCTACAAATCTTTTATTCATCCTAAAAGAAATTCTTCAGATGGTGTCTAACAAGGCTAAATAAATGGTTTACTCATAGATGGGTACTGTAGAGAGTGGTGGAGTTTTTGACTCACCAATTGTATTTATTGCTCATTGAAATGGAGCTAGTATAGTTACTCATCTTAGTATTGTAAGAAGAAGAGAGAAGTGAGTTGCCTAACTATAGTAAGATCAAGTTTAGCAAATAAAGCCACAATTGAGCCATCCTAAGATAAACTGGAAAGCAATGCTTCTTAAAAGTGATTGTATTCTAACCAATAAGAATAGGAGACTTCCTGCTCCCCTACATAGGACAGTAAAATAGAACTTCATTGCAGTCAAAAGCCTTAAAGTAATAAATCTTGTTTTGCCTCGAAAGGGAAGGAAGTCCCCATGAAAGACACCTCCTCCCTCTCTGGCTTATCGGTCTAGTAAGCATCCCGCTTTGAATGAAAGTGCCAAGGCGTAAGACTATAAAGGAAATTAAATAGAGTACTCTTAAGGAAGGCAATCCTTTAGAAGCCGCTCCTTTATGATTTGAGTATTCAATCATATTTTGGACGTGTAAGCATTGTATTTCAATTGAGGGCAATAGCATGTTAAAGTCTATAGAATTGAGTCATTTCCAAAGAGGTCATATAACCCTGTATAAATGCTTTTGCTTGGATTTATTGGTCATATTAACTGAGTTAACCAATATGATAGTTCAGATTTTCCTCTTGCATGCAAATTGAATGTGGTTCTATAATCAAGATATATATATATATTAATAGTCCACACTATATCTACAAATTTAAGTTTTTAGATCAAACAATTGTGGTATACTATATATTTATAAAATGGTATGAGAGCAGGAAAACTTGAGTTCAAATCCTTGCATCATTAGTTAACCCCATCTAATTAGGTCATCACTTGTTGTGTCTCAAACAAAATTCAACCCAAAATTGGAAGGAGGATTATATAATAAGTATAATAATCTACGCTACACTTACAAGCTTAAGTTTATAGATAAGACGGTTTTGTTACTATCATAAAATCTTCTAGTGCCTATTATGTTCTCTCTATGAACACTTCTCTTTTGTGCATGCATTAAATTCTACTCCTTTGCTATTTAAGTAACAATTTCAGGTGGTATTGCACCTCTAAGTGTACCTTAATAGTTATATTTAGAAATTGTTTAATTTCTAATCCTCTATTTTATCTGTGTCATTATTGTCCTTTCCATTTCTTTAAGACTCTTCATTCAGTCTCTACATGACTGCCTATGGTGCAACACCTTTAACAAGCTAGAAAAGTTTCCAAACTTTTGAGAACCATAATCTTTTCTCATTACTCTTAATACTTTTTGCCTACCGTTTAAAAGGAAAACCATAAAATACATTCATCCTATAATCTCTTTGAAGGCCCAACAAATACTTTTTATTATGTATTTGTTAGAATGACAAATGTGTAAATGCCATTTGAAATATTTGTAATCCTATAAGTACCTTGATTTTAATTATCAACTTTTAATGTGCATTGACAACTTGTGAAATGCATCTAAAGTTTTCCTTTTATTCTTTTCTCCCTAATGTGTGTTGATAATTAGTGAAATGGATGTAGAGCAATAGATCTTCCTTTTTTTTTCCCTTTCTTTATGTTAATATATCATTATTGAGAATTAGTTCTGCATTCTTATTACTATCATGTATGGTCTTCCAAACCTCAGATTGATTTACAACCAAATGACTTGTTCAACTATGTGGCCTTCCCAAGATAAATGCTCTATGGACATGGCTTATTATTGAAGAGTGCCATTGCCTTGACTTAATAATAAGATAAATTTTTCATAAGTTAATCATTAAACATTTTGGTATTCTAGTCCAACTATTCTTCATCCTATACTTTTGTATTGTTCTAGGATCAAGATTTTCACTTTTTCTCTTGCAAGATTGCATCATCCACAAATAACTTGCATGTCCTACCTTAATGAGTGATCACTTGCATATCATGCTGTTGGTTATGCAAGAGGTTCTCATAAACCAGCAGTTTTGATCACTACATTAAGCATTGTAATATCAAACATTCTTCCCGATGTGAGTTTCCTAGAAGCCATGTACATTATTTTAGAAAGTTGCGATCCAATGAGTGTTAAGGCAATAGTTTTCTTAAGCTTTTTAACATAATTATTGGTATAAATGATTCACTTTAGAACATCATGTTAATAGTACTATAGCATATTATCTTTTTCTATTTTATTTAAATTGACACGTCATTTGACATTTCATTGCCAATTGTCATGATCTTGTATATATAAATATTAGTCCTCCTATACAAAAGTTAGTTTTCAATTATAATAGAAAATCATTTTCATTACAAAGCTTCGTTTCTTTGTTTCTATTGCAAGTTTCTACATTCATAAAGTTTAGATCAAGTTTGTTTCTCAATTCATCATGGTATCATAGCTAAGTTTCCTTTGACCTTCTAATTCTCTTTACGGATCATTTTTGTTTCTTTCAGTTCTAGAAGTATTTTCCATTCATAGTAGATAGATATGAGTCTTAGAGGGAAAACAGTTCAAGATCTAAATGATCTTCTGCAATTATCTAGATCGAATAATCCAGGTATTGTTATTACGAGTGTGATCTTTAATGGAGTGAATTTTTTAGGATGGAGTCGATCTATTAAGCTTACTCTTGGTGCAAAAGTTAACCTAGGGTTTATAAATGGAGATTATAAGAAACCTGATGAAAATAAATAGAATGATGTATAAAATATTGGATTAGATGTGATTACATGATGTGTTGTTAGATTCTTAATTCAATGACAAAAGAATTTTCTAAAGCTTTCATATATACACAATCATCTAAAGAGTTGTGGCATGATATTAATGAACGCTTTGGATTGACTAATGGACCCCTCCTTTATCAATTGCAACATGAGATAACAAATTTTAGGCAAGGTTTTTTTAGTGTTTCCATGTTTTACAATAAATTGAAAAAACTTTAGGATGAATTACATTGCTTATGTAGATTTCCAAAGTGTAGTTGTGAATTGATGAGTAAAATAAAAGAGACAAAACTTTTTGGACTTAATGACACATTTAAAGGGGTTAGGAATTAGATTTTATCATTAGAGCCTTGGCCATCAATGAGCAAGGCTTATTATCATGTTTTTCAAGTAGAAAAACAAAAACAGATAGTTATATTAATTGGACATCAAGATGAGAATATTTTAGCTGCATATCAGGTCAAAGTGAATCTTAGAGTTGGTTACTAAACGAAAGGATAAAAAGGGTAGAAGTGGTTTTAAACCAAGTTGTTCTCATTATTAAAAGGTTGGTCATTCAGTAGACAATTTCTTTAAATTGGTGGGCTTTCCTAACTAGTATAAGTTGAAGGACAAGGACAAAGAAAAGAAAGGACCAAAGCTACCTACTCATGTTAGGATGCAACAGTTGGATAATCCTCTTGATTTTCATGCTAATGATAATAGAAATTGTGAAGATCCAAATTTCTTACACAAAGTCTATTCAGAACCAAGATTGTGTTGCTACTACTGTTAGTTTTCCAGGTTAGGATGTTCTTGTTTCTTCCTCTACTTGCTTGAATTCATGTTTAGCCTATGATAATAAAATGCATAAATGGGTTATAGATATAAGAGCTTCTAACCATGTAACCCCTTTCCTTCATTTGTTATCCAATAAATAGACACTTACCAAGCCTATAAAAGTGAATTTACTTGATGGAAGATTTAAAGATGTTACTCAATTTGGAAGCATATTCTTAACTAAAGACATCTCTTTACACGAAGTCCTCCTTATGTTAAACTTTCATTACAATTTACTATCTATAAATAGCTTGCTCATTAATTCAAATCTGATAGCAACATTTGATTCAAAAAATTGTTTCTTCCAAGACTAAAACACTAAAGCTTATGTTACTTAGGCAAGTGTGAGAAGTAGACTGTATGTTATAAAATCTAATATATCAATCACTGGTTTGAGGTCTGTTACTTCAAATCTTGTTGTTTCTTGTTTGCAAGCTACTAATAAAGCCCTAATGGAGTTATTACTTAGGAGATCGGGACATGCCTCCTTGTCTAAGCTTCAGCATATTATTAGTTACAAACACATAAATCCTTTAAAGTGTTTGTGTAATACATGTCATTTATCTAAGTTCCATCGATTAGCTTTTCCATCTAGTGATTCTATTAGTATGAATCCTTTTGAACTTGTTCACATTGATTTATCAAGCCCATATATTATTGCTTCTTTATCTGCTTGCAAATATTTCTTGACAATTATTGATGCATGAGTTGTAGCACATAGACCTTTTTACCCATACACAAATACAATACAATTAATACCATAGCCAATTTACTTGCTTATGTTAAAAACCACTTCAATACTACTCCTAAAACTATTTGAACCGATAATGATAGGGAATTTCTATCTCATAGCTATCAAGAACTTTTCAAGAAGTATGGGATTTTGCACTGAATAAGTATTGTTTACACCCCTTAACATAATGGGGTCGTGAAGAGGAAGCATAGACATCTTGACACCGCACGTGCACTTAGATTGCATGCAAACTTACCAAAAAAATTTTAAGCTAAATGCATACTTGTTGCCACTACCCTCCTTAACCTAATGCCTACAAAGATCTTATAATGGAAATCACCATATGAAATCTTGTTTAAAAAAAAAAAAAAACTCCCATATACATTAACCTTAGAATTATTGGATGCCTTTGTTATGCTACTACTTTGGCTCATTCTCAAGATAATTTGATGCATGAGGATGAAGATGTGTTTTTCTTAGTTACCTTGTTGGTAAAAAGGGTTACAAGGTATATGATCTTAGTACTCATGAGCTGTTTGTTTCCAAGGGTGTTCTTTTCTATGAGAATGTCTTTCCCTTTAGATTTGGCTCTTTATTTGAAAACACAGATTCAAACATTGTTCCATATGCAAACACTCATCCTAATGCTATGTTTCGTTCTAACCCTGTTCATGATGATGGACATCATAATCTTTCTTTTAGCCCTTCAATTGATGTTATGGATACTAGTATTTTAGTGGATATAAATCCTAGTGATGTAGTTCCTTCTATTTGAAAGTCTAGTAGACAAAGAAAGCCACCTGTATGGCTCTCAGGTTTCATTCATACATTTCATATGGTAGTACAAGATAATGCAACACATGCTATTAGTGCAATTTCAACATGATCTTCACCCTATCCTTTATTCACCCTCTACTTTACACCTTTCCCTAAAGACTATGTTGTTTCCTTAGCTAACGTATTTGCAATCCATGAACCATCTTCTTATCATGAAGCTAAATAAGATTCTACATGGATAGATGCAATGAATAAAAAAATTTTGGCCCTTAAATCTAACCATACATGGGATTTGATTGATATACCACCGGGTAAAAAACCTATTAGCTCTCAATGGGCGTATAAAGTAAAATAAAAAGCTGATGGTACTATTGAACGCCTTGAAGCATGGCTTATAGCAAAAGGTTTTACCTAAGTGGAGGGTATAGTTTATACTCATACTTTTTCACATTTCGCTAAATTGACAACCGTACGCCTTTTGCTTGTTGTTTCTTTAATACAAAAATGGCATGTATATCAATTGGATATTAATAATGCTTTTTTACATGGTTTTCTTGATGAAGAGATATATATGAATCTTCCCTAAGGTTATACTTTAGCTTGTTCGAGAAAAGTTTGCAAATTGGTTCGCTCTTTATATGGTTTGAAGTAAGCCTCAAGCTAATAGAATAAAGAATTTACTCATGACAAAGGTTCCCTTAGATTTGCAATGGCAAAGTTTATGTCTAAGTTAGGTCTTTCTAAACGTCCAACTTAAGGGTGGGTGTTAACAGTAGTATAACATATTATCTTTTTCTATTTTATTTAAATTGATATGCCATTGCTAGCTATCATGATCTTGTATATATAAATATTAGTCCTCTTGTATAGAAGTTAGTTTTCAGTTACAACAGAAAATCATTTTCATTATAAAGCTTCTTCTCTTCGTTTTTTTTTTTTTTTTTTTTGCGAGTTTTTGCATTCATGGAGTTTAGATCAAGCACATTCCTTTATTCATCACTTCACTCCTAATCAAATGATTCATAAATTCTACTTTTTGCTACTGTACTTTTTTGCTTTGTCTTCTAATAATCTGGAATCTTTTTCTTCTTACTAACTATCTTTGTAACATTGTTATCCTATATTTTAACAAGTCAATATTAGTTGGAGTTTGTTAAGTGGCGTTGTAGTAAGTTACCTTAGATAGTTAATGGATTTAAATGTGGAATTCATGTGTTAGTTCAGTCCATTAGTTTCTAATGCAAGCATTTTGGCTAACATTGCTTACCTCCGTACATCTTTGTTTCGATCTTTGCTCTAGAGCTAGGTATTAGAAATTTATGTTTACTTGATTTTGGTTGACTAATCACAGTTTATGCTTATTAGAAACTTAAAATGGAAATGTTTAAGATTGTTGCATTGGTTGGTCTATTGCTTTGTTAGGTAGGCAGCCTTCCTTTTGCTATTATAATGTTATGATTGGTTCACCTTCAATGACCATGGCATATTGGTTACTAATTTATGCCATGTGATATGCATTTACAAACTTGCAGGTGGAGGATGCTAGTCAAGATTTTATTCCACTTCTATTGCTTACCACTAATCTTGCCTTAGAGTTACAAGATGTTTGAGAAGATCAATCAATTAATTAGGTGTTAGCTTTGGTTACACTTTACAGAGTTTGAGAAATATAAAGCTTCAATCATGATTTGATTGTAAGAGATATATTCTAAAATATTTTTTAAATTTATATCCATAACCATCAAAACTAAAAGTTGAAGATTGAAAACACGAAGTGGTTTTCATATTTATACTCCCTCCCATCAATCCCATCCTAAACAACTACATGAGCTTAAACATTGACTATGGGCCATTGCGACAAAATATTTAAATGGGGAGTTAAGTTATGGCCTAAAATCTCATCATTAATTTACTATTTGATTCTCATATTTAAGTTTCCAATTATTATAAAGTATAGGAAATTACATGATCAATCACAGAGTTAATAATAGAATTGACTTGGAAATCACATAATTATATCGATTAGTTATTATTTCCAACATTGTATTTATTATAAATATTTTTTTCTAGCATTATATTAATTAGCAATATTGTAAAATATTTTTCCTAGATATACATATCTTATTTCCTAATTTGTTCCTAGAATTAAGGTGTTTTGGAGATTTTCAAATTTGTAATTTAACCTATTAAAAGGCTACTGTACATTTCTCTCTAATGAATATACAAAATCATATATTTCTCTACATTGTCTACATGGTATTAAGCAGTTCTAATCTTGGGAATCGTACTCTTTTCTTTTATAATCTCTATTTAGCCTTCATTGCTAATCAAATGTTTTTTTTTTTTTCAATGTCAAATATTATAGAAAACAATGAACATGACCAAAACTTCTCTCAATCTCAAAATGGAGAGCAAGCATTGAATCAAACCATCACAACAAACTTTTTTTAGTGGGAGCTCTTATAGCGTATCTAGTAGTGATCTCCAAATTATGGCTCCATCTTATTAGCTGGATGTAACAAACTACTTATTTTGGTCCTAAGTTGTTTGGACCTATCTTAAAGGAAGAAACAAAATTAGCCACTTGATGGAACAAGACCTAATCAAGATGACCTTAGTTTCTACACTTAGGATGTTGAAGACTCCATGATAATGTTATGGTTGTAGACATCTATGATACCCTCTGTTGCAAAAAATTGTATGTTTCTCCTGTCAGCCCATGCCATTTGAGAAACTTTGAAGGAAAGCTATTCAAAAAAGGACAAGATAGCCATGTATTGAATAAGGACAAAGTTAGCAACTTGTAAGCAAGGAAATGACTCAATTATTGAGTATTCCAATGTCTTGAAAGGCTTGTGGCTTGAAATGGATTATTACTAAGATCTTCAGATGAAGTGTACCCAAGACACAAGGACTTTTATGAGTTATATTGAGGAAACTCAACTAATTGATTTTCTTGCAGGTTTGAACAGTGAATATGATCCAATTAGAGTGTAAATTTTAAGTAGGGAGCAGCTGCCATCAATGTTCGAGGTTTTCTCGCTTGTGACAAAAGAAGAGAGTAGTCAAAGTATGATGCTAGAGTCGAGTACAAATGGAGTTAGATTTGCTACACCAGTTGTAAAATCAAGACCTACAACAAAGCCTTTATGTCAGCCATATGCTAATAAGGATGATTTATGGTGTACGTATTGTAAAAAATTAGGCCACACAAAAGAAAATTTTTTTAAACTCCATGACAAGGAAAATGTTTTTAGCTATGCTAGTGGTTTTAAGAATTTTAAAAATCAAAGGGCAAAATTTTCTATACGAGAAGTGAATGATATACCAAAAAGAGGTGCTCATGTTGCTACGAAACAAAGTAATTCAAAGGACCAATGTTTGAATTAAGTAAGGAGGACCTTAATGGCTTTAAAGGTTTATTAGATTCTCTTTTCAATTCCTTTGATACTTGTTATATGGCTCAGAATGGTATGTATTGCATCCTTTATCCTTTAAAGCTACTAGAAATCTCAAAACTAATTCTTAGATTGTGGATTCTGGTGCAATAGACTACATGACCAACACCTTCACCAATATCATATCTTATAGCCCAAGTTATGACAATCATCTAGTTATAGTAGCAAATCGATCTATGCTTCCAATTGTAGGGAAAGGTACCATCTACATTAATCTCTCTTTTCGACTTAAGAATGTGCTTCATATTCTTAAGCTAACAACAAATCTTTTGTCAATCCATCAGTTAACTAAGAGTCTTGATTCTTTTATCGCTTTTTTTAATGCTCATTATATATTTCAAGAGCAAAGTTTAGGAAAGATGATTGGAATTGCTAAAGCTCGAAATGGACTTTACATTCTTAAGGACATGAAAACTTAACTGCTACTAAGACTCAACTTATTAAGTCCCCAACTTCTAAAGAATTAGCAATTTAGGTCCATCATCAACGTCTAGGTCATCCATCTTTTAGCTATCTTAAAATAATATTTTATTTCTTATTTCAAGGAAATTCTATCTTAAATTTTCATTGTAGTGATTGCATTCTTGTGAAGGATGGTGCAAAATGGTTCTTCATGTTTATTAATGATTATATTTAGGTAACTTGGCTGTTTCTTCTTAAGGAAAAATCTAAAGTTCTATCCATTTTACAGGATTTTTACAAACCTAATTTGGAACTTATGTTAAGTACTTTCGAACTAATAATGGGCAGGAATATGTAAACTACACCTTGATCTAATTTTTCAAAGCTAATGGCATAATTGATGGGACTTCTTGTCTTGATGCTCCACAACAAAATGGAGTGGTAGAATAGAAAAATTGCCACTTTCTTAATATAGTTCAAAACCTACCATCACATTTTAGGGAAAAGCTACCCTAACAGCAACCCATCTAGTTAATCTCATTCCATCAAGAGTCTTTCATCTCCAAAGTCCAATAGAAGTATTGGTTGATTTTTTTTTTTTTTCCCATCAGTTATAACGACCATCCTACCCTTTAAAATTTTGGTTGTATTGTGTATGTCCATATCTACAAGAACTATCGTACTAAACTTAACCTTCAACCTTTGAAATGCCTTTTCTTAGGATACTATAATACATAAAAGGGTTACTGTTGTTACCTTCCTCTAAGTAAAAAATTCTTTATTTCAATAGAAGTTATTTTTCTTGAGAATTAAGCTACTTTATCCTGGAGTCTTAGCTTCAAGGGGAGAATTTATATAAAGGGGAAAACTTGTTTTGGCTTAATCATTTGCCTATTGCAACTACCCAAGATATAGTAGCACCTATTCAATCCGATACACTTGATACAATAATCCAAGATACATTAGAAACTATTCAAGTAGATATACATGATATAGTAGCCCTTGATACACTTGATACAACAGTTGTTACTCTTGTTCAATCCAATGTAACAGCTTAACCTAACCTTGTTCACCCAATAATCATTTAGATCAGCCTTTACATTCTATTGGTTCATGTGATCCGTTGCATCAACAAGGTGATCTTAAGCAATATAGGTTAGTTTACACAAGAAAACATAAGGATATTTCAGAGCAAAAAGTACTCCAAGAATCCACCCCAGATAAAGGTAATCCTTCTTTACCTTCATCTCTTGAAAAAATTGATAGGGTTTTACCTACAAACATTGATATGCCAATTGCCTTTAGAAAGGGTACACATAAGTGCACTCAACATCCTATTGATCACTTTATTTCATCTAACTGTATATCTTATCAGCACAAAAATTTTCTCACGACCCTTGATTCAATCAAAATTCTAGAGGCTTTTCAAGAAGCATTGTTAGATAGGAATTGGATATGTACTATGAAGGAAGAAATGAGTGCTTTGAAAAAAAAAAATGGGTATATACCCTAAAGTATAAAGCAGATGGCACTTTAGAGAAATACAAAGCAAGAATACTGGCTAAGGGATATACACAAACATGTGGAGCTAACTACCAAGAAACCTTTTTTTCTATGGCAAAAATGAATATTGTACAAGTACTTTCTCTTACAACTAATCTAAATTGGGTTTTGCAACAATTTGATGTGAAGAATGTATTCTTACACAATGACCTAGAAGAGGAAGTATATATGGAAGATTCATCTGGATTTGGAAGACAATTTGGTTAAAACAAAGTATGTGAGCTAAAGAAGGCCCTTTATCACTTAAAACAATCATCACAAGTACGGTTTAGAAGATTCACAAAAGTAATGCTACAAATGTGATACATGTAAAGCCAAGGTGATTATACTTTATTTGTCAAGCATTCAAATAAAGACTAACTTACTATACTTCTTTTCTATTTAGTTGATATAATTATCATAAGAGATAATACCATTGACCAAAAAAACCTCATGGAGCATTTGGCTAGAGAATTTGAAATTAAGGATTTAAGAAGATAAAGATACTTCTTAGAGATATAAGTAGCCCATTCAAAGTAGGGGATCTTTATATCTTAGAGGATGCATACATTACACTTGTTAAAGGAAACTGGAAAGCTTAGTATAGACTAACAAACATTCCTAATGAGTAGAATCATAAATTGGGTGGACAAGATGATAGGGTAGAAGTAAAGAAGGACCGATACCAAAGAATTGTAGGACAATTGATATATTTAGCTCACACTAGACTTGACATAGCTTATACAGTAAGGATAATGAGTTGGTTTATGCACAACTTACCTTAAGCACATATGCAAGTAGTTTAAAAAAAATTTAAGTTATTCGAAGTCTACTCTTAGGCATGGAATCTTATTCAAGAAAGGAAACAAAATTGTATTAAAAGCATATACAGTTGTAGACTATGCAATCTTTTTTATAGATAGGAGGTCTACTATAGGGTATTACATATTTTTTGGAGGAAATTTAGTCACTTGGAGGAGTAAAAAGCAACTAGTGGTTGCAAGATCTAGTGAAGAAGCTAAGTTTACAGCCATGTCTCATGACATTTGGAAACTATTGTGGTTGAAAATAATTTTGGAAGATATGGGAATTGAGAATAAAGAGCCAATGCAATTACATTGTGACAATAAATTAGCTATTAGAATTGTACGTTATGCAATTCAATATGATCTAACTAATGTATAAAGGAGAAACAAGACAGTGGACTAATCATCACACTATATGTTCCCTCCAATGAACAATTAATAGATGTCTTTACAAAAGGATTATCAACTACAAGATTCCTAGACATCACTTGCAAGCTGGGAATGAAGGATATTCACTCACTAGCTTGAGGGAGAGTATAGGAAATTACATAATCAATCATAAAATTAATGATGGATTTTACTAAGAATTCACATAATTAATGATAGATTTTGTCAATTATTATTTCCAACATTATATTTGTTAGGAATATTTTATTTTCAACATTATATTGATTAGCAATATCTATAAAATATTTTTTCTTAGTTGTACATATCTTATTTCCTAATTTGTTCCTAAAATCGAGGTGTTTAAGAAATTTCCAACATTGTAATTTAGCCTATAAAAAGACCATTGTACCTCTCTCTCTCTCTCTCTCTCTCTCTGATGAATATACAGGATCGTATATTTCTGTACGTTCTTTACATAAATTGAAGATAAAGACCTGTGCACAAAATTCTGTGGTCTATAGGATAACATTTGCTACAGTAATACAAATTAACCAGTGAAGATAAGGTCTATAGGATAACATTTGCTACAGTAATACAAATTAACCAGCGAAGATAAGCACCTGTGCACAAAATTCTGTGGTCTACAGCATAAACTCTGCTACAGTAAAACATTTTTGGTCCATAAATTTCCTTCCCTAGTAAATACCTCCTGTGGTAATATGAATTCTGAATCCACGTTGCAATGCAGTAAAGTTGCACGCTATATGGGACTTGGAGCAGGAAATTTTTCATTAAATGGTCAATAGAGAGAAATGCATGGATATAATGTTCACATGCGAAAATATTCTTAAAACATCATCTCGACTTGGTGGTGTGCCGTAGTGAAAACACATGTAAATGTTCTCTTAGTTGGTCCCAAGGTCATGCTTCCATGAAGATAACACACAAATGGATGCATATAAAGACAATAAAACTAAATCATGCATTTTCTTTGGATGACATTGTCTTCAGTAAAAGTTAAATGCACGGAGTTTCTGCGTAGAAAAGAAAATAACACTGAAGATGCATAGATTATATTGTTTTTAACTTTTGAAGATGGAAGCCTTGGTCTTGTTGAGGTCGGTTCTTTTAATATCTTACTTCATGCGATTTTACCAAAATAAAAAATTATTAGCCATCTAAGCAAGTCAGTTTGCCTGGACAATTGCAGTTAGAGAGAGTTCGTGATTGAAACTTGTACATGTGTTAGTTGCTCATTACTTGTGCTTTTGAGTCCATCTCTCTTGCACATATTTTGTAATTTGGGACTGAATTTAGCATTTGACATGTTGTATGTTTCTTATGAAATACAGATCCTTGTCGTATTACTATTATTATATAAGTCACTGTTGTGTGTGTACACTTTTCTGGGAAGAAAGAAGAAAAGAAATGGAATTTCAACTTTTTG
The DNA here is from genome assembly GCA_024138015.1 of Lumnitzera littorea. NCBI lineage: Eukaryota > Viridiplantae > Streptophyta > Magnoliopsida > Myrtales > Combretaceae > Lumnitzera > Lumnitzera littorea. The sequence continues at coordinate 104,138,665 of JAMXBB010000006.1, read as the reverse complement.
AGTGTGCATGTGAGTTGCGTTGTGCCTCTTCCTGAACCACATGAAGAAAGGACAGTGAAATAAATTATATCATTGACTTAACTGGGACTAGGTACCCAAATTTATTTTTTTTTTTTTAAAAAGAAAAGTATAGATAAACTAATGCTGGGTAACTAGGTTGTGGCTTGGCCATGTTTAAACCCTGCTATTTCATTTGTTGCTTGGAGAGCAGAGGTGGATTCAACTTTCCTTGGCTTCACCATCACTAATGTGCAAACAACTCCATTTACCTTTTTGATATATGTATAATGCTCCAAACAGAAGTTCTCGGTTCTAACATTAATTTGTTCTCTGATTGTATTTCTCTCGAAGATTGGCTCCTTTTCTATTGCTATTACTTTCTTTCTGGGATATAACCATTGTTCTCTTTGACAGGCTGCACCTCTTGAAATTCACGGGGAGAACCTGATAGATGTGGAAGAGCAACTTCGATTTCTATGTCATGTGATAAGAGGAGCGAAAATATCTAATTCATTTCCACTCATGAAGAATTCGTTTTCTTCCTGGATATGGAGTGAATTACATTTCCCAATAAGTGATTAGATTCCTATAGAATTCTTAGCCAATACATCAAAATGCATAGAGGAATACATATAGGATATTGTTACATCAAAATGCATGGAGGGATATATTGTTTTCTTTATGTTACAAAGTAGGGATGTATATATTAGAAAGAAATTGTGTTATTTCTTTTCTATTGCAAAATTATTTCCTTTCCTATTTTAGAGGTTAGGTTGTGTATATATGAACTTGTACACTATTTGATCAAAATACAACAAAATTATTTCTCAATCTTATTGTATTACATGGTATTAGAGCCAGTCTAATTTTCTTTCCTTTTCTGGTTGCACAGTGAGCAACCCATCTCTGTCAAGGGTGATTAACCCCTATTAGGTGATTATTTTTTCTCACTGCCCCTAGGAGAGGGTGCCCCATTGTGCTGCGTGTGCATCAGTGAAATCTGACGTCAATTCGGCCAACGTGTAAGTCTTACGTGTCACTACAAGATCACACTAGGGTTTCTTCTAATTGGCACATGTGAGCGTATACAACGTCCGCCTGTCCTTTGACCACTTTTACTAAGGCCCTCGGCCACTGCCCCACTTCTTTATGTCATCTTGCACGAAGTGAGTGTCTTGGTTTGCGCGTTTTGTCTTCTTGTTCTAATTTTCTTGGTTTGTTTTCTGTTTTTTTTTTTTTTAGTCTACTTGATTTGTTTTGGATTAGGTTAGTATCACAGGAGTTTTGTGGTTAGATTTGAGGCTTTTGTTGTGAGACTTTTAACTTGGGTATCAATAGGTAGTGAATAGAAAATTACTATTTTTGCAAAAGAATTTATTAGAAAGAACTCAGCTCACCCTATTAGTGCCATTACTGGATTAAGTAATCCAAATAAGTGCCTTGTTTCCTCCTTTTTGCAATATGTAAAGGGTCAAATTTAATATTGAACTTTAAGCCCATTAATCAAATGGATTTGACTCCTAAGGTTAAGATGACAAGACTCCTAAGGTTAAGATGACAAGACTCGAAGAGCTAAGCCCATAAATTATCGGGATGATTAAGAAAGACTTGACATGATAGGCTTAGAGTTGGGGCAAATTGGATTGGTCCATCCAATCTAACCTTTCTTGATTTGGCTCACATTAGAATAATAAATAAAACCTTTACTTGGGCTTAAACCCATGAAAATAGCCCACTTAAGATCCTTTAATAAGGGGCTTCAATCTCAGTCATTGATGACCATTATGATCTGATGGATATGATCAATTACTCTTTTCTATAAATACCCTACTCACATCCTCATTTGAAGAAGAGAAAAATCCCCATTAATGCCGTGATTCTGTCGAAACTTTGCCTCAAAGATGAAACACTTAAAAACTTCAAGAACATCACCTTGTTCTTTATTAATCTTAGAGTTTAATGCCATCGTGCTCCTCTATCTATCACCATACGTAGTAAAGCCTTACTAAGATCACCTACTCTTCCTTCATACGCTTCTCTCTTAATAATCCCATACAAGTCACTTAAGTTATTTCTCTAGTCATATACTGTGCAACTTCACATGCGGTACGCATGCACGGTACATATGTGACACTTACATCTGTACCCAATACCCCTACATTTTTCTGGCAACTCCATTGGTGAGGGAAGACTTGATACTCACATCATGATACCTCCAAGGTGAAGACAACCTGACTCTACTAAAGGAACCAATCAAGAGAAAAATGTTAATACTATGACTAATGATCAAAGTCCATCCTCAATTAGAGACACTAATTGAGGTGACGACACATAGGAAGGTATCCTTAATAATGTGCAATTAACGCATGAGCTGTAGGAGACTAATCGAAACTTAAGTGAACTTATGACGATGTTTTCTCAATATGCCCCTGCTTTGACTACCTTTGCTACTACACAACAAGGAGCAACTTCCTCGAATCCTTCTAATGTGGTGCAACAATATACCCCACCTAACCCTTCGATTCTCAATGAGCATATTGCTCCTAGCGTTGGAGAACCACTTCCTACTATAGAACCTACAACCATGCAAGATTCATTACCTGAAGTAAGGAATCAAGGAGTTTAGATTTGAGGCTCATCATCCTCACGTGTTATGCTATGTGTCACAATTATTAACTCAGTTTAACCAACACCAATGAATCCTATGTCTACAAGATCTACACTTGTGAATCTAATGCCCATGCATCCTGCTCCTGCGATGTCACTGAGGGCTGAAGCATCTAATTAATGAGGTTCATTTGTAACTAAAGAAAATTTGGATATATATTCAAAGGAGATACAAGCGAAATCTATGGTTGGGATACCAAAATTGAAGCTTTTGTATCACCAACACATTGTCGTGAAGTCATACCCTAAGGATTATGTCAGTCCAAAATTTATGCTATTTAATGGAAAGAAGGAAAGTGCTAAAGAACATTTGCTGAAATTTATCGAGACACTAGAAGTATATGGCCTAGATGACTATTTGAAACTGAAAGAATTCTCTAAGTCACTCACTGAGAAGGCATATACCTAGTATGTTAATCTCCCTCCAAGATCCATAGATTCATGGGGTAGTATGTGTAAGATGTTTTTGGAGAAGTTATTCTCTACAGAAAAGAGAGTTACCCTTACTAACATGAGAAGGATCCGACAAAAGTCCAAAGAAGATCTAATGGACTATATTGAACACTTTAGGGAGTGCTCACTAAATATACAAGATATTTGTGATAAGAGAGAGTAGGTTAAGATTTATATCCAAGGGATGTTTCCTGAATACGTGGTCCACCTTGAAAACCTATCATTAGCCTCCTTTGCTGCACTAGTTGAGAACGCGTGAAGGACCAAAAATTCAATGGCACAATAAAGAAGTGAAGTTGGGAGATTCAACAAGCACACTTCATCTGTAAGTGTGGCTCAAGGTGAATCACTAAGGGGAGCAAAGAAACAAAGAGATGATAAGCTTACTAACACTAAGCTATCTTTGACATATCCTTGTCCCGTAGCTAAAGTGTATCAAATGCTTAACCAGTAGCTCCATGATGGAAACATCAAGCTTCCAAAGGTCAAGCGCCTCCCAACAAATGAAGAAAAGAGTGATCCCAAGTATTGTAGATTTCATCGGATTATTGGTCACCTAACTAAAGATTGTTTCACTTTGAAGAAAATATTCAATGATCGAGTTGCACATAGTGAGTTGATCATCGATAACAATGATGTTAGAAACGTTCTACTTCCCGCCCACAACAATCGAAGGGGTGCTGTCAATGCCATTAGCCATGATCCCATCACCACTGAAATCACCAATGCTTAAACTACTGGAAATGATAAAGATAAAGGAAAGTCGATCGAAGCTCAAGATGATAAATACCTACCTATTGTTACGGCATTATTAAAGGCAGTTAACTTTAGGAATTTCTTTGATCTCTTAAGATTCAATGAGAAAGTTTGACTTGCGGCAGCAATTGCACTTATACAAATCTCTGAGAATTAATACATGTAGTGTAGTTTAGTACAACCTATGAAGAGGATAGCCACAGTATACGAAAATGCGATTTTATTTACTAATGCAGACACGTGTGTGCAGAATTCCAATCATAATTGCCCTTTATATGTGGAAGGTATGCTTAACAGGTCCTTAGTCAAAAGAACATTCGTTAATAATGGTTCTTCATTAAATATCATGCCAATGAATACTTTTAAGGCTACTGGAATTGATATCCGACGATTGGTTAAATAGCCTATATCAATAAATGGATTTAGTCATGCCCCTACAGATTCTATTGGGTATGTTAATGTTGATCTCAAGGTTGGCCCTATCCATGGTACTACTACTTTTCATGTGATTGATGTACTGGTCCAATACCATCTACTCATTGGTAGGAAATGGTTGCATGATCACAACTTAGTCCCATCCACACTACATCAATGTATTAAGGGCCATTGGAAAGGTAAGGATGTATTTATTCCAGCTACCAAGAATCCTTTCGAGTAATACGAATCATATTTTATTGAGTCAACCTACTTTGATGAATTTGTTGAAGAAGGCGAGACTGCAATAGCTAAGCCGATTGGTACCCCTTTACCTACATGGGAAGAAATTTAAGATGGTCAGCTGAAGAAAAGAAAGATACGCAGGTGTCATGGGAGAAGGAAGAAGAACAAGCAACCTAAAGTAATTAAAAGCTTTGTTTGAGAAGACGGAAGAAGGGTATACCGCTTACGACGGTCTTAAGGATTTGAGAAGGTATATTTTTCCTCTTCAAATCCTATACTAGTACAAGAAGTCCAACTTACCCCACAACAACTACAAGACCAAATGAAGCCACAAGCTGAAGAAATAGAAGAATTGGATCTAGTGCAACTCAGAAAGTTACAGCGGCCAATCTTCATAAGCAAGAGCCTCTTACAAGAAATAAAAGTTCATATTATCAAGTTGCTAAGAGAATATAGAGATGTATTTGCATGGACCTATGAAGAGATGCTAAGATTGAACCCTAGTCTCATTGTACACAGATTAAGCATTGCCCTAGGAGTTATGCTTGTAAAGCAAGGACAAAGAGTTTTCCGCCCTGAGATTGAAGTCTAAATTAAGCAAGAAGTCGAGAAATTATTATGAGCTAGATTTATAAGGCCATCCAACATCCTACTTGGCTTGCCAATAATGTTCCTATAAGAAAGAAGAATAGACAGATAAGAATATGTGTGGACTTCTAGGATCTGAACAAAGCTTGTCCTAAAGATGAATTTCCTCTACCAAATATTGATACTCTGATAAACGTGACTACAAGACATGATTTATTCTCATTTATGAATAGATTCAGTGGTTATAATCAAATTAAGATGACAATTAGGGATGCAAAGTGTACCGCCTTTCCAATATCGGTTGAAAATTTTTATTATATCGTTATGCCATTTAGACTTAAGAATGCGGGCGCCACTTATCAAAGGGCAATGACTGTTATATTCCATGAGATGATGCATGACTTTATGGAGAATTATGTCGATGATATAGTCATCAAGTCTAAAAGGCCACATGATCATGTAGTTCATCTACAAAAGGTTTTTGAACGATGTCGACTATACAAGCTTTGCATTAATCCTCTCAAATGTGTTTTTGGAGTGTCCTCGGGGAATTTTTTGGGGTTTGTCATCCATCGGAAAGGAGTTGATGTTGATCCTGTGAAAGTACAAGCTTTAAGAGCGATGCTATGTCCTACTACTTTAAAGGAACTAAAAACTTTTATGGGAAAAGTCTCTTATATCAGGAGGTTTATACCAGCACTTGTTGAGATTTCATACCCATTGCACCAACTTTTGAGGAAAGGAATTTCATTTGAATGGGAACGGGTCCATGAGAAGGCAATTCAAAAGATCAAGATGATCTTGACTTCTCCTCAGACCATGACCATGCCGGTCAAAGAATTGCCATTGATTTTATATCTTACTTCTACCGACCAGTCTATTAGAACCCTACTTGTGCAAGAAGTTGATGGTTGAGAGTAACCTGTATACTATCTGAGCCAAACCCTTTAAGGTAGCGAGATCAAGTACTCAGCTTGTGAGAAACATTATCTTGCGCTGGTATTTGCCATGCAGAAGTTACGGCATTACTTCCTTGCGCATAAGATCAATCTGGTAACTCATTCGGATCCAATCAAATATTTATTATCACAACCGGCTTTATGAAGATGAGTTGCTAAGTGGTTACTCTTTCTTGGAGAATTTGACATCTTAGTGCAGTCCCCTAAAACCATTAAGTCACAAGCCTTGGCCGATCTATTAGCATACTTCCCAAATGCCCAAGAGGGCTTGACTGTAGGTGTAATACCAGTTGAATTTCATGAAAATACTCTGATAGTTGAGGCGGATGGTGAATGGACACTTCAATTTGATGGTTTTGTGGGAAATCAAGGCTGAGGAGCAGGAATCATATTGATATCACTTAAGGGTCAAGAGATACCCTTAGCATTTAAACTTGATTTTCGATGCACCAATAATGAAGCTGAGTACGAGGCAGTATTACTTAGTTTGTTGTCTACACGAAGAGTTGGAGTGCATAATTTGTGTATTCGAGGTGATTTAAATTTAATCATTAAACAGGCCATGGGTGAGTTTGGATTGAAGGAACCTACACTTGCGCCTTATAGGGTTGCAGTATAGGTTATGGTCAAAAAATTTAATTTTGTACAATACAAGTACATAAGTCAATTGGCGAATAGGTATGCCGATGCATTGGCCACACTAGCATCTAAAATGCCGATTCAAAATGCTAGTGGTAATGTGAATATCCAAGTAATAAAAAATTCTATCTTATGTACAGCTTTAAATTTTGTTAATGAGGATAAAGACATGCAAGATGATTGGCATAGTCCATTCATGGAATAGTTAGTACACCCTAATGCGACTTCTATTTTGGCTTTGAAGAATTTTATTAAAATCAACGAAATGTTATATTATAAGGGTCTAAAAGGTGTTCTTTCTCGATGTATTGGTTCTAAGGAAGCTCGTCTCAAGTTAGACAAGTATCATTAGATCTGGTGTGAGGAGGAAGGGCCACTACTATAGCATCGTATTTAGTGTGAAGGGTATTATTAGTCATCGATGGCTAAAGACGCACTTTAAGTGCAAGTACATTGCCCTAAATGTTCTAAGCTTCCCGACCAGAGTGAGTGTAATTTTGTATTTAGTGCTGGAGACTAGAGGTGCCTATACATCGATTACTTGAGGAACAATGTGTTACTAATGAATAGTACGGACACCAAGCTTATAAAGTGAAAGGCCAGGAAGTATCTTATGCATGAAGGTGAGCTCTACAATGTATCGTTTATGGGAAAACCCCTAAAGTGTATTGCTCCTCCTAAAACGGAAACAGTTTTGATAGAAGTACATGCTGGAGAGTACATGGAGCATCAAGGAGGAAGGAAACTATATTATTATCTACTTGATAAAGGATATATTGGCGAACAATGGAAGTAAATGCTTCCAACTTCACTAAGAAGTGTGTTGTCTATCAACAACATGGTGATGCCATTCATGCTCCTGCGGTCACACTCCATAGCATCACAACTCTTTAGCCTTTTCATACGTAGGCTTTTGACCTTATTGGACCTATACATCTACTATCGACAGGATACATTTGGATTTTAGTAAGAACAAAATGCTTTACAAAAAGTGGGTAAAGGCAGCTCCTTTAAGGAAGATTACAGGAGCGGCAGTTGCAGGTTTCATGAAGGAGAATATCATATGTAGGTCTGGAATCCCGAAGAGTATTTTATCTAACAATGGCACTCCTTTTATCAATTCGCATGTCCACCAACTACTAGTCGTATTACCAAAAAGGAAATGGACAAGCTGAGGCTACTAACAAGAGTTTGTTGAAGATACTTAGTCGTATGGTTCATGATAATCATAAGGCATGGCATGGCATGACAAACTACCATTAGCCCTGTGGGCCTATAGGACATCTAAACAAAAGTCGACATAGGCAACTCCTTTTTCTCTAGTATATGGGACTAAGGCAGTAATTCCCATAGAAGTCTTGATCCCATCTACTAGGTTGGCAATCAATGCTGAGTTTGAACCTAACATATTGTGAGTGATGGATCTAGAAGCATTAGATGGAAGGCGTGATATCGCCAAACATAATCTCATCAATTATCAACATAGGCTTGAAGTGGCATATAACCATCTGGTGAGAAAGAGATCATTCCAACAAGGCGACATCATACTTCGTGTAACCGAGCATGTGCGCCGAGGTACCCAATGCCTAAGTTTATACCAAAATGGGAAGGACCTTTCATAGTTGAGGAGGTATACAAAAGTAGATATTGCAAACTCAAGAATCCTAACACGAATGCTATTATTGCTCCTATCAATTTTCAATATATCAAAAAGTTCCATTTGTAAAAAGGAAACTATGATAAAGTTAAATGAACGAAACTTACAACTCGAGCTGTACGAGCTTATTTTGCATATTTATTCCTATTATTATCTCCTTTGCACACCTTAGGTTAAAAAAAAAAATAATAACGAAGTATTGGGGTTTGTAATGCTGCTTCTTGGTAAGAGACTTGTCTCCCAAGTGCACAATACACATCTATCGTATGAGTTGTTGATTAGTTAAAGCTTTGACTCCCAAGCGCACTATATGATGTTCTATCGAATAAGACAATGACTTGCACTATTTGAGTATATGTTCGTAGAGCATGTAAAAATAGTTTAGTAGTGGGTAATACTCCCTTAACTCACGATGTGACTATCTAATGGAACTAATATTCCTTGTTTTAATCAATATCTCCATACTGTCGGATCATATATTCGAATCCTTGCTTGTAAATAGAATACACTGCCATTGTGCAAGGTTTTCTTGAAAATTTCTCGAGTCATGAAGTAAACTATCATGTAAAGTGTTGCTAAGAAAATGTAATGTTTTCTAAGCACATAATGGTGTGAACTTTCAAGAGTTTGCTAAATCAACAAACAACTCTTGTCGATTCACGATATTCCATGTAAAGGCATCAATCTCAAATGAGCGAGAAGCGAAACTACACATACTAAGCTTAACAAGTCCTTACACTCCATTAAAAAAAGAAAAAAAAAAAGGGGGAGGGGGGGTGGGGGTGTGTTTACAAAGAGAACAAAAGTAATACTATCAATACTCGATACTAGATGCTACAGTAGAATCAAGATCTATGCCTACCAAACACTCCTCTCTCTCAAGTTTTGCCTTCGCTAGTTTAGCTTTGAGTAGCTTACATCTTTCCTCAACGTCTCGACTACCCAATACCTTTTGAGCTTTAGCTGCAATGATTTCCATTTTGTTGAGCTTGAACCTGAAGGCATCTACTGTAGTGGCACCACTAATCAAAAGTTCAAGATTTTCTGTGGATAGCGAGTGCCAAGCCTCATCAAACAGCCCTATAGCTTACCCAAGTAGGCCCAAGATATGAGTAGTCACATTAGAACCTAAACAGACCGATCCTACCCAAAAATCCCCCTCTATCCTATGTAAGCGCTCCAGTGGTGCTAGGAGGTTAAAAGGTATCGTGAAGCTATGAAAGGAGGAAGTATCTTCTAAGCTTGCTACCATCTTGGTTGCTGATCCTTTATCTCCATATTGTATTGTTCTAATCTTTAAGGGAAGTGATGATGTGGGATCCCTTAGAACAGGCAAAGTTGCGTCACTACAATGGGTAGGAACATTGCTAACTACAATAGCATCCATGGAAGCATTAGAAGCAGCATGTATCTCTTTATTACAAAATCCTACACCCATCAAAGTATCAGTAAACGCTTAGATCACACTTTCCTTTAAGAGTAAAAATTCACTATTTTCACAATCATTAATGATATTGAACACATTAGGGATTCTAATATTACCATGGGTGTCTTCATCAACCTATTTTATAGAGTCTATTCTATTATTGAATTGTCCCTATTGGTCATCATCAATGTCTTTTACAGAATTTTCTCTATGCGTAATCAAGAGAATCCCCATAATCAACCAACTCAATGTCATCTTCTCCTTCGTCTACAATCTTAGTAACAACAGGCAGATCTTTAGCTTGAAGTACCTTTCCCATACCGTAGCGACTTGGAAAAGGACAAGTGATAGGAGGGATACTTTGACTTGAAGAAGTTCCTTTAGGGACATTATCACTCACTCCATCAAGATGATGCTTCATCACTTTTTGTTTAGTAGAAGTGACATCCTTCTCCTTTCCCTTTTGCTCCTATGACATACACAAAATTGAGAAAACTAAGAAGAGTAAGTTTCAAGAAAATATTAGTATATAAAAAAGGAAGAAGGAGAGTGTAATGATAATGCTACCTCATGAATGTGGCTACGCTTAGGTTGTCTGATGATCAATGGGGGAGAGGGTGAGCGTTCGTTTTGTGATTTACCCCGAGCATCATCAGACGACTTCGCATTATTAGATGATTTTGGGTCTTCCTTGAGTTGAAAGTGAAATTCATATCTCTGAATGACTATTTCAGGCAAATCCCCTTCAGCTATCTCCAAGACATACTTCTTAAACCCATCCAAGCAATTCTTCTAAAAGGAAAAAATAATTGCCTGATATTCCCATGAATGTTCTTCTGGCTCTCAAGTCTGAACATCTTGCAATACTCATCAAAACTTTGGTTAATGACCAAATCATGAGATACTCCTTAATCAAACCCCAATTGTCGAGCAACCTGATCAGGTGAATATTTCATGACACTACACTCAAGGAAGCAATTAGAAGCATCGGCCTAACCATAAAGTGACAAAAGACCCTCGAGTGTACTCCATAAGATAAACTCTACCTCAACATCAGAAAGCTCATCATGAAGCTATATCAAGTTTACTAAGTCCTTTGAATCGAAAGGGTAGATTTCTGAGTACAATTCATATTCAGGCAATTCCTTTATATATGGACGAAAGCTAAACTCATGACAGGTATCAATGACATTCTTCAAAGTACTTGGGAGTTTTCTATTGACCCATCCCCAAGCTCGGGGCTTAACGGCATCATAATGTGTAAGTGGGAGACTAAAATATCTCATATAATGCTTGCAAAAGAACATATGAAGAAACACCAAGTCTACATACAACACCACAACGTATCTCCTTTGTGAGCATATCGAATCTTCATAAAAGAGGTCCAAATGCCTATATAAGGAACCTAAGTAAAAAGGCCCCAAAGTAAAGCGTTCCCCTCATGCGATATGAATAGCCAAGTGGAAGAGTCGAGGAATAACGCCTTTTTCGGGGCCCCTTACGAACACAAACGATGAAAGTTTCCAACTCGTACCTGAAACATAAGACAAGACAGATTAGGTTAGGGTTATAAAGTAAACGTCAATAGGAAAAAGGGTAAAAAATAACCATACCACATCAAAATGTAGGAACTTGCTTGCACTGATATCAAGGCCTCATCTTATCACCCTTTTCTAGCCTAAAGAAATGCTTAATCCACATACTAAGCATACTATGCCTACGAGTATCTAGAGCTTCTCTTTTATCCACTTCTAATAGTTCAATCAGTACTCAATCGTCTTCTAAGATTGAAGTTGTAGTGATGTCGATCAATCCAAGAGTAGGAAGGCTCAGAAGGACTACAACATCCTCTAGTATTGGAGTGATCTCACCCTATGCTGTCATAAAGGTATGTGAGTGAGTGCTCCAACATGACATGATAGCTTGCTAAGTTTCTATTTCTTGCTAGTGGTGCCAAGTTAAACGAAAAGACACTCGTATGGGGTAATACACCCTCACTTCTTCCAAAACAGATGTGTATGCAAGATTCTTGAAAATGTACATCACCTAAGACAACCAGCCATTCACTATATGCTTTAGGCCATCAAAACTACTATCTGAAAGAGGGATTTCTTTCTTCTCATTTCTAAAATGTAGCACAAAATCTGCTTCTATCTAGCTTGCCTTATGAAACATAGCTTGCCATCCTTAGGTAGATATGGATGTATATCTCGCCTCTTTATATCTCGCCAGAAGAAGTCACCTTCAATAATTGAGTTTACCCACTTATCTCAAGGTAAGGGGGATGTCGGGATGTGATCCTTAGAATATGACAAAATTTCATTGTTCTTATTAATATTGTTGCTGCAAGAACGGCTCTTGCTAAATTCTTTGCCCATGTCAATGATCCTTAAAAGCAGTAGTGATGTCAATATGAAAGAAAATGAGCACTTATAAACAAAGGAGAGCAAGGGAGTTAGTAGAAGTAAGGTACATTCGAAAAGTATGACATCCAATTATGAAAACTAGAGATGACACATACACAAAAGGATTCTTGCAATATGTGATGACAATACGCAATTCACACATGAGATTAGTGATACTACGCCCACCTCACATGTTTATGATGATGTTTAAATGATGTTTTCTAGTACATATTCGTGCTAGAAGACTAACGTTCAACTCGTGTAATGAGACCTTACATCGCGTTTAGTGCTCACATCGTATCCAACATTGTGTTCAAGAGTTATATGGTTTTCAAGACTCATGCCATGGTGTAGCCTTACGTTAAGTTCATGCCTCGCATCATGTTTAGGCCTTGTGTTGAGCTCGGGCCTCATGATATATCATGTTCAACACTTATGATATATTTAAGATTCATTCCATATTCAAAGCTTATGTTACATTCATAGATTATTCCATATTGAAGAGTCACTTTGAGTTCAAGATTCGTCACTATGGTTCACACTCACTCACATTCAACCCTAATGTTCAAGAATCGTATTCACTATCATGTTTAAGGTTCAGATGCGACCCTTACATTTACTTATGATCAGGCTCAGGTATTAAGACTTATGTTCGATGCATATGATGAGACTCGTGATTAGCTTAAATACCAAAAGTGTTGTACTCAAGTTGCATACTCAACTCATATGTACTCATATAGAAAGTTAAAAAGTGCACATAATGGAAGCATACATATGCTTGTGCTAAAGAGACTATGCTAAATTGAAGTATTCAATCCTCATGTGTTCAAGCGCAAGATTTATGTCACGCTGAGCTCGTGAACTCGCGCTCTAGTCTTATGCACTTATGTTCAAGGTTTATGTTCAAATTCACATTTTATGGTTATGTAGAGGCCTTATTGTCCTTCTACATGGTTATTCCATGAGTGTTTGTATTGAAGGGCAGCAAAGTTCGTTTTACATATTACTTCACGAGTACTTATGTTAAAGGGAAGTTATGTCCAACTCAAGCATGTCACTCTCATATGCTCGCGTCTTAGACTTGTGTTCAAATCGTAGATGCTCAGCTTATGCTCGACTCTCGTGTACTTGTGTGTGCATGCCTTTACAATTCGAAATTCACGCTCAATTCATGTTATAGGTTGCAATTAGCTTTATAGAGGTTACAAAAGGAGGCTACATATGACCTAAGTGTTATACCTCTTTGCTATCACCCGTTAATGAAGATCGATACTCAAGCCACAACCATAAACTCTTAACCCTCGGTTGGCAAATAGTCACAGTTCGGGCGATAAAGAGTCTACCTTCTTTAAACCATGCCAATTTGCTGACTATTGCTAGTTTGAGATGTAGTCCTCAAGTTGTAATCGTAGACTTTTGGCCTTCAACTGTAAGTGACTACAATCTTAGAGATGAAGAAATCTTCTTTAAACCAATTCTTAAATGGTGATTATACTACCTACAAAGTAAGGACAATGATGTGATGTTAGTTTCAGAATTTCAAGGAAAAGGGGAGGAGAAGGATGTTGTGATTAATTACTTAAAGGCATACATCAAAGTACGAGTAAAATTACAAGAACAAATGCACTAAATCATAAGGATTATATCATTATTCATTGCACGAAGAGGAAAAGAAAAAAAAGAGAGGAGTATTATCACAACACAAGTTTGAAGCATATGCTTAAGCTCTTCCCATTCATTCATGAAGCAAGTTACTATACTTAGAAAAGAATTGAAGCTTAGCCACCATACATTGATTTTGGAAATTTTGCAAATTCTCAGCTAAGAGGAGGTAAAATGTTTCAAATTACTAAGCTTAGCTACTAAGAAACTTGTCTATCAAGAAATTTTTCAGAAGACATAATGGTCATTAGCGAGACATATTATAGAATACAAGGAGAAACAAAGCTTCTCACAATCAATTGTCAAGGTTGAGAATAAAATGAAATTACCATTGGTCTATTATACGAGATGATATGTAAATGGTAGCAGTAATGTTGGGGAAGCATGAACAACTAGCAAGGTCTATTCTTGAGTTGTATACGCTTACATATCTTCACTAGGTAACAAGGCCATGAGTATAGGAAGTCGACATCAAGCTTGAGATATTGAGGATAGAGCACACATATGTCAAGACATCAAGAGCACTTTAAACAACACAAAAGCTCTACCTAAACGTGCTTTATACTATTGTGGCCAAATCAGAGAAATGAGATGATGTATTTCTCGGTTTCGGCATGTGGCAGATAAAAGAGTATGTATATACTAGTAAGATGCAACAAAGAAGATTATAATGCTACAATGAGGATAAGCAAGTCAACCGGTTGCTAGTATCGTGCAATCGTTTGCTATGTTATGATTTCATAAGGATATTAGTTTATTCGCACGGACATGCTACCACAAATACTACTAGACGAAGATTAAAGTAGGCTTATCAATAAATATCTACAATTCATATCTACAAACTAAAGAGAAGAAGAGAAAGAAGAAGAAAGAATCTCATATGGGCATTTTATCAAACTTTTGGAGGGAATGAACTTGATGAAGTTAGAGTACCTAATCTCGACCACCAAATGGAGGAGTAGAGCTTATTGCGGACAAGATTACGATCTAAAAAGACAAAATCACTTTATTAGCATCCCAAGAAACGACACTGCATTATACAATTTTCCATTGTTCCTAGCATTTGCTTACTTTGAAAGTAGGAAATGAATAAAATGCTAAAAAAAAAGTTTTCTGTTACATGGAATCAGTTTGCGACCTTTTGATCCTTCCAATTCACAATGATGACCCTCTTCTTTACGGTCCAAGAAAAAAAAAAAGAATTGAAACCAACAGCTCCTAAAATGCAATTCCAAGCCCCATCAAATAAAAGCCAATAGAACAAAGGAGTGTCCATTGGTCACCATAGGAGCCCATAGTAGCATATGTGAAACCAGAAAATATTTTTATAAAAAAGAAGAAAAAAAGAAAAAAATTAGATGGAAGTAAATGATGAGCAAGGTCACTAACCCGTAATTTTATTGGTCTTCTCGCTACTTTACCTTACTGCTTTTGAAGACAAAGTGCCTCAAGTTCACTTCCCAACTAGATTGGAGTCAACCTCTTTTAGATTTTCTTCAAGCATGATAGGAACAAAGACTCGGATGAGCTTACAAAAAATATGGCAACTCAAGAAATTAAAAGAAATAGAAGAAGTAGTCATGTTAGTTCATTTGCTTAGAGGCATTAATGGAGAAATATGGAGTTTAAGTTTTAAAAAAAAAAATGGAGAAGGGGACATGGAAGAACCTGGGTTCTAAACTAGAGCTTACATAACGAATTTGCTTTAGTGGCTTAAGTGAGGTGTGTGAAAAAAGGTAAAGATGATCGATGCCTGTTTCCTTAACCTAAATGATAGGTATGTGGGCCCTAAAGAAAAAAAAAAGAGAGAAAATGAAAAAGATGCTTCCCCAGTAGCTTAAAAAAAAAAAAAAGATCTAAAGTAGATTAGGACAAAAGCAAATCTGTTATATATGGGTCTCAAAAGGCTAAAGAATGAGTAGTACCAAAATAAAAATTTTCGGAAATAACTGTCATGTTGGACTCTTCTAGTATAGGCTCTTGATTCAATATACATCCTAGCCCAAAATTTCATTCTTCTTAGTGTCGAAATGGGAAGTCAAATTGAAATATATTTAAAAAAAAATTTTGAAGTTGGTCCATACCATAGGAGGCTTCACCCTCGTTTTCCGCTCCTACCAAAGACCACCATGAAAATCTAATTTCAAAATTGAGTTCTTGAAAAAATTCACCCAATTGCAATTTAGGTTGTGTGACCACAAGTTGACAATAACTATGTACATATGAAAAGCTCTACAAAAAGAATTCTTCTATATTTGAAGAAAATCAGGATAATATTCACACAAGAGGATCGTCGGCCACTGCCCCATTCTCTATATGTCATCTTGTATGAAGCAAGTGTTTTGGTTTACGCATTTTGTCTTCTTGTTCTTATATTAGTGGTTGTTTTGTTACTATTGTGAAGGTTTGTGGTCGGTTTTAAGTTTTTCTTTTTTCGAGTCTACTTGATTTATTTTGGATTGGGTTAGTTTCACAGTAGTTTTATGGTCAGATTTGAGGATTTTATTGTGAGACTTTTAACTTGGGTATCAATAGGTAGTGAATAGAAAATTATTGTTTCTGCAAAAGAATTTACTAGAAAGAATTCAGCTCACCTTATTAGTGCCATTACTAGGTTAAGTAATCCAAATAAGTGCCTTGTTTCCTCCTCTTTGTAATATATAGATGGCCAAATTTAATATTGGGCTTCAAGCCCATTAATCAAACGAATTTAACTCATCGGGCTAAGGTGATAAGGCGCAAGGAGCTAAGCCTATAAATTATCTGGATGATCAAGGGAGACTTGGTATGGTAGGCTTAGAGTAAAGCCCATTGGATTGGTCCATCTGATCCAACCTTTCTTAGTTTAGCTCACACTAAAATAATAAATAAAGCCTTTACTTGAGCCTAAACCTATGAAAATAGCCCACTTAAGATCCATTAATAAGGGATTTCAATCTCAACCATTAATGACCATCATGATCTGATGAATGTGATTAATTACCTTTTCCTATAAATACCTTACTCACATCCTCATTTGAAAAAGAGAAAAACCCCCATTAATACCGTTATTCTGCCGAAACTTTGCCTTATAAATCAAACACTTAAACACTTCAAGAACACCCCCTGTTCTTCATTAATCTTGGAGTTTGATGTCATTGTGCTCCTCTACCTATCACCATACATGGTAAAGCCTTACTAAGATCACCTACTCCTCTTCCCTACGCTTCTCTCCTAATCATCCCGTACAAGTTACTCAAGTCATTTCTCTGGTCACGTGTAGCGTGACTTCACATACAACACACACACACGCGAGATACGCATGTGACACTTGCATCTGTACCCAACACCCCCATACAATAGATAATTGACTTAGGTGTTATTGATCAACTTATAAGTAACCTTAACCTTTTCACAACTTATAAACTACATGTTTCTTCCTCCCTAGTGACTTGAGCTAATGGTTCCACATCATTTGTACTTAGGTCTAGCACTATTTATCCTATTTCATCAATTTCTTTATTATCGATTTTAAGTTTACCAGATTTATCTTCTATTCTAATATTTGTTAGCAAGAATACTCATGTTCTAAATTGTTTTGTCTTATTCTTTTTTTATTATTATTTGGTTTAGGATCTTATAATGACGAAAATTATTGGTAAACAACATATTTCATGAGATCTTTATGTATTGAATACTCAAGTAAGTGTGCCCAAGTCCTTCATTGGCTCAAGTAAAACTCCTTTTGAAGCTCATTATCCATTAGGACATCTTTCCCCCTTTGCCTTAAAAGAAGTTATGTCCTCAGTTCCAGAGCGTGTCACCTTTGGAGTGTGAATTATGTCAATTTGCAAAACATCATCATTAGTCTTATACTCCTCATGTCGATAAAAGAGCAAGTACTCTTTTAAGTTAATGCATTCAAATGTTTAGGGTCCTCGTCCAATTACATTTAAAACCGCATTTCACTATTTGTTACGTTTGTTGATGATTTTTTTACAAATGAATTGCCTTTATTTGATGAAAAATCATTTTCAGCTGCTTTCTCATTTTACTATCTTTTGTGCTAAATTCAAAGTCAGTTTAATGCACTTGTGTGAATTTTGAGAAGTGATAATACTGAAGAATATTTATTTGAGGCATTAAAAAACTTATATGAATAAACAAGGCATTATTCATCAAACTTTGTGTGTTAATACATTATCTCAAAATGGTGTGGTTGAAAAAAAATATAGATATTTTTTTGAGATAGTTAAGACACTTTTATTTCGAACTTATGCTGTTAAACACTTTTGAGTAGAAGGTATTTCAACAACCTATTTTCTCATTAACCATGCATCTTCATCAATTCTTCATGGTGAGGTTCCTTATGTAATACTTTTTCCCACAAAACCTATATTTTCTGCTGGAGATTGCATATTCGGTAGTTGTTATGAAAAGAAATAAATGTAAATTATTCTAGTATAGTAACAGCTAGGCATACAATAATTTAGAGGATTTTCATTTGTAATGTATACTTAATATACACCTCAAACTTTTATGCATACATTTATCACTCCATAATAAAGAATGAAAAATATTTACTTTTCATCTTATTACATTTCATGGAATCAGAGATTTTGCCCTAGTGAGTAATTA
Organism: Lumnitzera littorea; assembly: GCA_024138015.1. Taxonomy (NCBI): domain Eukaryota; kingdom Viridiplantae; phylum Streptophyta; class Magnoliopsida; order Myrtales; family Combretaceae; genus Lumnitzera; species Lumnitzera littorea. The sequence continues at coordinate 104,120,176 of JAMXBB010000006.1, read as the reverse complement.
AACATATTTTCTTTTCACCTCGTACCAGAGTAGTCTTAAAATCCCTAGTTTGTCCTTAGGCACCCTTCAGTATACGGTTTTCATCACCGCCTGGCAAGGGAGTTTCATCATCCTCCTATCATCCTTTCTCCGGAGTTTCGCCACTACAAGACCCGTGCGTAAGGCTCACGCACAACCTCGAACTTCTAATCTCCTTCTGCACGCGTCGCCCTTGGCGATTCCTTTGAGTCCGTCAGCCCCCCCTCCTCAACATCTTGGAAAGACATCTCCTTCATGAGATCTTAGAAGTGCTTTGCATGTTTTTGTTTTTGTTTTTTTTTTTTTTTCTCTATTGCAGTTTGTTTTAGTTTTCCTTTATTTCTTTTAGGTTGCTGTGGTGCTGTTTGTTTACTGTTTTTGCATACCTCTTTTTCCTGTACTTTGCTATAATATAAGAGTAACGGGAAAAAAAAAAAAAGAAAAAAGGAAAAAAAAAATAGATAACAATTTATTTATTTTTTGGGTGGGAGGTGATGAGTGTAAAAGTACACATATCCATCATGTTATTTTCTTGAATATTTTTAGCTATTTTAATATAATTTAGTTGAATTTATTATTTATTTGAGTTATTTTTTATTATAAGACTCAACTAAAGTGATATGATACAAAGATGGGAAATTAAGTAATTTTTTAAGAGAATTTCATCTAGTTTTGAGAGATAATCTAAAGATAACAAGGATTGAAGAAAATTTGTTCAAGAAATAAGTAAGAAAGACTATTACAGTTACACATCAGAGTCATATTCCTTAACCATGAAGCCAATGTCTTTAATTTGAATTTAAATTTCGAAGGATTTTTTTATAAAAGCATGACTAAAGTCACCCACCATAGCCATGTTGCCCAATCGTGTTTCCTTCACAATTAATTTTAAGACAATTCTCATGAAGAATTATTGTAAGGTGTTGTTTACATCTACTAAGTCTGATATTCTCTAGTTTTATAAATAAGTTTTCTTTTAAACTGATCAATATTAAATTCTACCCATTTAATACTGATTATCAATTAAGATTTAAAGAAAATCTAGTTCTTTTATTTTTGAAATGTTTTAGAGTCACCACTAAACCAGAGTCAAGAAAAAGAATTAAAATATAACCAATTGGGTGGATTTATTAAAACTTAGTCATTGGTCTTTTAATAAAACCAATTTTATTAAACTGTTTTGAAAATTAGAAGATTGAGTCTACAGATTAGGTTTTCCTAAACCCTTATAGGTATTATCAACTTTCCTAATTGAGATTTAACTTCTTTGAAATCACCATTAAAAAAATTAACATTAAATAAATGAAAATTTTTGTCTCTACTAAATTGAATGACTAAAGTGGAGAAATTAATATTTTCATTTTTTACATCACTTCAAAAGTGCCTACATACTCGCTATTCGAAATCTGACGTACATAGTTCTTTTCCTAATAAATTTGAGTAGGTTGATTGATTTTAGTAAATAAAAAGTCGGGTTTACGTTTTTACCCAATTTAATGTTAATTAAGGAAATTTTTTAAAGCGTCCTAATCGGAGTTTTATTTTTAAAAATTCTAAAGTTGTGCTAATTTTGAAAAAGAGTTGAATTATTTTTATTTATTTGGAAAATAAATTTTTCTAAGTCACAAAACCATTCTCTTATTCTTCTTTAGTTTATTTCATTTTATCTAAATTTTGTTCTTTATTATGTTGAATTTTTTTATTTTATTTATTTATTTAAGTCTTAATTGAAAAAATAAATAAATCTAAGCTACTCTTCTTTTTCTTTTCTTTTTTTTTTCTTTTCAATTTTTCCCTTTTTTTTTAGGTTGGAATTATATCTCAATTGTAATAAAAAAAAAATATAAGATGAACGAAAGAAACTAGCCAAGGTTAGGCCAAGAGAGCATGTAGGTTAGAGCGGTTCAGTCGGATCAAGTCAGGTTGTTTCAGTCGGATCGGGTTCGATCCCAATCTCTCTTCCACAGCAATGATGGTAAGGACACACTTCGGCTAGTCTTAATCACCAAAACGGGCAAAGGAAAAGCTTTTCGTGTATTTCTTATTAGCTTTGGGGGGTGTAAGGACGATGCCCCAACAAATGGTGGCCATTTGGTGGAGGTTGAGAAACGATTGTCTCTTGGTGATGGTGGTTTGGTCATAGAGTAGTGGTGGTTCAACTGATCAAGTGTTTAGTCTTGGGTTTTTTACGGTAATGAAGCAAGTGAAGGCAATGGATTTGCTCAAAAACCACCATGGAGTGGTGGTTTTAGAGTGAGAAAGTGAAGCTCGCAAGTTAGAGAGAGAAAGCTCATATTCGAGCTTGTATGGAGTATTTTTGATCAAGTTCCCTTGTCCCAAACAGGTCCCCATTCCCCTATTTATACTTGTGCATGCTCAAATTCAATTGGAAACCCTTTAAATGTCCAAAATCAAAGTTTTGTGATAGTGGGTAATTAAGTTTTTTCCTAATTTTTTGACCGATTTTGACCCCTTTTAATGCATGAATATGGATAAGTTTTTCGGCTCAATGCAAACTATCTTAAGTGATCTTCGAATTTCTACAATTAATTTGATAAAATTTTGTCAAAAAAATCAACTCAATTGAGTTAAGAAGTGATGGATTGCATAGGAATTTCTTTCTTCATTCGTACTGTAAATGCAACATTCTGGAGAAGAAAATGGGGGGTGTATGGTCATGTACTGGACAAGTACCATGTGCCCCCATACACACGTGCAATGTATGTGCACGTGCAAAAATAATTAGGTGTACAAGAGCACACCCCCTCCCTACTACCTCTTAGTCAACTTAATTAAGGCTTGAGCCCTATTTAGAGTTACACAGACTAAGTTTTAAAACTTGGTCCAATCCCTCTTCTATCTCTCTTTTTTTTTTTTTTTTAAGAACAAAATAAATAAATAAAAAAAACAAAAATGCAAATAACTAAAGCATACATCCTAACTTTCTAAATTCCTTTATTGTAATTTCTTCCAATATTTTCTACTTTTTGTGATTCTTTCTATTTTTTCTATTTTTGGTAAATTTTCTTATTTTTTTGTAATTTTTTTTAAATTAAGACCCTTTTAACCTATTCTAAAAAAATTCTAAAACTAAAAAGAGACAAAAAATGAGGTGTCTATAGTTATCCTTCTTTGTAGTGAAGTTCGAGTAAGGCTTTGCTACAAACGTAAAAGGAGACACTATTTTTACCCCAGGGTTGAATTATCCTAAGAAGCACTATAGCCAACTAACTGTCCTAGGTCCGATATACTAGAGATTTGGTGAATGATGAAAGGTGAAAGAGAGAGGAGGCACTCTAAGAGCTAATCGAGAAATTGAAAGAAGGTAGTGCCCTTATAGGCTGACAAGGACCTAATTTGAAAACTTGGTCATGTCCTTATGAGCTAACTAACCTTAAAGAATGGGCAAAGTGCTCATTAAGCTAGCTAAGACCCTAAAACAGAAAATGAAGCCTGGTCGTGCTACTATGAGCTAACTAGGTGGGTTTATATCCTAAGGTTGAGAGAAGACCCAATGTGCTCTAAGAGCAAGCTTATACTAGGTGGGTATACTTTAAGTGTAACGAAAATTTAAAGAGGTAAAAGAATCAAAATAGTGCTTTAGGAGCATACAATCTAAAGGCTTCAAGTCAAGATAGCGCTTTGAGAGCATGTGATCCAAGGGTTTCGACTTAGGTCAGGATAGCACTTCAAGAGCATGCGATCTAAAGGCTTCAACTTAGGTTAAGATGGCACTTCGAGAGCATGCGATCTGAAGGTTTCAACTTGGGTCAGGATAATATTCCGGGAGCATACAATCTGAGGGTTTTAACTTAGTTCAAGATAGTGCTCCGAGAGCATGTGATCCAAGGGTTTTAACTTAGTTCAAGATAGCACTTCGAGAGCATGTGATCCAAGGGTTTTAACTTAGGTTAGGACAACGCTCCAACAATATGTGATCCAAGGGTTTCAAGTCGAGATAACACTTTGAGAGCATTAATCACTAACCTTTTTACTACATAGACAATACTCTAAAGAGCAAACGATCCATGGAGACCAAAGCAAAAANTTTACTACATAGACAATACTCTAAAGAGCAAACGATCCATGGAGACCAAAGCAAAAAGAGCTTATGTAAACATTCTTTAGAGACTTGAAAAAGATAGCTTTGTTGATTAGAAATCATGTCAAACGAGCAGACATTAAGGATCAAGTCCCTTGATAGAAAGAGAAGTAGATGACATTAGCCATGATAGTGATTATGTTAAAGAGGATGATTTTGGCCTCTAAGGCCAACTTAGGAGCAATTTTTACATGAGAGCAAATCCCTGAACTTTAGACAAAAGGAAGTGAACTCCTTTGAAAACAATAGTTGCTGGGGTAATCACTTTTGAATGAAAGAAGCTTACTACTAGGGTTACCTCTGGAGAAGTTGAAGATTTAGACTACTAGGGTAATACGAAAGAAAAAAAAGAAAGAAAGAAAGGACTAAAATGAGAGAGAATGGAATTCATTTCAATTTTTTCACCTTGTTAACAAGTTTGGATTCTCCCAGTAGTGTGTAATCTTTTCAAAAACATAACAACTTGATCTTCTAGGCCACCTTTTCTTTCTTGAGGGTCTTTGTATTTCTTCAGGGGCAAATAACTTTATATGTTTTTAAGCATGACTTCTTCAATTTTCTTCTTAATTAGAAGATATGTCATTAAAGATAAGTTTATTCTAAATGGACTTCCTCACACTCTTGACTTAAATTCCTCTCTCTTGACTTCAATTTGAAGAATTATGGTCCATCTTATAAGAAATATACTTTTAATCAATCTGTTAGGTTTTTTTGGAACTATAATGTAATAAAGGCTTTTGGTCCTAGGTTTCAAAATGGATATTATTGAAATGGCCTTTTAAAAAAGAATCACTCTTTAACCTAAGTTTACAAGTTAAGAACCTTATAAGTAAAACTAAAATTGTGCTGACCCTTGTTTCAAATGTAACTCGTACCAATGATAAGTTATTTCCTTTGAAAAAGGATTTTAGAATGGGTAGAGTTGTGGGTAAGTTATAAGCCATGTATTAGTTGCAATTTTTTTTTAGGGATCATGAGTTTTGGGGGAAACTTTGGCATTTATCCTGGCTTTTCAATTTTAATCATCTCGATCGTATTTTGGGGTCCCTACTTGAGGAATCAACTTTTTGAGTTACTCATCCCGAATCCTCTTAGGTCATTTGTGTTTTGAACTTAACCACCTTGTCTTTTCATTTTCTTACATTTCTTCTTACCCCTTTTCCTTTTCTTCATTCTTCCATCTTCAATTTTCTTTTCTTTTTCTTTTTTATTCCAATTTAAGATAAAGGTAATCATTCCTTCTTTTGGCTTGCAGCTTCAAAGTATATATAATTTGTGTTTAGTGTTTAAAATGGATGTCTTTCTTCATCTTAAAGGAAGTTAGTTATCAATGGTAACAATTACTCTCAAATTGATGCAACTAAAGCAAGTATTAATTAGTTTTATCCTTTTCTTCTGATAGATTCTCCTGACCTCGTTTTTGCCCTATTATAGGGTAGATCTTGACAAGGTTTAAATTTTGAAATGCTCCATTAAAAGGCTCAACAAAGTTAGCAAGCGATTTTTGTGTTTAAGATGTTAAAAAAAGAATGTCTATCTTCATTTTGATTCATATATTAAATGCAAGATGAACTTCATTCAAGGATTGAGTCTAATAGTCTCACAATGATGTCACTCGAATCTCAATGTGTCTTAAGATTAGTGTTTAAGATTTGTCTTACCTTTCTTCATTCTAAACCTTTTAACTAATGAGATATCTTAAAACAAGAGAAATGCAAACAAAGCACTTTATTTTAATCACTTATCTTTTATAAACATTATAAAGGTCATTGTGAAACTGTTCCTATCCTTGAATTGAGTCCAATTAGATTGCCTCTACATCTATTAGGTCTTGAACTCTATTTTTTAATTCCAAGAAATTGTCAGTAAAATGCCCCTGCTAACTCATATGATATTCACATTATGCATTTGGATCATATTTCCTTAGCTTATATCTTAGCATTGGGGTTTTTTTGTTGCAATAAGTCTTCTTTTCTTAGTTAGTAAAACACTTGAGATAACGAAGCAGGAATCTAAGTGAACTTTCTTCTCGGTATTTTTGAGCCTTTTTTACTTGGTGTAGGTCCTGAAATTATAGTATTTATATATGCCCTTAAATCCGGTGGGGCTAGTCTTTTTTTTTATCAACCTCCTTATCCTTATGGCTTCTTTAATTTGGCTCCCAGCAGGTATAATGTCTACAAAACTAGCCATTATATTACCTAACAAGTGCCCATAATATGATTCCTCTAATGAGTCAATAAAGACAGATATTAATTATTTTTCAAGAAGAGTAGGAATGATTCTAGTTGCCATGCCCCTCCATCTTTGGGCGTATTCCTTAAATGACTCATTTTTCTTCTTTCTCATTATGTATAAGTCCCAAATAGAAGGATTCGTCTTAATGTTGAACTTGTATTACTCATAGAATACCCGATCTAATTTCTCCTAAGTGTTGATTAGGCTGAGATTGAGCTAGGCATACTAGGTTAATACAGGCCCTATTAGACTATCTTGGAAAGTTTATACCATAAGTTGATTATTTTAAATATATTTGCCCATCTTATAGACGTATAATTTGGTGTGTAGCTTTGAGCATCTGGTCCTATTATACTTCTCAAACTCTAGTATTTTGAATTTTCCTAGGTAAGCTCTAACATAATATGTAGAACAATCAGTGATCCCAGCCTACTTGAATCCATCATCATTCCCAAGTGCTCTCATCTTTTTAATTATTTGCTGAGTTAGCTTCCTTTCTAACTCTTTGATACTTTCTTGACTTAACTCTAGGTTAACTGAGAAAGAATAAGCCTCAGGTCGGAAAGCTGGATTGATCCTCTCTTCAGGAAGAGGTGCTTCAACAGATTTCCCCTATCAGGCTTCCAAGTGCTTTTCATTTGATGACATTGTGGCTCTAAGTAGGATGATGTTGTCAACTAAAAAATTCATTTGTTCAATTATTTTCCCTACTGTTTTCTCTAATGAAAGAAACCTTACTTTTGTAGGGTTGGTGCCATCAAGTTTATCATTCTTTCCACTATTGGCCATTACTTCTGACAAGAATCCTCATCTATTAGTAACTTCCTATTTTTATTTTATTTTTGATAAAACACTCTTCATTTTAAAAGAAAGAAAAGGACTTATTAAAAAAAAGTGCAATACAAAGATAAAACTTATTTACAACTTGTGAGGATGGAGTAGAAAAAAATTTCTAAGGGATCAGGAGCATAAATATTTACAATCAATCATTGATAATCTATAAGTATTTAAAAGGTAACCTACAAGAGCAATAATCCTAACGATGTGTAAGAGAGAAGATTGGAAAGAGCTAGAGTAGAAGGCACAAAGAAAATGACTAGTAAAGAAATCAAATATTTAGAAGCCTAAGGACACAACTTTCATGATGTTATTCAAACGAAAACTAATGAATATTTACAAGAAAAGAGAAATAAAAAATGCAATATGAGAGTATGTGGATCCAAAGAGGGGGAGTTGGCAAATTGACTATAATGTGGCAAGAAAAAGATTTTTATTGCATCCTTGAAGTTTCCATTACATCATTTAAGAATTTATTACAAATACTCTAAAGTTTAAATCTTCTTTTTCTCATGGTATCTTGACTCCTCTTCAATCTTGTTCCTCTTCTTCAACTTAATCACCTTGATCCATCTAGCAAACTGGGAGATATCTTCAATGTGGAATTTCTGGAAAACTTTAACTCAGTAATAGGTAGCAATATCTTTGGAGAGTTCAATGACAACAGCAAACACATAAATAGGATTCATCTTTTGGGTATCTTTCCTATGAAAGAAGTCAAGTTTATGGCTCCAAGCATGGCTGATAAACCAAACCGTGAGTAAGGCCATATTGGTCTTTAATTCTCCATTCTTTTCTTTTTAGAGACAATTAGGTGATCTAGCTTATGCTGCTAACAGTGTTAAGATATAAGATGTCCCTTCTAAAAATTGGGACACTAACTCTAAAATCCTATGTTGTATGTGAAATATCCCACTAGAAAATAAAATAGTTCAAAATTCTACTAAGATATAGGCATTGATTCTATGTTGATAGAAATCTTCGAAGTTACCATAAAAGAGTTTCTAGTTATAGTTAGACAGGGTCGCAAACCAAGTAAAAATATCATTTACCCTAATGATTCTCTTATGAGGATCTACCCATATTTTACATATTTCAGATTCACGAAGGCCTATGAGTCTATTAAAAATCTTTATGAGGCTAGCTATGATATTTGGGACATGTCTTTAGTTTCCAACAAAGAGGACTCCTAACAAATAGGGGTATTCTTCAACGGTTAGGCTTAATCGACATGGACCAAAACAAAAGATTGACTTTAAGGATCCTATAAGTGGACCAAAACCCATACCATGGTGATATTAGTCTAGACTTTGAGCCATGAGAATATACGCTTAATCTTATCTTCAATGACTTTCTGTTGGTGTAGATTGAAAAATTGAAGTCATCTTTTGAGTATTCCCTTAAGCTCTAGAGGCTCGTGAATATTGACTTTCTTGAAAAGGGTCGATGTAAGAGAAGACCTAACCATTTTCTACAAAGAGGATGAAAAGAAAATTACATCAGAACTATCTTATTTACATAAAAATTACATTGATATTTTAAAGAAAAGAAAACATTTATAGGGAAAAGATTATTGAACTTCACAGTTATTTTTAATTTTTATATTTTTTGGTCTTGCCACATTGTATCAATTTGTCAATTTTGGGAAAAGGGTTCATGAGTACAATTAGGGTAGGTTTTAAAGGTCCTTAACCTTTGTGACCTCACTTATTTCTAAAATCCACTTTCATTGACCAAATTAAGCTCAAGTGGGGGTAGCCTAATTAACCCCAAGTGGTAGTTACACCACAACATCCAAAGCCTATGCATTGGCCGCCCATCTTAGGGTGTTAATATAATCCGGCTTTAATCATTTCTACCATACAATTATGATACATAAAGCAAGAAAGTACAACCATATACAAATGAGTAAATAAATAAATAAATTACACTCAATAAAGTGATTTCAAAGAATTAATTCTAAATTTGGAGAGTTGGATGGCTAACCCTCTTAACGATCACTAGTAGACTCGCCATCCCATCAAGCTTGATATTTTTTCGATTTTATAAATAAGTCTTCTTTTAAACCAATCAATATTAACTTCTATCCATTTAATACTAATCCTCAACTAAGATTTAAAGAAAATTGATTCTTTTGTTTTTAAAATGTTTTAGCATTGCTACTTAACCAAAGTAAGGAAAAAGAGTTACATTATAACCAATTGGATGGATTGTTTATAACTTGACTACTAGTCTTTTGATAAAACCGATTTTATTAAACGGTTTTGAAAGCTAGAAGATCAAGTCCAAGGATTAGGTTTTTTAAACCCTTACAGGCATCATCAACTTTTCAAATTGAAATTTTAGTTCTTTGAAATCACCATTAAAAAAATTGACACTAAATAAATGAAAATCTTTGTCTCTACTAAATTGAATGACTAAAGTGGAAAATTTATTTTTTTCATTTTTTATGTCACATTAGAAGTGCCTAAGTATTTTCTATTCGGGATCAAACATACATAATTTTTTTCAAAAAAAAAAAATTAAGCAGGTAAATTGATTTTAATAAAGAAAAATTCAGGTTTACATATTTATTCGGTTTGATGTTAATTAAGGAAATTTTCTAAAGAATCTTAATCGAGGTTTTATTTTTAGAAATTTTAAAGTAGTACTAATTTTGAAAAATAGTTGATTCATTTTTATTTTTTTGGAAAATAAATTTTTCTAGGTCACAAAACCACTCTCTTATTTTTCTTTATTTTATTTCATTTCATCTAAATTTTATTCTTTATTATGTTAACTTTTTTATTTTATTTATTTAAGTCTCAACTGAAAAAATAAATAAATAAATAAATCTAAACTACTCTTCTTTTTCTTTTATTTTTTTTCCTTTTGGTTTTTCCTTTTTATTTTAGGTTACAATTATATCTCAATTACAATAAAAAAAATATAAGACAATTGAAAAAAAAAAAAATAAGCTAGGGTCAAACCAAGAGAGCACGTTGGTTGAAGTGGTTCAATTAGATCAAGTCAAGTCATTCAGTCAAATCGGGTTGGGTCAGGTCCCAAGCTCTTTCACAGCAGCGATGGCAAGGATATGCTTCGACTACTCTTGATCAACAAAACAAACAAAGGAAAAGCTTTTCGTGTATTTCTTATTGGTTTTGGGGGGAGTAAGGACAATGCCTTAGCAAATGATGGTGGTCATTTGGTGGTGGTTGAGAAATGGCTACCGCTTGGTGATAGTGGTTGAGCAGTAAAGCAATGGTAGCTCAACTGATTAAGCGTTGGGTCTTAGGTTTTTTACGGTAGTGAAGCTAGTGGAGGCAATGCATTCGCTCGAAAACTACCATGGAGTAGTGGTTTTAGAGTGAGAAAATAAAGGTCGCAGGTTAGAGAAAGATAGCTCAAATTCAAACTTGTATACACTATTTTTCATCAAGCTCCCTTGTCCTAAACGAGTCCTCATTCCCCTATTTATACTTGTGCATGCTTAAATTTAATTGATAACCTTTTAAATTACCCAAAATCAAAGTTTTGTGTTAATAGGTAATTAAGTTTTTTTCTAATTTCTAACCAATTTTAACCCCTTTAATGCACGAATGTGTACCAATTTTCAAGCTCAATGAGAACTATCTCAAGTGTTCTTCGAATTTGTGTAATTAATTTGATAAAATTTCACCAAAAAATCAGCTCAATTGAGTCAAGAAGTGAAGGGATTGTGTAATAATTTTTTTCTTCCTTCGTACTATAAATGCAGGATTCTAGACAAGAAAATAGGGGGGGGCACATGGTCACGTACTGGGCACATGCCACGTGCCCCTATGCATACGACATTGCAAAAATAATTAGGCACATAAGAGTGTGCCCCTTATATGCAACCTCTTAGTAGGCTCAATTAGGGCTTAGGTCGGACTAGGTTTTAAAACCTGATCCAATCCTTCTTCTCTCTTTTTTTTTTTTTTTTAAATAACAAAATAAATAAAAACAAAAACAAAAATGAAAATAACTAAAGCATACATCCTCATTTTCTAAATTCTGTTCTTATTGTTTTTTTCAATTTTTTCTACTCTTTATGATTCTTTCTATTTTTTGTATTTTTCCTATTTTTAGTAAATTTTCTAAATTTCCTATTGTTTTTGTCATTTTTTTCTAAATTAGGACCCTTCTACCCTATTCTAAAAAATTTCTAAAATTATAAGGGGGAGGCAAAAAATGAGTCATCTACAACATCCAGCCATCACGCTTGTGCTCTTGGGAGTTTACTTCCAATTTCCTATGATACACTTGCCATTTGGAGATAATTCTATTCAAACATTATAAATAGAACATAGACACTTATATCTAAAGGAGGAGACATAGAAGGAGAAAAAGTAAGGAATAGAAACACTCTTTTAGTTTTATTATGAAAGCTGTTATCCTTATTATGATTTATAATTACAGCTTAGAAGCTTTGATATTTAAATCTATAAACCGTTGAGGCAACAGTGTGTACGTTAATTACATGTTTTATTTTGGATTAAGTTGTTATTTATAGAGTCTCAACTTAATTTTTCTATTTTATGTATTAAAGTTGTGAGGTTAATATATAAATAGATCTACCATAATTGAAGTGATTCGCTATAAGCTTAGAGATAAGTTATAGGTTTCTTCCGAAATTAAAAATTATTTCTTGTTGTTTGTGGAATTCTTAATTTTAATGTTGTTTTAAGGAGTCATATCCTAAAAGCAATTTAAGTAGAACGTAATTAGAATTTAATAAAGAAGCAATTCTTATTAGACTAACACTTAAATTTCTTCGGTTAATAAGAATAAAAATTTATTAAAAACCCAAAGATCCTATATGTTATACTTATGGTGATAAAAATCTAGATATCCCAATTTAGGTTTATTTAGTCTTATTTTATTATTGTATTATTAGTTTCTACTTCTTTAATTTTATTCAATTCATCATTAATATTGCAATTAAATATAAGTTAGAGTAATTAGAATAGGTGAGTAAATGTTCAACCCTCATAAGATCTATATCCCAAGGCTTTTGTAGTTCTCTATACAATTACTTGATAGGCATACTTACCTAATGGTGCAATATATGCCCCATCAAGATTTTTACGTTGTTACTAAGGACTTTTAATAAGGATAGCTCATTGCTTTATTACTCTATCATTTTAATATATGTTGTTTTTCTATCTTTCTATTGAGTAAACAAAAAATCTAACTTGAATTTTCTCGTTTTGTGCTAAGGAAATTTAGAGCAATCACCAATAATGATGAATTAAATAAAACTATGTTCAACTATATTAAACCATCGACTAGTAGAGCCAACTCTAGTATTACAAGACCAACTATCATTGTAAATGAGTTTATGATCTCACTGATCATTATCTAAATGGTGCAACAGTAGTTGCAATTTGAAGGCTCTCCAGAGAAAGATGCACATCTTGCAAACCTTTTAGAGATTTGTGCAACCTTTAAAATCGAGGGAGCTATGAATGATGTGATAAGGTTAAGATTATTTTCATTCTCTTTGTAAGGAAAGGCAAGGCAATGGTTAGCCTCATTACAAAAAGATTTTATTACTTCTTGAGATTTACTAACAAAAAAATTTTTGGAAAAGTATTTTCCTCTAGATAAGACAACTAAACTTAGGAGCAATATCTCTTCATTCACTCAATTTGATGAGGAAACAATTTATGATGCTTAGGAGCATTTTAAGGAGTTGCTTAGAAAGTGCCCAAATTACGCTTTACCACTTTGAATGTAGGTATAGACCTTTTATAATGGATTAAATTATAGTACCATGCAATTTGTTGATGCATCAATAGGTAGTATATTAAACTCAAAGACACTTAATGAAACTTACGCTTTATTTGAAATCTTAGCCATTAACAACTACCATTGGGAAGATGATAGCGTCAATAAGAAGAAATCAACAGTAAAAGATGTAGACTTTACCACAACCTTAGTGGTGATAGTGGATTCACTAAATAAAAGGTTAAATTCCTATCATATGTTAGCACAACATTCTATGATGCCTAATATAGTTAATCCAAGAAGATCTATCAAAGATTAACTTATCAAGGTATGAATCAATAAGGTTTTCAATGTTTACCTTATAACTACCACAAAGAATGGGGTAAGGTGTTTTTCTCTTATGCAAGTGATTGTTTTTATGCAAATCAACCAAGAAATGTTAGTGTTAATTATGGGTTCCAAATAACCCTCCAAAGAGGAGAACTCAAAAATGGAAGAGATGTTGACTAGGTACATACAAAGTAATGATGCTAAGCTATTGACCATCAAAAAGCGCATATAACAACTAGCTAGGATTTCAATTGAAAAGCCACTAAAATCTTTGCTACAAGCTTAAGCTGAAGTTATGACCTTAAGAAGTAAAAAGGAATTGCAAGTTGCTAAGTAACATAAAAAGACACCAGTTAACCCTAAACCAGTGATAGAGGAGGAGAAGGATCAAGTTGCTAAAGCTTCTAAACTGCATAAGGAAGAACCAGAACCCTCGAAGGTCAAATAATACAAGGCACCCATTCCATATCCTTAGAGGTTAAGGAAGGAGCACATAGATGAGCAGTATTATAAGTTTCTAAACCTATTTAAATAATTACATATTAATTTACCTTTTGTAGAAGCATTATCCTAGATGCCTAAATATACGAAGCTTTTAAAGGAGTTCCTCTCCAACAAGAAGTAGCTAGAGGAATTATCTACAATCATGCTTGGTAAGGAGTGCTCAGCCATCCTATAAAATAAGCTTCCTGCAAAGCTAAAAGATCTAAGGAGTTTTACTATCCTTTGCCTTATTAGAAATTCATCTATTAAATAAGCATTAGTTGATTTAAGTGCTAGCATCAATTTATTGCCTTGTAAATTATTTAAGCAGTAAAGCCTAAGTGAACCTAAACTAACGAAGATGAGTTTATAATTGGCTAACAGATCAGTAACATATCTTAGGAGGATAATTGAAGACATGCTTATTAAAATAGATAATTTATATTTCCTATTGATTTTGTCATAGTGGACATTGAAGAGGATATTTAGGTACCATTCATTTTTAGATAAACCCTTTTTAGATATAGCCAAAGCTATTATAGATGTTAATGATGGTAAGCTTGCATTAAGGGTAGAAGAAGAAGAGATGATAATTAATATTAAGGAAGCAATAAGAAAATGTGATGAATAGGATGATGTATGTTTTAGCCTTGATTCTACCGATTGTTTTGTATTTGATACTTTGCAAGAATTGTTATCTAAAGACCCTTTATAATCATGCTTGATACAGGGAATTCCTAATGAAGAATCTAGTGATCTAAGTATGGTCGAAGTAAAGGCTCAACTAAAAATTAATCATCCAAGTCAGAAGCAAATGATAGAATGATTTAAGCATATGAAAGAAGCAAAACTAAAGCTTTCCATTAAAGAGCCACCGAATTTAGAGCTGAAGTAGCTACCAGACTATCTAGAGCATACATTCATAGAGGAAAATTCAAAGTTACAAGTGATAGTTTCTTTAAGATTGGCTACCCAAAAAAAAAAAAAAAAAAAAAAAGCTCTTTGGTGTGTTAAGCAATCACAAGAGAGCAATCACTTAGAAGGTCTCTAACATAAAAGGAATTAATCCCTTGTTCTATACACGTAAGATCTTGCTTGAAGATGGTTACAAACCGATAATACAACCACAAAGACATCTAAACTCAAATATGAAGGAAGTAATCAAGGTAGAAGTAATCAAGCTTCTAGATGTAGGTATAATTTATCATATTTCTGATAGTTCTTGGGTTAGTCTTATGCAGGTTATACCTAGAAAGGGAGGAATAATAGTAATACCAAACAAGCAAAATTAACTAATTCTAATGAAAGCGATTGTAGGCTAGTGAGTCTGTATCGACCATAGAAAGCTCAATGATGCTACTAGGAAGGATCATTTCTCTTTGTTGTTCATTAACTAGATGCTAAAATGCTTATCAGGTGTTTTATTACTTTCTAGATGACTTGTCTAGTTATTGTCAAATTCCTATTGCCTTAGGGGACTAAAAGAAAACTACTTTTATATGTCCTTAAGGTACATTTGTATATCAAAGAATGCCCTTTGGCCTTTATAATGCATTCGTAGCTTTTCAGCAGTACATGATGGCAATCTTTGATGAATTCATATAGGATATAATGGAAGTCTTTATGGATGATTTAATGGCTTTTGGGAATTCATTTGATAATTTCCTTGGGAACCTTGAAAACGTTTTAGCTAGATGTGAAGAGACTAATATAGTTTTTAAAGGCATATATGTCGCGACTCGAGGGCTGGTCTAGTTATGGTAGGCATTGTATATCGTACAAAGAACTATAGATTGGTTACTCTTTCAATTGACAACCTTTTATGTGATACGTAAGGCTATTACTATAACTAACAACCCAAGATTTATGCATGCGCAAGTAATATCATAACATAATTATAATAATATGAATTTCAAACTATAACTAATACATACATATAATGTATACACTAAGTCTTTAACTAGGAAACTAATAATACATGGTATCATATAATAAGTTTCTAAGAATTTGCTATAGTAATAGAAATATACTCTTATCTCTCAACTCACATCCATACCAACCAAAAAGCATTCTATTGATCTCAGGCATCTTGTGGCCCGAAATAACAAAAAAGCCCTCCTGCATTAGTAATCTATAGGGATATAAGTCAAAGAGCTTAGTCCCTCAACCATACAACAAACAAGTTATGTAACATTAATTTTCAGTCATATAAATGCATGAACATACAGAATACCATATAAATATATGCAAGTGACTAAGTACTATATATAACTCAAATTTAATGCTCTCTGAAATCTGGGTTGGAGTATACACAGCACTAATCAAATCTGGGTATCATACTTGAACTATTACAACTACGAAACTCTACGTTTCATATTCAAAAATAAAATGATATATCTATTTTTAGTTTTAATTAAAACTAAGTTCTAAGTATGAATGTGAGTAGCAATCTACACTTACCCATAAATGAAGACCTCTGAACTCAATCCTTAGTTAAGCGATTGGCGCCTCCATTGCCTAGTATTATCGCGGGCCAAGATAAAGTCATATCGTATGTATGCACCATACTAAAACTCTATAGTTATAATTTATCAACCCTCGTATGGCCTCTCGCTACTCTCGTATAATATGACGGCTAGAATTACTTATATAGTGTATGTTTATATATGTTCATATTTAATTAGTTTAAGTTTGATATTATTAAGTTCAATTATTGTATGATCAATCAAAATCACAAACAAATCAATTCATATGAGATTCACTATGTAACAAACAATACATTATCATACTTTAAAGTAATTTCACAACTTAACAAAAAGTATCATACACATGCATAACCTAGCCCCACACAATATTTAATCATTAATAATAGTTAATATTCACTAACTACACGCACAACCATGTATGGAATCATTAGGAGTACTTACTCAACCGTAATAGATGTCGAAGATCGGAATAATCTGCTAGCAAATCAGTTTCGATCCCATGATCACCTGATAATTAGGAAATATGAAAAATAGTAAGTATTTGAATGAAATAACTAAATTATTCATATATTTAGTACTAATTACCTAAATTAGCTATTATTCGTATAAAATCACTAGTTTGAACATTTTTGTTAATCATATATAACTTTTTCATTCAAGTTTCGATTTTTATAAACTTATAACCTATTTTCATCGTTTTTGGATGTACTTCCTTATAGCGGGGTTTGTTTTGAATGTTGTAGCTCACATTTTTTATTATGATATAAAAATATTACAAAATTTATTATTTTGACCTAAATAATTATAAATTATTATTTTAAGCTTTTCTTTATATATTTATGATTTAATAAATATCTAAATTTTATATTTTTGTAATTTTCTTATTTTTAAGTCTATCTATAACAATTTACTTGTTTTTCTATTTTTAAGGTTAAATATTTATTTAATTCACTTTTTATTACTTTAATAATTTCTTAATTAATTATTTTATTATTATTAATAATTACGAATTTTAATTAAAAATTATTAAGTGCTAACTTGGCAGCATGGGGATGTTCTACGTATTACTTTCTTGAATTTTCCATATTTTTCAATTTTTTCCTATTTTGTAAATGTACTTAATATTCATATATATATATATATTATATTATATTTTATTACATTTTATAAATTAATTTATTTCCTTTTCCTACACCTCATGGCATTAATACATATATACATATTATATTAATTTATTTAGTAATTTAGTATTATAGTATATTACATATATACTATTTANCCCACCCCCACCACCCCCACCCCCCCTTACATTTCTTAGAGTCATACATAGTTTCTTAAGATATGTTGAGTTTTATAGAAGGTTTGTTAAGAATTTTTCTAAAATAGCTAGACCTTTAACCTAATTATTAGAAAAGGATACTCCATTTATAATTTTCAAGATTGTTTAGATATGTTTAATACTTCAAAAGATAAACTGATTGATGCCTCGATTATGGTAGCCTCGAATTGAAGCTTACCATTCGAACTAATGTGCAATGTTACTAACTATGCTCTAAGGGCTTAAAGGTGTAAAAACCTCTTCTAGTCAATTTATTATGTAAGCAAGACTCTTAAGGAGACTTAGGAGAGCTACACCACTACAGAAAAGGAACTCTTGATAGTAGTCTTTGCCTTCAATAAATTTAGGTTATATCTTATCTTATTTGAAGTTATTGTTTACACTAACCACTTTACTTTGCAATACTTATTAAATAAGACAAATGCCAAGTCGAGATTAATCAAGTAGATTCTTTTACTTCAAGAGTTTAATCTGGAAACCAGAGACAAAAAGAAAGTAGAGAATTTGGCAACTGATCATCTCTTACACCTAGAAAACTCTTTATCAGAGAGACTTAATGAACAAGAGATCAATGATGAGTTTCCACATCAAAAGCTATGCCAGGTAAGTCATTGGGAAACTCTTTGGTTTGTGACATAGTTATCTATCCAATAGCTAGGATTATTCCTTCAGGACTAGATTTTAGATAGAAGAAAAAAAAATTTCCATGATATTAAAAGTTATTTTTAGGAAGACCCATACTTATTTAAAAATGGTGCATATCAATTAGTCTGTAAATGTGTTTCTTATATAGAAGGTTGGCAAATTTTAGAACATTGTCACTCAAGACCAACAAGAGGACACTTAAGTGCGACTGAAACAACTCATAATGTCCTCGAATGTGGTTTTTATTGACTAACACTATTTAGAGATGCTCAAAAGTTTGTTGAACTTTGTGATAGATGTTAGAGGGCAAGAAACATATTTAAAAGAAATGAAATCCAACAAAACCAAATTTTGATCTATGAAAATTTTGATACATGGGGTACTGATTTTATGAGACCATTTCTAAATTCAAATGGACATAAATATATCCTAGCAACAATAGATTATGTGTCTAAATGGATAAAAGTATAAGCTCTACTAACTAATGACTCTAAGATAGTAAAACGATTCCTAAAAAGTCTATTTTTTAGATTCAGTACTCCCAAAGTACTCATAAGTGCTAGAAGAACCCGTTTTTGCAATGTCTAACTAGAGAAAGCATTGAAGCGATATGGAGTTAAGCTCTGAATTGTAACTCGATACAATCCTCAAACTAGTGGACAGATTGAAGTAGCAAATGTGAACCTTACACAAATCTTAGAAAAGACCATCAAGCATAATCATAGAGATTGGTGAGAAGCTTAACAATGCTCTTTAGGCTTATAGAACTACATACAAGACACCAATTGGTAAAACCCCATATTGGCTTGTCTATGGTAAAGCATGTCATTTACTTATGGAAATTGAGCATAAGGCCTATTGGGCCATAAAATGCCTAACCTTGATCTTGAGAATAAAAGAGAGTATAGGAAACTTCAGTTGAATGAGCTTGAAGAATGGTGAGATATAGCCTACGATAACTCTAGGATATTTAAGGATAGAGCTAAGCGATTGCATGACATCCGAATTAGACAAGGAAAACAATTCCAAGCTCGAGATAAAGTTTTACCATACCAATCTTGGTTAAAGCTTTTCCCAAGTAAGCTTAGATCTCGATGGTTAGGACCTTACACTGTAACATAGGTGCTTTTGTATGGAGTAGTGGAGATTTCAAGTCTCAAGAAGGTAACTGTCAATGTAAACGAACGCCAACTCAAGTTAAGCTTAGGAGAAGAGTTCGGAAAGGAGAATGACCTAGAATATGACCTTCATCCGATTAGAAAAAATGGGTAATTTTGTTCTTAACTCATCGAGTAAATGACATTGACCAAAAGTGTTTCTTAAGAGGCAACTCAAGCATGTTTGATTCCTATTGTACTAGATTCTCCATTTTACGTATTTTTTATTTTGATTTTGTACTAAGTCAATGTAAGTTGGTTTCCATATTTTTCTTATGTGTTTCAAGGACAATCATAGAGACTTGCAATGACTAAGGAAGAGATAGATAGGAATCATGATCATAAACTAGAGCATGGAGCTCAAGGAGAAGAGGTAAATCCGAAGCCTAATGAGACTATGGCCTAAACCATGCTTGTGTTCCCTTAGTTGTGAATTGAATTAAATTTGAAATTTGAAGTTTTTAAGTCACGAGATGACTACACCCGTATTCCTAACCATGTACTTTTAAGACATGGAAAAGTGCAAAGTTAGCTTGAAATTTATTATAAGATGACTATGGTTAGTGACCACGCTCGTGGTCACACCCATGTTGCTCTTGTCAAGTAATTACACTTTGGTAAAATTTTAAGGAGTTGACCCTAGTAGCAACCATAACCACATATGATGACCGTGGTCATGCCCATATACTCCAATTACCAAGAAAATAAGATGCACCCTAATCTTGTTTTAAGGAAAGTAAGGTGCACTTTCCTAATTTGAACTCCTCTCACTTAACATCCACTTCCCTCTTCCTAAACCACTTTCCTATTATTAAGATGCATTAAATATTCAAAGATATCTCTTAATTTGCTAATTTGCCTAGATTAAAGATATTATTGCAAATTTCCTCAAAATTTAATTGCTTTATTAAGATTGCACCAATAATCTAGGAAACTAGCATTTAAATCCTAAACATTAGTCTATTAACTAACTGTGGAGAGAAAGAGAGAGTACCATCCCAATGACCACCAATGGCACCACAAACCACCCGTCATGCTCCCTATAGGAACTCTTCCGACCCAATATTGGAAGAAGATCCTATAGCCATACTACTACCACACCTAAAACACATGTTGCAATTCGATAACTCCAATCACCAAACTCATTATGAAGGCCTTTCCAAAAGGGCCTTTTCCTAATTGATGAAGAAACTTCCAAACATGAAACTTGAGATCGATGCCATGGTCGAGAGAGGGGGTTGGATAGGTTTCTCACCATTCAAGAACCGGCCTACAAAAAGTTGGCACTCAAATTCCTCACTACCATATCATTAGAACATAACTAAGTCCCCTTTGGAGCATAAGACATAATTTCATTCAAACTTCAAAACATCGAATTTAACCTTTACATAGCCAAATTTAAGGTTTTAACGGAATTCACGATAAGAAATTTGTTTATTCACTAGAGTTCTACACTCTCCCATGTGAACTACCTTATGTTGCTAGCCCAACAAATTACTGGCTTAAACTAAGTGATGAAAAAATATACAATCCTGAATTCATGAGAGAATCTTACCTAAAAAATATAACCAATAGAATCCTTTACTAACTTCTTACATACACTTAGCGAGAGAGGGAAAAGCACCGAAATGATGGCTATGCATGAGATCTTCTACCTCTGTAGCCTTGTAGAAAGATACCACATTAATTTTGCGGTTACGCTCGCATTCTATATGTAACATCAAACAACTGAGTCTTGGGTAAATCAATTGGGTCGTGGACCTTATATCACCGTCTAAGCAAAACAACTCAAGCTTTGAGTTAACAATCCTCAACTCACTATGATTCGAAACACTATCCCAATAAACCTTTTCACATTCCGCTAAATGGGACTTCTTCTCACAAGATTGATAAATCACCCCTTAAAAGGAAGGAAGTTGAAAACTCTACCAACAATGAACTTGTAAAAGAGGTGAAGAAATTGAAAATGCAAGTTCAAAAATTGGTTAAATCTCAAGAGATTATTGAGCAATCTTTGAAAAGATTATTCAAGGGGCAAAGTCGGATGATGGAGT
The DNA here is from genome assembly GCA_024138015.1 of Lumnitzera littorea. Classification (NCBI taxonomy): domain Eukaryota; kingdom Viridiplantae; phylum Streptophyta; class Magnoliopsida; order Myrtales; family Combretaceae; genus Lumnitzera; species Lumnitzera littorea. The sequence continues at coordinate 104,098,754 of JAMXBB010000006.1, read as the reverse complement.
TTTGCAGCAATCTCGCCAACCAAAATTAAGATGAAAATTCCTCCTCCAATGAATCGGGAATTGATTGATGTGGCAATGAGAATGAATTTAAGGGATGATGAGAAAGAGGAGAAAGCAACATCTAAGAACTAAGAAGAAGAAACTTCAAAAGGAGATGGAGAAAACAAACCTATCAATGTCTGTTTAGAAGATGAAACCAATGCGAAAAACCTAGATTTCTTTTAAGAGTTTAGAGTTTTTTATTTTGCTTAGGTTTTTTCTGATTTTTGATGTTTTGATGATTAGTTCAAATAAGTGCTTAGTTAGTAATTTGTTGATTTTCTATTGAACTTCCATGTTTTTAGTTTCAAGTTCATGTTCTTGTTCATTTAATTCCATGAGTTAATAAAATCTCTTTTTCCACATATGCTCTTATCTCTCTATTTTGAGTATGTTAGTTTAGATCTTTTATACCGATAAATTCCAACAACTTACACTGAATTCTCATTAACAATTTAAGCAAACTCCAAATATTTAGGGGAGTATTGTTTTTCCCACGTTTAAGTTTTCGTCTCTATTATATTTATTTGCAATAATTTTTCCTATAATTCAGACTTAGATACATCGAGGATAGTGTACTAAATTAATGTAAGGAAGGGGTATATTACCATTATTATGAAATTATCCTTAGAAATCATTGTTTATTTTGACCCCCAAATTTTTTTTTTTCAATTTTCATTTCCTATTTACTAAGGAAATAGTGCTTATATTGAATTTTTCCTAAATCACTATTGCACATGAAACATGTTATTAGAATTAAATAATGGAATTCCTATGAAGCAAGAGTTACATGTTATTTAGATCGAGATTCCAGGACATTAATTAATTAATCATTGAAGTTGAGCTTTAACCATGTGTTGCTTTTGAAATTTACTTAAATGTATGCTTATCTTTTTTAATTTTTAGAATTCTATAATCCTGAGTAAATAAGCAAATGAAACTTGTCTCTTGTAATTTGCCCTTAAAAATCCAATTTTGCTCAGGGCATAATTAAAAGTAAGGTGATAAATAGTGATTGGTAAGGGTAGGTCTCAATCCTTTAAAAAAGCGAGATTCCTCCCCATTATCAATTTACTAAAAAAGTAGGAAAAGTTAATGATGCAAAATTGATAGCATAGGCCTTAGTCTCTCAAAAGATTAAGGTACTTTTCCACTATCAATGTAATCATAAAAATAGCTAAATAAGTAAGGATGGGCCTTTGTCTCTTAGAAGAGTAAGGTGTCTTTCTACTGCTCATGATGATTTGGTAATTAATTAAATTAAAAGAGCATATCAACAGAACCTTATGCTAAGGAAATGAGTAAGGGATGAGTAGATACAACGTGTATTTACTATTGATTATGTTATTCAATAGAGTTAGGAGAGATTTGTATATATCTTAGCTAAATGAAAAGGAGTCATTTATGGTTTTTGCCTTACTAAATAAAAATTGCACTAATTTAGGAAGAGAATCCTTAATTAAATGGCATGATTAGACATCGGTTTATAGGAATTAGTTGTTGAATTCTAGTATTGATGTTTGAGATATGTTGAAAAAGTGAACAAAGAGAAGAGTATACAAGCTACTAGAAATTTTTTAGGACACAAAGGCTATTCGTAATGTCAATTCAAATTTTTTTTTTTTTAATGATTCCTGAATAATAGTAGCTCACCCTGGAAGTTCTTGTCTTGAGTAAAGATTGATTAATTTGTTTAAAGACAAGCAAATGTTTAAGTATAGGGAAATTTGATAAGTGTAAAATTACACTCATTTGTCATACCATTTTCCTAAATATTTTGAGCTATTTTAATATAATTTGGTTGAATTTGCTATTGATTTGAGTTATTTTTTATTTCAAGACTCAAATGAAGCAATATGACAAACAGACGAGATAATCTAAAGATAGTAAGGATTAAAGAGAATTTGTCTAAGAAATAAGCAAGGAAGACGACTACGATTATACACCATGATTGTATTCCTTGGCCATGAAGCCTACGTCTTTAATTTCAATTTGAATTTTGAAGGACTTTTGATAAAAGCACAACTATGATCTCCCACCACGACCGTGTTCCCTAAACATGTTCCCCTTGTAATTAATTTCTAGACAACTCTTGTAAAGAATTATTATAAGGTGTTGTTTAGGTTCAGCCATCACGCTTGTGCTCTTGGTCATATACCTCCAATTTGCTATGATACACTTGCTATTTGGAGATAATTCTATCCAAACATTATAAATAGAACATAGATGAGAAAAAATAGGGAATAGAAACACTCTTTTAATTTTATTATGAAAGTTGTTATCATTAGTATGATTTGTGATTATAACTTAGAAGCATTGATATATAAATCTATGAACCATTGAGGTAACAAAGTGGTGTATGTTAATTGTTTTCTTTTAATGCAATTCTCTTATTTTTATTAATTTAATTACATGTTTTATTTTGGATTAAGTTGTTATTTCTAGAGTCTCAACTTAATTATTGATTTTATGTCTTGAAGTCGTGAGACCAATACATAAATAAACCTATCATAATTAAAGAGATTTGCTATAAGCTTAGAGATAAGTTATAAGTTTCTTTTGGAATTTAAAATTGTTTCTTATTGTGTGTGGAATTCTTGCTCTTAATGCTATATAAAGAAGTCCTATCCTAGAAGCGATTCAGATAGCTAGTAATTAGGATTAGAATTTACTAAAGAAGTGACTAATATTAGATTAGCACTTGAATTCCTTCAGTTAATAAGAATAAGAAATTCATTAAAAACCCAAAGATCCTACATGTTACACTTATGGTGATTAGAATCTAGATATCCTAATTTATGTTTGTTTAGTTTTATTTTATTATTGCATTATTAGTTAATCTTTTATTAGTCTATGCTTTAATTTTATTCAATTCATCATTAATATTGCAATTCAAGATAAGTTAAAGTAATTAGAATAGGTGAGTAAGTGTTCAATCCTTGTGGGATCGACAATTCAAGACTCTCGTAGTTCTTTATACTATTACTTAACAAGTGTACTTACCTAATAACGCAATATACCCCTTCAAGGGGAATTAGAGTAAAGGAGAGTTTTTTTTTTTTTTTTTTGGACATTAATTATGACTAACAACAAATCATCAGCTATAATTGATATGATCCTTGTGATGTAAAAAATCACATAGCACAAACTTAATGGGGATAATTATATTGCCTTGAATAAGAATATTTGAGTCTATTTACAAAGCATTAGAAAAGATAATCACTTTACTAAGGATCGACCCAATGATAACACCAGTGAGACATGGTTGCAAGATGATGCCCAAATATTTTTGCAAATTAAGAACTCCATTGATAATGAGATAATTCATTTGATTAATCACTGTGAATTTGTTAAAGAAATGATGGATTATTTAAAGTTTACATACTCTAAGAAAGCGAACATATCTTGTATCTATGATGTGTGTAAAAGTTTTTATGGGGTTGAACAATAGGATCAATCACTTATAACCTATCTCATGAATTTCAAAAGAATTTATGAGGAACTAAATGTCTTAATGCCTTTTAGTATTGATGTTAAAATTCAACAAATCTAAAGGGAACAAATAGAGGTAATGAGTTTTTTGGTTGGTATTCATCTAGAGTTTAAAAATTAGATTCTCTTTAGTTTTGAAATTTCAACTTTGCAAGCAAACTTTGCTAGGATACTTCGTATAAAGAAAAATTTATATTCCATCATCTCATACTAATAGGTCACTTATTAATCAAAGTAGAGGATGTTCCTTTTCTAACAAAAAAGGAGGTGATTATAGTAGTGATAGATGAGGTCAAGATTTAGGGGGAGTTGTATGTTGTTATTGTCATGAGTCTAACCATAACAAGCATACTTATAAGAAATTACAAAATTGCAATGAAAGAAGACCATCGACACATGTTACCTCTACAAGTAATATATCCAATTCATCTTTTAAAAGACAATTATAGTCTCTATAGAAGATTTTGCTAAGTTCACTTAAGACCAAGAAGCATTAAAGACTTCATCTCTTCCTATCTCTGCTATTGTTAAATTAAGTAAACCAAATACTTGTCTCATTTCCTCCTCTACCAAATAGGTCATTGATTTTGGTGCCATAGATCATATGAGAAGTAATCTTAGTCTCTTCTCCACATTCTAATCACATACAACTCCTTCCAATGTTACTTTAGCAGATGGATCCACTTCATGTGTACTTAGATCTGGCACCATTACTCCTACACCTTCTATTTCCTTATCCTTTGTTTTCAATCTTCTACATTTTTTCTTTTAATTTGATTTTTGTAGGCAAACTTACTCATTCATTGAATTATTATATCTTATTTTTTCCTAATCATTGTATATTTCAGGATCTTATGACAAAGTAGATTATTGGTAAAAGATATGAATCAGGAGGTCTTTATATTTTGGATACTTAGGTGCCAAATCTGTTACTTGTCCTAGCATTCAAACTCCTTTTGAAGCACATTGTTGGTTGGGCCATCCCTTGCTACCTGCATTGAAGAAATTATGTTCTCAATTCAATAATGTTTCTTCCTTAGATAGCGAGTCATGTCAATTTGCTAAGCATTTGATGTCTAAGGTCCTTGTTCAATCATGTCTAAAATTAGGTTTAGATATTTTGTTACTTTTGTGGATGATTACTCTTGTATGACATGACTTTATCTAATGAAGAGTCATTCAAAGATATTTTCTCATTTTATTATGTTTTCTACTGAAATAAAAGTACATTTTGATGTATTTGTGCATACATTAAGAAGTGACAACACTAAAGAATATTTTTCTCATTCTTTCTAAACTTACATGCTTTAAACGATATTCTTCACCAATCTTCATACGTAGATACACCATCTCAAAATGGAATGGTTGAAAGAAAAAATAGGTATTTTCTTGAAACAGCCAAAGCTCTTTTGTTTAAATGAAAGTTCCTAAGCAATTTTAGGCTGATTCTATTTCTACAACATGTTTTCTAATAGATTGTCTACCTTCGTCTGTTCTTTAAGGTTACATTACTTACCATGTTCTTTTTTGTACTAAACCTTTTCTCCCTATTACACCTTGAATATTTGGTTGTACTTACTTTGTTTGTGATGTTCGTCCTCAAGTGACTAAACTAGATCCTAAATATCTCAAATGTATCTTCTTGGGTTACTCTCATATTCAAAAGGGATATCAATGTTATTGTCCTATTCTTGATAAGTATCTTGTGTCTGCTAATATTATGTTTTTAGAAAATACCCCTTTTGTCTTCTTCCTTTACTTCAACAAAGGAGACTAATGATGACATGTTAGTATATCATATCACCTATCAATCACTAGATGTTCCAACTATTAATGGTACATCACTACAACCACTACCATTGCCCCCATCCCAACCTCCTATTCAACCGATGTATTCTAGAAGGCACAATTCTCCTATTATATGTCCTGCACCAATTTCTTCTTCCTCATTGGATCCAAACCATAGTGACCTTGATTTTCCTATTGTTTTTTAGAAAGGTAAATGCTAATGTACTTATCCTATTCCCTCTTTTGTTTCATATGACTACCTATCATCTACTTGCTACTTATTTATTGCTTCATTCGACTCTTTAAGTATTCCTAAATTTGTTCATGCTGCCTTATCTCATCTTTGTTGGCTTGAAGCTATGATAGAAGAGATTAATTCTTTAGATGCTAATGCACTTGGGATTTAGTAAATTTACCTGTAGGTAGAAAGGCGATAGGATGTAAATGAGTTTTGGCTATTAAGGATAATCTAAATGGCTACATAGCTCGCCTTAAAGCACGTCTTATGGCTAAAGGTTATGCTCAAACCTATGGCATTGATTATTCTAATACGTTCTCTCTTATAGCAAAGTTAATGAGCATTCACTTATTTATCTCTTTGGCAGCCACTTATCTTTGGTCTCTCCATTAGTTGGACATCAAGATTTCCTTTTTACATGGAGATCTTCATGGAGAAGTTTATATGGAGCAATCACCTAGGTTTATTGTTTAAGGGGAGTTTAGTAAGGTTTGTCATCTCCGCAAGTCATTATATAAGTTAAAACAGAGTCATTGAGCTTTGTTTGGAAAATTTAATCATGTAGTTGAAGGCTTTGTTTGCAAAAGAGCAAAGTTTCTACAAGGTATGTTAAGACTAGTGAACAATTAGGAGACATCCTTATAAAAGCTTCAAATGGGGCCAAATATTTGTAACAAGTTGAACATGATCAATATCTATGCTCTAACTTGAGGGAGAGTGTTGTGAAAAGAAATAAATACAAATTATTCTAGTATAGCAACAGTTAGGCATACAATAATTTAGATGATTCTCATTTACAATGTCTACCTAATATAAACACCCTAAACTTGTATATATATATGTATCACTTCATAATGAAGAATGAAAAGAACTTACTTTTCATCTTATTACGTTTCAGTAGTACATACTTTGTTCAAGATGTTTGCCCTAATGTCATCAAGCTTGATCCTAAGTCTATAAAATGTGTTTTCTTGTGATATTCCCATTTACAGAAAGGGTATTGATATTACTATCCTAGTATTAACAAATTCCCAAGATCTACTTATGTCACCTTTATGGAGCATTATCATTCTTTTATATTTCTTTTGAGCCCACTAATAGTAAAGGAGAGAGTAATAATTTATTGATTTATCACGTTATTTATCAATTACTTGATGTTGTAACTATAGCATCACCATCACTTCCAGTACCATCACCTCCAACACCACCACCTCCTCTACCAATTTGCCATGTATACAATGAACGTTAGAATCCCCGCATTAAGTGTCTTGCACCAATTTTATCTTTGGAATTAGATCCACTTGATAATGATCTTAACCTTCCCATTGCACTTCATGAGGGTAAACAATAATATACTTATCCTATTTCATCATTTGTGTCATATGATCAATTATCTACTTTTTCATGTTCTTTTGTTGTCTCCCTTGATACAATATTAATTCCCAAAACTCCTCATGAAGCCTTATCTCATGATGGCTGGCATGTTACAACGATAAAGAAGATGAATGCTTTAGATGCTAATAGCATGTGAGATTTGGTAAGTTTACCAATACGAAAAAAGGCTATCCAATGTCAATAGGTGTTTGCAGTTAAAATTAATCCTGATAGATCTGTCGCTCAACTTAAAGCATGTCTTGTTACTAAGGGCTATGCTCAAACTTAAGGTGTGATTATTTTGATACTTTCTCACCTATTGCTAAATTGACATCTGTCCATTCATTATTATTAATAGCAGCTATTTATGATTGACCATTGTACTAGCTAGATATAAATAATGCTTTCTTACATGGTCATCTATAAGAAGAAGTCTATATGAAGCAACTACTTGGGTTTGTTGCTCAAGAGGTAAATGGAAAATTTTGTCATCTTTGGAAATCATTATATAATTTGAAGTAGAGTCTTTGAGTTTGGTTTAGCAAGTTTAGTTAGGCAAGTTGAAAGGTTTGGCATGACTAAGAGTAAGTATAATCATTCGCTATTTTTTAAACTTTATTCATCTAGCATTATCTTTCTTGTTGTGTATATAGATAATACATTATTGTTGGAAGTGATCATATAAGAATATCCTCTTTGAACACCTTTCCTCAAAGCTAATTCCACATAAAGGATTTAGGGTTTATGAAGCAATTTATGGGAGTTCAGGTGATGAGGAGTAAGAAAGGTATTTTCTTATCTTAAAGTAAATATGTACTTGATTTGCTAAAAGAGATAGGAAAGTTAGGTGCAAAAACATTTAGTACTCTATTGCTACTTAACATATAGCTCACCGAAGATAGAGATTCATTTGATGATCTCGAGAGGTATAAGAGATTGGTAGGATAGTTGAATCATATTACGGTAACTTGTCTTAATATTGCATATTCCATTGATGTTCTAAGTCAATTTACATCTTATCTAACAATTCATCACTAGGTTACATTGGAACATATCTTGTATTATTTGAAGGCTGCTCCTAGAAAAGGTATCCTGCATAAGAATCGCAACCACTCTCATATAGAATGTTTTTCATATGTAAATTAGGCAAGATCCAAGACTAATCAAATATCTATTACTGGTTATTGCATTATCTTTGGATAAAATCCAGTTGCATGGAAGAGCAAGAAACATGTTGTGTCTAAATCTAGTGTAGAATCAAAATATAGAGTTATGGCTCCGTCTACATGTGAAGTGTTATGGATATATCAGTTATTAATTGAGGTTGAGCTTAAAGCTTCAATACTAGCAAAATTGTGATGTGATAACTAAGTTGCTCTTCATATTACATCAAACCGTTCTCAGCCAAAGAATATGAAGTAGAATTAGAGATTGGCAGCCATTTTTTATCCACTGGCATTGCGTTTTGCTGAAATTTTTTCTTACTCCAACTTTGGTTGAATTCATTTTGTAAGCTAGACTTTTTTTAAGCCAGATTCAAATACTTCACTAGCATTGGTTGTAACTCTAGTGTAATTTAATTCTTTTTCATTTCTTCTCTGTAAAAGCAAAAGGATCCCCTATTTCTTGTGGTTTAGGAATATTAGCTTGAAGTTCCTGCTTCAATGCTTACAAGGCTTTGGTAGCCTTCTTCAGATGACACTTAGAGGAAACTACAATCCCTTTCTACCTCCTACTTTGAGTGCTTGTAAGATTTCAAAGCACAATTGTTGTCTTGTAATTGCAAAGATACTCCATATTACATGACTTAAAGTAGACAAGGAGTTGTGTTACTCCTTCCAAGTGAGGTATTGATGTTCTATAAAAAATAATGCTTCGGTTCTCTCTTTCATGCCTACCATTCACCAATGTAAGATAAAGAATCCATTATATCAAGTTTTGCCATCTCTCATGTGGATTTATTACTCCAACCATCAACTACTATTTTTATCCATTATAAGAGACCACTACACTAAGATTATATTAACTTTTTTGCTTGTTGTATGAAGTATCCTTGCACTTGAACCTTGCTTATGCTCTTGTTGAGTCACGACTTCTAATCTTGCAACCAGTAAGCTATAGTTTAGCCTCTTACTCTTTTATGTCATCCTATACTTTGAATATAATGCCAACATATGCTTGTGTATGTCTTTTGTAGTTACTATTGTCACATAGCATACAGTTGTGATTATGTTGACGACACATGGCCCACTTCCCTTTGTTATTTTATTCTACTTTATTGGCTTTTTATGTCTCTATCGAAATGATAAAGGAACCCCTTTCACTTAGAATGAATTTGCAACCATGTCTTTGCTCTTATGAATAATATACCTTCTATCGTGTCAACACCCTAGTAGATTTGACCAATGTAAACTCCAAACCTCAATATACAATGCTACCTATCTTGGATCAAACATGCTCCCTTTTCTCATAAAACTAACATTTTCTCCCTATCTATCCTTTACAGGTAGTAAGATCAATATTTGAGAGTTCGAAATCACATTTTGAGTGGTCACTATCTCGAACTTGCTACAGTTAGAAAATTGGCTCAATTTAAAGAGGTTTTTTTTACTGCTCATACTATGGCTACTTGCAACCAAAGGTCAAAAGCTTACAATTGTAACATGAGGATAACATCTCAAACTAACAACAGTTAGCAAATTGGTATGATTTAAAGAGGGTATACTCTTTACCACCCGGATTGTGATTGTTTACCAACCGAGGGTCAAAAGTCTATGATCATAACTTAAGTTCCAGATCTCATCCTTACACCAGTTAACAAATCGATAGGGTTTAAAGAGAATAGAATTTTTGCCGCTCGGACCATGATTGTCTACAAATCTAAGGCCAACAAGAACTAATCTTCATCGGTGAGCTATAGTGAAAAGGTATAATGCTTGGTTCATATGTGGTCTTAAGGTATAATGCCTAATTCATATGTGGTCTCCTTTTGTAATCTCCAAAAAATTAACTACAACTTATAATATGAATTATGCATGAGTCCCAAGTTATAAGGGCATGTACATACGAACACATGAGAGGTGAACATGAGCCTTATACATGAGACGAACTAAACATGAGACTTGGATATTAATACATGAGAGTAGAACACAGGCCTGTCAGTTGAGTGCATATGAATAAAGCTTGAGCCTTGGATATCAACACATAAGGGTCGAACGCAAAGTTGTAAGTTGAGCACACCAATTAATAAAACATGGATCTTGAACATGAGTTTTAAACATGATGTGAGTCTTCATCATGATGTGATCTTTGATCATAACATAAGTCTTTGAGCATGGCACAACAAATTCTTAAACATAATGCGATGTGAGCCTTGAACATGTGAATTGATCATGAGCTTGGAATGTGAACTTAACATGGGAATTGAACATAAGCTTCAAACCTCTTTCATATGAGTACGTGTAAGTTGTGTATATGAATTGAACATGACACTCCTAGCACGTGAGTTGAATATGAGTCCAACATAGGTTTTGACACATGATTCTTGATCATGAGTGAATGTAAGGATTGCAATTGGGCATTAAATATGAGAGAGAACGCAAGTCTTGAACATTAAAGTTAAATATGAGTGAGCATGAGCCATAATCGCGACCCTTGAACACGATTTAACATGAAAATCAAGGATAAGCCCTAAGCATGAGCCTTGAACTTGTAGTGAACCTTGAACTCAACATAACCATGAAAAATAACATGAGCCTTAAATGTACAATAAATCTTGAACGTGTCATAAGTCTTTAGCATGATACGATGCAATGCTTAAACTTGACATGAGGCATGATATGACGTAAGGTATGAACATGATATAAGGCCTAAACACGATCCAAGCACTGAATACAATATGAGGTATGCACATCATGTGAGGCCTAAACACCACATAACCCCTGAATACGATGTGAAGATTAAGCATGATATAGGTCTTAGCATCGTAGGATAGTCATGGCACTTGAAATGTGAGCTGAATGTAAGTAGTTGAATCATGGGCCTTCTCAACATAATGAATAAACATGAGACTTAATTATGACGTAAGGCTTCATCTTGACATAAGACTTGATATGAGAGTCAATAAAGAGTCCTCTAATGTAAATATACGTGAAGTGAACATATGAGTTGAACATAATTTCTCTAAGATGAACATGTACGAGCATTTATGGTTAAACATGTAAATTGAGTGTGAACTTGGTAACAACATGTGAATTGTCCTATGATATGACCATGGGTAAGCTAAATCTTTAAGTTAAACATGAGTCCTCAATAAGGCTTCATTCCTGATACTGTCCTTGTCATTTTTTCTTCAACTTTCCACTTATACAATTATATGGCTTCTATCCCATTTACACTTCACTTTACTAGCTCGCTTACTTCCCTAGGTTTTCATGTGTAATCACTCCTTCCTCCCCCCTCCTCCCTTAAAAAGTAGCAATCGTACTAGACATTGCTATTACTTTTCAAGAGTCATTAGGGGGAGGTGGCATGACGTCAAATATAAGTAATCCCATATGTTAAATAACTCTAATACTGTTATCATTTAGATTAAGCAAAAAGGGATGTCATAAATCAGTGTAATGTATTGAATATCTAGAATACTCATGTGTCAAGTATCACGTATGCATTGAGCCTCATATGTCCAAGAGTTGCAAATACGCGCACAATATCGCTTATGGTAGATATTGTCTTAAGCTTTGTTTCATGAAATCTTCTTAATCACTCAGTTATAACTCTTAGATTTCCTTGTAAGTATGAGTTGCAATTGAATATGTAGAATCACCAACAATGAAGTTCATGGACCGAATTTTATGCTTCTTTATCTCTTTGATGCTTTCATTAGCTTTTATTAAGGTGTCTTGTTGTTATGCACTTGAGGGCGATAACTCTTCACTTAGTAGTAGTGTGCTACACAATAATGTAGCAAGGCAACTTTGATCTCCTTAATAACTTGCAATGTCTTAATAAATAATGGGAATCATATCTGAGAGACTTCACGCGCTTAAGAGCAATGCCTCAACTAAACAGCGCTATTGTCTAACTTAAAGTAATAAGATTATCTTATTATCTCTTCTTTCCTCTTAAAAATGACATTACATGATAAGGAGCAAAGGCTCAACCTAGTCACATTAGTGTTAAGCAATCATGAGCTTCAAGTTTTTAGATTGACATACCTTTAAGATTGCTTATACTCTTTGATTTAAGGGGCCTCTTGTACAATCGATGTGACTACGAGACTACTTAGACTTAGTGATCTAAGCGATCTTACATATTATCTCATGCATTAAGGCAAGACTTTTGCTTGCTAATGGTAATATATAGGAGATCCTTTTGAAGAAGTGTTGAATTGCACATACGCAATGATAGTGGCCCTAATTGCCTAGGATTAATAATTCTTTCTTATTAATTAAGGGGGTATTTCTTGTTACTTGACTACATAGCATAACTTACCAGAATGTTGCTTGGGTTTGAATGTCAATATGTTAAAGTGCTCGTCAATGAGATTATCTCTACTAATTGATGACAAGAAACATAGAGATTAGATAACATGAGAGCTATACAAGATTATCATGCCATGATGTACGTTTGGGAGCCAATGCTCCTACCAATCCATAACATATAAGCAGAGCTCATAATCGTATGCTTAAGAGACCAAGCTCTTACTAGCCAGCAACAGTGTGTAGTTTATATATTATATCCATTATTACTCTCTTTTGTTCCATCGAGGGGTTTAGTTTCTCCATTCAAACATAAATTATTTTGTGAATTTAACTTTGCATGCTAAGGAGACTAATATCTTACTTTGTAGCAACAATAATAATAAAATGAAAATACGCAAACACTTATCACATTCTCATTAGAAAATATTAATGATGGGAAGATGAACTTTCATTGACAAAAAGTAATCATCACTACACTTACATATGAAATGAAATGAAAACTAGGATAAAACCAGTAATAACACCTCTTAGCTACCAATAGTTCTCATACTTTTTAACTTATAATATGCCTTCTACTTTCATAATATCATTAGTTCACTTTCATTTCTTCACACCCCCGTGACAACCATGCATCCTCTTCTTCTTGAGTACTCAAGTTTGAGCCTCTTCCTCTATAGGTAGCTGTACCTTGGGAGGTTCCACTAAGGGTATTTTCCCTTTGCTCACATGCTTGTCAAAGAATGTTGCTTCAATAAAATGAGACTTATTATGTGTGAATGAGTTCTTTGTTATAGGAATGAAGATATCATGCTCATTTCAGTGACTTTTCATGCATTGATACCATGTTAAGAGTATTATGTTGTAATCATATAGCCATATCCTTCCTATAAGGAGATAGTAAGATGCAAGCGCATCGATCACGTAGAACGATGCAAAGCTATGGATAAGTTCGATATTAAAGTTTACTTCAACACATTCCATTGTCTTCGTGGAAGCTATTTACTATGATTGGTCATCTCACTAAGTTTCAAGTATTTATTATTGCAGCTTTAAAAGTGGACATTGGCATAACATTAAGTAAAGATCCTTTGTCAACAAATGTCCTCCTGATGGAATGACCATTAAGTACGCTTTCCACATATAAAGGGTGATTGTGGTTAAGTTTCATTATACAAATGTCAACATTAGTAAATGTAATTGCCCCCTTGTTCATTAAAATGATTCCCTTTGTGGGACACGCTACAAAATGTTTCTCGTATTGATCTTATAAGATCCTTATGAGTGAAATCGTTGCCTCGAGCCAGGTATCCTCATCAAAGCCGAGTAAATCAAAAAAATTCCTAACATTGGCAATCTTCAACAAAGCAAGAGCAATGTTGTCATCTCTATTTGTCTTGATCTTAAGTCCTTCATATTTAACTTCGTATGCCTCAATTAGTTGCACATCCATACTTTATGTCTTTGTGAAGTCATGAGTGATAACATTTACAACACCACATTAGGTGTTATGAGTTGAGAGTGGTTGTGCCTAACATCATTATCTTCAATGATTAGTTCTCCATTTTGAACTCACTCATTAAATATTATCTTCAAAGTTTAATAATTTTTCATCGGTTGTCCTACACTCCTATGAAATTTGCAATACTGAGGGTCACTCTTCTCTTCATTTGTTAGTAAGCACTCAACTTTTAGGCGCCTAATGTTCCCATCATGTACCCATTAGTTGAGGAGCGGTGCACTTTTCCCATTGAGCATGGGTATGCCAAAGATGATTTAGTGCTTATAAGCTTTTTACTTCTAAATTTCTTTGCTTCTTTTGTCTTCTCCTCTTATATTAACTTAACTAACAGTGCGCACATATTAAATCTTATGTTTTCACCTCTTTATTGTGCTACTAAATTGTTAGTTCTTCACATGTTCTCAACCAACACAATGAAAGAAACCAATAAGAGGTTCTCGAGATGCATTGTGTACTTAGTAAACATCCATTGGATGCAAATCATGACTAACTTTCTTTCATCACAAACGTCTTATATGTCCAAAGAACACTTTCTGAAGCACTCAATGTAATCTATGAAATCTTCCTCAAGATTTTGTTGAATTCTCCCCATATCAATAAGGGTCACTCCTTCTTCAATAAAGAAGAATTTTTCCAAAATCATCCTCTACATTCTACCTTATGAATTGACTGATTTTGGCAAGAGATTAACATACTAAGTATAGGGTTTTTCTATAAGAGACTTTGACAATTCCTTCAACTTCAAATTATTATCTAAGCCAAACACTTTTAGAGTTTCCATAAACTTCAACAAGTGTTTCTTAGCACTCCCTTTCTTCCCATTAAACAACATGAATTTCAGACTCACATAATCCTTTAGGTAAGGTATCATAGCAATGCGTAAATGGTATAGGAGTTTCAATTCCAATACACTTGATATGGATTTTACCTACATTTCCCTCATGTACACATCCAGATCCTTTTAAGTCGCAAATGAAGCCCTTTGAGTAGATGTTTCTATCCTCACTAGCATTGCAAGAGTAGTATTAGTGAAATTCACAAGCATAGAATTCGCTGGAGCCGGATTCATAGGGGTAAGATACGTAAATTCAATAATTGTAACATGTAAGGTGGCACGTAAAGACAACGAACCTTCTATCTAAATTCCTTGATTTATCATTTTAGGTAAGACATGTTGTGTGGGTATAGACTCCACTGCAAGAAGTTGCTCTTTAACTGTTGGTGAGACTCTAACATGTATGGTAATAAATAAAGAAGCGTAACGGTATCAAACTCCAGAATCAATGAGGAACGCGATGGAGTTCTTAAGGTATTTAAGTGTTTAATCTTTGACATAAGATTCCAGTAAAGTAATAGTGTTAATGGTGGTTTTTCTCCTTTTTAAATGAGAGTATAAATGGGGTATTTATAGAAAATGATAATTGATCCTATCTGTTGAATTATGATAGTGATTAATGGTTAAGATTGAAGTCTTTTATTAATGAATTTTTAGTCAACTATTTTCATGAGTTTAGATTCAAATAAAAGTTTTATTTATTATTTTAATATGAGTCAAACTAAAAATGGTTGGATGGAGAAGACCAATCTAATAAGCCATTTCCAAGCCAACTTCTTTGATCATTGTATATATTTGGACTCACTCTTTGGAACCTATCACCTTAAGCTAAAGGTTCAAACCCAATTAATTAATAACTCGAATTTAGCTCTTTTACACAAGGCAATAAATGATGAAATGAAGAGGGCCATAACACAAAGTCTTGAGACCTACGAGTAGCTTAAGGAAGATGTAACAAGCAAACCTCTAAAGATTGCTTGTTCTACAAACAGTGCTTTCGTAGATGCATCTATTAATGACGCTAATAGGCTACTTCAGAGATGCCAACTTGAGCATGTCATAATTAAACAATTCTCAGACAAGGAAATATGTAAATATGTTATGATTGTGGATTTAGAGGATATTTCTTACTCCATCAAAGTGCTAGAAGTTGGAGAAGATAGTGTAAGTGAAGAGGTGTCACTTCTTAGAGAGATGGCATTTATTTTCATTAGGTTCTTAATGTTCTTTTTTTTTTTTAATTAATAATTATTTTCATCAGGTTCTTTGTTTTTGTCTCTCATCATATTGTCGTTTCCCTGTTTACTTGTTTTATCATCCACTTTATCTTAGTCAAGGAAAATCTGTGTGTCGTACAGTCTGAAGCATGTTGAGGTGCGGAGGATTTTGAAAACGTACTGTACACATCTCAAAATGATCGGATGGACTGTCTTATTGAAGTTCAGAGCTGCATAGACACAAATGCCACAATCCACAGGTTATTACACACTGATGCTGCTTACTTCCTTTCTTTTCCATCTATAACGTAATTTACCAGATTTTATATTTCCAGTAATCTAAGAAGATCTGTTTCCCAAGCAGCTGAAGAAACCTTGCAATTGCTCCTGAAATGTTTTGCCCCAGCTGCAGCATCAACTTATTTTTTTTCTCTGTAATATTATGAAGATGGACTTCTACCTGACGGAATTCCTCTGAGGGCTGCTCCCACTTCCAGTCCAACTTATCATGATGGTGCATTTTTTCATAGAGAAGGAGTCATATTGTATTTGACTTAGGAAGATGGAAGCCTTGGTATTGGTGAGGTTAGCTCTTTTAATATCTTACTTCATGCGATTTTACCAAAAACAAAAACCGTTAGTTGTCTAAGCAAGTCAACCTGCCTGGACAGTTGCAGTCAGAGATAGTTCACGTGATTGAAGAATGTAGCACATGTAAGTGTGTTAGTTACTCGTTAATTGTGCTTTTGAGTCCGTCTCTCTTGCACATATTTTGTAATTTGGGACTGAATTTAGCATTTGACATGTATGTTTCTTATGAAATGCAGATTCATGTTATATTACAATTATATGTCATTGTTATGTATGTACTCTTTTCTCGGAAGAAAGAAGAAGAGAAATGGTATTTCAATTTTTTGGGTGTGCATGAGTGTCGTTGTTGTGCCTTTTCCTGAACCACTTGAGCAATACGTTATAAATTATACCATCGACTTAACTAAGGCTGTCGCTTAGCCATGTTCAAACCTGGCTCTTTCTATTCGTCTGTTGCTTGGAGAGCGGAGGTGGATTCAACTTGCCTGGCTTCAGCATCACTAATGTGCAAACAACTCCATTTACCTTTTTGACATAGGTGTAATGCTCCAAACAAAAGTTTTCGATTCTAACATTAGTTTGCTCTCTGATTCTCTGTTTCCCTAAGACTGGTTCTTTTTTCTATTGCTATGACTTTCTTTCTGGGATGTAATGATTGTTCTCTTTGGCAGGTTGCACCTCTTGAAATTCATCAGGAGAACCTGACGGATGTGGAAGAGCAACTTTGATTTCTATGTCATGTAATAAGAGGAGCAAAAATATCTAATTTGTTTCCACTCATGAAGGATTCGTTTTCCTCCTGGATATGGTGTGAATTTCATCTCCTGGTATGTGATTAGATCCCTATGTAATTCTTAGCCAATACATCAAAATGCATAGAGGAATAAATGTAGAATATTTTACATCAAAAAGCATGGTGGAGTGTATATAGGATACTGAAGAAGTAAAATTAATTTTTTTTCTTTACTTGAACATAGTGCAGACATTTTCTTATGATGTAGTCATCATATACAGCCACCTTCCATCTTTCCAAGCGTGAGATGTGGTTTGGAGATGGCTATTCTCAATGCCATTGCACGAGCACATAATACCAGTTTGCTGAACATCTATACTCAAGGAGGGGAAGAAATATACAGTAAGTCATCAGGAGTTCAGATTTGTGCACTACTCGATCCCCATGGGACTCCGGAAGAGGTTGCTCAGGTTGCTGCAGAGCTTGTTGAGGAGGGATTTAGTGCTATAAAGCTGAAAGTTAGTTACTGTCATAGTAAGCATTTCTCTGGTTTCGCTATAGCTTTTGAAAAGTAAAAGAAGTTTTCTCCATATATTCTCTGTTGAGAATATCTAGCTATTTATTATAGATGATGTTGATTTGTTGATCTTAAAGGTTGCCCGTGGTGGAGATCCCCTTCAAGATGCGGCAAATATACAGGAAATAAGAAAGAAGATTGGTAACCAAATTGAGCTCCGTGCAGATGCCAATAGTAAGTGGACTTGTGAACAAGCCCTTCAATTTGCCTCTTCCATTAGAAACTGTAACTTGCAGTACATTGAGGTATTAAAGCTCAAAAGATGCACAATGATGGCTAGCTTTTTATGATTGCAGAATATGTTTTCCATTGGAATGAATTTATTGAGTTTATAAGTGTGCATCCTGCTTTAGTCTTCCACATTGAGTCACTTTTAATAGGAAATTGCTTTATTTTGAAGGAGATTATTTGTGGACATGAAAAATCACTAGGAAACAATTTTATTTTTTAGAAGTTATCTTTAAGCAAGGTGCCTGTTGTGGATTTTCTAATGAAATTATTCCAAACAACACATATCATTACGCCCTCTACACTAAGTTAGACATGGCTTCTTGTCAATTCTGTAGTATCTTTGCTCAGTAATGGGGCAGAAGCTTAAATGTTGATACATATTCAGGCCGTTGCAGTTAAACTGCAAATGATACCCGGTACTGGTACTGGTCCTGGTCCTGGAGTGGTGGTTATAGGACCCACCAAAAACTGAAGAAAGGAAAAAAGATCTATGGACTGAGGCCAAAATAGAATCAGAGGGGCTATACGCAGCCTGACCCTAGCACTTAGGTGGGCCAAGAACATTTTCACATATTCTTGGTTTGATTGGGGGATTTGTAGATCCATCCATGTCAAATGGTTTAATATTTATTATTAAACATTCCCTTGTTTGTGACTTGACACTTCCACTGCAGCCTATAAAGGAAATAGTTAATTAAATGGGGGTTTAAATGATGGTACAGGGATATTTTCGTCTTATGACCTCTTACCTCGATACTATGATTAATGTAAATCGATAACCATTTGACTTGAAAATTTAAACTGGACTTAACAATATTTATGGGCATATATCAATGGATGATACAATTCAAACCACCAATCCTTTATTTTATTTTATTAGTTTAGTTAGTTCTGTAAGGTTTGCTAATGTGTCTATACATGAGAAATGCTTACGTATTTCAATTATAAACTACATGTCTTATGTAAAAGTTTTAAGATTAGTTGGTTCTCATCATCTTATATTTTATAAGTATAAGGGGAAATGCTGAGATATTTCCTTTTGAAAACATATCGAAAAGTCTTTTGATTGTGTCTATCAAGTTAGATAATATTATTTAGCAAACCCTTGTTATGTGTAAAAATTTTGAGATTAGTTAGTTCTCATCATCTTATATTTTACAAGTGCAAGAGAAAATGATGAGACACTTCCTATTGAAAACATATCAGAGGGTCTTTTGATTTAAACTGAATCATATCATTTAGTGAACTCCCTTGTTAAGATGCAAGTGATTTGTGAAATGATATTATTTTATATATTGTAAAATATTTTTCATTTTCGGGAACCGTTTAAAGATATAAATGATATTAGAAAGTTCTGTGAAGAGAGTAGCACACCCGTTGCTGTAGATGAAACTATTCATCTTTGCCAAGAAGGCCCTTTGAGAATGCTGATGAATTTTAGCCACCCTGGAATAGGTGCTATTGTAAGTGGTAAATTATCACTTGTTCTCCTAATATAGTTTTTGTCATCATGGCACTAGGTAATATGCAATTATGAGTCCACGTTTAATGGTTACTCTTTGTCACCTCATGGCATTATTTATTTATTTATTTTTCAAATAAATTGCCATATAATTTCATAAGCTATAATTTATTAGTGATCAATTCTGGTAGAATACAGTCAATAGTATTTATAAGTTTTTGCCAGCTGTGCAATCAAGAGTAAAAATTATAAACAAAATCTATTTCTCTCTTTCCTTTTGTCATGTTCTTTCTTCTTAATCTCTTTCAGTATTTAACACTATAATGGTTACTCAAAAGGACGTTGCTGAAACTTCGTGGATCTACATGTATAACATAATAATAACTTTTTCTTGTAAAGTATGTTTTGATGTTGCTGCTCTGGATTTTGGCCCATACTCATATAAAAGGACCTCATTCTGCACCAAATAATGCATGTTCATTCAGTTGAATCAATAGTGGCTGTGGTGTTTTGTGCTTCAATCCCTTATCATTTAACTTATCTCAACTGTAATTTGATTTGATTCATTTCTACATCAGATAATCAAACCAAGTGTGCTTGGTGGATTTGAAAAATCTGCTGTTGTCGCTTGATGGGCTCAGCATCAAGGAAAGATGGCTGTTGTGAGCTCCACATTTGAAAGTGGAATAGGTTTATCCGCATACGTGATGTTTTCCAGTTATATTGATTTACATCATGCAAAGTTGTGCAAGGCAATGAATGATGAACTGAAGGGGGCCATAGCACACGGTCTTGGGACCTACTAGTGGCTTAAGGAAGATGTGGCAAGCGAACCTCTAAAGATTGGTCGTTCTACAAACAGTGGTTTCGTAGAAGCATCTATTAATGATGCTAATAGGCGGCTTCAGAGATGCCAGCTTAATGAGCATGTCATAATTAAACAATTCTCAGACAAGGAAATATCTAAATATGATATGATTGTGGATTTAGAGGATATCTCTTACTCCATCAAAGTGCTAGAAGTTGGAGAAAATGTGTAAGTGAAGAGGTCTAACTTCCTAGAGAGATGGTATTTATTTTCATTGGGTTCTTTCTGTTCTGTTTTTTTATTTTTTTTTTAATAATTATTTTCATCGGGTTCTTTGTTTTAGTGTTTCATCATATTGCTGTTTCCCTGTTTACTTGTTTTACTTCATTTGGCTTTTGAGAAAATCATACTTGTCTCCTTATTTTTCACGAATTTAATAAAGTACTGTATCAGCATATTACTTCTGCATAGTTATTCCATATTAAACTATACTAAACATGTCACATGCTTCCATTTCTTGAACAGTGTTTCATCAGATGATGCTTCATTGATCAAAAGATGTGCTCAAAATATTGCTGCTTATGATATACTCCATCATCTGAAGAGTTGAATGTTCCTGCAGGACAATGTAGTCTTGTTTCTGCATGGTTTTCTTGGTTCCGCTGAAGAATGGCTTGCCATGACGAAGACGCTTTCTGGATCGGCAAGATGTATCTCTATTGATCTTCCAGGCCACGGGGACTCAAAAAATTGAGAAAACAAGAAATAAAAGAGTCCAGGAACCAAGATTGTCTATTAAAGTTGTTGCAGATTTATTATGCGAATTTCTCCAACAGATAATATCCAAAAAAATAACCCTTGCGGAATACTCAATGGGAGCACAGATAGCACTGTACATGGCCATGAAATTTGGTAATCAGGTATACCTGTGATCTAGGCAGTTAGGCTTATCTCTCTTTCTCTTTTTTGGATTACACATTTGTACTGAAGGAGAAACTGAATTTTCAAATGAAGATTGGAGGATATGCTTTGATATCTGGAAGCCCAGGCTTGAAAGATGTCAATGAAAGAGAAATTCGTAGGGCAATGGATGATTCAAGAGCTCGAAGCATTGTCTCCTTTGGCTTGCAGTTCTTTGTGGAATCTTGGTATTCTGGCCAGTTGTGGAAGAAGTGATCCTAGTCTCAATTCTTTACAAGTTAGTTCTTTTGTGAAGGTTATTTATTTACTTTTTTTTTGTTTAAAATCACCTAAAAGACTTCGTTTTCTATGTAGCTTGAGAAGTCATCCAGGATATAATCAGATACTCGCCACTTGTCTGCGGCACAGCGATGTGCAAAGTCTTGCTAACACATTATCTGATTTAAGTGTTGGAAGACAGCCGTAAGATCTTTCAAAGCACTTTTTCTTTTTTCATTTCTTCTTCTCTTAGTATTATTGCGATTATACATTTTTCAATGAAAAGGATGACAAGGCTTGAGTTGAAATTTCTGTATTTTGGTGTGGCAGGTCGTTGTGGGTAGATCTGAACAAGTGTGAGACGCCCATTTTACTAGTAGTTGGGAAGAGAGACAGGAAGCTAACAGCAATTGCTCAGCAGATGCACAAGGAAATTTGCAGTGGTAAAGAGCATAGTAGTGACTCACGGGACAGTGCTTGTGATATCATTGAAGTCCCCAACAGTGGACACGCTGTCCATGTGGAGAATCCCCTTCCCGTTGCCAGGGGCTCTAAGAAAGTTCTTGTTGAGAGTGAGAAGGAAAATTGGTACAAACTAAGTCTCTGCGTGCATAGTTACAAGACGCTGCTTGTATTATGTGGTCCAGATTATATCATCAAACTCAGCCGTCAATAAGCATTGTTGAGTTTGAGCTCATTAAGGTTGTCATGGTGCAAGCAAATAACTTATCTTTATTTGAGGCTGCATTGTTGCTCGGAGAGATTTGGATGTAACGTTATCTCCAAGTTGATTAAACTGTATTTACACAAAGAAGAGAATTAAAAGAAGAAGAAGAAGAAGAAGAAGTTATGTCAATTTCCTTCTGAATTCTGATAATATTATATTTGAATAATTAACATATTGTTTGAAATTGTAAAATTTTGAATAATATTTAAATAATTAACATATCGTTTGTTAAGAATTTGAGTTTACTTGACTTGTCACATCATTTCTCTATTTTATTTAATCACATCCATTGTTTAAATTATGAAGGGATAATACTTTTGAATTTTCTTCTTGTACATTGAGATGTCAATCTTCCAGGGATACATTTGCGGTAGGTTAAAGTTATTTTGGCTTGTATGAGTATGACAAGTCATTTGCCATGTTGCATAATGCCCTAAATTGAAAATTCTACGCGGTTATTCATGCAATAGACCATCGTCTCGTGTCAGGCTACAGGGTGTCTAGATTTGTTCTCTTAATTTTTTTTTTTTTTTAAATTTTGTCTAAACTTCTTTTGATATTATACTATAGGCTTTTAGCGGTTGGATTTTAACAATAAGTGGCTTTAGATGAGAGGGATGAGTGCGGTTCGATACAACTCAGTTTATCTTTCAAAATCACAATAAACCAAATCGCATCTTGATGGTTGAAATTCATAATTTTTCTTTTCTAAAACAACTAGTTTAGTTCAATTCAATTTATAGTCGCAATTATAATCCCTCCATGCACACTAGGGTCAGAGCACTTGGATTAATAATGGTATTGACGTTTGGCAAAGTAGCTCTTCTCATCTATGTTTACAATAGTGGTGGATGTGAATCAATTCGATACGGTTTGTCTGTTTTACCAAATCGAATTTAAAATTAACGATATGTTTCTTTTTTTTCTTTTTTCAAATTGAACATAATCATAAGATTTGATTTATAAATTTTTCGAATCTAAAATTATCCGATTAGTAATTGAACTGTTGCCAACAACAAATCTAATTTTTGATTTGGTTCATGGTTTCAATTGTTTTATTTAATTAAATACTATAAATTTAACAATTGAAAAGCACAACACGTAGAATTTTTATTATAAATCTTAATGAATCCAACATGAAGAATGAATAGGCATAGCCTCGTCAAAGTCCAAAACTTACAATTGCAATTATATTTAACTTCCAAAATGAGAATTATCATGGTTGATGTAATTAGTGGCTAAACATTATACAAGAAAACATGAGTTAGAAATTGAAAGAAAAGAATTAAGCAAAAAAGTATGCTAAATCAATAATGGTAACGACACAAAAATACTAAAGAAGATTGGCTAGTTATGTGATAAAGTCGTTCCGCTCGGGCCTCTCACCAAAAAGTCCCGACACTAACTGACGGCATTGATTAACAGAGAACAGGTTCAGGGTCAAGTCTTTCTGGCGAGTATTTGCTGGTTCGCTGACGTAACTGATTCCGTTAGCACGAAGGTAAGGTGCTCCTGGGCAAAATTAGATTGCTGTCATCCCAATTATTGATCACAGGTCAATAGAACTCTGCCCAGAACGGCCAAAGCTGGGACCCATTCTATTCAGATGCGATCAGACATGGTTTTTGAATCCTGGGTGTGATGAACCAGAAAGCAGCAAGTGGAGAAGGAAACTGTGAACTCAAGCTGAACTCAAAGCAAAGCTCAAATCCTAGATCTGGAGCAATTCCAGTTTTTTCTCTTTTTTTTTTTAGTAGGAGTTGGTCTAGTGTAGTTAGAACCTTATAGTTTAGTTCACCCACAAATCAAACTAGCGAACCATTTAACTAATACTAAACTGAACCAATAATCGAGTAATTGCCCAAAAAAAAAAAATTGATTTTTGGTTCGATTTGTAATTCGGTTCAAGTTTCACATTCTTTCTTTACTATTAAAAACTCTACTTCCTATTTTTGGGTTTTGTTTTACTCTTATGCTGCTTTTGGAAAGAAATGGATATAAATGTTTTCTTTCCCTTATTTGGTTAATATAAGGGAAATAAAAAGAAAAAAGAAAAAAAATACATGATTTGATTAAATTATCCTTCATCTCTTCCCTTTTAGCAGTATTCTCCTAACTTATTTTAATTTTCACTCAATTCGTTTTCTTTCTTTGCAAGATGGAGAGGGAAAGAAATTGGCAGTTTTCACTCTTTCCTACTCAATTCATCCTATTTTTATTATCTTTTTAAAATTATCAAACACACGATTTCCTCCTCTTTATATTGGTTTCATTTGATCTCATCATCCTCCTTTAGGGATTTTTTTTAAAGTTATATTCACATTTTTAATGAGATTGACTTAACATTTCTCCAATCTTTAATTTTGCATGCATTATATCTAAACATTTGAATTGATTATGATTTCAGTAATCAAAATCTAATATATATAAATTAAAAATAAAACTAAAGATAATACTAATCCCATCGAAATGAAAAACAAAATAGTAAAAATTGCCAGCTCTTTAATTAATTTTAATACCCAAACCACACCATAAATCCGAAATATTAAACTTTTTGTATACGTAAGACGTATCGTCCCCCAACACATCCTCAAACAAATTTTCCCTCCACCAAAAGTAGTCTCCCGTACCAAACCCAACATATTAATTCTCTCTCCTCCTCCAAATGCCGCTCCCACACGGTATCCATCATATTAATTTTCTCTCCCTCTTAGTCAACAATTTTCTCTTCATCAAAATGTCAGTTTGCAACACCACATCCACCATATTAGTTTTTTCTCTCTCCTCCTTCGACATGCCATATTTCATATTAATCCATCGCTCTCACCCCACTTCTCCCCCTCATCAAAATACCAGTCTTCCACGCTATATCCGTCATATTAATTATCTCTCCCCTCCCTTAACATGCCATACTTCATTTTCAAAATTATAGTAAGCAGTGATTGAAGAGTAATTATATATTATTTACTTCTAAATAAGTACACTGGACAAAACCAAAAAAGGGGAGAGGGAGAGAGTGTGCGTGTTTGTGCCGTAAAAGGACAACTAAAAAATAAGACAAAACCTAAAAAGGGGAGAGGGAGAGAGTGTGTTTGTTTGTGCAGTAAAAGGACAACTAAAAAATAAGAGAGAGAGAATTTATGCCGGCGAGTTACTATTTGAAAAATTAAAAAATTATATTGTAACGCTGATGCTGGCCAATGTAACCATATAGGTTACATGTAATATTACCATAACACTAATATATTTTACTATATAGTATAGTAAAATAACCGCCAATGTTACTTATATAGTAAAATAATATTATAGCAAAAAATATTTTAATAAGAGGTTAATTTTTATTATGCGATATTATTTGTTCATTAATTTTTTTATTTTTTATTTAGAAAACCTATTGACCTGTTTTTTAAGTAATAAGTTAAATTATTTTAATAGAATAGATGATATAAATTGAGTTTTAATAAATAAATGGTGTAGATTAGTTAGTGTTATTGTAGGGGTATTTTATTAGTGTTATCAGAGAAATAAAAAAAAAAAAAAAACTACGAGATAGAAAATGTAACGGCACATTGAATAGAACAGTTTTATTTGAAACATGGAAGCACAGTAATATTTGATGGCAACACATCCATAATATTAATTTTCTCTGGCCTCCCACAAGTCACAACATGCCAAATTTTGTGTCATGACAGCCTGGTGCAGAGATAAAAGTACGGTTTTGAAAACGCATTGTTCGCGGCTAGAAATGATAAGATAGACAGTCCCATTGAAGTTCGGAGATGCATAGACATAAATACCATAATTTAGTGATTAAAATATCTAAATGGTTGATTTTTCCGTGATCCATTTGCGATTATGATCTCTGAAAACTCGTCCTATAACAGCCAAATCGTTGGAATTCAGTATTGATCCATGACTATTATGTTTAATCCAACCTGATTGGGGAGGAATCCAAGTTAGATTAACATAATCTAAGATTGAGCTCTTATGATATAAACAAATCTTATCGTGAAGTGAATTTGGTCTTTTGATTACTTGTGAAGAAGAACGGACGATATGAGTTTCTTTATTAAAGAGTAGGTGCTTTTCTTTAATTTTTCTGTTATGAACCACACTCTCTTATATTAATTTTTCTCTTTTAAAAAAAAAAATGGTCTTTTGATTATTTGATGGAGAAGAACAAAGAATGGAGTGTTTTTTCTGTTATGACCCACACTTTCTTGCATTAATCTTTCTATTAAAAAAATATTATATTAATTTTTCTATTATAACCCACACTCTCTAAGTATGATTCCATCAAATAATCCAAAAATTTTTCTGATATGACCCACACTCTCTAATTATGATTCCATCAAATAATCCAAACGATGAGAGGTTCCAATGTCATCCATTGTATCCATTTTCGTACTCTCCGGGTTTTTACTGTTTTGATCCACATGCTCTTGCCAAACGATGAGAGACTCCCCCGACATCTGTCTCCTTCTTGGTATATTGTGTTCCAATATTCAAGGATTCGTTCACAGCATGTGCTGAAAATCATTATAAAAAAACCTTTTAACTTTAACAAGGTTTTCAATTTTTTACATAGAAATAGATTCAGTTCAAAAAAGAAAAAAAAAAGAAAAAAAGTTCGTAAGATGTTGACGGCACACGCACACACCTATATATGTATTATTCACAAGCAGACATATGGGAGAACATCTGTCGGCCGATATTTAACGATTTGTAGGAGCACAACGCGCACACACGTAAATATATGCATGTATTGATTTATCGACTGAGAGAACTGAAGGGCCTGAGTCCTTTTCCTCCTTCCACGTTATAGAGCTGGCCTTGTATTTCCCATCTTTTTTTTTTTTTTTTTTTGGCCCAAATTTAGATGTGTCAATACAACGTGGAAAAAATTGTTTAGATATGTCAATACAAGGTGGAAAACATTATTGTGTGCACTGGAGAGCTGCTTTAAGCCAAGCGTACTCCTGGCTGATGTCCGTTGTTGAAGGCTTCTTCAAGTACCTGAATATAACATCCGGTTCCATTTCCCAGGGCATTCATCGCCAGGACAATCCTGAAAGCCAGGATCAGCTCATAATCGATGTGGAGGCTAATTTGCCACCTTCTTCGTCCATCCACGTGTCCAACTATGCCCATGAAGTCTCAAATGTTATCAATCCGATCATGTCGCTGTTTCAAACTCAAGAACTAGGCATGACAGTTTTGGGTTTTGCAGTGGCAATGACAACGGGACTGCTCTTTAATGAACACAAGGACCTTAAGCTTCCCCAAGCTAGATTGATAGCAATTGCACTCTCTCTTGGTTTCGCAGCGACTTGGAATGGCATGTTGTTGAGAGGATTATACCCCAGGATGGCGAATGCAATGCAGAATCTCGGCATGACATCAGTTTTTGTTGCGCTTTATGGGCCGGTTAGCTCATTCCTTCCACCAGGTTTAGAATGGGTGTCCTGGTTTTGTTTTGCGTTATCCTGTTTGCCGCTCGTATTGAGCCTCCTTCCTCTTAAATCTGCAAAAGGAACAACCCGATCAGACACTCTGTCCCCAGATCCATTCAACCAACTCGTCTGATGACACGTTTTATGAAAATTTTTACTATTATATATATCTACTAAAGGATTGCTTTATTTGGCCAAAAATAAAGAATGAAGTATTGCTTTACTATTCGTTGTTCAGTCCGTTGTAAAATATTACTATGGTTAATTAGTTTTTTGAATATCGTTGTGATTTACTCCCACGTGCCCATTTTTATATTTTGCATTTGAAAATTCTGTTTTTCCCTTTTCTCAATAAGTTTGATTAGTTTCTTTCCTTTCGACTTTCCCATTTAAACCTCTATATGACGTGACAAAGTCTACATTGGTAGCTAAGCCCATGCAAAGTCGTTTTTCGTTTTCCATAACTCCAAAATTAAATTTAGGACAATCGAATTTAAATTTAAGATTTTTAAAAAAAATTATCCAATTAAGTTTAAACTTTACGACTATAATAAAGAAATTAGTCGAGGTGATATAGTAAAGTTAAATTGTAGAAATAATGACCTAAAATCCCAATTTTACCCTTAAAAGTAGGAATTTTCAATATAGTACTAAAATGCTCAAAACTCCTAAAATTAAATTCAAATTAAGACGAGATCTTAAAGATAAGTTAATTAAGCTATAAAATGAGATAATATAGTATAATTTACTATATAAAAATACACGTAATTTTATGAGTATACTTAATATAAATAATAATTATACCCGTAAATTAACCCTAAATTATGTAATTATATATATATACATATATATTGTGTTAAAATCGTGAAATTTATTAAAAGAACATATCCTAAAAATAAAAGATATGTTATAAACTTAATTATATGAGTAAACTTATATATTACATGTGATATTTACATAAGATATATATTTATATATTGATTAAATAACTAATGTGAACATAATATACATATATTATTATTTAGCTAAAATATGTACCAAAGTAATCCAAAAGGAATCAAATTGCGGCTGAAACTCTTGGAAATCACCGTGGCAAGTCTGGAAGCCAATCAAAGCTGAGTCAAAAAGCTAATTCTCTTCAATTAGTCACCTCCTCCTTACATTAATGAGGTAAAAGTAAAGAAAAAAATAAGAAAAATTATAAAAGGCAGCAACCGATTACAAATTGAATGAATAAGCCTCTCCACTTCATTTCCCAGTTTTACAAATTAGAAACACCTAGGAGAAAAATTTTAGAAAAAATCGTAGAAAAATAGGAAAAATATAGGAAAAACAGACCAATTACTGAGCTGAGCTAGTTCCTAAGGTGTCTTTTGATCTGCTGTTGAGCCACTTCACTACTAAGGAGTACCCTCAGCGTCTAGATGTTCCGACACATCTCCACTACCCTACGGCTGCCGAAGCCACCAATAATAGCTACGTCAAAATTCTGTCCTATTTTTCAATAATTTTTTTAAATTAATAAATTCACCCAGAAAATTATGAAAAAAATTATGCTTAGATTATTTTGAACATGCTTTCATGTGATATTTTTTTTTCGAAAAATTCATAATATTTAATATACTTTCTTAAGAAATCTACTGTTTATCTGAATTTAGAATTGTAAAATAAATGTACTAAATGATATTGTTTCTAGTTGAAAATTTTTGTGTAGGATGTGTATGATATATAGATAATTGCTATGTAGCCTGAATTTTGATTTGAATATTTTTATTATTTATTGCATTTTTTGGCCTGAAAATAGCTCGAAAATAAGCTGAAATTATGAACTAAATAGGAAATTATGAAATTAATTGATGAAATGGACATGTACTGATCTATAATAAATAATAACAGTATTGAGTCAGATTGAAATTAATTTGGTATAAAAAGAATCATAATTAGGTAATTTATGATAATTTAGAGGTAAAATCGTCAATACGAATATATAAGTAATAGGTTGAAAACTTGAAACCAAGTGATAACTGAATTCCCTATATTTTTAGGAGTCTATAGAAATTTTTAGGGAATTATTTGGTAACCCGAACTATTTATTACTAATTTACTAAGTAAAATAGCTTAATTTACAAGTTGAAGTGTATTTTTAATATTAATAAGCTAAAATGAATTAAATAGTTAAATAAAAACTATATATAGGGTTACTGACCAGATTGGATTAAATGAATATTTTTATTATATTTATTAATATTTTCTGATCAGGATATACTTTAGGTATATTAGAGTTAGGTAATACTTATATTGTAACAATATATGGACAAATTAGGTAAATACAATTTAATAACGTAAATTACGTATAATATGATCATATTTATATAATTACGTATAATTGTATTAAAAACTCAAACTACCCATTAAAAGTCGTTTCTAGAAATATGACTAGTAAAACGTGTTGTTAGATCTATACAAACCCAACGATACTAATTTTGTTTAAATCGAGCAACCTTAAGTAATTTAACCTATAACTTTATTATATTTAAGAATGCACGTATTTTGGTATCCTTCCCGGAATTAAAACGTGAATTAATAAATTAAAAGTGTGTTTTGATATAATCGAAATAATATATAATACGTAATAGTATATATGATGTACAGTATCAACAATTAATAACTTAATTTGATATATAGTGATAATACGACTATATATTATGGAAATAATAATAATAATATATAAACATTTTAGATTAAACCCTAATATTTTCGTAATTATTACGAAAGCTGAATTTAAATCTTTTATGTAAATAGGATCTTCCAATACAAAGATAGTTGACAATTCGAGTCTAAACAAATAAGTTAGGATTATGGCTTTATCGCTTATTGAGATACTGTTTAAAGTATCCGGAGACTCAAGAGTACTTTTTGTTATGTTTGTAGTCAGTTGACTGTGTGCATGCTATTTGTGTGGATAATACTCAGTTATGATAGGAATTTAACTCCTTCATGTACTGTTCTACCTGTTTGCATTGATTTTGTATTATGTAAACCTAATAGCTACCCTTAATTAAAACTAACGTTTATTCGACAAAAATGAAACTAGACATGCATAACACCCATTAGGGGAAACGAATAAGAGTGTCAGGCCAAATGCCAACTTCCTTTGATGAGCATAGCTGAAATGGTCTTCTCCCCATCCTTAGTCGAACTAAGTAACAGGCAAGAAGGTTGCGGTAAGGTTGGGGGCTGTGGTTTAAAGGCGGTTATAGGAGGAAGGTATCTCTAATGCATAAGCTCGGGTTTGGTCTGACTTGAGTCACGTTGAAACTCCTCAATCCGTGTTGGAGCAGATGTAATTTCTCTAATCTCACAGTAGATCAGATAACATTATACGATGTTTCATTTGTTTAATTGTATTGCATTTCATCGTAATTATTAACCTTATTTGTATTTGTACAATACTCTTCTAACTCCGTTCCACTTATTGAGCTAGTTGTAATCACATCCCTATAGACTCTTTTATAGGTGTTGAGTGAGGTTAGGATGTTCATATACCACTGTTCCTAGGTTAATGTGCTGCTGTTTGAGAAAGTGAGGATTGAGGAATCAACTGAACCTAAGCTTTTGACTTTGTCTTTGAGTTTTTGAGGAAACTAATTGGGAATTCCTTAGGAGCCCACTGATTTCCTAACTTATTGTATATAGACAGCAAAACCTATAGTTTTTAATAAATTATGATTGTCAACTTTACCTTTGAACGTAAAACGTTTGTATAAATACTGTTGTGGTATTAAACAACAGGTTGTATAAAACAGGTATTTTGTAAAAGTTCTACCACAGGTTTGGTTATTAATAAGTGTCAAAACAGACGTTTCAAGCTGATTGAGTTGTGCGCCTTATGAGAACTGTATCTACGATAGCTGTTGTGAGGTCAACTTTTATTTTAGATTAATTTATACGGTGGAACTGTTATGACTCTTGCTATTCGATGTGTGACAGCTAGTTACTCTTTACCTGTAATTGATTTCAATCTTAGTTTAATTATAGACATAATAAGACCTATTATTTTAGACTTAATCTAATAGTGTGAGGCTATTAGATATATACTTTTAGGTTTAATATTTTTTTTTCATAAAAAGAGAAATATATTTTATTTATTTTGTAGCATTTTAGTATATTTGTTGTTTAGATTATTTTTTCTCATTGATGTTTGTGTTTTCCCTAATTTTCATTCTTTTTTTTTTTATTTTCACTTTCATTGTCCCATATTAAATTTGTAATAACGTAAATCAAGAAAGAATAGATATAGAATGATAATATTTCTTGCATAAATTTTATTTTATTAGGTTAAACCTGATATTAATAAGGATTTGGTTAAATAGGTATCTTATTTGTAAGATTATAAATCTTTTATTTCCTAGTTTAATTAAGATTTAGTTTTTTAAAATGATAGGTCTTATTATACTTATGAATAAGCAAATGTTGTGATCAATTATAAACATGGAGTGATTAGATATTAAATAAAACTATTTTTTTTTAATTCTTTCTAGCTTCATTATTTCTTTTTAAAGAAAAAAAATACAAAAATGAAATATATTTTATTTATTTCACAGCATTTTGGCATATTTAATGTTTAGATTTTTTTTATTGATTTTTGTACTTTTCCTAATTTTTCATTCTTTTCTTATTTTTGTTTCTATTATCCTACATCAACAATCTATAGAAGTGGAAGGTGAATTGAACCGACAACTGGATCTTGTTTGGTGAATCATGTACCTTAGCAGTCAGTCCAATTACATACCAACCTTTTTACACGGATAGAAGCACACACTGCAGTTAGATGCATCACTTCTATCGAAACACTGAATTGTTGTGGGGAGTTAAGATTTCTTGTGGAAACATTTGATTCATGTGAATTCAATTCTTTCCTTCCAGTTCATGCTTGGGCTTCTTGACAACATTTCACTTCACGCTCCATTATTTGATATCATTCTCTTTGTAACCTTTGCACGATTAAAGATTTGATGATGTGAATTGTGGAGTAAAAAAGAACCCATAATCGGTCATCTAACATTCGACTAAGGTCTTTTGCTGTTTGAGGTTGTCTATACTACGAAGGTTGCTCAATGATATTGTTTAACACAAACGATAAACAGGACATGTTCTCTATCTAACTGTAGTTACTATCTGCCACAGAAAAGTACAACCAATAGGCATGGTCTTGATATTTTTTTATATTTATTAAAATCGTGATTATATTGTTTATTAAAATATATAAAATTAATAGAATCATATAAAATCGTATAAAATTAGTAAAATTATAAATTTGTAAAATTATACATTAAAATTAATAACTTTACCAAATTTCCACACTTACATAATTTTATATCCATTTTGATTAAAAAAATTATAAAATTATAAACTCAACATTAATAATTTAGTATTTTTCTGTTTTTGTTTTGGCAGTATGCCTCATTCGTTCATTAGCACATTGTTTTCTTACAAAAAGAAGGTCCTCTGCATTCTTTTGCTTTAAATGGTATCTGTTCCCAAGATTTAAGTCGTGTGTGTGTGTATATATATATATATATATGTATGTATGTATGTATGTATGTATGTGTGTATGTATATATTGGATAAGTATTAATAAAATTTAAATATATAGGAATGATGATGAATGGTTTTTAAAAAAATTACTTATATGCTGTCATATAGTCAAATTTAATTGTTATTTATTCACTATTTATATATATATATATATATATATATATGTGTGTGTGTGTGTGTGTGTGTGTGTGAATAATAACAATAATTGATCAAGTATTTTACGTAATATCTATTATCTATATACATTATTTAAAATACAATTCTTTTATAATTTATTATGTAATATTCATCGCCTATTTATACCGTTATATATATTATCATATTTTTACTTATATGTGAAAAGTATGTCACCCCACGAGTTATCCTCTTTTTAAATCTATGTTTTTTTGGACAATCCCCACAGGCCATATTTACGGTGTCCTGCATTGAATCTTGTTCTTTTTTTAATTCCTTAGCAGCAAAGTTGCGTACTGTATGGTTTATTGAAATCAAGGCCATAAATAACGCCTCCGTTTTATGAAATAATAATAATAAAATAGCGCCTCCAAAGTAACAAACTATGATAAAACTAACGCTACAGATATATTACGGTTACTTAAATCAAATAAGTAAATCGCTTTCTTGTATCGATATTAAGCAGATGTTGGAAAAACATAATACCATTATATATGTTAAGGGGAAAAAGAAACATATGTTAATATAAATATAATAAAATAACTACTATCTACCCAACTCATACTTGTTATAACCCCTTCCTTTACATTTCTTTTTTTTTTTTTTTCACTCGTTGAGATAAATATAACTATTTAAGATACCAAAGTTTTAATATTATAAATATAGATACATACAAGGTTGTCAAATTTATAATTCTACTAAAAATTGCTAGAGGGTTTGTAAAATTAAAATATAGAAATATAAGTTTCTTTAAATATATTTACAATAATTGTAAAAAAACTTGAAATACATGATAGGAATAAAAAAAATCAAGAGATTACGTTCTTTTTTTTCATAAAAAATACTTAATGTATAATTTAACATGTAAAGAAAAAGGATAAACAAAGTTAAAATTTGATTCTTTTTCCGTTATTTTTTTTTCTAAAACAAAGATGAACTGAGTAAGCTAAACATTTGAAATCATTTTGAATTATTGATGGTATAAACTAAAATAGAAAAAGTTTCTCCTAACCTTCGCAGTTGGAGTTAAAGCATGAATGGGAGCTACTTATATCAAATAAGGGACTATAAAAAAGAGAAAGAGGAAAAAAATTGAATGGGACAAGCAAAATATGTAATACCTTAATAATTGATGGGCTAATAAAAGCTTAATTGTAACTTTTATTTTTTAACCCATACAAATTAAATAGGTAAATCAGTAATCTCTATTAAAACCCAAATGTTTCTACCATGTTTAACTTATAGACTTGTAGTTCTACTAGAGTCTACACATAAATGATATTACGCTTAAGTTGAATAAGAAAAGTTTTTGAAAATTATAAACTCATAAAATAGTTTAAGTAAATTCTTTATTTTGATAACTATAGATAAACAAAAAAATAAAGAAAGAAAAGAAAAAAATGGATGGAACGGACATTGAATGAAAGACCCATCCAATACCCTTTTCCCTTTCATTCAACTTAGCTTGTTATGTGTTCTATACTCTCACCATATCTAAAAGATAACTTTGACTCAAATCTATCTATATCTATGTTGAATGAACCCAATTCGTGAAAAAATTATGTTCTAACAATAAATAATCAATTAAAATTAGAAGTGTGAATCCTATTTGATCAAAAATTATGCTTTTTATCTAATATCTTGCTTTTACTTAAGGGAGTTTATAATCTTTTTCTAACTTTAATAACGCAGAAGTGAAACTTTTAATTGGATTTTTTGTGATACCAAAGTTAGACATATTCTATGTCCATGCTTTGCTTTTTCTAATACCTTTTTGCCCATTTATAATTTTAAATTATATATCACTTCTGTAAAGAATAACAAGAACTTGAACGACACATACCTTAACATATAATACATAACTATAGATTTCTTTAAAGAGTTGCAATTCTCTTAAACGTAACATTTCATATACAAACATAGAAATTCAATTATTGTTAGTGATAGTAACATATTTAAACCAATTTACATTGCTAATGTATTAGCTATACATGATAATTTTTTATGTAAACTTATTATTATTATAAATATGCATATATTTTAAATAGAAATTTGAGGATGCATGAGCCTTTAACTAATTATTCAATATATATATATACATATATATAAACATATATCTAAAGGATTTAAAAATTAAAATTATTATACTTTATAATTTGTTAGAGTTGTTTAATTTTATTTAATATACACATGGCATAACTGCATCCAGTTGTAATATAGTTGTATTTAGTTATATTTAGGTAGAGTCAGTTTAAGTTAGTTAGGTTGTTGCTTTTTGTTTGTATCATCCTTGTATAAATAGCTCTAGCTATCTTCCTTTCGGGTAAGAATTTTCCTTCTCCTGGCTGCTAAACACAAAGTCTCTCATGTTGATACATGAGTGAGTCAATCTGTTATTCTTGTTTAGCTACACAATTGACATGGCATCATAGTGGAAATTTTAAAGATAGTAAGGTTGTGAGTTTATTTCTTTAACTAGCAGTTCCTTTAGTAGACATAATTGTAGTTATGTGTTTGTTGGATTATTACTATAGTTCAAGTGTTTGTTGAAATTACTAGAGCAAATATGAACAATCAATTAGAGCTAGCCAATAATAATCCTTATTATCTATCAAGATTTAACAGCTTGGGGATGTCCATTGGAAATCTAATATTCAATGGAAATAACTATGTATCCTAAAGTAAGTAAATTAAACTTGGTCTTGGAACTAAAATGAAGATCGGTTTTATTGACTGATCAATTCAATAACTGTAAGCCCTACACCAGTCGCTCAAGGTTTCGATCGGTTGGAAAATTCGATTGAGCCTAAATTATAAGTAAAGCTAGAAATATTAGTAAAAATGATTCTGTAAGTTCGAATTTAAAAAAAAAAAAATCAATAAAATAAAAGAATATAAAATTTCTAAATTTTAAGTATATAACTCATTATTTATTAAAAATGCATAAAATGCATTCTAATAATTAACAAATCGCTAAAGATAAATTATATGTATACTAAAAATCATAGAATGACCTAAATAATATTTATGAATATTTATTTGTACTATATATGAATTTACATGTAAGAAGAAATACGCTTAATTACTTAAAATACGTGAAATGTGCTAAAATAATAATAAAAAATTAAAGAAAATTCATAATTAATTAAGGAAAAATCAAGAAAAATCATGAAAAATGAGGAAAAATCTAGAATTAAGGCATGGCAATCTGGAATTGAAGAAACAAAATCAACCAATTAAAATGCAACAAATAGAAAGTGAAAAAAAGAAGAGATAAAGTAATTGTCTTATCTCATTAATGCAAAATAATTTCCTTAATACTCTATAAATAGAAAGAAAATTTTAGAAGCTCATTTG
Organism: Lumnitzera littorea; assembly: GCA_024138015.1. Lineage (NCBI taxonomy): Eukaryota > Viridiplantae > Streptophyta > Magnoliopsida > Myrtales > Combretaceae > Lumnitzera > Lumnitzera littorea. Next base: position 104,061,879 of record JAMXBB010000006.1, on the reverse strand, counting down.
GTCAGTTTGGAGAGTGAGAAAAATAGAGAGAGGCGAAATTAAGAGTAAATTAGGGATTTAGAAAAAATCTGTACAGTTGAGGCTTCTAAAGAGAACCCAAACCCGACGAGCAGCTAGGAGCGGACAGCCACCACTACCATACGGTGGTGGCAGCGCCTAGGTGGGCCGACATACCTATGGTCACTAACGGTAACCGGAGCCACCCAAATCGATGAGTTCGATTTCTAACCTAATTTTGTGTAATTTTGTAAAAATAGTAAATATTCTTAGAAAATTATGAATTTTGTTATTCTACAATATTTTTGTATGTAGTTTTCAGGAAAAATATTATTTTGATGAACATATGTCTTGTGATATATAGTTCTTGAGAAATCATGCAAAACCAAACATGTTTCGGTTTATAAATAAATGACCTCAGGAGTGTAGTTTTGAGCCCAAATTTTTTTTATAGACTACTTAGATGATATAGAACAGTGCTATGAAGCTTGTTTTCAAAAATTAATTTTCAAAATTTTTAGGCCTTAAAATGAGGTATAAAATGGGTAATTTAGGGTTAATTAAGTAATTAAATAGTTAATTACTAATTTAGTAAATAATTATATGTTTTAGGATGTTGAAATCTGATGAACTATGATACTTATAGCTTTTAGGGTATCAGATGTAATTATTAGGTTAATTATGTAGTAAATAAGTAATAGGGAAAAATAATAAATTTTAAGTTAATTTTGTAAATTAGAGTAATTAGGTCTAAAATCTGATTTAGGATGAATTTAGACATTTTGAAATTATAATTGATGTTACGAGATGGTAATTAAAGTAATAAAAATATTATATGTGTATTATGTACATAATAAGTAATAATATATAATACACAATTATTAGAAACATAATAAATAGAAGATATTAGAATAAAAATTGATATTATGATAATAATAGAAATATACAATAAATTTGATAGGAAACTTAAATTAGGGTAATTATATGAAAAATGTAAAATTTTCTCATAACAGGGGTAAATTTGGTGATTAAACTAGGATCCGAGTGTACCGCACAAACTAAAACACTAGTTAAAGACTAAAAACGATATTTAGGGTATCTAAAGATAATGCAATTAATTTCACATTATGGGTCGGAATGATTTTTTAGAATGTACATATAAATTTTTAACTAAAAATTGAGTTAAAAACCTAATTTAGAAATCGATGTGAAAACTGAAATAGAACTTAACACGATTCAAGAAGAATTGTAAAAGACTTAAGATCTACATAATTAGGTATATTAAACCCTAAACAAAAGATAACAATAAGCGTTATAGGATAAAATCAACTTATAAAATTGAAACCACGTTTGTGTTATAAGGATGATCGACGATTGCCTAAGTGAGTTAGACCTCGAGTGAGTGAGCAAGGAGTCCAGGTAAGTTGGGATTAATACGATGCTATATTTTGGAGGCTTGAGATTATATTTAGTTGTGCTTGCTCAATAGTTGGTTATGTGCATGTGCTTGATTATGAGTGATACTATGATTCTATTTGTTATTCTGGCTTGCATTGTATGAAGTAATCGATCACCCTAAATTGAACTTAACAAAGATATGACTCATAAACATAAATCAAATCTATTTAACAACCCATTAGGGGAAACCTAGGATTTTCTAGCCAAATACCAACCCCTTCGAAAGGGATAACGCCGGATGGCATAATGGATCCCTTCTTCATCCTTAGTCGAACTAAATGGCAAGTGAGGAGGTCACGATAAGGGTAAAGTCAATGGTTTGAAGGTAGTCACAGGACAAGGGATGTCTCCATTGCATAAGCCTGGGTTTGGTCGTAAGCTATTGCATTAACGGCAACTCCTCAACTCGGATTAAAACGGATGCAATTTCTCTATTCTCACGACGGGCCAGACAATATCATACAATGACATTTGCTTAAACATGCATTGCACCAAATGATTTGGTTAATAACCTTGTTTGTGTTTATAGTATAGTTTTAAGTCCTCTATCTTAACTTACTAAGCTGTAGTTGCTCACATTCCTATAGACGTCGTGCAGGTGCTGGGTAAGAAGCGACTTATAGCTACTTTGAAGCTAGCAACTACTGAATCCTAGGGAGTGAGGAAAAATATTTGAAGAATAAACATATATTTTTAAAGTCTAAGCTTTTATTTTAGAATTTTTCATTTCTGAATAATGTAATAACTAGGAAATATATTACGGTAAAATGTTGTAAACGTTAATTGTAATAATTGAATTATAGTGTATATATATATTTTCTCACTTTCTTAAGTAAATAATTTATTTAAATTACAAACTGTTTACTTCAAAACGGGTTAGTAATGGACGCCTTATGTAGATCAGGTCTAGAATAGCAGTTGTAAGGCTAACTTCTATCTTAGAATGGTTTATATGGCAGAGCTGTTATAACTCTGTCGCTTTAGGGCGTGACAACAACTAGGAGCTAATTCGCCAGATATTGTTAAATGGAACAGATCTAACTATATGGTCAAATGCAGGTTACTCAATTCCATGGTAACAATTAGGCTCAAAACTTCTTGTATGCGAAATCTATGATAGAGCTTTAGAAAGAAGTAAAGGAGAAGCATGGAGTTGCCGATGAACCTTTGATATTCTAGATTTAACACGAGATCACTAACCTAAAACAGCAAAATCATTCAGTTAGTGTATATTTCAACAAACTAAAGAGGAGTTGGGATGAAATGAACTTCAAGAGTTGCATGCGATGCCGATATATGACTATAGACACATTAAGTATTGCACTTGTACATTTAAAGAGAAGATGATCGAGTATGATGCACATAATAAGCTGGTTCAATTCTTGATGGGACTCAACGAGGCATATGAGACAATGTGAAACTAGATTATATCAATGGAGCCTCTGCCATTTGTTAATCAAGCCTATTATCTAGTTCAACAGGTAGAAAAACAAAGATAGGTAACAGGAATGATTAATTCTGATGTAGAAATTACTGCTTTTGTTACTAATAAAGGAAGTTCATTAATAATGAAGAATTTAGTAGATAAACAAAAGCTTAAAAGGTCAATAGTTTGCAAATACTACAAGGCTGAAGGTCATTCAGTAGATGGTTGCTTTCAATTATTTGGTTATCTAGAGTGGTTTAAAGGAAAGAAGACACCAGTCAAAGGATGACAAATTATACAAGCTAATTCTTCATGAGCTAATTTAGATACGCCTTTTGATAAACACTCTTGTTTGACTGTTGAATCAGAAAAAGCTTTTGATAAGGATCCAGTCTTAACACTATATAAAGAGATGCAAAAGATTATGAAAGAGCAAACAAATGATATATGTCCTGCTGTGGTGAATGTTGCACATGTAGGTACTTATGAATCTAAATCTTCTTTGTGTTTAAATATTGTTAATAATACTTTGGCTCTTTGGATAATCAATACAAGTGCTTCACATCACATTACACCTTGTAAATACCTGTTATATGAGGTTATTCACTTGCCACATTCCACAATTGTTAAGCTACCAAATGGTTTTACTTTGTCTACTGATATAATGGGCAAAGTTAAGCGAACCAGCTCACTAACTATCCCCAATATTCTATTTGTTTCTTAATTTGCATATATTCTTCTTTCTATTAGTAAGCTTGTTAATGAACATTCATTACAAGCTATTTTTTTTTATCAAGAATCTTGTAAATTTCAGGACCTGACTTCTAGTAAAGTTGTAGCATCAGCAGTTGCAGCACATAGACTTTATGTGCTTAGTTCAATAATCAATTCTAGTGTTAATGTTACTATTGATTCTGACTACGCTATGCAATATTCAATAAGCAATTATACTATTGTTGATCTTAGTCTCATTCATAATAGTTTATGACATAGTTCAATTTCAAAATTACAGCATATTGATTTTTGTAAAAGATTTGATTTCAGAAATTTTCATTGTCTAACATGTCTTGATGCAAAGTTTCATAGGTTGTCTTTTCCTTCTAGCCGAAGTTCTACTTCATTTTCTTTTGAGATAATTCATCTAGATGTATGGGGTCCTTATCACACTCCTTCCTTATGTGGTGGTCGGTTTTACCTTACTGTGGTAGATGACTTTACTCGTGCAACTTAGACTTTTTTGATGCATCATAAGTATCAAGTTTACAATATACTTAATAAATATTTTCATCATGTTCATAATCAATTTGCAATCACTCCAAGGTGGTTAGAACAAATAATGGTGGTGAATTTTTGTCCAAGGATTGTCAAATGCTTTTTTACAACCTAAGTATTATTCACCAACATACAATTCCACACACTCCTTAGTAAAATGGAAGAGTAGAGTGAAAATACCGCCACTTGCTCGACACTTCTAGAGCTTTACGAATTTTTGCTAATCTTCTAAAAAAATTTTGGGTTAAGTATGTTCTTACAGCTACATTTCTTGTTAGTTTGATGCCTATGTCTACTATTGGATAGAAAACATCGTTTGAGATGCCTTTTCATAAACCTCTACCCTATGATAAACTTCAAGTAATGGGGTGTTTATGTTACATTGCTAAGACTTTGTACAAGTTAGACAAGTTTGAGCCTAGAGGTATTAAGTGTGTCTTTCTAAGATATTCTAGTGATTAGAAAAGGTATCAAGTATACAATCTTGATACCAAGGAAGTTGTGCTAGCTAGAGATATCATATTTTTTGAGAATATCTTTCCATGTAGTCATGACATTTTTTTTTTTTGTCCTAATCGTAGTGCTTCCATGGCAAACCATCTATTTCGTATGAAACTAATGGTGATCATTTTTCTGATATTCCACTTGTAAAAGACAATCAAGTTGATTCTTCTCCTAATGGTTCTGCTAGAAATTCTAATGTCTTATTTGATACATGTGTTGATGTTTCCATTCAATCACCTGTTAATGTTTGTTGCTCACATAGAGTTAAGAAATTTCCTGCATGGTTAGAGGATTATGTACATTTAGTCTGTACTATAATTAGAAATTTGCCATCTACTTTGATCTCTAACATTTCTCCTATTGCTCATCTTACTAAATACCCATTGTTTGATGTTCATTCCATAGGTCATTATCCACCTAATTTTAATGTTTCGATTGCCAATATATTAGCTATTAAAGAGCCAAAAAATTACTATCAAACAATTAAACACAAAGAATGGATAGATGCTATTGGGAAAGAATTGCTCGCTTTAGAATCAAATGACACTTGGGAGCTTACTTTGTTAGCTCCTAATAAAAAGGTGATTGGTTGTAAATGGATTTATAAAGTTAAATATCAAATGGATGGTTGTATGGAAAGGTATAAAGCTAGATTTGTTGCTAAGGGCTTTACTCAAATTGAAGGGGAGGACTTTCATGGCACTTTTGCACCTACTGCTAAACTCAACATAGTTCGCATTCTTATTGCTATTGCAATGGCTTCTTCTTGGTCTATTTACCAGGTGGATGTCAATAATGCGTTCGTTCATGGCCATTTTGATGAAGAAATATATATATGACACCACTTGAAGGCTATAATGTTGTTTGTTTAAATCAAGTTTGTCATCTCAAAAGATTCTTATGTGGTCTTCATCAAGCTTCTAGATAGTGGAACCTGGAAATTTCTAAATTCCTTATTTCACTTGGGTTTGTTCAATCTGTCCATGATACTTCCTTGTTTACAAAATGTGCCTCTACTAGTTTTGTTGCTGTGTTGATGCATGTGGATGATATATTAATCACGAGGTCAGATAGTGCTTTAATTATAGATTTGAAAGATTACGTAGATAAACAATTTACTATTAAAGACCTTGGTTTAACATGATATTTCCTTAGACTTGAACTGTGTTACACTAATTCTGGTTGTTTTCTTAATCAACACAAGTTTTTTATTGAAGTTCTTGAAGAAGTCAAATTCACTAATGTTAAACCAGCTAAGGCACTATAAGACCCATAGTCAAGTATTGGAGGTTCGGTTTGTAGAATTTAAAGCAATAGAGTAAATCGTCCAATCCAACCCAAATTTTATGACGAAGGTAGAAATATTAGTAAAAGTGATCCCATGAGTTTAGATTTAAGGAAATAAAGAATAAAATAATTAATTATTATAATATTGAATTATATGTAAAACTCTTGTTATTTATCAGAAATGCATAAAACGAGTTTTGATAATTAATGAATTAATAAAGATAAATTATATATACATTAAAAATCATAAAAAAATATTTAGGAGTATTTACTTACACTTCGTATGTATTTATGTGTAGATAAAAATACGCAAAATTACCTAAAATGCTAGAAAAATGCTAAATAATTAAAGAAAATTATAAAAAAAATAGAGTAAAAATCATTAAAAAAAATCAGAGAAGTGAGGAATTGTCCTGAATTGAGTTGTGGCAGGTTAAGGAAGAAAGAAAAAAAAATTTCTAATTAAATTAATCCACTTAGAAAGGCAATTTGGAACTGAATAAAGCAAATGTCAAGTTTAATTAATGCACTAAAATTTCCTTAAAGTTCTATAAATACCTAAATTTATTCAGGAGCTCATTTGAGCAGTTTGTGAAGTGAGAAAATTGGAGAGGGTTGAAACAAGAGAGTTAGGATTTAGTTTTCAAAATGTACAAAAAATCTGTGCAATAGAGGTAATTGAACCGAACCCACGACTCATCACCAATTGGAATCGAACAGCTACCACCACCACACCCCACACCTATCGCCTAGACCAATCGATACCCCTTAGATCGTTGTTGGTGGCTAGAAGTCCAAAAGTTCAATGAGCCCTAAATTTAACCTGAATGATGGGAATCAAGCTACAAGACCTTTAACCCACAGCTGAGCTCGAAGACTAGAAAGGCTGGCAAAACAAATCCTTATGTTTCAACTAACCCCTACTGAAGCTGAGTACTTTCTTACCGAGTCATCTTTAATGCCATGTCATATGACCGCCTATTATTCTATGGTATACTGAGTTGATGATTACTCTTTATTGCCCTGCCGACCAATCACTCAACATCATCCTTACTGAGAGATAGAGAATCCAGATTGATTAAGCCATCCTTGCTCAAACAAGGCCATCTATTCGTACTTTTTGTCCATATCTCCTAACAACCTCGCTAATGCAACATCGCTATATGTATAGTACCATATGTAGAATCTATAACACCAATGATTGTTTTCATTATATATTCATTTTTACCCTTTTGTATCATGTACATTGCTTTTTTAGGAAATGTCCTTATTGTTTTTCCCTTTTTAGGCAAGTTGCCCTAACTTATGGGTATAAATACCTTTGTACTTATAGTTGTAACAGATCAAATTATCTTTAATATACTATTTATGTACTTTCTTCTTCGCGTAAACATTGTTGTTTACTCTCAGTATTACTCTTATCATTTCCCTTAACCAAGGTTAGGTGGTAAGTAACCTTATTGGACTAATTCGTGTGTCATATCGAATTGTGCCTTAAGTCTTCAAAAGTTCTATTGGTGCGTTATATCCTCTGAAGCTGTCCGTGGGTTTTTGCTTACTATTTCATTCGTTGTTGTCACTCTTTTCGCACTTTCCCCATTGATCCTTTTTGAGTTTTCCATAAACTTAGACCTATCTAACAACCAGCCTTATCTGTTTTTGGTCACGGTTCGCATCACCGATTTTATGTAATTTATTAAAATTATTAATTTTATCCAGAAAATTATGAATTTTATTATTCTAATGTTTTATTGTATGTAGATTTAGGCAAAAATATTAATTAGGTTTAATTACATTTGGAAATATATGATGTTTAAGAAACCAAATAAAACCAAACATGTTTCAATTTAGAATTAAATAGTCTTAGGAGTGTAGTTTTAAGCTCTTCTTTTTTCTTTTGTATAAACTACTTAAGTGATATAAAACAATGCTATGAAACCCTTTTTAAGAAATTAGTTTTTGAAAATTTTAAGCCCTTAAAATATGTATATAATTAGGGATTTTTAAGGTTAATTAATGATTAATTGAACAATTACTAATTTAGTATATAATTAGGGATTTTAAGATGTTCATATATAATGTGGTATGATAATTATGATATTTAGCATGTTAGATGTGATTTTTAGGGGTATTATGTAGTAAATATAAGTAATTTTGATAATATGTGAAATTGGAATTACGGTGAATATAAAATATTAGGTTAAATTAGATAATAATAATAATAATAATACGTATTAAATATGGTGCGAAACTTAAATTTAAGAAATTATATGAAAAATATAAGATTTTCTTATAGCGAGAGTAAATTTGATAGTTAAATTAGGATTAGAATGTGCTGCATGGACTAGAACATTGGTTAGAGACCAAAAAAGATAATTAGGATATCCAAAAATCAGGTAATTAATTTCACATTGTGGGTCGAAATGATTTCCTAGGGTTTATGCATAAAATACCTAATCGAAAATTGAGTTAAAAACCTAATTTAGAAAACCAACTTCAAAACTGAATTAGAACTCAACCTAAATTAAGAATAACTTTAAGAGATTTAAAAACCTAAATGATTAAGTATATTAAAAACTCTAAACTAAAGATAACATCAAAGAACTACATAATGAAGTTTATATAAAATAGTTATATACATACACTAAAACAATATTTATAATATAGGGATTATCGACGATAGCCTAAGCGAGTCTCACCTTAAATAAGCAAGCTAGGAGTTTAGGTAAGTTAAGATTAATACGTTACTGTATTTCGAAGTACTAATTTATAATATTCGGAGGGTTGAAATTGTACTTGATTGTGCTTATTAGATAATTGGCTGCACATATGTTCTTGTTTTGAACTGATGATATGATTCTGATTTGTTGCTCTGGATTATATTTATATGATTTGCTTGAAATGACTGAACACCTTAAATCGGATATAACTAAATATTTGACTTATAAACATAAACTAGACTTGCATAGTAACTCCTTAGGAGAAACTTAGGATTCTCCGGCCAAATATTAACCCCTTTGAAAGGGATAGCGCTAGATAGCATAATTAGTCCCTTCTTCATCCTTAATCAAACTATAGATAACATAATTGGTCCCTTCTTCATCCTTAATCAAACTAATTGACAAGTGAGAATATCATAGCAAGGGTGAAGTCAATGGTTCGAAGATAATAGTAGAAGGAGCGGTGTACATTGCACAAGCTTGGGTTTGGTCGTGAGTTGTTGCATTAATGGAAACTCCTTAACTGGGATTAGAACGGGTGTAATTTCTCTAATCTCATGATGGGCTAGACAACGTTGTGCGATGATACTTGTTTAAACATGCATTGCATCTAATTAATTTAGTTGATAACCCTATTTGTGTTTACTATATAGTTTTAAGTTTTCATCCCAACTTACTAAGCTATGGTCACTTACATCCCTATAGACGTTGTTGTAGGTATTAGTTAGGAAGTGACCTATATTTACCCTGAAGCTAGCAACCGTTGGATCATAGGAAGTGAGGAAATATATCTGAAAAATATCTGAAAAATAGATATATTGTTAAGGTTTTAGCTTTTGTTTCAAAAACTTCTATTTTCAAATAATATATTACTTAAGAAATATAGTATGATGAAACTTTTCAAACATTAATTGTAATATTTAAATTCTAGTATATATACATATTTTCATAATTTTTTTGGTAAATAATTTATTTAATTTATGAACTGCTTACTTTAAAGTAGGTTAGTCATAGACGCTTTATGTAGATTGAGTCTAAGATGACAGCTGTATAATTAACTTCTATCTTAAAATGGTTTGTACAGTGAAACTGTTACGATTCTACCGTTTCGGAGCATAACAAGCACCATTGCCTAGTAGAATTAAATTTGATATTAAATCTGGAGATTTGTTATCTGATCCATTAGTATATAGGCACCTTATTGGTTGACTTTTTTATGTCAATTTAACTAGGCCAGATATCAACTTTGTTGTATACTTTCTTAGCAAATTCATGCCTAAGCCTCGGATTCCTCATATGCAAGCTGCACTCCATGTCCTTCAGTATCTCAAAGGCACATTATCACTTGGTTTGTATTATCCAAGTCAGAATGATCTCACATTGCATGCCTTTCCAAACTTTGATTGGGTTGTGGATATTGTTGATTGCAAGTCCACTAGTAGCTACCGTATTCTATTGGGGTCTGCACTTTTTTCTCAAAAATAAAAAAAAACAACCTACTGTTTCCTCTTCATCTACGGAAGCAGAATATCGTAGTCTTACTTCAGCTACTATGGAGGTCTTGTAGACTTTGTACATACTATGTGATCTATAAATTTTTGTTGCTTATCCAGTTTCTTCACAGTGTGACAATCGTTATATCATTCTTATTGCAAACAATTCTTGTCTTCGTGCTCACAACAAACATATTGATATTGATGTACACTTTGTCCGAAACCATATTTCTTTTAGTTTGCTTTCAACAGAGTTTGTTTCTTCATAGGCGCAAGTTGTTGATATCTGCACCAAAACTCTTCTAGAACCATTGTTTTTGCAATTAAGATCCAAGTTGAGGATCTTAGATGCTCTTACTCGAGGGAGGATGTTAGAGTTGTGTAATTTTATTTAATATACATGTGGCATAACTGCATCCAACCGTAATATAGCTATATTTAGTTAGAGTCAGTTTTAGTTAGTTAGGTTGTTGCTTTTTGTTTGTATCATCCTTGAATAAATAGCTCTAGCTATCTTACTTTCGGGTAATAAATTTTCTTCTCCTATCTGTTAAACACAAAGTTTCTCATGTTGATACACGAGTGAGTCAATCCATCATTCTTGTTTAGCTGTACGGTTGACATAATCCAGTCAGAATAAATACTATATTCTCAAACGGTTGAAAAGCCTAAGAAAAGGAAATCGGAGTGCCCGGGTACGTGGCAAGGGCAGTGGGGCAGACAGCAGAAACATCATAAACAAAGATTAGCAAAAGCAAAACAAGAAGACTAAGCACGCACACGTACTCCGAGTCACGAGGGAGTCAACGACCTACTACTTGGTTTTTTCTTTTTTCTTTCTCTTTCTTTTTTTCCTTGGCAAGTTACCATGAAAGCAAAAAGAATCGCGTTGACTACGTTGTTGCCATGAGACTTCCAAAGTTAAATAATAATGATTAACGATGCTTTAAAACCGTCGATGGCCTCACAAGTATACATGCAGAATCCTTACCAATGAATATTTTATATACTTACAGAAGAATGTGAGTTTTGCGATGTTAACTCGATTTAATGACTATTAAATAAAAATACGCTGTAGTTAAAAATGAAAATTGAAAAACTAATAAAATTTGTTGTCCTAAAATAAGAGAGCAATTTAATGGGAAACCAAATCTAATTGAATAAAAGATAATGATAAAAATGGTACTTAGCTCCATTGACATGAAATAAAGTAAAATCTAATTAATAAAATTATTATCCCATATCACTTTTTTTTTTCCTGTACCATAAATTATTAGTAATACTTATATATTATTTACCACATGTTAATATCATACAATCTTTTAACAACTTTAATATTAAGAAGATGGCGAAACAAATATGTTAAGCCATACTTATTATTTTGAGTCACGTGCATGTTTTTGAATCTTTTACTGGTAAGATGAAATTAAAGGACAACTTCTCGACAATCTTTTGAAAACTTGTTCATAAAAATAAAAAAATAAAAAAAAAAAGCCTTTTTGAAAATGAGTTGTAAATTTCATTGTTGGTTTCTGCTTGAAATAAAGGTTTTGATATGTATTATTGGACGGTTGATCACCGTTCACCATTTTCGCCGACGGTGGGCCCAGCATCCTATATATAATGACTTAATTTCATGAACTCTGTCCTTTCTGATATCATATAGTTAGCAGAAACGAATATTACAAGGAGCATCGGACAACACCGTATAAAAGGAACAGCACGGTACTAATCTTTTATATCTTGATGTGTGTATTACTTGTCATGAATTTTTGTGGTTAAAAAAGTATAAAAAATTTATAATAAAAAAGTTAAGCATTCGTATTGTAAGTTACAATAAAGTTCAGTATTGCAATTTTGGAACTTGGTGTAATTTATTTTTAGAATTTTAAAAATAAATTTAATTTATAGCTTGTGAAATTCATTTTTCCCATCAGATAAATAGTACAAATAGAATTTTAAGACATTACTACTCTTTAAGACTGTAGATTTCCTCGGGTATTAGTGATCGGTAATTTCTTCTTCTTCTTCGTCATTTTATTTTTTATTTTACCTGGTGTGTAAGATTATCAGTTACCACATGGTCTTCCTTTCTATTTTTGGTCTGTCAGTTGGGAAATTATTTTGGGTCCAAAGCCGCTTTCTCATGAACTTTCCTAACACATCTTCCACTATTCTTGACTTGATTCTCTCTCAATGTTTATTTTGTAAGTAATTTTCATAATTACAAGACAAAACAATTTCATCAAATAATTTTAGAATCTTTGAATTTCATGATTTTCACACAATCATGAACAAATAATATTACATATCTTTTTTTTTTTTCATAATTGTTTCTTGAATTTAAAAGTGCGAATAACACTTTAATTGTTTCTATACATTTTATCCCTCCAATCCAACCTTATTTCTCCAAGTTAGGATTTATTTTCCTTAACCTTTTAATTTTATGATAGATTTTGTAAAATATGAAAAATAAAAGCGAATTTTTTGTTATAATACTTCCTTTTATATAAAAGGGTAGAGAGAGAATTATACCTTTTCATGAAATATTAAGTGATATCTTATATCAAAACATCTTATTTTGAAACGTCACGACACTTAGCTTATGTTTGAGATGAAGGAAATAATTAGTAAGGAAAGGAAAGTAGGATTTTCAATATACTTTCTATTGTATGGAAAATGAAAGAAAAGTGAAAGGAATAATTTAGAGGGGAAAGTTTTCCATGGGTCCAACTAATTTTTAATTCCCTTCAAATTACAAAGAAATGGGAAGGAAAGTTAGAAAAGTTATTTAAGTTTCAATTCTATCCTTTTTTATCCTATGTCTTGTTACTTTTTACAAGTATATTGGTAATTTCATTTTATACTGTATTTTGTCTTTAATAATAGTTAAAATTCTTTCAACTTTCCTTCCTCTTATTATCTAAACACAATAAAAAGAATCAAATAGTCTCATAATTCTTTCCTCTCTATTTTTCTCCTCCTAAAATCATTTCTCTCACAATCCTTCTCTCATACCAAACAAATCAGTAATGTCATGACTTTTCTTAATGAAAAGTCACATATTAGGTTATACTTTCTTGCATTCTTCTACTTTGGCTCATATATGTTCTTTGATAACTTAGAATAAACATAACATGCACAATAAAGTTATACTAAATTTTTCTTTACCTTGACTATATCATATTATAATTAAGTTAAAAATTAATTAGAGTCATTACAGTTGTATGTCATTATAGAGATATAGTTCCTTCCATGTACTATATGATTAATTTTTAAATTAGTTATAATTTAATGAAAAGATATATAAAGGTCTAACATTTATTATTTCCTTTATAAAAGACAGTTCCTGTGAATATAATTCTAACTTGATTATGTATACTATATAAAAAACAAGAAATTTTAGAAACACATTAATTGAGCTCAATAGTGCCATATAAGTAAAATATTCCATTGTTCAATCAAGACGTCTTATAATGCCCATTGTCTCAATATACTCTCTAAAAATATTGGGCGATAATCCCTTTTGTTAAAGGATTTGCAACCATCAATTTTTGTGCTAATGTGTTCAACGAATACCCTTTCTTTTAAAACTTCTTCTTTAACAACAAAGTATTTGAATGCTTGTCATTTTTTGAAAGGAAAACCACAATAAAGTTGTCATAATAAATTTTCAATGGCCTACTAATAGTGTCGATAACTTGAAGTCTTAAAATAAAGTTTTGCAATCATAAACCATGAATTATTGCTTGAAAGCAAGCTATAAATTTTTCTTCCATAGTTGATGCAGCAATGATGGATTGCTTCCTTTCTATGAAAATCTAATCACCTCTAACTGATCAAACCTTCTATAAGTGAGCATATGGTCCTTCATTCCTTGTAAGTATCTAAATACTTTCTTGGTAGCTTTCCAATGATAAAACCCTAGATTATTTTGATATTTGTTTAACATCCTAACAATAAAACTAATGTCAGGTCTAGTGTAAGTTTGAAGGTACATAAAACTCCCAACAACAAATACATAAGGAATTCTTGCCATTTGTTCTCATTTCAGCTCATTCTTAGGACATTGCATGCTATTAAATTTATCTCTTTTCTAAATCGGAACTATTCCTATAAGACACTTGTGCATCTTAAATCTTTTAAAAACTTTATTGATATATGCTTTTAGGGATAAGCCTAAGGATCCTTGTGATCTATTATGAAATATTTCAATTCCTATAATATATGTCACTTCTCCCATATCCTTTGTCTCAATGTGAGGTCGTACAAAAAATTGGTTATCAATATGCAATCGATTAGCTCGAAACAGTTTGTAAAATTTAAAGCGATTATATAAATTTTTCGATTAAACTCAAATTTTACGATGAAGTTAAAAATATTAGTAGAAATGACCTCACAAGTCTAAATTTAAGAAAATGAAATGATTAATTAATTAATTATTACATTTATAAAATATACATATTCTACCCATTATTTATAAAAAATTTGCAAAACAAATTCTAATAATTAACAAATTACTAAAAATAAATTATATCTGTACTAAAAATCATGAAATAACTTAAATAATATTCATGAGTATTTATTTGTATTATATATGCATTTACGTATAAGTATAAATATCCAAAATTACTTAAAATAGCTCATTTATACTAAATAATACTAAATAAATATAAAAAAAATTAATAAAAATTCAATAAAATAGTAGAATATGATGGAATTTACTAAAACGAGGCATGGCGAGTTGAGATGTGATTTGGCCAAAAGAAAAGGCAAGATAAGGACACATAAAAGTAGGTTCAATAGAAGATTGACACATGTTAGGACAAATAAAAATCCAACCAACTCGCAAACCTTCTTTTTAAATTTAGAAAATCATCCCTTTAGCTCAATTCAACACTCCATCATACAAGAAAAATAATAGGAGGGTTTAAAAAGTTAGATAGAAAATAGGGAAAATTATAGAAAAATAAGGCATTTTAAGTCTACATGAGAGTGTGATAACCAAACCACGACTTGGGAATGCAAGGATACTACCATTGAATAGTAGGGGCTACACCATGATCGACTGATTATAGTAAGATGGCTAGCGGTGTTCGAAAAGCTAGTTCTAGTGAATCTCATATCTACTCCAATTTTGCAAAAATTAGTAAAATATCAATTTTACCTAGAAAATTTCGAAAAATTTCATTCTGGTTTATTTTTATATGTAGTTTTAGGAAAAATATTATTTTGATGAAATTGAGTCCAGAAATGTATTGCTCTTAACAAATCGCTAAAATCAAGTAGATTTTACTTTTGTTTTAAAAAACCTTATTGATATTATTTTGACTCCAAAATTTTCTATAAAACATCTATTAGATATGTTAAATTACCATGAAGATTTTTTTATGAAAACTATTCTCCATATTTTTATTTAAATTTTAGGTTCTAAATCTAATTAAAATGATTATTTATCAATGCATATTTAATAATTTTTAAATAAATTGACCTAGATCCTAGTTTGGGGTGTATTTGGATATCTTAAAATGTTGAATGATGTTGAGGCTGATATTAGTAGCATTGGGAGTGTTAGATATGGCTATTATGGGTTTAGTGTTGATAAATGGATAATGTGTGAAATATTGAAATAAGCAAAGTAAGGAGCATTAAATCAAATTGAGGTGATGTGGGACTAAATAGTGTACTATGGCTTTGGTTGTGAATAAAATTCTAGGAATTATGCTAAAAATGTAGGGTACTATCAAATTAGAAACAAAATTAGAAGCTAAATCAAAAATTGGTTATATAGGGCAAACTAAGGAGTTGACTAGCAACTAAATAAAAGATTTACTGCACTTAAAATATAGTTAGTTAAACTTTACAAAATGGACTAAGGGGAGTTTCTTAGACTTATGTGTAAAACCGTAATCAAAAGTTAAATTAAAAGCTAATTTAGGAGCAAAATTAGAACCAGTGTATCTATTAGTATACTAGGAATTGATTAAAAACTGAACAAGATACCATTTTTACTCGAGTTAAAATTGGATAAACTCTATGAAATAGGTTAGAAAGAATTTTGAGATTTATGAACAAATGAAATAAAGAGATAAATTAGAACCTAATTTAGAAGATGAATGAAAGCTTGATTCAAAGGTTGAATTAAAGACAAAATCAGAACCTAGCTAAAAATGATAATAACTATAAGAGGCTCAAAACCTAAATAATTAGGTATAGTATAACCCTAAACCAAAGGTAATGATCTAAGTTATAGAATAAAGATTATATATAATACTAACATGAGTACTGAAACAATATTTATATTATAAGGACTATCGACGAAAGCTTATTGCAAATCTCACCTTAAGTGAGCCACAGGAAGTCCAGGTAAGTTTGAGATCAATACGTAAATATATTTTGGAGTACTCTTGGAGACTTAAGATTATATTTGGATGTGTTGTTAGGTAACTTGATTGTAAGCATGCTTGTTTGTGTGTGTTTATGAGAATGTAATATGATTTTGGCTTGTTGCTCTAGACTGCAATTATTTGAAATTGCAAGTATTGATTAATCACCTTAAATTGGACTTAATCATATATGATATGTAAATTTAAACGGTCATGGATTGTAACCCATTAAGAGAAAACGTTTAGGATTCTCTAACCAAATATCGATGCCTTCGAAAGGGATAATGCTGGAGCATAATGGTCCCTTCTTCATCTTTAATCAAGCAAAGTAACAGGAGAGGAAGTCGTGGCAAAGGTAAACACAATGGTTCTAAGGTAGTCGTAGGAGGAGTGATATCTTCATTGCACAAGCCTATGTTTGGTCATAAACTGTTGAATGTACATTAAACTCTTCAACTTAGATTAGAATGAATGCAATTTCTCTAATCTTATGATGTACAAGATAACATCATATAATGGCATTCGTCTATTATATTGCATTTAAATAATTTACCGATAACCTTACCTATGCTTGATGTATCGTCTTATGTCTTCATTTCAGTTTGTTGCTTACATCCCTATAAATATTATTGAAGGTGCTAGCTAAAAAGCTGTATTATAATTACCCTAAAGTTAGTGATTGCTAGATTCTGAGGAGTGAGGATATTAAATTGATGATCAGTTGCATTTTTGAAGTTTAGGTCTTATTTTTGAATCATCTAATATCAAACTATGAATTACTTAAGTAAGATTAGGTTATTAAATCATGTAAAAATGACTTAAAATATTTGAATCTTAGCATATGTTTTTCATACTTTCATAGAAAAATAACACGTTTAATTTATGAACTATTTACTTTAAAGCAAGTTAGTTCTGGATATCTTGTGTAAATTAGATCTAAGATAGCGACCGTAAGGTTAGCTTCTATCTTAATACGATTTACTTTGCGAGACTGTTATAACTCTGCTGTTTTGGGACATGACATCAAAGCTCTTAGAAATATAATTCTTAGTCTGATATAATAAACCAATATCATTAACATATAGGACTAAAAAGACAAACTTGCTTCCACTAATTTTCATATATATACACCGATGAATGATGTTTTCTTTAAAACGAAAAAAAAAAAAGTTATGGTATAATTAAACTTAAGATACCATTGGTAAGAAGCTTGTTGAGTCCATATATTGATCTCTTAAATTTGCACACCATATGTTTCTTTCCTTTAATTGAAAATCTTTCAAGTTAGTCCATATGAACTTCTTCATCCATATCTCCATTGAGAAAAGCAAACTTAATATCCATTTGGTGTAACTCCAAATCATAATGAGATACCAATACCAAAATGATCATAAGTGAGCCTTTCTTTGAGATCGATGAAAAGTCTCTTTATAATCAACATTACCATTCTAAGTAAAACATTTGGTAACAAGTTTAGCTTTATGTCTTTCAACATTGCCATTTGAGTCTCACTTTGTCTAAAAGACCCATTTACAACCAACTCCTTTACATCCTTTAAGCAATTCAACAAGTTCCCAAACTTGACTTTGATCCATAGATTTTAGTTTTTCTTTCATGGCATTCACCTACTTAATGGAATCACTACATTCCATGGCTTGTGAGAATGAAACTAGATCGTTATCAATTCCTATGTCAAATTTTAACTGTAGATAAACCACATAATCATTAGGAATAGCAAACTTCCTCTCTCTTTGAGATCTCCTTAATTCTACTTCTTGTGGTTCATCTATTATGGGAGTATCATTTACAACTTCATTATGTGTTTGATTAGTTATTTCTTGTTCTTTGCTTTGGTGAAGTTTTTAAGATATTAGGATTAACAGTTTTAGAAGTGAAAGGTACATGAACTTTTAACCTAACTTCTCTAATGCATACATCACGCTATTCTTCACTCCTACTAGTTTCACAATTTTCTATGAACTTGGTGTTTCCAGTTTTGACAATTTTTATACTATGATTAGGATGGTAAAACCTAAATCCCTTAGAACTTTTAGGATATCCTATAAAAAAACCACTAATCAATATAAAATCCAATTTCTTTTCATGTGGATTATAAATCCTTATTTTCATAGGATGACCCTAAATATGTAGATGTCTTAAATTAAGCTTGCTTCCAGTCCATAATTCAAAAGACAACTTTGAAACTATCTTATTAGGAGCCCTATTTAATAAATATACTATGCTTTCAATGTGTAAACCTACATAGATATTGGCAAAGATGAAGGGCTTAACATACTCTTGACCATATCTAATAATGTATGATTCTACCATTTCGCAACACCATTTTGTTTTGGTATACTTGGCATAGTGTATTGAGCACATGTGCCACATCTTTGAAGAAATTTGGTAAATGGACCTAGACACTATGTTGAGTCATCATACCTTCTATAATATTCGCAACCTCTATCTAATCTAAGAATTTTAGCTTTTCCATCTAATTATCTCTCAACTTCATTAATATATACCTTAAGTGCATCTACTAATTAAGATTTTTCATGCAAAAGATTCACATAAGTGTAACATGAAAAATCATTAATAAAGGTGAAAGTATTTTTCTTTACTAAAAGATGGACCATTAAAAGGTCCACATATGTCGGTGTGTATAATTTTAAGAAGTTCTATGCTTCTTATGGCTCCTTTCTTAGTGTATTTGGTTTGTTTTCCTTTAATATAATCAATATACATGCTAAAGTCCATAAAATTCAAAGAAGGAAGTATTTCATTCTTTATTAATCCTTACAACCTTTCTTTATATATGTGACCCAACCATTTATGCCATAAATAGACAGAATTATCATTAATCAAACTACATTTAGTTCCAATATTGCGATGCAAGGTCATTAAGGTCTAAGCAAAAATATCATCAAGCTTATATTCATAAAGACCATCGCATAAAATTCATGAACAATAAAGTTTATTATCCTTATACAAACTGAAAGACAAATCTAAACACATGCTCCACCTTCTCTTCCCACTCTAGATATTCATCGGTATTCCTAGATCCATTGAAACTCAAGATCCAAAGCTTCACATGGTCGAATGCTTTGTGGATTCGTACACACTCTTCTTCAAAATACTCTTCTTCCTCTTCATCAAGTTCTCTCAAGTTTATCCTTTGCCTTAGTCGTCCGCCAACTACTCTACCTCGAACAAGTCAAGCTGGGTTCTGACCTCTAACAGGTTGAGTAGCTTGTGGAGTGTTTTACACGGCCTTAGTAGGTCGGCAAGACAATACATAAACGGCTCGAGTCGGATCTATTAGAAGGTTAGCTACCTCATCAAGTCTTTTGTCAGTACTTTTAGGAATTCCCTAAGACTGTTGTCCATGGTGGATAACTCCACTGTCATCACCAATTGTTACGCCCCGAAGTCGCAACAGTCCCGCCGTGTAAACCATTCTATGATAGTAACTAGCCTCACAGTGCCTACCATAGAGATAATCTACACAAGGCGTCGACGACTCCTCGCTTTGAAGTAAACAGTTCGATTAATGATTATACAATAATTATGATAATTATCACAAAGTTCTATAAAACATAGATAATTATAAATAAGTCCACAGAGTTTCTCAAGAAGATTTACATAATAACTACAGTTTACTAATTTACAGAATAACTAACAGTCTTCAACCTTTAACTACAAGGTCAGTCTAGTCACACATTATGCTAAATAACTTGATCCTCACACCCCTGGCTTCAAAAGGACTAATCTCTGGATAATTGTAGGGCGGCATAGTACTTGAAGAAATTACAAATCAGAACCTGCAAAAGGATCTATAAGGGTATGAGCAACTACAGCTCAGTAAGTTGAATTGGAGACTCATGAATGTATACAAGCACAAACAGGGTTATCAAACAATTATTTTCATGCAATGCAACAATCAAGTGTCATCGCACAACGTAATCCGGTCCGTTGTGAAATCAAAGAAATTTCACCTGCTTCGATCCGGGTTGAGGAGTTCCATGTTATGCAGTAGCTCACAACCAAACCTAAGCTTGTGCAATGGAGACCTCACTCCTCCCGCGACTACCTTCGAACCATTGACTTCACCCCTGCCGCGACCTCCTTTCCTGTCACTTAGTTCGACTGAGGATGAAGAAGGGACCATTTTGCAATCTTGCGCTATCCCTTTCGAAGGGGTCGGTATTTGGTTGGAGAGTCCTATGATCCCTTAACGGGTTGTAATGCATGACATTTTCGGTTATTAGGGTCGACTAAAATTAAAATCCGGTTAAGGTATTCAAACAAGTTCATATCAATTCAATCAGTCACAAAATCATTCGCAGTGCAAATTCCAGCACGAATTCAGATACATCAAGCACATGCGTAAACTATTTACAATCACAATCATATACAAGCCTAAGTCTCCGAGTACTACAAAACTAGTACTCTATTACAATAAGCAATAACCCAACTTACCTGAATTTGCCTAATCGCTCGATCCTCTAGTTGCGAGTTGATTTGTTTCTGGGTGTCCTATAATACAAATAGGTTCTTTTAGTACTTATATTTTATGGATTCTTATTCTAATTTATAATATAACTCATTTTCCTCATGTATACCTACAACGTATTAATAATTCTTTGTATTCTATTTCGGGGTTCGGCTCCTAAACTAGATTTTAGTTTTAATTCCTAAATCGTAATTAGGCTCGAATCCCAATGTGACATTAATCACCTTATGCTCGGGTATTCAAATATCCTATTGGGTCGTAATTTTGATATTCTAAACTATTCGGTACACGCTAACCCTAATTGAGGTATCGGATTTATTCCTGATGTGTAAAAATCTTACATTTTGAGATATTTACTTAAAATTAAATATTATTTCAGATTTATTATTTTTATGTTTTCAATTATAATATTATCTAAATAGCTTTATTTTTTTAGATTTATTAATTTACATTTTCACATATTCCTAATTTCTTATATTCTTTACCTAATTTCCCTAATTAATCATACTTAATACCTAAAGGCTAGGATTAGGGTTCCACTATAGAGATTAACTTCCTTAAACATCTAATTAAGATCCAAATCAGTAATTAATATCCTAATCACCTAATTAATCCTAAATCACCCAATTTTACCATCATTTTAGGGCTAAAAATTAACTTAAAATTTTCGAAAATTAATTTAAAGAAAAATGGCTTCATAGCACTATTCTACATCATATGAGAATCCTACAGAAAAATTTTGAGCCCCAAACTACATCCCTAAGCCTATTTAATTTCCGATTTAATCATGCTCGGTTTTGAACAATTTGTTAGGGACCCTATATTTCCAGACATAATTAAACTAAATCAATATTTTTCCCTAAATCTACATACAATAAAACCTCAGAATAACAAGTTTCATAATTTTCTGGACAAAATAACTAATTTTACAAAATTATACAAAAATCGGGGTGAATAAATGACTAACTGGTTCGAAGCTTTCTGGCCGTCCAAACCCGGTCCAAGGCTGTCGGCCGGTCCAGGCGCTGGTTCTAGTGTAGGGTGGTGGTGGTGGTTCGGTCCCAGGTGGTGGTGGGTGGTGGTTTTAGTTCACCTTGCTAATTTGCACAGTTTTCTTTTTTTTTTTTTTTTCTGGAATTTCTCTTGATTTTTCTTGTGTTTCGATTTTTCTCAGATCATAAACTATCCAAACGACTTCTGAGAATTTTTTCCTTATTTATAGACAAATATAGTAATTAATGTGCATTAATTTGATGGGATTTTGCCCCATTTCCTTGATTTTTGGCTTTTTGTTTGTCAAATTCTTATTGGTTAATTTTTTCTTTTCAGTCCACGACCTGATCTTATTGCAGTTATCCTCTTTTGATTTTTTTATAATTATTTTGTATTTTTATTTAATTATTTACTTAGTTTTCGGCCAATTTTAGTAATTACGTGTATTTTTATCTATATGTAAATACATGTAGGGTATACGTGAACATTCCTAAATATTATTTTGGTCATTCTAAAATTTTTAGTATACATATAATCTATCTCTACTAATTTATTAGTTATTATATTACACTTTTTGCCTTTTCGGTAATTAGCAGTTATTATGCTTAAAATTTGAAAATTTTATAGTTTCCTATTTTACTACTCATTTTCTTAAATTTAAGTTTACAGGGTCATTTTTACTGGTATTTTGTTAAATAGTTTATAATTTGGGTTTAATCGGATCCTTTAGCCGATCGCCCTAAACCTTGGGTTTTAAACTCAAACCTATGGTTACTTGGCTTGGCTTGGTTTTAGGGCTTACACCAGTGCCAATATTCAGACTTTGGTCTGTCATTTTTTCTCACAGATTTAAAGTTCAAACAAACACTTTAGGAAAAATATCAATTAACAACACAATAATCAAATAAATACAGTAACTTGCTCTATTTTACACACAAAACAAAGTATAACAAAACTTCAAAAAGAACCAACTATAGCTCACACAAAATCTCCACTCTGATACCAAGATGATGTGAACTGTAAGCAAGAACAGACAAAGCCAGTCACTGGATGAGTCCAAGCTCGTAGAAAACTCAAATAAGGCTAATGGGGAAAGAGCAAAAAGTGCAAAAATTACAAATGAAACAGTAAGCAAAACCTATAAATAGCTCTAAAGGATATGATGTACCAATGGAACTTTCGAGGACTCACGGCACAATTCAATATGACGCATGAATTGGTCCAATGAGATTACTCGCCACCTAACCTTACTTAAGGAAAAAGGATAAGAGTGATGCAGAGAGTAAACAAACAGTGTTTACGTAAAGAAGAAAATATTAAGTGTATTGAAGATAATCTGATACTTTATAACTATAATTACGAGGGTATTTATACCCATAAGTTAGGGCAACTTGCCTAAAAAGGAAAAAGACAAAAGGAACATTTCCTAAGGAATTAATATACAAGATACAAAAAGATAAAAATGAATATACAAGAAAAACAATCATTAATGTAATGGATTCTACACATGATACTATATACGTGGTGATGCTATATTAGCGAGGTCGTTAGAAGACGCAGATAAAAGTACGAATAGATGGCTTATCCAAGCAAGATGACTTAGTTAGTCTGGAGTCTCTCTTTCTCGGCTTCTCAACAAAGAAGATGCCGAGTAGTTGGTCGGCTCAGGTGATAGTGATTAATCTTCAATTTGGCACACTGTAGAAAGATGGGTAATCATACAGCTCAGTATAAAGGGTAACTCACCTCGGTAGGGAAGTACTCGGTATCGGTAGGGAAGTACTAGTGTCGGTGGGAGTCAGTTGGAACAAAAGGATTCATCATGCCAGTCCGTCCAATCCTCAGGCTCAGCTACGGGTTAGTAGTCCAGTAGCTTGATTCCCATCATGTACTCTTAATATAGCTCCTTTCTTCCCTTTGCATGTTTTCACACCTTGTAATGTTCAAGAACTTTGCATACACCTTTCATCATCCTAGGTCAATAGAAATTTTCTTTCAACAACTTATCCGTTCTTTTCTCACTAAAGTGGTAAGCTTAGCCTCTAACATTGGCTTTTAAGACAAGTGATTCCCTAGCAAAATCACTCGGCACACAAATTTTCCTTTCCTTCATCAGAAATCCTTGGTTCAAGTAGAACCTATCCATTGCTCCTCCTATGTTGCATTTGGCCACTAAGGGTCTAAAACGAGGATCATGTTAATAGTGATCAGGTAAGCACATGCCTTGGATGCAGAGTTGCTTCCAACTTAGTGGTAGGATCTAGCTCTTACATGACTTTTGAGTTCCAATGTTAGTTAGAGCTTATGACTCCTCCAACCCCTTAAAAGTGATGTTCAAGCTATTCACAGTCTTCCATGAGCGAGGGCATTACTCAACTAGAATCGGTTCCTCTTACTAGTCCAATGCCTCCCTATGATTTTGAGGAGACACTGCCATAGCCTACACAGTCACTAGACAACTGGAGTCATTTCCTTTTGTCCGTGCCATCAGAACCTTTACCCATCTTAGGTGAGAATAAATAGACATTGTACTAATGATACATGATTGTATTGACATAAACAAAGCACATATTTTATACATATACTTCTATTTGAATCTAAGTTTAGCTTTTG
Organism: Lumnitzera littorea; assembly: GCA_024138015.1. Classification (NCBI taxonomy): domain Eukaryota; kingdom Viridiplantae; phylum Streptophyta; class Magnoliopsida; order Myrtales; family Combretaceae; genus Lumnitzera; species Lumnitzera littorea. Next base: position 104,037,217 of record JAMXBB010000006.1, on the reverse strand, counting down.
TCGAACGTCACAATGTGTTCGAGGCTTTTGGTGTTAGTGCAGTACATCTTGAATGATTTTTTACTTTAATCATCTCTTACACAAAGTGGATGTCTGTTTTGTGTGTCGAGTTATGTTCTTATGCCTTTCGGCATCATGACTTAATGTTAGAGATGGTGTATTGGATTGGAGAGCTTGATGTTTTGTATCTTATGTTTGTAAATGTAGGAAGCAATATATCTCAAGTTAACTTAGTCATTTTGTTTGAAATCTGCAAGTGTAAACAAAAGAAGGCACATTCACTATATACATTTTCAATGCATGTCCAAATGTAATGAAGGCACATATAGTACGTGATGGAATGTATTAAAGGTGCCCACACTAAATGTGCCTTCAATATAGTTGGACATGTATTGAAGACGCATGTAATATATGCACCTTCTTGTAGGCATATGTGATGAATTTTTTATACTGATAGCATATGTATAAAAAATGATAGGAATACCATATTGGAAATATTTATTGCTAAGGGCCCTTTTCTGTACTATTTTTCGAAAAAGAGCCCATATTCATATAAAACTGGAAAAGTTGAAAGTTCAATATGTAATTAATGTTTGTTGATCAATGTGTACAATGCATTAACATGTTTGTTTAAGCTTGTGCTTAGTATAATATTTGTGTATACATGTATAGTAGCTTCATTTGGAAATAGGAATTATGACACTTTAGGGGACAGTTTTGAGAAGTAGCAAGCTTAGTTGAAATTAGAAATTCATAGTGGTGATAAAAATTTTAAAGTTTCTTAGATTTTCATATGTTGATGTTTTGATTAATTAGTGTAATTAATTAGAGGTATAGACAAGTTCGTACTTGAGAGATTATAGAGATTAATGAAATTTGAGTTTATTTGTGGTTTATAGTTAGTTTTTGAGCATGTATATGCAATAAAGCAGTTACACGTAGGTCTTGAGACATGATACTTTGATTTGAAATAGTGAAAAGCGGCTAACTATATTGTTGGTTAAACTTAGATTAATTAGACTAACATAAAAGAAGCAGATAATAAGTAAACTAGGCCGGTTACCACTTAACTGAATTTTAAATACTTTAGTATAAAGATTATATCAATTATTATTTATTAAACATTGTAGGCTAAACGTGGAGAATGTACGCACTGGAGATTTGCTTCAACCTTCATGCTAATGCTAAGCTAAGCATGCTCCTACGTGATCTCCACTGTCAAAAGCTTCCTTAATTATTACCTCAATATATCATCACACTTCTAAGGTATTCGTTACTAGGAAAATCCTGAAGAGCAAGATTAGGAAGCCGAATCACAAGTTGAAATAAATGAGGGTAAATAATGCTAAAAATCCAATCATGTCAGAGTTTTATGACCAAGAACTAAGAAAGCAAATCCTAAGTTTTGCGGTGGCAATGATAATAGCTCTACTGTTTAACCCATGCAACCTTATTTCGTACCTAGTACCTAGATACGTTGCCACCGCTCTGCTCTCCTCGATTATTAGAGTGATATAGAATGGCATGTTGTCTAGGGGAATATACCCTAAGATCATGATTGCAATATTGGTGTGACCTTAATTTTTGTTGCATCCTTCGGGTTGGTTGGTGGCTCGTTATTTCCACCTACTCTACAATGGATACCCTAGTTGTTTCATGGCATTCTACAATATCCCCATCTATTATGCCTCCTTCCTCTTAGATCTACAAAAGAAACAACCCAACCAAACTCTTTAGGGTTAGTCCATTCAACAAGCCAATCTAATGAGTCCTTGATTTGCTTATGTTTATGTGCATGTGCGTGTTAGGTAGTTTATGTATAGTGAATGTGAATGTTAGGAAATTCTACTTTCCCATGTGACTATAACATATGGTCACTTTTCAGTTTAATAAATCATCCTTGATTTATAGTAATTAGTGCCCATAAATGGTAAAAGAAGCAGACAATTACATTCATGAAAGCTATTGATAACTTTATTTTTATTGTTGACAGTTTTGTTTTTATTATTAATAGGTATGATTTAGTGTAAATCAGAGGTGATTTAATAAACTCAAAAGTAAGGGGAAAATACATATAACCCTCTTAAATTTTGATTTATATGCGGATTAAAAATCTAAACTTTCAAAGTATGGTTTTTTATCCTTAAACTTTCATAAATTGGTAAATAACCTTTATAGATTAAGAATATCTTTTTAAATTTTGATTTTAGTACGTAAATACTGCTTAAACTTTGATTTTGGTATGTAAATTTATATACCAAAATCAAAGTGTAAGAGGTTATTCTCAACTTATGAGAGTTGTTTGTCAATTTATAAATGTAGAGAGACCAAAGACTATACTTTGAAATTTTAGAAAGCCAATTTACACTTAAATCAAAATTTAAGAAGGTTATTTACAATTTCCTCCAAAAGTAATCATACCATGTGATAATTTTTAAGTAACCCAACTATAAAAAGCTCGTAAATGATAATCTTATAGAATTGTATTACGACAAAAATATTCAATGATACTAACATATTATATTAATGTATTAGTGGTGAGTAAGTGTCAATAAAATTTTAATACTGAAAAATGTAAATAATAGTTTTTTCTTAAAAAAAAAAAACTATCACTTTGTATCATTAGCATATCTCTAAATATTATTGGTGTCTATTCACCGTTAATATAAACAAGTAGCACAAGAGTAATAATAAATGGGTTGAATACAGATGAAGAAGGTTTATGTGAATTGTTTTTACTGGTTTCGACTCTGCTTGAGTCGTTGACCAAGTGTTTTTATTATTTGTAGATTTGTGTCTTCATCAGGTAACATCAAAATTTTAGTTTAGTGAGCAAACGTTAGATAATTATTTTTTTCTATTAACTTGTTTTTCGAATGCTGTTCTAGAAACCGAAATATTTATTAATACGGATCATTACACAACTTCTCTCAGAGCAGCTAATTATTTTAATATCTTTTATAGTTTTGTCGTTCTCTAATACAATAGTACATTCTGTCGCCATCGTGTCTAAAGCAACGTCCGGCCCAGCTAATCATATTGTGACTAGCTTTGGACTTTGGAATGAATATATTTTCTTATGATTGGCGCTGGGCCTTATACTAGGATGTTGCTTTGTAATTTATTCTATAAGTGGTATAGTTTGCTATATAAACCATCTAGTTTTGTGTATACAAAAAATTTTAAGGCAAAAGAAGGTAGTAGTTTAGCTAGTGTCATTGAAAAAATAGCGAGAAAAATGAAAAATTGGTGGAGCAGGGGGAAAAAAAATGAATAAAAGAAGGAAAAAAATGAAAATGAGAAGAAAAGTGAGAAAAAGAGATTATACTAATAATGGTGTGCAGAAAAAAAGATGGACATGAGAATAGTTGTGAAAATAACAGAGTGAACTAATTGAAGAGTATTTTCCTATGAGTGGATGGGTTGAAGTTCTTGTTATGTATTGTGAAGAAGTGGCAATGGTGGCTAAGTCTACTTTGTTGGAAGAGTAGAGAAATTGGGCCTCCTAAGGCAGGTACATCCTAATTCCAACCTGTAAGAAGCAACATCAGCCCCTATTGCAGCCTCTTATGTATCGTCAGGGTTTTTCAGAAACAATGAGGAAGTGGGCTCAAAAGTTAAAGTGAAGTCTAAGGGAAGTAAAGAGCTTCTGTTGACAAACGAGTTGAAATTGGATGAAGCCGGGCCTAGGCTTAGGCTAGAATCAATTATGCCTAGTAATTAGTAGCCCACTACTTAAAGATAAAAGAAATAAATATTAGACAAAATATATTAGAATTGCTATAATGTAGAGTTTTTTGCTATTACACCTTTATTTCACATCTTTAGGTGTATAACACCTAAAGATATTGTATAACCCTATAAATAAATATTAAGAATATCTGCTTAAAAACCTTATAAATAAAATGAAATGGTCTTTAGAAAAAAAAAAAATCTTAAATTATTAAAGTGACATCTAAAAATTTTTAATGAGATTTTTATGGATATAGATACACTTACCGAATAAGCCATGTGCACCTTAGATGCCAGTCATCCACACCGTGTTCATCTATTGATTTTCTCTCTCCTCCCTCTGCATGCCATATTTCATAGATTTTCATATTAATTTCCTCTCATCTCTCTCTCTCTCTCTCTCTCTCTCTCTCAACCTACCATTTTTCATATCAGTCTATCTCTCTCCTCCCTCTTAGCCAACAATTTTCCCTTCCTCAAAGTGTCAGTGTCGCACACCATATTCGCCAATCGCCACATTAATTTTCTCTCTCCTCATCAACATGCCATATCTCATATTGATCTATTTCTCTCTCACCCCACTTAATGCATCTTCATATGTAAGATCACCGTTTAAAATTCCTAAATACTGTATTAATAATTTAATAATCTATTTTTATAAAAAAATTCTTTAGTAAAGATCCTTAATATTTATCTATATTATTTATTAAACCTATAATATAAACTTTCAATAAAACAACACTTAAAAACCAAAAAAAAAAAAATATATAGGCCATGAAGCAAATCAGAATCATTCTCAACGAGTTCACAAAAGGTGATCCCATTTTTTTCATTAGATTTGGGTAGAGACTAAAGGTCTTAAATGATCAATTCGATAGAACAACTCAAAATATATGAGAGACTTAAACTCGCACGGTTATTAAAGTAGACGAATTTTCCTCTTACTATAGATTTCGTTGTTGCAGTATTGATATGTAGAATGGGACTCTATTTTTATTCTTTTCCGATTAATCCGCCCTTCAAAAGATTTCTTAGACCATAGAGTAAATGATTCAATCAATGACTATTCCATTCCTTTTATGAATTTCATAGTAATGGAAATCCATGTCCTACCAAAATAGAATTTGTAAATTGTTATCCTCTTGACTAGTAGATAAAGATTGACCTTTGCGAAAAGGATGATTCATTTAGTTTAAAGACCCAGCTCCAATAGACCTTCACCTCTTGGGACCCATATCAAAGAGTATTAGTGAGATGCTCATAGCCAACAAACTTCTCTTCCTCAAAACACCAATCTTCCACATTATATCTATCACAGTAATTTTCTCTCCTCCCTCAACATGCTCTACTTCATTTTTTAAATTATAATAAGTAGTGATTTCAGAGTGATTATATACTAGTTATTACTTTTAAATTTAATAGATCACCCTCATTTACAGTAAATAAGAACATTAATAGTAAATAAAAATAAGTGCAACATTTTGGTAGAAGATGTTGATAACTTCTTTTCATTAATAATGACTTTATTTATTATAAATTGGGTCATTTACTAAACTAATATATAGTCACTTTGTATAATTTCCCATTTTATATTAATCTATTTTCTCTCTCTTTTACTTAGCACTAAGTAAACATAGAGAAAGAAGTTAACAAAAAAAAAGGGGGGGGGGGGGGGGGCACTCACAATAAACAAGCACTACGAGTAAACCAAAAAATTCAACAAAATAAAGTGTAATGTGAACAAAAACTATGCTTTAGGCAATAAATTAGCACAAAGAAAAAACCAACCGAAGATAAAGTGTTTGTGCCATAAAAGGACAAATTGAAAAGTAAGAAAGAGAAAATTTGTGTTGGTGAGAGATTGTTTGTGCCATAAAATAAGAGAGAAAATTACAACACCAATTACGTTTATGACACAACTAACTCCAAATCAAATAGATATAAGTCTACTTGTACAAAAATAAAAATATTCATCGATAGTAGTATAAAATCTTAAGCTCCACGATGTGATCCTTCCTAACCTATCACACTTAGGAAAATACATAGTCCCTAAGTTAATTACGATTCAATACTAAACTCTTATAAACTTTTACTATTGTGTTTCCAAACTCCTTCCAATCATACCTTATTTGTTTTATATTCGACTTTAATAAACTTTATATCATCATAATGGGTATTTCGAGTACTATTAGGATATCTTAAGAATCAAAATTGATCAATATAGTGACAAGCCCAAAAATACCTTTTTTCACTACCATTCCAACTAAACATTATTGTAACTTCGTAATTAACTCGAATAAATTCTAATCCTAAATTAAAAATCCTAAAATTCCACATATCCCAAGTTGATCAACATCTATTATGTATCAAAAAATATTATTCTTTAACAAATTCAATAAATATCTCATTGGTACTAATTAATATATCGTATATTACGCTAATACATAGGTTATTATTAGGAAAATAAATAATAAATAGTATATGAGCCTAATTAATTATACAAAAAATACTGCAAACTCAAAAATATATATATATATATATATATAATTTAGATATTGACCATCAATTGGAATAAATTAGCTTATTGTGTATATTTCTAAAATAGCGTTTTATCTCAAAATTAGTAAAAATTAGGCAAATAAGTGAATTTAATTAAGAAATAAAAATAAAAAACACCATCATAAACTTTAAGAAGTCAGAATATGTAAGGCTCATATAGTGATTTTATCATAAACTAATTATTCTAACAAAACAACAAAATTGCCTATTTTAATCAAAATAATTGTAATAAATAATAAACATGCTTATTTTCAAAAATTCTTACTACTGCAATTAAATACATATATTAAATATGTTATGTATGAAGCTTCAACCTGAAAGGATATTATTTAATATTTCTAAAATTTAATTTAATTTTCATCCAAACAGGGCAATTCCTTAAGCACCTATATTTTCACAAATTATTTAATTAAAATAAAATTACTACATTAATCTACACATAAAATAACCTAATAGACCAAATTTCATAACTAAATAATACCATTTGATATTTCTAGAAAATTAAGAAAGTTTATGTCAAAAAATTAGTTCACTTGAACCGACTGCCTTTGACACCCACTTAACTGTCGCTCCTTGTCGAAAGGGCTTGTTGCGCCACGCTCTTTTTAACCCCAAACAACCACCACAGTAGAACATTAACACTCTATTAAACCAACCTAGACTAGAAAGTACCCTGTTTTTGTTATATTTTTCTCTTTATTTTTTTTTTCTAAATTTTTCCAATTTGAATTTGTTTACTAAAATGTCTAATATCTGGTATTAAGGGTCTATCTATATATTTGGAGTTAAATGAGTTGATGAATCATCATGCTATGTGTCATTTTCCTAGCTTAGGTATTATTTTATAATAATCCAACATGCTAGGTGTCATTTTGTTATATTTTGGCTTTTGACTCATCATTTCTAATTGGTCTAAGTTGTCACATCATTTATTAACTCATCAAACCATTTTTTAAATAATTTTATATTAATTTATCTTATTTTTTATAATTTATCATTATATGTATATATTTAGTATATATAATGCATATCACATGAAATTACATGTATATTATATATAATTCAACTTCGTTTATTATTTTTTAAAATCAAATAACTTATCTCTAATATCTCGCTATAGCTCGAATTATTATTATATCCCTTAAATGTTAGCAAAACTCTAATTATTGAGGTATCTTTCAGTGTAACTGCTCAGAGCATGTTGAAACTCTAAAGTTAAGCATGCTCAAGCTTGTTTAATTCTAGAATGGGCGATCTCTTAGGAAGCTGTTGCACCAGGTGACAAAACCATGTAGCGTTTTGTGAAAAAATCATACAACGTTCCATGCTAAAGCGAACTATACCTCGGTAGGAGGAGTTCTGACTAAGTCGTTTCAGTGGTATCAGAGTACTTTACCAATCGGAAGGTTAAGTCCTTACCTGGTGGTGGTCCTAGACCTGTGTAACAAAATTGACAAGGACTTCAGATCTGTGTAAGGAGTGGATTGTAATATCCCTTAAACATTAGATGGAAAAACTCTAATCATCAAGGCACCTTGATATAGATTCACAAATGAACACACGAACCCAATATCACATATAACCAAAGGAATGGGTTCACACTATGAGATGGCCCGAAAGATAAATGATAGTCAAAGGTTGAGCAGGGGTTCTTATGCACTAACAATAGATATGATGCATCAACGCCTCACATAAGCTCAGGTCACACTTAATATGAGGCATAAGTATGGTCGAAGGGCACTTGCCACTAGTTCACACTCAATGGGCTAGATGGGAGTAGCTTAAGAGTAATAAAAAGAACACTTAGCTTAAGAGAGTGAGAAAAGTTCCATGTATTCTCTATGTATTTATTGATGCAGCTATTACAATTTACAAGTATTTATAGTATCTAATTAGGGTAAGTTCTAGGTTATAGGAAATTACAGAAAATGATTCTAGCTAGCTAAGGAAAAAGAGAATAATTTACAGGGGTATTAATATAATCGTATAAAAAGAATATTCGTTGTTAAAAAGGATAGTATGGATGTTAGAAAAAAGATAACGCATGCACGGTTTGCTCAATTTGTAGTCCTCATGACTAAGGCTGAGCATAAAAACCATGAACTGCGAATTGAACTGTAAATCGAATCAAAAAATCAATTTTTTTATGAACCATTTGGTTTACAGTTTGATTCAATTATGTATAAACAATTTGTGGTTCAGTTTAGGAAAGCAAAACGAGCCGCATTGTTTTGAATCGAACTGAATCGTTTAGTTAAATAAAAAAAATTTATGTAATTATTTTGTACCTTTTTATATTTTTTTCCATCAATCTTCATAAATTTCATCAAATTTTTCATATTTTGTTATTCTTTATCATATTTTTGTATCAATTATTAAAATTAAATTAAGTAAATTTTATATTTATTAGAGATAAAAATGTTTAGTAAAAATTTGACACAAATGGTTCGAACTGTAGACCAAATTGGTTTTAATTATATTCGAAAAATTTATGAACTGAACCGTATGGTTAGGTTCAATTTAAAAAAAAAATCGAACTATTATATTAAGTTTGGTTCGGTTTGGTAAGGGAGGGTAAACTGTACCGAATCGAATCGCACTTATCCCTACTCATGATACTGTTGGTTTAATAATTCAATAGCTTGAATAGTTAGGACTAGATTGAGGTGATTCTGGGGCAATTCATTCTCAGGGTCAACCTCTGATGATTAACTCTTGACTACTGCCAGCTCAACCTCAACACTAGGTTGGCTATATCCTAATTTAATGCTTAGATGGGTGTACAGCAAAGGGGTCAGCTCGGCACATTAATTGGTCACCTTAGCAACTTATTAGATGATGTAGGAAGCGAAGTAGCTTAACGGGTCAAACCGGAGTAAGTAATGTTCCTTGGTGCTTAACTCATCTCGGACGGTTTAACAAACCCTAAGCGAACCTTCGGGTTTGAGAATGTGTGATCGGTCCTTAATCCTTATCATCCCCTCTAGGTTATTTGAGATTTAGGATCAAATCTAGCTCAACTCCAAGTTGCTCATCCTCAGGAGTGTAAGGTTGGAGATTAGTAACATTAAAGGAGTCCAAGACTCCATGTCCTTCAGATAGTTCAATCCTGTAAGCATTAAGATTGATCTTTTCGAGCACTTTAAAAGGTCCGTCAACCCTGGGAGATAACTTTCTCCTTCTTAAGTTTAGGAATCGCTCCTTGCTAAGGTAAATCTAGACTTGATCACCTAATTGAAACTCTCTCTTCTTCCATCCTCGGCCTTAACTCTCAAGCTTAGTGGTAGCTTAGCTTAATTGCTCTACAACCTTTTAGTGCATGGCCCTAATGGCTTCGACTCTTCCAGCGTCAAGCTGGTCATCATCAAGTCTCTATTAGGGTGCTTGGTCCATTAGGAGCTCGAGGTTGAGCCCATAAGTGAGCTTAAATGAAGACATGTTTATCACACTGTAGGTAGTCCTATTGTAGGTAAACTCGATGACTAGTAGACACAGATCCCAATAAGCCATATTTTTTTCAACAACAACCTATAGCAAAGTTCCCATGGTTTCATTGACAACCTCGGTCTATCTATTGGTTTGTAGATGGCAGGACGTATTGTACAATAGCTTAGTTCCTATTTGTCTCCATACTTCCTCTAAAAGTGGCTCATGAACTTGGGGTCTTAGTTCGAAACAATGGTTTAGGCATAGCGTAAAGCTTGATTACTTTCTACAAGAAAAGAAAAGAGATAGTAGAAGCACCATAGTTTTGGAACATGGCACGAAATGTGCCATCTTGCTAAATCAATCCATGACCATTATGATGGAATCCTTCCCCCGAGATGTCCCCGATAATCCTAACATGAAGTTCATACTCAACTCAGACCATGGTTTGGTCTGGATGGGTAAGGGTAAATAGTGTCCTTACTTGGCTTGCTTAATTTGACTCTTTGCTTTTCGACAAGTTGTACACCTTTCCAACACGGACTATACATCTCTCATCATTCTTGGCCAAAACAATCTCGCAAATAGTACTTCATGGGTTCGATGCTAGCCAAAGCGTCTTGTTAATCCTCTTCTATGCACTTTGCGTACGTGCAATTCTCTCATGGACCAGGTTGGGATACATAGCCTCTTCTTCCTGAATAAGTATCTGTCTTTCCTGTGACAGTCATCTAGTGTTCGTCTTTCTTCACACCAGGCATAGATAGGACCAAAGTATGGATCCTCGACATATAAGTTCTTTATTGTCAAAAAACCAAGTAGCCTGGTCTGTAGTTCAGTCAAAAGGAAATGTCATCCTGATAGGGCATTGACTACTATGTTGCTCTTCCCATTCTTGTATTTTACAACATAAGAAAACCTTTCCATGAACTCAATCCATTTTGCTTGTCTCCATGATAACTTAGGTTGGCTCTTCAAATACCTTAAGGATTCATGATTGGTATAGATCATAAACTCCTTAGGTAGTAGATAGTGTTACCATACCGTTAGGACTTGGATTAAGGAGTAGAACTTCTTGTTATAGATAGAGTAGTTAAGTGTAGCCTCTCAAATTTTCTCATTAAAGTAAGTGATAGGTTAACCTTCTTACATCAGCATGACACCTATGCCTAGTCCGGACGCATCACACTTTACTTCAAACACTTTATCAAAACTTCGTAGAGCTAAGATAAGGGTTGTAGTTAGCCTCTTATTTACTTCCTCAAAACTCCTCTACTCCTTCTCTCCCCATGTAAATTCAATGCTCTTCTTTAACAATACGGTAAGTAGGACCATGATTGTACTAAAATTCTTTATAAATCTATGATAAAATGATGCCAAGTCATGGAAGCTCCTCACATTGATAGAACAATTTAGTATATACCATTCTATGATCGCTCTTATTTTCTCATCATCGACTCAGATGCCACCTCTACTCACAACAAACCCCAAGAAGATCACCTAAGGTCGACAAAAGTCACATTTCTTCAAATTGGCATAGAGCTATTCAGTTTGAAGTTTTGCAAAGACTCTTCGGAGGTGATCTTAGTGAGTCTCCATGTTGGGGTTGTGCATCAAGATGTCATCAAAATATGGTAGTCCAGTAGTCGAAATCATCACTAGCTTATGATCTAACCCAAGTAGTATAAGGCATGTAAAACTCCGTGTGAATCAGCAAAGACCACCTTGTAAGGCTAAATACTCCTGAGGGACCAATAGCAAAGTAGTACCATGAGGGAAAAGTGAAAAGAACCCTTATCGGGGAGTGAAATAGAACATGAAACCATAAGCTCCCAAGCATTAGGAGGAGACCAGGTCTTTGACCATGTGCTTGTTGAAGAATGAGCCAGTGACTCATAGGCAATGGTTTAGTTAAGGGAACCCACTGAAGTTGTAGCAAAAGCAAGTCTTCATAAGGCAATTGCCATTACTTATGGACCCGAACCTAGGTGATCTATCCATGACCAAGATGAAGCTTAGGTGAAACTAAGTGGAGGTTTGAACCAACTAATGTTGAAGAATTAGCGAATGAGTTATGGTTAGGGGTGAAATGTCACTCGAACCCAGAGCTAGCTAGTTCTCCCTGAAATGCCTGGAGGCACAGCAATTAACTAGACATCTAAGGGTAAAGCACTATTTCGGTGAGAGCTGTGAGAGCGATACCAAATCGAGGTAAACTCTGAATACTAGATATGATGTAAAAATAATAGGGGTTAAGGTCAGTTAGTGAGACCAAACTTTGAATACTAGATATGACCTCAAAATAATAGGGGTCAAGGTCGGCTAGTGAGACAATGGGGGATAAGCTTCATCGTTGAGAGGGAAATAACCTGGATCACTAGCTAAGGCCCTTAAATGACCGCTCGGTGATAAAGGAGGTAAGGGTACAGAGACAACCATAAGGTTTGCCTAGAAGTAGCTACTCTTGAAAGAGTGCGTAATAGCTTACTGATAAAGTACTCTTGTGCCGAAGATGAACGAGGCTAAGTGATTTACCAAAGCTATGGGATGTAAAAATGCATCAGTAAGGGAGCGTTCTGCCTTAGAGGAAAGCACTCGTAAGAGTAAAGGTAAATGAAGCAAAAGCAAAAATGTCAACTTGTATGACTTAAACATTGGTGAGAATCCAATGCCCCGAAAACCTAAGGGTTCCTCCCAACCTTCATCCACGAAGGGTAAGTCAGGGCCTAAGATCAAGTTAAAAGGCATAGTCGATGGACAACAGGTGAATATTCCTATACTACCCCTTGTTGGTCTTGAAGGACAGAGGAAGCTAAGTTAGCCAAAAGATGGTTATTGGTTTAAGAACGCAAGGTGTCCTTGCTTTTATAGGGTAAGAAGGGGTAAAGAAAATACCTTGATCCAATGTTCAAGTACCAGGTGCTACGGCACTGAAGTAACCCATGCCATACTCCTAGGAAATTGATTTTATTGATTTGCAATTATTTGGAAATTGATAGCTTTCAATGAGTTGAATGTAATTTGAATACTTGATCTTTGATGTTTGAGTTACATGATGTCAGAGTTAATAGGTGAAATCTTTATGAAGTGAAGTTATGGGTTATTTAGTCATGATTATTTTCGAAGCTTGCTTTATGTATATTTTCCTCTTAGATGACTTTAGAGCCTTATAATCTTTAGTAAACAAGTAAATAAAATTTGTCTTTTGAGAAACCTTGAAAAAGTTAAAATAGTTGGAGGTAGAAAGTGATAAAAATAAAAATAATAGAAAAGAAAGGTAAAATTAATAAGAATTCGCCTTGGTCACTCAGAAGAGTGCGGTTGAATTCCACTGTTAATGCCAAAATAAATTGGCATGGATAGGCCTTGGTACCTTAGAAGAGCAAGGTTCTTTCCCGCTACTAATATAAGGGCTAGGTTGGTATGGATCGGTCTTAGTCTGTTAAAAGAGCAAGATTTTTTCCTACTACCAAAACAATTATCCTTAAATAATGTGCTTAATTAATAACATAAATTCAGTAAATTTGAAGCCTTCCAACCAAAGCATAAACTAAGGGGATGATCAGAAGATAAGTGGATGTAATATGTGTTTACTCTGAATTATGGTGCTTAGCGAGATTGAAGAAAGAGTTGTATACATTTTAGTTAAGTAGGTTAAAATCTTTATGACTCTTTCCTGAATGGCGAGATGTTAAATCTAATCTTGAGTATGGGAATCCTTGATTGAATGATCTAATTAAACTTTAATTTACATAGATTAGCTTATAAACTCTAGTACTTTGTGTCCTTTGGACATTGGAAAAAAGAGAGAGAGAAAGAGATTGAGTATAAGGTTAAGGAAGTTATTTGAAGAAAACTGATTAGATTTACAAGTTGAATCTTTCCAAGTTAAGTGTAATTTTTGTTTAATTTCTTAAGTAGTGATGGTTTTTAACTTAAGAATTCTTGTTTTGATTTTTGTTTGATTTATTTGGTTGAGGACAAGTAAATTCTTAAGTGTAGGGAAGTTTGATGAGTTCCTAATTGCATACATTTTAACTAATAAATTTTAATTATTTCCCTTGATATTTGAATCTATTTTTAAATAATAATACTTAATTGAGTCAAATTTTTTCTTCTAGGTTTTGAAATGATTTACGCAAGAAAACGAGAAAATAGAAACAAATTTTACTCAAATCAGAGTTAAAATGAGCAAGTTATAAAGGTTTGAAGATTAACACAGCCAAACAATCTAACTGTATCATTTCCAAGTGAATTTGGACCTTTTTTTTATTTGTCACAGCCTAGGACATGACCAAAAGACACAATCATATTGTTGGTCGTGTCATTTCCAGTTTAAAAAGGGAAAACTTGAAGCATAGTAAAGGATACATCCAAAAGATACGGTTGTATCTCCAGTCATGTCTTTTCTAACCGACCTAATTTTTTAAACTTTTCATAAGGAAAGTCTTGTTAAGGTTTATTTTAAGGAGAACTTTTATGCACGACCTTAGGAGAGAGTTTTTGAAGCTAAGAACAGCTAAGAAAGCAAGGAGAAGCAAATATTTCAAAACTCAATTTTATTTAGATTTCATGATGATTTTTTCCATTATTTTCTATAATTTGATTTTAGATTATTATTTTAGGATATGTAGTGAGTAGAATCTTGGTATCTAGGTTTTGTGGAACCTAAATCTATTCATGTAATATTTTAATTGTTTAATTAATTTAGTTCTTTATTCTTTTCTTGATTCAATTATGTTTGCTTCATGATTTAGGTTATTATTTCTGCAAGTAATAATCTAGAGTTTGATATTTTATAAGAAAATCGAGAGATTTCTTATAAGATTAGATCTAGGCATAGTTGATGAGAATTATTGCAAAATTAAAGATAATTTGTAAGATTCTTCTGGATTTCAATTTAAAGCGTAAAGAATTCATTATTTAATAATGCAATCTTAAGTTATGCTATTAAGAAGAGATTCTAATAAGTAATTCTAAAGTTAGGGTTAATTGGCTTGAGAAAGTAATTAACTTTAGTACACAATTCTCTTAATCAAGAAAAATTAAAGAATAAATTAGGTTATTTTTAAGAAAATCACATGTTAAATCTAGGGGAAACAAGATCTAGGTACAGTGTTACAACTTGAATTCATTGAATTGCTTTCTTAATAATTTTCGAATTTCATGGTAGTTAATCTTTAAGTTAGTTTTAGCAGTAATCAAGATTTACTCCTTTAAGTTTTGTGAAATTTAATTTTTTGGTTAGATAATAAAGATCTAGTGAGTATTAGTAATCGTACTAGTCCTTGAGAGATTGACACTTAGACTTAATCTACTATTACAATTTGATAGGGTGCACTTGCCTATACATCAATGCAAGACTTAAAGAATAAAGCCGAACATGGCCTGGTACCTAAGTTCATGTTAGATGCAAATGGAATCTTGAGATATGGGACAAGATTATGCTTATCGAGGGATTCAGATTTGAAAAAGGAGGTATTGCAAGAGGTTAACTATTCCGCATATTCAATATACCCTAGAAGCACCAAGATGAATAAGGATTTAAAGTATCATTATTGGTGGAAGAACATGAAGCATGATTTAGCTGAGTTTGTTTTATGGTGTCCTACTTACTAGAGGATTAACTTTGAGCACAAGAGAGCAATAGGAGAGTTGTAACCTCTATCGATACTCGAGTAGAAATGGAAGCAAATTACTATGGATTTTGTCACTCGTCTCCCAAAGACCAAGGGAAAGCATAATGCGATCTTGGTAACTATTGACAGGTTGACTAAATTAGCCCATTTTATACCATCAATATCGAGTACATCTTGGCCGGGTTACCTAAGGATTACATTAGGTACATAGTTTAGCTCCATGGTATGCCTATGACAATAACTTCAAACAGGGATACTTAATTCGTGAGTAAGTTTTGGAGGAGTCTATAGAAGAGTTAGGTAACAAGCTTCAATTTAGCATAGCTTTTCATCCTCAAACAAATGTGCAGTCTGAGAGGACTATTTAAATCTTAGAGGACATGTTGAGAGCTTGTGTTTTAGATTTTGGTGGGAACTAAGACAAACATCTCCCATTGGTGGAGTCCTCTTACAACAACAATTACCAAGCAATGATTCACATGGTGCCTTTTGAAGATTTGTATGGTAAGAAGTGTAGGTCTCCCATCCATTGGGATAAGGTAGGTGAAAGACAGCTTTTGGATCTAGATTTGGTTTAGGAAACGATTGATAATCGTAGAGTCATACAATAGAGGATGCTAATGGCTCCAAGTAGGCAAAAGAACTATGTAAATAGAAAAAGAAAGCCTTTAGAGTTTCAAGTGGGTGATCAAGTCTTGTTGAAGATTTCCCTAGTCAAGGGAGTAATCAAATTCGGACAAAGGGGAAAGTTGAGGTTTAGATTCATTAGTTCATTTGAAGTGCTTGGGTAAATTGGAAAAGTGACCTACCATTTAGCTTTGCTAACAGTCTTAGAAGGAATGCATGATTCTCTTACATGTCAATGTTGAAGAAATTCATACCTAAGTCAGATAAGACTAGAAGATATAGATGCACTTATTGTGGATTTGGAGCATTAGACTTGTAGCCTAATTTCACCACAGAAGAGATACCCCTTAAGATCATTGACAAGAAAGTTCATGAATTGAGAAGAAGGAAAATTCCCTATGTGAAGATACAATGGGAATATCATTCAGAGCACGAAGCCCCTTGGGAATTAGAGGATGATGTGAAGCGGAAGTATCCAGAGTTGCCTTTAAGTTCAGGTAAACTTTCTGGACAAAAGTTTCTTAAGGAGGGGGGAGGGGGTGGTGTGGTTAAATGTAATATGTTAAGAAATATTTCTTAAAAAAAAGGGCACTTTGGGCATTTCAAAATTTTCTAAAACCTTACTCTCTTAAACCTACTACTATTTACTAAAACCATAGTTTTGTTGAAACTATTTTTCTTTATCCCTAAGTAATGAGTTTTGATGTATTGGGGGTATCCATATTTCTAGAAGCTTTGATTTTCGTGCTTATCCTAATTGTTGGTTTAAAAGGTATAATACTCTCTTCTTTTGGCAATCAACTAAAACACTTCCCTTAAACCTTACCATAAGAGGAAAGCTAAGGTGATTAAGGTAGGAACCTTAAAGTTTAAGCTCAGGTAAATTCATATTAAGCTTTCTAGTACCCTAAATCCTCTTGCCCCTTATAGATTTCAGTTGGTTTCTAAGTCTTCTAAGTAAGGATTATTGAGTACCTTCAAGTGATAGCTCATTTGGGTGAATAGGGTAAGTTAATGGAAGTTCTTTGAAGTTAAGCTTGATTTTCTCTTTGGATTAGTGTTTGGAGAAGTTGAACTTAGGATTTTATTAAGGATTCAATCTGAAATCTAGTGTTTTACTTATTATAAGTGGTGTATAGCTTCACTCTCTAATTTCACCAAGTGTTTGGAACATTTTAAGTAAGGTCCTTAAGCCTCCATGCATATTTTTGGAGGTTAATTTCGAAATTTTTTATTCGGGGCTAGAATTTGGAGTTTTAGTTAGACTTTAGAGTTGTGAATCTTTAGTTTATTACGCCTTTGTTTAAAAATTGGAAGTATATGGATTTTAGGTAAGTATTTGGGTATTTAGGTGTTGGTCTCGAAAGAGGTCTGTTTTGTAGTTTTGTACAACAGAAGTAAGGTGTTCTAACACCTTGCTAGATAATGTTTGGACACATCTGAACGCTAGGCCACTGTAAGTAGCAGAAGCTTAGCATCCGAATGCTATTCATTGTAGTATTTGGATGCCATACCTTACTTCACTCTCTTTTGTTTCTCAAGCTTGTTTTCAATAATTTAGAACCCAACTAACTCCTTGCCTACCTTTCTACATTCAGAATACTTAATCTTTACCTTGAGATTGCAATTTTAGGTTAGTTTAGATTGAATAATTCAACTGGTAATCTAGGACCCGATAGAGATGGAGATGAAGATAAGTTAAGAGTTGACCGGTTTAGAATTACACATATGTCTATTTAAATTGGAACATAGGGATTAAGTTGAGTATGTTGCTTTTAGGGCCAAGTACTTAGATTTTCTTCCTTGCATTCTCTTGCCAAACTATTTACTTGTTAAGGACTCGGGTACGTGGTGCTTAATAGTTTGCTTGTACTTATTAGGACATAATAAGTAAACCGGACTAAATTATATTTGGCCTAATTGATCTTGGCTACTAATTGTGCTTGACCCACTTGCTTTAAGAGTTCATAGTAGCAGATCCCTATTGGAATAACTACTGATTATATGTAAGGTTTCCTTAGTAGACTTGCATATGGGACAATATAGCTAAAATTCTAGATTTTATGGTCTTCTAGACTTAAGCGTAAATGATTTAAAGGAAAATGTATACTTATATCCACCTATATATGTGTTAAAGATCATTGTGTGGTGGAGTTATGAATACTCCTTTGATGTTTGTAAACCTAAATTAAATATAACTAATCTATTGTTTGCTTATTCTTGTTATAGTATGCATTTTATGCTTGTGTATGTTTTCTCTTGGCATCCGTATGTGTTTGTGCTTCTGCATTAAGATTTGGCTTATTTTTTATTCTTTTTTAAGCACAAAAATGGATGAGTACCTTATTCATGAGGAGCCTTTTGTGGATGATATTCAAGAGGAAGAGGGTATTAACTATCTCTACTTTTATGATGACTAGGAACAAGATGATTTATGTATTTATTAAAGTCATGTTACATTTAGGAGAGACTTGATATTTTTGAGGAGATAGACTCTTTTCTCGTATTTTATTTATGGTCCTAGGTTACCTTGAAGAGATTAGAGACTCCTATATTTATTTACGTTACTTATGGATTTTGATGGATTATGATATGGGTCTATTTTCATGTTATGAGGAGATGAGTAGACTATAATTCCCATTCATTTGATTATTTTACCTTGTAGTCATGGTAAATATCTAAGTTGATTGTTCGTGGTTTTAGAAGACTTCATATATTTTTGGGTAGCGGGAATATGTGGTGGGTTGTAATGCCCAAGTAAAGTCTTGCGACATTACAAGTTTGTTACAACTTTGAATCAAACTATATAATTTGGATTGGAAAATTTTCTTAAACCACAAAATTTTGGTTTAGCTTGGTTTAGTTCACTGATTCACTCATGTCTTCTAATTTAGGAAACTATATTCATGTAACATGTAATCATGTAAAAAACTAAAAAATTTCAAATATTTATTAATAGTGAATTTTATTTATAAATAGCATATAGCATGACCATTAAGTCAAACAATATATATAATTAATACATTTGATAATTAAAAGTTTAATATAAATACGTTTTAGTAATTGTAAATTAAAAATTTCTTTTAAGTGCTACATTATAACAAAATAAAAAATCCATTAGTTATAAGTAAATATTATCATGCTTTCTATAACATGATTTGGTTTGGTTTGGTTTGGTCTTACTAATTAGTTCGATTTATCCTCCTAAATTGGGAATATTCTAAACAGAATTGTAAGAAAAACTGTAATTTTGGTTTCATTTGATTTAGTTTGACTCGATTTAGATATTTATTTAGTTTAGTAGGTTTTTCTCTTACACCTATTTGAAAGTTACATTACTTTCTGCTTCTTGTTTCCTTCTTTATTGGGAACAATAAAATTCTTTCAATAAATTGCAAAAACCCACCCTTATCTTTACCCTATGTGTACTTAGCTCCTTTTTCTTTCAAAATGTACAAAAACACCCTGTAGTCTTTAAAAAATGTGCAAAAGTTAGTCCTATAACCAAATTTTTGTTAATTCATGTGTATATTTGAAGTTTGGTACATGTGAAATGAGGCCACTAACTTGAAATACTACATCTACCCCTCATAGAAAAGTAATAAGGAAAAAAGATACTATTATAATAAAAGTTTTATTGCGGAGTGAAAATAAAAAGCACTCAAAACCTTAGTAAAAAAAGAAGTTCCTTACATTATTATAAATGAAATCACCATAAATTCCAAGGGCACCCAAAAAAAAAAAAAATCCTTAAATTATCATTAACAAGTGCACAAAAAGCATCATAGCTTACAAGTACAGTAAACTTACTGTAACGAATTAGAATTCAAATTGAATTAAAGATATTCTAACTTTACTTTAAAAAAATATTATTTTTTTCATGTATTTTTTTGACTATCATGTTATGCTCAATTAGCCTTATTGGTTGTTCTAGTAAAAATGTATAAGTTACAAACTCTTTTGTGTGAAATGAATTGTTTTTTTTTTTTTTTTTTGTTTTGGCATTTACATGTTAATTCGTAAGTGATCTCAAATGTCTGAGTTGTCTCATTAAAAGCCTGCATGAATATTTTGCAAAAAATGCAATTTTCTTATGTTCGTTGGTGGCAGAATAAGTGGTCCCCTCTTATCTAGCTGTAATGACATTGTATATCACTAAATTATTAATGGGTTACGCTATTAGTCAATATTCTTATTTTATGTGATGATATGCTTGGAAAACAATAGAATATTATAAAATTATGAATATTAGAAAAAATTATGACACCACTCATATCTATTTGTTTTAATTCAAAACAAATACAAATTCTTTATTCTTTGAAAATCATAGAATAGTAATTAGTTAGCAAACATTAAAGAAAAAAAAGTTCCTAAAATGCAAAGACCATTTTTCCTTTTATCCTTCTTTTTTGTCTAGTAAATTGAAATTTGAGGAAAAGAAGTAAGATGTGAAAAAGCAAAGTTTATTAGCATGAAATTAAAGTTATGGATTTTATAATAAAATTATGAATTTTTTAGAATAACAAATTATTTTTATTAAGAAAATTGATGAAAAATGTGGAAGAGAATGATTTTTTAAAAACATTTGCAATATTTTCTCTAAAGTTTCCAACTTTTAAATATCTTTTATTTTGAAGAAGAATTTTGAAAACTCTTTATGTTTTAGTTTAGTTAAAGGATAAAAATCATAATTTGATTTGTCTTGATCTCGCTTTTTGGAATTTAATGCGCATATTGATTAAAAAAAAATAATAGAGTAACTTTTACATCTTTTTTGAAGATTAAGAGGGTGTTTTCACACATTTAAAAAAAAAATTAAGTGCATTTAAAATAAAAATAGAGGAAGGTCCTTGCAAAGTATCAAGTTCTTTTTTCTTTGGTGATAAAAGAGAGCATGTAGCCTATATATTATTCAAACCCCACCGCTGCATGGGAGATTGAATAATGTGAAGAAGGTAGCACAGCAAAGTTACATTATCTTTAAAAGTTGAAAAAGGTGATAAAAGACATTTTCTATGCATCTTCCTGGCCACCTATGCAGAAATAGTTGACATGTGCATGTTTCCCAAAAATAATAGCTGCCACAACACACTACACTTTTGTTTTATTTCATATGTCTCCAGGGTCCATCACACATCAATTTTCGTCTTAACACTCTTTCTTCTCAACATTCGCAGGGAATTTCACAAACATTTTTCTCAGGCTGTCTAAGTGCACCACTACCCACATTTTGCAACACCCATCATCATTAAGGGTGAAACATATAAATAGAATTGTATAATCTCTGGTATGATTCCACCTATTCTATCTATTACATTTTTAATAAAGAGTTTGTTTTAAAATAAATAGATCGATAGTAATCTAGTTATATATTACCCCTTTTAATAAGATTTTTATTTAGATTTTTAAATACAACATTAGCATCTTAAATAACTCTTTTTCTTAAACACCTAACAACTTTAACCCTAAATTTCTTAAAGAAAAATTATCTAATATATTTCTAACGTGAGTTTTATCACACACATATATCAATATATATATTATAAAAGATTATTTTTTTTTTAATTTTAACTGTTGATTATATTTAATAGAAAATTTGAGAAAGATTAAATGGATTCGTTCTCATTATAAAAACTTACCTTTCCATTTGTTTTGAACTAAAAAAGAATTAAAAAAGTAAAACTTACCAGCGCTGCTCTACAGGCTCAGTTCCCTGATCAATTAGAATGCAGCAAGTTCCAAACCCGGGACAAATAGAAAGCAACTCCACGTTGGAGTTCTTGCTTCTCGGAAGGTGCGACATGACATCTCCCCCCTATAGAAAACTATAGAAAACTCTCCCAACGCGTTTAGATATTGAATGTAACATTATTTTTTTTTATATATAATTATTTATTCCCTTATTTTAACAGTATATTATATTTCCTAATAGTATATTATTTTTCTAGCTAAGGATCTTAATAGAGATTTATCTTGATAGCATATTATCTTTCTGTTCCCCTTTCTTCCACTGGCTGAATCCATTATGATATTATTTTTTTTTTCTTTTTTCCTATTATATATTATTTCTCTCTCTTTCCCTAGCTAAATTCTCCACCCTCGCTTTCCCTACTAGCCGAGTTTGTCACGCCGGTCTTTCCTTAGTTGAACCATTATAATATTATTTTTCTCTTTCCTTTTATCTTTCTGTACCCGAATCCATCTCTTTTTGACTTTCTCCTCCCCTGCCTTTCCCTAGCTGAATCCATTATAATCTTATTTTCCTCTTATGATAACATTTTTTTCCTCTCTTTTTGTCTTTCCCCACCCATCCCTGGGAAAAGGGAAAAAAAATGCAAAAAAAAAAAAAAAAAAATCTAAAAAATATGGCTTTTGGGAAATTTTTTTTTTAAAATATAGCTGAAATTATCTATTTAAAGTAAAATCACATCTTAAATAAGTAATTTTACCTAATTAAAATGTTATTTCATTTTGAATTAAGTAAAATCATATCTTGAAAAAGCGATTTCAATCTATATTGAAATTACCTCTTCAAAAGATAATTTTTTATACTATAATCTTAAAAATATTTTCTCAAAAGCAGGATCTATATAATTTATTTATTTTTTCCTTTTCCCCCATCCCTGTTTTTCCCTAGCTAGATCCATCATAATATACTTTTCTCTTTCATTACATATATCCATTTGCTTTTTATCTCTCCACCCCTATCTTTCCCTGGCTAAATTCATTATAATATTATTTTTCTCTTTCCCTAGCCGAATCCATACTTTTCTACCTTTGTCCAACACCCATTAGCTACCAAGCTTAATCCATTACAATATTATTTTTCTTTGTCCCTAGCTGATTCACTTGCCTTTCACTAGCTAAATCCATTATAATATTATTTTTCTCCTCCTCTTCCTTCATATATTATTTTTCTGTTCCACTCTATAGCAACACCACTTTTCTCTTTCCCTAGCCGAATTCATACTTTTCTATTTTTCTCCTCCTCTTCCTTCATATATTATTTTTCTGTTCCACTCTGTAGCAACACCACTTTTCTCTTTCCCTAGCCGAATCCATACTTTTCTACCTTTGTTCAACACCCATTGGCTACCAAGCTTAATCCATTACAATATTATTTTTCTTTGTCCCTAGCTGATTCACTTGCCTTTCACTAGCTAAATCCATTATAATATTATTTTTCTCCTCCTCTTCCTTATATTATTTTTCTGTTCCACTCTATAGCAACACCACTTATCATTATCTTTCACTCCCTATATATAGCTACAATTGCTATCTACGGACAAATGTAGGAGAATTGCTAAATCCTTTTCCTCCTTCCAGGTGTAGAGATATCCCTTGTATTTCTCACCCTTTTTTTTTGGGCCAAATTTAGAAATGTCAATACAACATGGAAAATATTATTGTGTGCACTGGAGAGCTGCTTTAAGCCAAGCGTACTCCTGGCTGATGTCCGTTGTTGAAGGCTTCTTCAAGTACCTGAATATAACATCCGGTTCCATTTCCCAGGGCATTCATCGCCAGGACAATCCTGAAAGCCAGGATCAGCTCGTAATCGATGTGGAGGCTAATTTGCCACCTTCGTCCATCTACGTGTCCAACCATGTCCATGAAGTCTCAAATGTTATCAATCCGATCATGTCGCTGTTTCAAACTCAAGAACTAGGCAAGACAGTTTCGGGTTTTGCAGTAGCAATGACAACGGGACTGCTCTTTAATGAACACAAGGACCTTAAGCTCCCCCAAGCTAGATTGATAGCAATTACACTCTCTCTTGGTTTCGCAGCGACTTGGAATGGCATGTTGTTGAGAGGATTATACCCCAGGATGGCAAATGTAATGCAGAATCTCGGCATGGCATCAGTTTTTGTTGCGCTTTATGGGCTGGTTAGCTCATTCCTCCCACCAGGTTTAGGATGGATGTCCTGGTTATGTTTTGCCTTATCGTGTTTGCCGCTCGTATTGAGCTTCCTTCCTCTTAAATCTGCAAATGGAACAACCCGATCAGACACTCTGTCTCCGGGTCCATTCAACCCCCCGCCTGTCTGATGATCGATCTTATAAAAATAGTTGCCCTACATATCTAAATAAGGGTATTGGTTTACTATTGTTTTTCAATCGGCTGTAGTGTTTTGAACTTTAATCACTCATCATGAAGTTTCAGAGGAGCATGCTTTGTTTATTGGGAATAGCAAGACCATTCATGATGTAAATTTTGGTTAGCACAGCTGTTGGGTTTGCAATTGGATGCAACAAGCGGTTAAGCATTTTTTTTCTTTCATTTTAATACTTATAGAGTTCAATTAAATGCTTATGAGAGTTTCATATTTTAGGTCTTGTGTATTTATTTTGTATCTATTTCAAATTTGATATTTAAAAATTATTTTATTTATATGTTATCTATTTTCATTTTATAATTACGATAAAAATGGTGATTCAAGAGTTAGAATTAGAAAATGAAATTTCACATACTTTTAAAAGAAAAAATTTGAAAAAAAATATATACTTTATATATTAAAGTTAATTATTTTAATTAGATAATTAATTTAAAAAAAGAGATATATGTGGAATTATATTACTATCTTTTTGATATCTTATTTTTGTTAAATATAAAATTTAACTAAACATCAATAAAATAGAAAATATAAAATCTAAATAGAATCTTAACCTGTTTAGAGGTATCTTTTCTTGGTAAGTAATTGGGATACTAGTTTCTTTTCTTAACGGAGGAAGCTGTAGTAAGAATATCATTTTTTATCGAGTTCTTTAGTTCTTTCCTAACAAAAAAGTTTTGTCAATCTTCACATCCAACAGTAGCTACAGTGGTTGATGCCAGTTTCTACAGGAGCGTTCAAATCCCACAAAGCCCATTTCTTAGGACAACTAATGTACATCAAACAAGACCATATATAGAATAACAATATTTTTCGAGGTAGATTTTATTTAATTTCATTTTAAATTAAGTTATATCTAATATTATTAATATCTTTTATCTTAAAATTTGGTTAGATAGGAATCTTACTTTTTAAGATACCAAATAATCTATTTTTTTAGTTAATTAAAATTGAGTTTTCTAAAATAGTAGGTCTTATTATATTTATAAATAGACAAAAATTTTAATCAATTATAAGTAGAGAGTACTTAGTTATTGAATGAAATTATTTTTATTAATTGGTGGGATATCTTTTATTTTTCACTAATGGTGGAACGTGGTATAAAGCAAGTGTACTTATCAATTAAGTAGTATAGTTCAATAGAATGGATCTTGTGCCTAGATAACAATCTAACAATTAATCAAGACTTAATTAAAGAAATTAGCAAGAAAGTGATTAAATTGAAAAGTAACTCAAAATTTAACGTCGTACTTAGATCTTGCTTGCCTTAGAATTATACATATGACTTTTATTAAAGATAATTTAACTTAATCTCTAAATTCTCTAACAGGGAGAATTTTCTAAGAAAATTAATAATTTTCTCAAGTTTATTAATCATAATCTTTAAATTACCTATTAGAATTTTTTCTCAATAGTATAATCAAAGATCACATTAAAGCATAACGAATTCTCTTAAAAGATAACAAGAAAAATCCAAAAAAACTTTATAATTTATCTCTAAAATTGCAGTAATCTTTATCGATTATATTTAGATCTAATCATACAAGTTATTTATCAATTCTCTTGTATAATATCAAATTTTAGATTAATACCTTAGGAAATATTAATCTAAAATAATTAAGCATACATAATTGAATAAAAGAAAATAAAAATATTTATCAGATCTAATGAAACACAGCATCACATAGTAATTCTAAGTTCTATAAAACCTATATACAATAAATCTACACGCTAATCATGGCAAAAGAATAATATCGAATAAAATCTATCAAAAACATGAAAGAAAAAGCTATAAAACTAATAAAAAGTCTTGAATCTTGAACACTAGAATATATCACTCTCTTAAGTATTTCTACCCCTTAAGTCTCTCAAAAAGTTGTATCAAAAGTTCTGATAAAATTTCCTAAAGAGCCTTTATATAAGATGTGCGAAATTTTCAAGTCATTACAAATGACACGATCATGTCACTTAATGGTGTCCCACGAATGCACCATATCTTAACAAATCTTTTCATATCTTAGTCAAATCTACTACTGATATAGTCATATCTCTTAGGTCGTATCACTCATTGTGAACAGTTCTTCTTACTCAAAATTCTTCACTACAATTAACACAATCATGTCGATTAAGAGCTTATCAAATTTTTTCACACTTAAGAATTTGTTTGTCCTCAAGCAAATAAACTAGTAAAAAACGAAGATAAAAAATTCTCAATTAAAACTATTACTACTTAAGAGATTGGCCAAACATTACCCTTAACTTAGAAAAAAATTCCAAAAGATCAACTTGCAATTTTTATTCAAAATTTCTTTAATAACTTCCTTCCTCATACTCGATCCCCTTACAATGCTCAAGAGACACAACGTATCAAAATTCATAAGCTAATTTATGTAAATTAAAGTTTACCCAAATCATTTAATTAAGGATTTCCATACTCAAAATTAGATCTAACATCTTGCCAGTTAATAAAAAGTTATAAAAATTTTAACCTATTTAGCTAAAATGTATACAGCTCTCTTTAATCTCCCTAAGTATCATAATTTAAAATAAACATATTTCACATCCATTCATTTTTAGATCACTCTCTTAATATGTATTTTTTCTTCGGAAGGCTTTATTTCACTTCAATTATTTCATTCATGCACAATTCATTTGATTGGAGTTCATTAGTAATGGAATTCAAAGCTCACTATTTTGACAAACCAAGGTAAATCTATACTAATTTATCCTTACATTAGTAGTGGGAGAGAACCTCGCTCTTCTAAAGAACCAAGGTCGATCTTTGTCAATATCATCAATTTATTCATTTCATTTCTCTTTTTTCTTTCCTTTTTTTTTTGGCTTCCCACTTGACTTTTCAGGAAATTTTCAAAAGAAAAATTTCATTTGTTTATTTACTAAGAATTATAGGGCTTTAAAAACTTCTAAGAGAAAAATATACATCAAAGTAAGTTTGAAAATAGTCATAACTAACTCTCAACTAGTGATGTTGCTTTAATCCGAAGTCTTAAAATCTCATGATAAATAACTCGTAACTCTACTCCGCATAGATTTCACCAATCAACTCTACCAATGTGTAAATTCAATCATCCAAAAATCAAGTATCACTATACTCAATCCAGTTGAACTAAAGTTGTCAAATTATAACATAGTTGCAAGTCAACCAAAATAATTAGGTTAAATGAAAAAAAAATGGTCTCCAACTAATAACAACTTATATATCCCCTTCCTTACACTTAAAATCATACATTGTTCTTAATGTACGAACTAAGTATTGCAAATAAGAAACATCAATGCATGAATTTATGGGGTAAGAAGATATGAAAAGGAGAAAAAGAAACCAAAACTTCCCTGAAACTCACTTGACACAGTTACTATTTATGAAGTCTAAAATCCTCCTATTCAAATGCATATCTAACTAAGCTTCATCTTTCCAAAGACCAAGACTAGGCAATATGAACAATCAAAGAAAATAAAATAAAACAAAACAAGATAAAAGAAAATCAGGAAAAAAATAGAAAAATAGTCTAATCCTAAACGTAGTCTAAGATAAACTAAGCACAAACTAATCAGACAATAAAAACAAACAGCCATGTTAACTCCTTTATCCTCTTCATAGGAGGCATCATTCATGACTTCATTATCGTCCTCTTCTTCATCCTCATCAACTTCTTCACTAGAGCTTTCCTCTTATCCTTCCTCCTCTTCCTCTTACTCTTCCTCATTATCTCCTTCTTCTTCTTCATCTGAAGTAGAGGATTGGGGTGATAGAAAGACATTAGGCAACTTCAAGTCATTCAATTTTGCTATGTCGCAAAAGAACTTGGTTAGCTTGTTTTACTTATGAACGACTCAGCCAATCTTGTCATCCATTTTCTTGTCTATGGCATCTTATCTTAGCATCACAGTAGGAAGCATATCATCAATGCAGTCTAGTTGAGAGTAGGACTCGTGACTTGAATTAGCACACTTAAAACTTTCATCATTACCTAAGTTCATCTTCATATGACAGAATTTGTCTCCCCTTAAGGGCTTTGTTTCCCTAATCTATATCATTTCAAGCATATGTTGAGTCATAAGGCCCATCCTCTGAATAAGAATAGTGATGTATGGCCCATAGCAAATCTTGCTATACTCCTTTGTCCTTGTTGCCTGTTTAAGTAAATATTCCTCTTGCTAACATTGCCATATTCATAAGGCCTTGCCTTATCGTGCTGTAAAGATATAACATCTCCATTATGCTAACTATATTAGTATTCTTTCCTTATCCTATAATCATATGAGTTATCAACCAATGAACCACATTGAATTGAGGACATCTCAAAGAAGATGCCTTATTGGACTTAGCAATATACGGACGTGATCAACCATTGTCTAGCTATAATTCTGAAGCCTAAACCTTAAGGTATAAATGATATGGTAGATCAAGGAACTTATGCGTCTAGACATACTCTTTACTGTATAGGCCCATATATACTCTAAGCTTTGCAATAGTAATACAAATAAACTTAGTTATTAACTTTTAATTTAATCATCCTCTTATAACCAAAACGTTCTCTAAGAGGCTTACTTAGTTGTATTATAAAAAATAACATTGAAGGACTTACTTAATTTATGTTTGACTTATGAAACTTTAATAGCCATGAGCACTATGGTGCTCTTATGTCATGTATCCTAAAAGATGCTTCTACAATTCTCTATAATTAGTTGTTATTATAAATTTTTAAACTATGCTTAGTTTTCAATTAGCCTTATCCTTAACTTGAGGGCGGTATAGCAATCCTTCTCTTAGGTACCTATATCAAACAAATAAGCCTTAGGAGGTAGGGTACTACGATCTCTACACGTTTTGGCAAATAATTTGGCTCGGTAGTAAATAGGTCAGATTCATACAAAGACAACTTGGAAATAAGATGGTCAAGCTGTTAGTTATATTAGCTGAGTTGTCAATCAAGTTAAGATTGTTTGAAGCTTCAATTTGTAGTAAAAAGAAAGGCATACAAGGGCTTAGGAGGTTGTGCAACTTAAGTTAGCTCAACATAGATGACTCCTTTAGACTTAGCTTAACAGAGATGATCTAATGTGCCACACTCTTAAGTCCCCTACCTCAAGAATAGGTGATAGGACCTTGGGTCTAATTCCTATCACCTGCATTCTATTTAAAGCAATAAGTGAGAAAGCTGACTTTGAGAAAAAAAGGTACTTGTTGCTCACTCGCTATGAATATGTAGATGTATGCTATGATGATAAAAAGAAACATGTGGTTTCTAAACCCATTGAGATGACCTAAGAATTTTGCTATGTCGATTTTGGTAGTCCTTTAGCAATAGATAATTCAAAATCAACAGAGGTCCAGTACAAGGGACAAATCAATAGGAAATGCTATTTTCATGGCAAGAATAATAATTCACTTCTATGAAATGAAAGATTTCACATATAGGAATTATCTTGATCATAAAAAATCATTGACAAATAAATAAAAAGAATTTTTATTGAATGATTTCTTGCAATTCTTCCTAGTATGGAATGACTAAAGAATCAAGCTACAAGTCGTGATCTATACAAAAGCCACCGATTTTTTATCTTTCTTTTAGTGTCATGGATAATAAGAGTCTTACTCTATTGGGGCATAATGCTTTATTAATATAATAAAGGACTTGAAGAAGAAGGTAATAGGCTGCTATTTTAGGCTCACTTTGCTTCTTTAAGTTCTGTTCCTTATTGAAAACTAAAGTGCTAATGCACCAACTATTATTTTGAAAAGCAAGCACGCTAGCTTTCATGCTTTTGTTTTAGAACAAGATGGTTGCAAGGCTTAATTTGCTTATTAATAGGTTATGTAGAATTTGGATCTCTTTGGTATGCATATATTTAGTATCAAGAAAACCTTGCTTATTATTTCCCCCGTTTTCTCGCAAGTAAGCATTGGTAAGAGCAATGGGATGAGTATGAGTACATTAATCAATAAAGAACAAGCAAGAGAAATTTGCGATAAAGCCAATAAGGAGTTAGAAAACACGGTGGGGATTATTTGTGATGACACGACAAACCATTTGAAAGCAATATACCAAATCTTGGTAGTACCTTAGTTTAGGGCACAAAATTTCATAGGTTCGATATCATGTGATCCCTACCAATTGGTTTTCCTCTAGGTAATAACAAGAGGTCCATTGAGACCAATTGAAATTGATCATTAAAAAATCATCTAACATTTAATAATATTGCATGCATGCAAGCTGTATTGGGGATACAAAAAGAATTCCTTTATTTATTGTGATAAGAGAGCCCTAAAAACACATTACGTGTTAATATCATTGAAATTTTTCTAATATATAAAAGGGATTTTTTTTATGGTAAGAAATAATAATAAATCAATTAAAGATGAAATCATTGATATGAGGAATTATAATTCTAATTTTTGAAATTGCTTTAAAACATAAAATTGAATAGAATCTAGAATTATGGTTCAACTTTATGTTCATTCTCTCACACCAATCACACTATTATTATATAATAGCTATTTAATTACATCTATCGGAAAATATTTAGGAATATCCTACATAATAATAAAGTGAAGGATATTTCAAAATCTAACTTATATAGGTCAAATATTCTAGAATCCAGGTTTGGAGTGGTATGATGCATATACCTGGAAGATGATGCTAAGTGAAGAGGCGCACACGCAGATTTGCCATAGAAAATGGATCTCATAAAAAATTTATGCAAATACTCGCCTATATCTTATGAAAAATATAGATTTCGTTATTTAAGTCAAACATCTGCAGGTTAATGATAGCTTCCATTAAAGTTTTATAGGATAACATTGGCATTACTTAATCCGATGGAAGAAACCTTGTAAGAGTACTTTTGTTTATTTTCTTTTTTGTATTTTTAAGTAATTTTATCTATATTTAATAATATTATATATATTAGCTATCCTAATTAATTAGCGGGAATATCTATACTATTAAAATCAAAAGGTTTTAATAACTACCGATTACTACCAAATTTAATGTTTTTAATCTTTTAACTTATTTAATTATCTCAATATCTTATAAATATAAATCCAAATCTCTACTTCTGATTCCTCCTTTTAAAGTTGATCCACTATTCACAGTGTGAGATTTCTAAGGGAATAATTCATCGTATTTATCTTTTTAAATGGTTTTTACTTGAACAGTTTTTTTCTTCTTTTTCCTTTTCCTTTTTCATAATTATCTTTTTCATGTTTATACTCTTGCCAGGTTGGTTCTCCTATCAATGGCGCTTTATAAAAACACTAATATGAGGTAAAATACTATTTAAGATTAAAATAATAATTGAATAAAAGTATTTATAACAAGATTAATGAAAATGACAAATTATAATAATAAAAATGATAAAAGCATTTTTAAGTAGTTTTTGAAGTGTTTATAGTATTTATTTTAATTTATACATGTAGCATCTGTTTGTTAGTACGTGTGTGTGTATATATATATATATATATAAAGAGAGAGCGTGTGTGTTTTTAGTAAATCTAATTTTTTAGGCCAGATGCAATCTAGCTTCTGTTTTTCATGTTCTCTCTCCAATCACATCAGGAGAAGAGAGTTGAACGCATGTGATGAGATTAGAAAGAAGGCGAGGATTGAAAAAATAAATGTTCAAAAAAAAAAATGAATAGGAAGTTTTCAAGGGGAACAAAGGATGAAAGAGGGAGAAACACGAAAGGATGGGGATTCAATTTTATTCACGAATTGCCTATCATCCAATTGGTTTCATCAACGCGTTTTTTCTCTCTTTTACATTAGATCTTTCTCCTTCATCCTTTAGGATGCGACAAAACATTCATGCTACATTATAAGTCACGTGTATATATATATATATATATATATGATAAATATTAACAAAATTTTAAATATATAGAAATGCTGTCATAAAGTCAAATTCGATTGTTATTTATCCACTATTTATATATTTATATATATATATATATATACATATATTTGTATGTATGATGGATAATAACAATAATTGATTGAGTATTTTACATAATATCTATTATCTATATATATTATTTAAAATACAATTCTTTTATAATTTATTATATAATATTCATCGCCTATATATACCGTTATATATATTATCATATTTTCACTTACCCGTGAAAAGTATGTCACCCCACGAGTTATCCTCTTTTTAAATCTATGTTTTATTGGACATTGCCCACGGGCCATTTTTATGGTGTCCCGCGTTGAATCTTGTTCTTTTTTTAATTCCTTGGGTACTGTATGGTTTATTGAAATTAAGGCCATAAATAACGCCTCCATTTTATCAAATAAAAAAATAACGTCTCTAAAGTAACGAACAATAATAAAACAAACACTACAGATATATCACGGTTGCTTAAATCAAATAAATAAATCACTTTCTTGTATCGATATCATGCAGATGTGGAAAAATATAATAACATTATATGATAAGGAAAAAAACAAAAACATATGCTAATATAAATATAAAAAAATAACTACTCTCTGCCCAACTCATACTTGTTATAACTCCCTCCTTTACATTTCTTTTTTTTTTTTTTTTTCACTCATTGAGATAAATATAACTATTTAAGATACCAAGTTTTAATACTATAAATATGGATAAATACAAGGCTATCAAATTTATAATTCTACTAAAAATCGATAAAAGGTTAATAAAATTGAAATATAAAAATATAAGTTTCCACAATCTATATAAAATAACTTTTAAAAACTTTAAATATATTTACAGTAGTTATAAAAAAAACTTGAAATACATTATAGAAATAAAAATAATCAAGAGATTAAGTTCTTTTTTTTCATAAAAAATACTTAATGCATAATTAACATGTAAAGAAAAAAGATAAGCAAAGTCAAAATTTGATTCTTTTTCCATTATTTTTTTTTCCTGAAACAAAGATATACTGAAGTAAACTAAACATTTGAACTCATTTTGAATTATTGATAACTTAAACTTGCAGTTAGAGTTGAAACATGAATGAGAGCCACTTATATTGAATAAGGGACTAAAATAAAGAGAAAGAGGAAAAAATTGGAATGGGATAGGCAAAATGATATAATGCTCTAATAATTGATAGGCTTATAAAAGTTATAAAAGTTTAGTTGTAACTTTTATTATTTTAACTCATACAAATCAAATAGATAAAATCAGTAAACTTGATTAAAAACAAAAGTTTTTACCAAGTTTAACATGTAGACTCATAATTCTGTCAGAGTCTATATATAAACGATTTTATACTTAAGCTGAATTAAAATAGTTTTTTAAAATTGTAAACTCATAAAATAGTACAAGTAAATTCTTTATTTGATAACTATAGATAAATAGAAAAATATGAAAAAAACACAACAAAACACAAAAAGAAACAATGGATGGAATGGACATAGCTCCATTCAATCCTTTTTCCCTTTCATTCAACTTAGCTTGTTATGTGTTCTATGCTCGCACCATATTTAAATGATAATTTTGATTCAAATCTACCTATATCTATGTTGAATGAACCAAATTCATCAAAAAAATTATGTTCTAACAATAAATAGTCACTTAAAATTAGAAGGGTGAATCCTATTTGATCAATGATTATACTTTTTATCTAATATCTTGTTTCTATTTAAGGGAGTTTATAATCTTTTTCAACTATTGTTCAAAGAAAACCAATACTTTATATTAAGCGATAGTAACATAATTAAACCAATTTACATTGCTAGTATATTAGCTATACATAATAATCTTTTATGTAAACCTATTATTATTACAAATATGCATATATTTTAAATTAAAATCTGAGGATACGTGGGCTTTTAACTAATTATTCAATATATATATACAGATATATAAACATATATCAAATCATAAGCAAAGATTAGCAAAAGCAAAACAAGAAGCCTAAGCACGCATGCCGGCATACGTACTCCGAGTCACGAGTGAGTCAACGACCCACTGACTGGTTTTTTCCTTCTTTCCTTTTTTTTTTTTTTGTTTTTTCCTTGCCAAGTTACCATGAAAGCAAAAAGAATTGCGTTGACTACGTTGTTGCCATGATACTTCCAGAATTAAATAATAATGATTAACGATGCTTTAAAACTGTCGATGGCCTCACAAGTATACACGCAGAATCCTTAACGATGAATATTTTACATACTTACAGAGAAATGTGAGTTTTACGATGCTAACTCCATTTAATGACTATTTAATATAAATGCGCTCTAGTGAAAAATCAAAATGGAAAAACTAATAAAATTTGTTGTCCTACAATAGGACAGCAATTTAATGGGAAATCAAATCTAATTGAATAAAAGATAATGATAAAATCGTATTTAGCTCCATTAACATAAAATAAAGTAAAATTTAATTAATAAAATTATTATCCGTATTGCTTTCTTTTTTACCGATATTACAAATTAATTAATATTTATATGTTACTCATTTATTTATATATTAATGTCGTTCATTCTTTTTTCTTATCATATAGCTTTTAACAACTTCAATATTAGGAAAATTGGCAAAACAAATATGTTAAGACATACTTATTATTTTGAGTTATGTGCACATTTTCGAATTTATTATAATGAAATTAAAGAGAGAATTATAACGAAAAGAATCAATATTTGAAGAAAAATTTATTTAAGGAATTCCAATAGTTAAAATAAAAAATAAACATTTCATTATAAAACTTAAATCAGATTATAACACTATCTATCTGAGTTAACGTGGCACATGAAGTTGGACACATGTACATTGATGACATGGACTGAAATAGAATTAAGTTGGATTTCCTCGGTAGATAAAAAGGGCAAAAGCGAAGCCTACTATTTGCTTGATCGGGTTTCTATAGTGTGAACATTTTTCATGAAGAAGTAATGGCCATGGAAACTAGTCACACATATTATTGCCCCCAGTATGGTCTCATGAAATTCTTGTGTAACGATATCTCAGTAGTGGTAGACTTATCTTGTAGACTTGAGAAGGGTGCTTCTTATGAAGATGAAGCTTACATGTCTTTTGAACCTTTTTTTCCCAAAAAATAAAGTGCAATATTCCTTGGTTTCCTCCGTAGGGATTTCCTCTTGTTCTCTTTCTGCATGTGTGCAATTCATGTTGATGGGTTTTTTAAATGAAATTAGCAAATAAAAAATCTGAATATTTGGCCTCTCATGTGAAGGTATGCGTCAGATTGACCACTCAAAAGGCATTCTTGAGTATATGGATGACGATGTTGTCTCAAATGTCTTCAATGGGCTAGATAGCTTATCAATGTTATGTGGGTTACTTTTCAGTATTTTCTTGCCCGACGTGAAATGATATTCCAAAACTAGTGACATGATAGGGTTAGGGCTCGGCCGCTCTTTTGGGATTAGGGTTTTCGCTTCAGAGGATTAAGTGTTTTTTTTCTTTCTTTTTTTTATTAATTGGTAAAATTAACTTCCCAAATCTTTTATAGGTGATTTTCTTTTTTTCAATTTAAATCTTAAATATGGGTTACCAAGTGGGTTTTCTTTTCTTTCATTAAATCTTTATGCGTAGTTTTTTTTTTTAAATCTATCTAGTTGGATTTCTTATATCATGTCATGTTCATCTATCAGTTAGATCACATTAGTAAGGGTACATGTATAACTTAATATGTCACATTGAATTTAGGTGAATAGTAACTTAACAGACTCCTTATTTAAATTTATAATTAAAACATTTATTTTTTATTTTAACTACTTGAAATGTTAATTCCCTAAATAAATGTACCGTTAATCCTCTTTCTGCAATTCTCCATGAAATTAATGGCCAACTTAACAACAGCTTTTTTGAAATCTTATTCATGAAAAATGAAAAAAAAAAAAAAGCTATATATCTTTATATTTGCAAGATTTTGATACGGAGTTGCAAATTTCATTGTTGGTTCTGCTTACGCATTATTGGACAGTTAATCACCGTTCACCACTTTCGCCGGCGGTGGGCCCACCATCCTATATACAATGACTATCGATTCTGACACCATTTGATTAAAAGAAACGAATATTATAAGGAGAATTGAACAAATGAGCTATACAGTATAACTCCCCCATATCTTGGTGTATGTATTATGTGATGGTGGGCCCACCATCCTATATCCCATGACTTAATTTCTTGAAATCTATCGAGTCTGATACCATTTGGTTAGCAGAAACGAATATTACGAGGAGAATTGAACACCACCCTATAAAATCAACAGTACAGTACAAGTCCCTCATATCTTAGTATATGTATTACTTGACATGAATTTTTCTGATTAAAAAAGTTTAAAACATTTATAATAAAATAAAGTTAAAGTACTCATATCATAAGTTATAACAAATCTATTACTTAACATGAACTTTTCTGGTTAAAAAAGCTTAAAATATTTATAACAAAAAACAATTCTCACATTATAAGCTATAATAAAGCTTAATATTGCGATTTTAGAACCTAGTGTAAAGTTAATTTTTGAAATTTTAAATATGTATTTACTTTATACCATACAAAAATGTATTTTTACATCACCAAATAAATAGTATAAACAGAATTTAAAGACATTAGTACTCCTTCAAGACTATAGATTACCTTTCAGAATGATCGATTTAAAAGTGGTGAGTTAACTCTCAATCTTAACCAAATAACCGTTTGTCTGGCTCTCTCTAGATTTCTCCACAGAGAGTTTTTCTCTCAATAGGAGAGCACCATACCAATAGGGTGTTTTAACAAACTTTTTCTTTCTTATGGGTCTCTTGCTTTCAATAATTTGTGTGAACCGTTTCACCAACGTCTGCACTTGATTACTGAATTTGATTCTCCTCCGTTTAATCCTCACTGTTATATTCCTTTATTCATAATATGTTCATAATATATAGTTCCATACAACCTTTATGCGTTACAAAAATAAAATAAAAAAGAAAAGAAAAGAAAAAAGAGTAGAAAACCCAAATATTCGTACTTTCCGTGCTTCTAAATTTCTTCCGTTAGTTCTTGTATTTCTTCGTAAGGTTTGCATCTGCTTTCGCTTCTTTTAGTATCTTTTGTTTTCAGATCTAAGCTCACATTGTTTGATTGTCTCGTTCTTTTCAGATCGATGGCCTCGTCTTCTTCTGCAGCTGCTTACCCGTATAGTTCGGAAGTGGATGAAGTGGTTCTTGAGGATCCAGCTGTAGAGAATCAATCTGCAAAAGATAAAACGGAGAATGTGTTAGCAGTAGCCAAAATTATAGCTGAAAATGTGATCAACAAATCTGCAGTTATTGATTTTATGAAGAATGTTTGGAAGGGCTAGTTTTCATTCAGATGAACCCAATAACCAGCAAGTGCCATTAAACCAACATTTTCCAGACACGTCAGACCAATAAACAATTCAAGACCTACAGATTTACAATGGAAAAAATATAGTACTAGATGAGGGCATAAGAGTGGAATTGGTGCACCTATTCATGAGAATTTAAAGAAATCCTTGCCTGGAGTTGAGTCTTTGATGATAAATACTAGAGAGATAACTGCTGGTCTGAAATGTTTGAACCTAAAAAGAAAAGAAATCATGAACGAAGATCAGCGTGATGTTAAGAAGATTAAAATTAATGATGCTGATTTTATGGAAATTGCTGAGGTGGCTTGTTATGCAGGGGAGATGATAGAAACAGAGGGAAAAAATGAGTTAAGAGAAAAAAATAAAATAAAAAACAAAAACAAGTTGCATGCAGTGAAGAGTGTTAAAAGGGGGAAAAGTAGTGTTAAAGTGAGTACTACAGTCGAGGAGTTTTGTGATTTTAGTGAATGGATAGATGTGCTTGTTTTGAGTGATGATTGTAGAGGCTGTGGTGGCTAGCCTTCAACAGCCACATGGGATCAATGAGTTTTTATATTGGAACGGTTGAGGGATTAGGCCACCCCAGACAATTAGAAATCTTCATGGCCTTATAAGTAAATTCAATCCTTGTGTTGTTTTTCTTATGGAGACTAAGAATAAAGAAAGTTTTTTGGAAAGATTGAGGAATAGATTGCAATATGCTGGGAAATTTTATGTAGATAGACGAGGTAGAGCTGGTGGACTTTTGCTATGGTGGGCCGATAATGTTGATATTAGTGTTTTATCATATTTGGATTTCTATATGGATACTATAGTGAAGTGGAATGGCGGAGAGGAGATTGGGCATGTTACTTGGATCCATTCTTCAACTGAGCTTGAATTGAAAAAAGAGTTATGGAAAAATTTAAAAGAATTGGCTGGTTGTAGATCGAGATGGTTGTATGTAGGGGACTTTAATCTATGCTATATGAGCATGAAAAAAGAAGGAAATAGAGGAGTGGATCAAAGGGTTTTGAGAGGATTTAGAGATATGGTGGATAAAACTTTTTTGCAAGATTTGGGCTTCTTTGGCCCCAAATTCACTTGGAGTAATAAAAGGGAAGGGGAAGCTTTAGCGAGATAAAGGATTAAGAGAGGTCTTGCCTCTATTGAGTGAATAGAACATTTTCCCAATTGTAGAGTGGAGCATATTCCAGCTTATGCTTTCGACCATGTTGATCTTATTGTTCATCTTATGATCAAGGACAGCAAAGGATCAAAAGCTTTTAAGTTCAAAAATATGTGGCTATCTTCAGATGAATGCAAAGAAGTTGCCAATAATAATAGGAGACGTAAGCATAACCGACTAGCATGGGATGTGATTCTACAAAATTTGAAAAATTGCTAAGATAGGTTGATTTTGTGAAGTAGAAATGCTTTTCCAAATAACAAAAAAGAAATTGACTTAGTGTTGAAAAAATTGGCAATTGTGCAAGCAGACCCAAGAGGTTTGGACTTGAGTGAGGAAGAAAGGCCGTTTGGGGAGTTGAATAAATTATGGGAAAATGAAGAGAAGTTTTGGCATCAAGATTCTAGAGCAAATTGGCTAACTTTTGGAGATAAAAACAACTCTTTTTTCCACCAAACAACCCTAAATAGGAGAAATAAAATTTTGAAGTTACAACTTGAAAATGGCGATTGGATAGACGATGAAAATGCTTAAGCTTTTTAAATAACATTTCACTTCATACCTTATTATTTGGTATCATTCTCTCTATAGTTTGTCTTAATCAGGATAATTGATGTGGATGGTGCACTAGTAAAGACCTATATTTAGTTTTTAATATATAACTAAGGTTGTTTTTTCTGCTTGAGGATACTGCTATGAAGGTTGTTCTATGATAGTGTTTATCAGAAGCAACAAGTAGATTAGTTCTTGAAATCACTATACTTACTAGCTATAGCACATAAGTACAACTAGCAGGGATGGTCCTTAGTATCTTTTCATCAGATTACTAGTAGTTTTACTATTTTCTACTTTTGTTTAGGTGGTATGCCTGATGGGAGATATTTCTTCCCTCCATGACACAAATGGCTTGTCAATTTTCAGCCAAAGGTACTTGATTACATTTCCATTTGGATAACCATGGGCCTTTGTTGTTACTGTATCAGCTTGTTATCTATATTTCTATTTTGGTCCTTTTCAACCCTAGTGATATTTTCGATAGAGGTACATTGTTTTCTAGAAAATAAAGGTCTTTTGCATTCTTTTGCTTTAAATGATATTTATTCGCATGATTTTTATCTATATTTTATACTGATCCTTTTTAACTCTAGTGATTTTATCAGTTAGAGGTTTATTGTTTCCTTTGAAAATGTTTTGCATTCTTTTGCTTTAAACAAAATTTGTTCCCTAGATTTATATGAGCAGATGCTTTGATTTTTCAAGGTATTAACTTTACACAAAGTTCATGTCCTTCATTTTGAGTTTACTATTCTAATAAATCTTCTGGATTATGATGTTTTAGAGGGCATCAAGAAAGCCAATTATAGTAGTTGTCATAAACAATCATGGTGGTGTAATATTTGGTCTTCTTCATGTTGCAAATAATGCGAATCATGTAGTGTTGAATAATTTCTTCTACACTAGCAAACAAAAATGTTATGGGGTTTAGTTTATACCATGAAACACATTTATCAATAAGCATTATTGAGTTATATCTCATTGAGTATGTTGTATTATAAGTAACTAACTAATCCTTACTTGAGGCTATGTTGTTGCCATAATGAGAATGCAACAAGAAACGATGCTCTATTTGAAGCCTATGATAGCATCATTTCAAACAAATTTTCCCAATGGATGCTTCGTAAAAGAGAATGCAACAAGAAATGAATGTGGTTTTATTTATGATAAGATCAGTACATTTATATATACACACATGTACACATACAAATATGTATATGTATACATTCTAAGTTTGTAGTATTTTTCTTCTCATACTTAAAATGTTGAGAATATTATAACAAATGTAATGAGTCTGTGGTAATTACTAATTCATTAACGGAGGTTGTAGTTGGAGGTGCAAATTGTAATGGCTAATGAAAGCCTAGAGTTGTGGCTATCATCAATTTATGATATAATACTCAAGCTCAATTTAAAATAGCCCTCAAAGAGTTTAAACTAGACTTAATTAAGTTTGTATAGGCTCACTTTAGGGTAGGGTACATGGTATTAAAATGTCATACCCCTATTCTATTCGATGGGAGCATATTTCATAACTTTATGACTTTCAATATTTACTTAAAATCTATCTAATCAATTAAGTTGTTA
The DNA here is from genome assembly GCA_024138015.1 of Lumnitzera littorea. Taxonomy (NCBI): domain Eukaryota; kingdom Viridiplantae; phylum Streptophyta; class Magnoliopsida; order Myrtales; family Combretaceae; genus Lumnitzera; species Lumnitzera littorea. The sequence goes on along the minus strand of JAMXBB010000006.1, from coordinate 103,996,480 downwards.
CACGGTACATGATACTAAGTGTAATGCCTACAACCTATTACATGTTAATGCTAAGTATTCATACATGAAAGCTTAAAATTTGTTTACGAATCTTGATTTACTAAACAAACTATTGAACTAGCATTAATGTGATTTTAATAAGACAAAACTTGTTGAAGTTAAAATTATAATTATTGAGCTTAATTTGGATAAATATTTGATATTTTGATTCATTAAGACTCTTTTGATATGATGTGAAGCAAATGTTAGACTTGAAAAAGTAATACAAGGTGTTACTTGAAATGTATGTATATGTTGTGTTGTAGTCGGGGCTTCTTTAATAGGTTATCAAAGAAGAATTGTACGGTAGTAAGAGTTAACGATAAATTGGTAAGAAGAGCCACTGATCGATTAGCAAGACATTTTGGAGAAACTTGAAACCCTAAGCTATTATTTATTGGTAGCAAGAGTGGTAATCAATCGATAGCCAGTTTCATCTCTTAGAGCTTTCTTTATTTGATTTCAAGAATGGTGTTGGCTTAACCGATCAATCATTAAGAAAGAATACATTAGTAATTTTATATGAACTATTAATTAGTAGGTAATAAACTAGTTGTTGGATTGCATTAATTGCATAATAATGGGAAGAAATTTATGAGGACTTATAAATACTCAATCACTCATCAAAGGCATCTATAAAGTTGAAATTCTACTACTGTAGTCTAACATTTTCTGACATTATCTTACTACTTTATATTCTTTGTCTCTTGATCATCAATTTGCAAATTTTCTAAAGAGTTTTAAGAGTAGTGCTCTTGAGTTTGTATTTGCAAATCATGTGAGAGCATTACCTTTGAGCTTATGAATACTTGTATATTATGAGACTTATGTAATTGGTTCTTTAAACCAACTTTGTGTTTCAATAATAAAAGTAATGTAAAGTCCTCGATTGGGGTAATTGTGTACCCATGGAGACTTGGGGTGCTCCGAATTTTACTTTAAATCCAGACTTGATTTCTCTTTCTATATCTCTTTAGTTTTTGCATTTATTTTCAAGTCTTATTAATTTAGTATATTCAATTACTTGCATTTAAAATTGAAAAATTAGTTAAGTATCTTCATAAACTCAATTCACCACTTCTCCACATGCTCCCTCCCTTTCATCCGAGGAAAAAAAAGAAAAGAAAAAAGAAAAAACACCTTTTATTGAGTCCTAGTATAGAATTTCACAAACCACATATAATAAATCTATTGTCAACACAACACTTGTGGCTCGTATGAGTCTAGCCATAACATCAAACATAGAAATATAACAAAGAATGGAGTTTATCATGCACTAACAAATCAAACCACAAATTAAAAACATAAGAGGAATTTTTCATGCTCATATGACAAACAACAACTACGACATAAGAAACTAACATATAACATGATCAATTAGTCAATAAGGAGTCTAATCTTTTATACAATAATGATCCTTAACCTACAAGCACACATCTAGTCGTATCCTTCCTACTATTACTTGTAGTAGGTATATACACCATTGCCTCTTAGGTCATACATTAAGTCATATATAGGTGGTCATACACCAAGTAGTACCCTAGGTCATCGTATAAATCCTAATCTCCTACAATAGCTACATTTAAAAATAAGAATTTGTGAGACTCAAAATTTCACATAATTGCTTCAAGCGGGTAATTTGGGGTATTAGTGAACCTAATATGATTAAGCCAGAAATTAATGTATAGACTCTAAGCATTAGTTGAGGATACCTCATGGACTTGAATATTAAAGATATAATCAAATAAAAATGATCTAACAAAAGTAGTGTAATTTAATAATATTACGTATTATTTACTGTAATTACGTAGAATATACCTTAGTAGTTTATAAACTTTTAGAAATAAACTATATATGTAATAAAATTATTATGGGATATAAAATAACATGTAGAATATATATGTATGTGTCGTGTGTAATTTTTAAGTATATGCATATACTCATAATTAACTAAAATACCTTATTATTTACATTTTAGGCAAAAATAAGATAGGAAAATCAATAAAAATTATAAAAAAATAATGGGAATAGCTGGTAAGATAGCAATTTAGGCATGGCTTTATTAATGGACAAGTGTTTAAGAAATAAACAAAGTTGTCATGCAAATTGAGTTTAGGTTTTAAAGGAAATATGCTTGGGGACAGAGAAATTTAGTCATTTGAAGTAGCTAAACCACTCTAAAAATCTAGAAAATGCTCTCCAATAATCATACATGCAAAGAGAGTTTTAAGGAAAATTGAGTGAGGATAAAAGATTAAAAAGCTAAATTTAGGAAAAATTGCAAAGTTGGTGCACTGTTTAGGTGGTTTGGCAATTCATTAGAGTATGGGGAAGCTGGAAGTTAACCGACCACCCCCACCAGAAGGAGCGGTTGGCGACTAGAGCTTCTGATAAGGAGGAACGTGCTATAGGTTTTTGGAGTTAGATTTTTCGATGAGGTCTAATCCTAGTCCAAATTTACATAATCTTATAAAAATATAAAATATACCTAGAAATATATAAAAAAAAAAAATTATTTCTATATATTTTCATGCATAGAATCTGTAAGCTTTACAACTAGTCACTCATGGTTTCGATCAGTTGAAAGATCTGATTGAGCCTAAATTATAAGTAAAGTTATAAATATTAGTAAAATGATCCCGTAAATTTGAATTTAAGAAATTAAACAATAAAATAAAAGAATATAAAAATTCCAAATTTTAAGTATATAACTTGTTATTTATTGAAAATACGGAAAATGCATTCCGATAATTAACAAATCGTTAAAGATGAATTATATGTATACTAAAAATCATAAAATAACCTAAATAATATTTAGGAATATTTATTTGCACTATATATGAATTTACATGTAAATAGAAATAAGCGTAATTACTTAAAATACGCGAAATGTGCTAAAATAATAATAAATAATTAAATAAAATTCATAATTAATTAAGAATAAATCAAGGAAAATCAGAAAAAATAGGGAATGATCTAGATTTGGTCGTAGAAAGTCAGGAATTGAAGAAGAAAAATTAGCTAATTAAAATTAAGCAATACAAAAGCCAAAAATTAAGGGATTTAGGCAATATCTTATCCAATTTAATACACATTAATTACCAAAAAACTCTATAAATAGGGAAAAAAATCACAAAGCTCATTTGGATAGTTAGAAATCAAGAAAAAATTAAGAGCATCAAAATTGGGTAAAAAGAAAAAAAGAAAACTGTACAGTTAGGGCTTGCAAGGAGAACTCAGACCTAACGAGCAACTAGAAGTGGACGGCCACTACTATCACATTGTGGTGGTAGCGCCTAAGTGGGCTAATACACCCATGGCCATCGACGGTAGCCGGAGCCACCCAAATTGGTGAGTTCAATTTCTAGCTCGATTTTGTATAATTTTGTAAAAATAGTAAATATTCTTAAAAAATTATGAAACTTGTTATTCTTGAATATTTTTGTATTTAGTTTTTAGGAAAATATTATTTTGATGAAAATATGCTTCGTAATATATGGTCCTTAAGAAATCATGTAAAATCGAGCATGTTTCGGTCTATAAATAAATGACCTTAGGATTGTAATTTTAAGCCCAAAATTTTTGTGTAGACTACTTAGATGATATAGAACAGTTCTATAAAGGACGTTTTCAAAAATTAATTTTTGAAATTTTTAGATAATTTTTAGGCCTTAAAATGAGGAATAAAATAGATAATTTAGGGTTAATTAAGCAATTAAATGGTTAATTACTGATTTACTAAATAATTACATGTTTTAGGATGTTAAAATCTGATGAAGTATGATACTTGTAGCATTTTAGGTGTTAGATGTAATTATTAGGTTAATTATGTAGTAAATAAGTAATAGGGAAAAATAATAAATTTTAAGTTAATTTTGTAAATTAGGGTAATTAGGTGTAAAATCTAATTTAGGATGAATTTAGATATTTTGAAATGATAATTGATGTTGGGAGATGATAATTAGAGTGATAAAAATATTAGATGTGTATTATATATATAATAAGTAATAGTACATAATACACAATTATTAGAAATATAATAAATAGAAGATATTAGAATAAAAATTGATATTATGATAATAACAAAAATATATAACAAATTTGATAGAAAACTTAAATTTATGTAATTATATGAAAAATGTAAAAATTTTTTACATTAAGAATAAATTCGGTACACTAATACAGATTTAAGTATACCAAATGGAATAAAAAACTGACTAGAAGTAATGATGATATTTAAGATATCTGGAAGTAATGTGATTAATTTCACATTATGAGTTGAAACGAATTTATAAAGTTTGGGTATAAAATAGTATTTAAAAATCGAACTAGAACCTAATTTAGAAATCGTTGCGGAAAATGAACCCAAACTTAGAATAATTGTAAAAGATTTAAGAATTTAGATAACTGGATATAGTTAACCTTAAACAAAACATAACAATAAGCGTTATAGGATAAAACCAACTTATAATAGTTATATTAAAAACTGAAACCACGTTTGTGTTATAAGGATGATCGGTGATGGTTTAAGCGAGTTGGACCTCGAGTGAGTGAGCAAGGAGTCCAGGTAAGTTGGGATTAATACATTGCTATATTTTAGAGGCTTGAGATTATGCTTGGTTGTGCTTATTAGATAGTTGGTTGTGTGCATATGCTTGATTATGAGTGATGCTATGATTCTGTCTATTGTTCTGGCTTGTATTGTATGATTTGTATGAAATAATTGATCACCCTAAACTGGACCTAATCAAATATACGACCCGTAATCATAATTGGACCTATACGGCAACCCATTAAGGGAAACCTAGGATTCTCTGGCCAAATACCGATCCCTTTGAAAGGGATAGCACAGGATTGCATAATGATCCCTCCTTCATCCTTAGTCAAACTAAGTGACAGGAGAGGAGGTCGCGGCGAGGGTGAAGTCAGTGGTTCGAAGGTAGTCGCGGGAAGAGCGATGTCTCCATTGCACAAGCTTGGGTTTGATAGTGAGCTGTTGCATTAATGACAACTCCTCAACCTGGATTAGAGTGAGTGCAATTTCTTTAATCTCACAACGGACCGGACAACGTTATGCGATGGCATTTGCTTGAACATGCATTGCACCTAATAAATTGATTGCTAACCTTATTATGTTTACAGTATAGTTTTAAGTCCTCTATCCTAACTTACTGACCTGTGATTGCTCACATCCCTATAGACATCGTGCAGGTACTGGCTAAGAAGCGATATACAACTACTTTAAAGCTAGCAACTGCTGGATCGTAGGGAGTGAGGAAAAACATTTGAAGAACAAACATATATTTTTAAGATCTAAGCTTTTATTTTAGAAATTTTCATTTTTGAATAATGTAATAACTGAATTATAGTGTATATATATATATTTTCTTACTTTTTTAGGTAAATGATTTATTTAAATTATAAACTGTTTACTTCAAAGTGGGTTAGTTGTGGATGCCTTATATAGATCAGGTTTAGGATAGTAGTTGTAAGGTCAACTTCTATCTTATAATGGTTTGCACAGCGGGGACTATTACGACTTTGCCGCTTCGGGGCATGACAGAATCTAGGAAAAATATATATTTTTTTTACAAATTTAATAGCTACAGTATACATCCTTAAGAAATCAACGAAACCGAGTAATTTTTTATATTGAAATAAATAAGTCTAATAACGTAGTTTTGATTTTGAAATTTTTCTATAAACATTCCTATACTTATATTAAAATGCTATGAAAATAATTTTTACAAAACTATTTCTTATATTTTTTATGAATTTTTGACCCCTAAATTATGATTAAAATGATGTTTTTGGTAAAAATTAGTGTATTTTTCCTAATGACCTTACTTGGATTTTGAGTTTGGGTGATTAAGGGAGTATTTATTATATATTGGAGCTGTTGAATTGGGTTTTATAAGAAGGAGTATGGAAAATCAACAATGTGCCCCTAAATGTATAGTTTAGGGGTGTGTAAACTTGAGGAATTAGTAAATGATGACGTGTTACATGAGGAATTTGGGAAGTAATGAAACTGAGGAGTGATGTACCTTTGGTTATTCTTAATTGGAGTTGGAAGAAATGAACAAATGAATTGACTAGAAGGATATTGAATGAAGCCTAAGGATAACTCAAAGGAAATGGAAAGTAAGTACTCTATTAGGTACTAACTCAAAAGTTAAGTTAAAGGCATATTTCGAATAGAAGTATAGTCAGGGGAGGCTTAGAGACTGAGTTAGAGGGAAAACTCTTAAGAAATTTGAAATTAGTTAGGCTTAGAGGGTACTTGGAATGAAAATACATGAATGTAAGCACTCAGAAGCTGCCTCAGAGGATAATGCATAAGAAATCTTGAATAATCATCAAATTTAGAGGTTGATTCATAAGTTGGTTTCATTATGAACTCTCATTCTAATTAGGCTTAGGAGTGATTTAGAGGCTTCCTAACGTAAAAGCTACATGGATGATTTCACTTAGAAGATATCTTAGAAGGTCTTTTGTTAAGAAATTTAAATTCTAGTAGACTTAACAACTCATTCAGAAGGTAACTCAAAGGAATGATTTTGAGTAACTATATATATGTGAACACTTAAAAGTGGTATTAGAGAGTGTTCATTGAAAAATCTCAAGTATTTACCAAACTTAGAGGACTTAAGTGTTGAACTTGTTGTGGGCTTCAACACCTACATGGCTTATAGTAGCTTAAAAGCTTCTCCAATTAAATACTTTAAGGGTATCTCAACTTAAAGCTTAGCTTAGAAGGTACCAAAGGTAAAATAAACTTCTATTACCATTCTAAACTTCCAATACTTAAGGCATGGGGTAATAAACTAATGACTAACCAACTTAATTCTTATATAGATGAGTAAACTAGTAATATTACATAGTTTATATGTAGAATAAAGTACTAAATTGGGCTAAATATCAAGGGATCACCAATAAGGACAAGCCAATAAGCTTAGTTAGCAAGTAATCGAGTTCCAAGTAATTGGGATTAGTGCTTCACTACAGTTTGAAGTATAGTTTTTGAATACTTGAAGATCTTAGTATGTGTCTTTCTTGTGATTGTAAGTTAGTAGCTTATGCATGTGTAGTGTATGTGCTTGAATGTTGTTATGCTATTTGGAGTGCATGACTTTATTGGTTACTTCATGATGTTACTTAATTGAATTGTATGAAATTGCTTGATCACCTTAAGAAGCAAACTAACTCTAACTTAAACTCGGACTAACTTTTGACTGGACATCCATCGCAACCTACTAAGCGAAATGATTAAGATTCTCGAGTCAAACACTAACCCCTCAATGAGAAGAGCTGAAATGGTCTCTTCCCTACTCTTAGTTGAACTAAGTGATAAGAGAGCAAGTCGCGATAAGGTTGGAGACCATAGTTCAAAGATAGTTTTGGGCGGACCAGGATTTCTATTGTATAAGCCTCGATTTGGTTCTAATTTGTAAGTGTATGATGTCAAATTCCTCAACCTGGATTAGAGCGAGCACAATGTCTCTAATCTCATGACAGACCAAATAACGTCATGTGATGGCACTTGTTTGTACATACATAGTATCTACCTAAACTTGCTTGAAAACCTTGGTTACTTTATGTCAAATATGTGATACGATTTTTGTTTCATTTACTAAGCAAGTTATCACTCATTCCCTTATAGCTATTTTGCAAGTTTCTTAGTAAATATACTAGTAATACTCTAAGTTCCAATAGATTAAAGAACCGAGTCGGGAAGTGAAATTCAAGATTGATGGACTAAATTCTTATTTATTTATTGGTTTTACTAACATATAGGGAAACTAATAGGTCTCCATTAGTGACCCCCTAGTTTTCAACTATGGATATTGCTACTGTAGTTTGTAAAATTGTAAACTTTTATAAATCCTTTACCAATCTCTTTATTCTCTCAAATCAATTTAATTCCTGAAACTTATTAAAAATTGAGATTTTATTTTCTATATGATTTATAAAGCTTGATTTTCTCAATCATTTGAGCCATGAAATTATTTTCAGAAGCTATTTTGAAAAGTTGCATCACAAGTTAATATCTATTAGACTTAGAATTAGATGGCTCAAAGCGGTGAAGTAGTAAACTTCTTGTGTAAGCTATACTTATGTTATTGGCTAAAGTAGCTAACTTGTAATTTAAATTGGTTTATACAGTGGGGTTGTTACGAATCCTTAATTTGGGGGGCGATAAAATCTACAAAGGTAAGTGAAAATGCCCAGTATGAGGTTACCATACAAACATGTGCATGAGTAGAAAATGGGACAATCACATGTATAAAAATCACAACTAATGCACAATCATTCAATTTTTATTTTTCATTTTAAACCTAATACACATCACAACTTCAATATCCTAAATTTTGTGGTAACTTAAGATAATATAATAAGTATGTGGTGTTAGGTACTCTATAACACCCTAAAGTCACATCTCAAACTATTACCTATTTGAATCCTATAGGTATGCAACTTCACTTGGGATAATGCCATATACTGATTGTCAGTTGCTACCCTAAGATTGTGGGCACTCTTGCTCCCTTTGGCCTAACCACACATACTTAAAACTAACATTATTAAGGCTAGATATGAATTAAGTCTATTTTGATCTTGTATTACATAAGAACATAGAGTAAACATGGTAAACCTCATACCTCCATTGATTAGCTTGATTGAAACTAGATATCTATTAAAGCCTAAACAAAATAACATAATTTACTAATCATTAATATCTCATCTTAAATCAATCTAGAATTCCTATGACCAATCTTAATCTCCTTTTGGTTGGTTATCTAATGATACTGCCATTTAACCTTCTATTCTCAACTCAACCTAATTGAAAAACAAATTTAGATTGAATTGAGTGAAGAAATAGAAGAATTTTAGTGTAAGAAAGATTTGTTCAACTTAATGGGAGGGTTTAGAGTTGTGATCTTTGGTCGTGATCCTCTTTGAGTTCGTTTTATAAGATTTTGGAATGGTTCACAGTCGTGATCCTCTCTTGGTTTGTTTTGAAAGATCATGGAAGGGTTCATGATTATGATCTTTGGCCATGATCCTCTTTAAATTCATTTTGGATGATCATGAGAAGGGTTTACGGCTATCATGCTCTTTAAGTTCAAGTAAAACACAAAAAACTTCCTCCAACTTTGAATTTCATTAACATAACAAGACAAGAATCTTTTCTTTTACTATCAACCACATCATCCATCAACAACCTTAATAGTTAAATAAAGGTTTTAAGCAATTATTGTGAAACCTCAAAAATTTGATGAGGAACTCTTAAGAAAATTCGATAACATCATTAACCAGCAATAGAACTCTAGGTTTTAGTTTATTGAAAACTCTACATGAAATGCAACCTACCGATAAAAGACTTAGGAAACTAACATGGTAAGAACTACAATAAGGAGAACTATATAATAGTAATACTAACTTTTGTTTAATTGTAACTTAGTTTCCACAAATATTGAGTAATAGTGACATCATTATTGTTATACGTAAATGTAGTGGAGACTTCCATTTCACAAAACTCTCTTGTTAAAATTATAATTGAATGAAAACGTCTACGTAAAAGAATTAATAAATTAAAATCTAATGACGTGCTAGAAGATATAATAGTTTACCTAAGCTCAACTCGATTCCTTTAAAAAAGTACATACAAATATATATACAAAACAAGAATAATTAATTCCTATGGACCAAAATATGGATATTATTTTAACAAACATGGCTTCTTATAATAATAATAATAATAATAATAAGCAGCTATATATGTACAAAACTACTACATAAAGATTTATATTTTTAGCTTTACGACATTTTGAAAGCATATATAACTATACGTTATAATACAAATAGGTGTACAGTTTAAATTAGTCTATAAACATATAGATATAGGTTGTTAATTAATTTTATATACAAAAGCTTTATATATGTATAAATATATGTATGTTTGAGATGTCCTAAATAACTTTATCTATATAACTGTGCCAATAATTAAATATGAATCATATCATTTTTTTTTTTTTTTTTATGCTCAACATAGCATTTTGGAGGATTCCACTTGGCTGGATTTATCAAAATTTTGTAGGGGTTATCCTCACTTTTATCTTAGGGATAAGTTCGATTTTCGAAGGGAGGAGGGAAATGATATGTCAGAAAAACAATAGATGAGGAGGAACAAATGTTTAACTAAAGTACCACAATACTTTATAAATTATGTCAAATTTTGAAGTGTAATATGGTAGTTACAGATTCTTATTAGAGATAGTTACAACAGAAAGTAGTTAGGCATAATATGTTCATGCACAATAAAAAGGAAAAATAAATAAATAAATAAAGAATGTAAGGATGCCGATCATTCCTTGACAATTAGCATCTTTTGCTAATAGGAGCTCTCTAGGACTCGATATCTAGTACCTACACTTTCTTTATTGTGACCTTGCAAGAAAACGCAAATAAACAAACAATAGTTAGTATTATGTATGGATCTACGAGATTTTAGACTCAGATTTGTTAAAAGAATTCAGAAATGTGTTGATTGAATTAAGGTTTGTGAAACCTTAAGATACAGAGACAAAGGGATCGAGAGAGGAGTAAGAGAATGACAGACGAACCTTTTGGAGTTGCTTTTTTTATTTTTTATTTTTTTTTGACATCCGACTATGTTTTTGACTTCGATTGCTTGAGAAATAACTTTGATTGGATTATGACGTAGGGTATTTTTGCGCAATGTAAACTTTTCTATGGTTTTAGATTTGCTTAAAAATTCATTTTTGGTTAATGTCAGACCATTTTCCGTATAAAAATAATTATGGTGAAATACACATAATCTTTATATTGAGAAACATTAATAGTAAAAACATCAATCCTATTAAAATGCATACAATATGTATATATAACGTTAATTTTATACATGTGTTACAAATCTCCCTTCTCCTTAAGATATAATAAAAGTTTTAATACTAATAAATAGATAATGATTCCAACCCCTTCAATGGATAAATACACTATCTTTTCATTTATAAATGGATGCTGTCAGTCGAGAATATATATATATATATATATATATATAAAAGTGCCTATGTAAATATAATAAGATTAAACACTAATGATACCGATATAAGGAAAGAAACACATATACACATATACACATATACTTGTTTTATAAAACCGGTGGTACTAAATTTATTTATAGAGGTTAAAAAAAAATAATGAGAGAGAGAGAGAGAGAGAGAGAGATAATCTTGATATAGTGTTTGTGTACATAAAAATATACTATACAAATTTACAGTAAAGCATTGTAAATATATTAAACCGATTGCATTATTGAGTTAAATGTATTTTTTCAAGTATCATAATTTAACTTTAACGGTTGAAATGTCGAATTTACATAATATTTGTGCAAGAAATTTTCTTTGATGAAAATTAAAACTTATATTGTGTTTATTTAGTGGATGAAAAAAGGGAAAAGAGAAAATAGAAAAGAGATTATAATCTAATTGTAAACTAATAGAATATCAATACTATTTTTTATAAGGCATGGAATATCAATACTATATTGGCAACTATTATAATAATCTAATGTTTTGTAAAGTTATATTAGACTTACCTTTGATGGAATGCTACCACTCGCTACTACTACTCTTTTTATCAAGAAATGCAATACATACACCCTACTTGTTAACAAAGCTTATATCAACAATTGCCTTTGTTCACAAGACTAAACAAAATTCAAATGTAGGTTTTCATTTACCTTTAGTTTTTTATGTTGGTTGAATGAGAGGAGTTGTGTTTAATAAAGAATAAGGAAGAATACGTTTTAGGGAAGAGAGATGGAAGGAAGGAAATATAAGGTTATTTTATTTTAAACAATTGCAAGTATCCTTGAGTTTAGAATGCCTAGACTGCCCTTAGTTTTCTGTCCATTTTACAAATCTACCACTCTCAATTATTTATTCTTTCTCTATTTCTTTATTAAGAATATTGATTATTATAATAGAGTTATTCACTCACCTTTAAGTAACTAGGTAATGGATGGAAACAATAGAATTTACCACTAATGGTGTGCTTATCTATTGTAGAAAATATTAATAGGATAAATAAATTGTTCCTTTTGAAAATAGAAACCATTTTCCTTCATTTTCCATTGATATTTTTTGTAATTATTAACCCCAACCACTAGTTGTTACTTATCATGTATGATTCCTACTATCATTAACTTAAAGACCCTAATAACTCAACTTCTTAAGGTTAGCATGATGTTAAGATTTGATAATTTCTCAAAATTTGATCATTGCAATTTAAAAAAAGAAAAGAAAAAGAAATTTAGTAAATGCTTTTCATGAAATAAACATGCTTCTGTATATCTTCTAACTTTATCTCCTGTCTATTAATATGCTTAATAAGAACTTCTTTTTTAAAGATTTTATGTAATAGAAATTTATATATTTTTAATTGTAAGTACATTTTTCATACAAAATTACATATTACACTCTGGAATTATTGTAGTCTTTTATTGGGACATAGATATTAAGAGGTAAAGTTTGTCATATTTGGTGAAATGAAGCCTATTTTATCTAAATTGTAACCAATCTTGAACTAGGTGATAAATACACGAACATAAGGAACGTTACAATTGATGCTATGGAACTTAAGGAAATATACATGCAAACACTTACTGGTAATGCTCTACATGCTGGATAGGATTGTACAAAGTAGCCCTTCATTTCCATGATAGATTTATGATATTTGTCCAACATGAGATAAGCTTTCTTACACCTATATAACAAGATAACTAGACCTTTGTATTGTAACATTCCATTAATTCTGATAAAGTGCTTTAATGTTGAAGTAGAAATTGCACTTGGGTGTGCTAATTGTTCTTTTACTAAAATGTGCATAAAGCTCAATGTTGTGTATGTTACATATTTTTTGACTACTTAAGTGTTCAAATTGTTGCTTAAATCATGAATTGTGACTTTTGATGCCACAACACCTCTGTACATTTGTTGAGGTATCAAGTTGTATGCTTATACCATACTAATTGGAATTTTTTGATCAGGGCTTATCCTATAGCACTATAAGGCTCTTGTATAGGTTTTTCAAGGCCAAATTCAACGTTAGCTTGTTTGATAATTAATTAGATTGGAATCAAATCTTGAATGCAAACGATGTGCTCTAGTCTCTTGTATAGATCAACATAAGTAGTCGGACGTATGTAGTGATTTTGTTGTAACTAAGAAGGGTTATGGTTTACCTGTTATTTATTATTACTGTGTTTGTAGAACTCCACTGTAAAGTTTTACAAAATTTATTTTGTTGGGAGTGGGAGGAAGGTGATAGGGCATGAAAATAGCTATTGGCAACTATGTGACCTCTTGAGAAGGAAAGGAGTGCTAGAAAGAGTAGACATGATAATAGGGAAGAACTTAATGTTAAGGTCAATAATATTTGCAAGTATTCCATTAGGAAATTATGCATGGAGTGATGTAGCTCATATATGTATTACTTGGTATGATTAGAAGTTGAGAAGAAATGGAGTGAGTTAAGATGGCTTCTACTTTGCTGTAGAATTTTATAGAAAAAGGAGATGTTTATGCCATCTCTATAGGTTTAGACTTCTCTTGAAGACCATGGATGATAGGGTTGTGTTATTCAATATTTCGCTACGTACCGGGTTTGAGTTGACCTCTAAGTATTGAATTGTTTTGAGGTAAAAAAAGAAAAGGGGTTAAACCTAAAGTGTTGAGTGACAAACTCCCTAAACACTTCAGCTAGGAAAACACTTTTTAATATTGTACTAATGGTTTGTGCAAGCATTCCTAAAGCTTTCTATAATTTTAGTTTTGTTGATTTTTTTTTTTTTTTTTTGCTAGAATTGATCTAAGGGATTGTTGTCCACAAGAATCGAAGGAAAATCTTCAATACCCAAAGGGTAATGATGAGTGCTAGGTTACAAAGCCGATCTCGATAGTGATAGTGAAAGGTCTTGAAACTTAATACACAGGATCTTGGCAATTAACCTAGCTAAATGAGTTTTTTTTTTTTCCATTAATTTGTATATGGCAAGGGAATTAGATAGCAAAGGTCTTGATTTGTTGCCTAATGTTGAGTTAAGAAGTGGGATCAGAAACATGTTGAAGATTGTATAGGGGGTACAACATGTTAGAAGCTATAGAATTGCAAATTTAGCGGTCAGTGTTTGGATACCATCCAGATGGCATCCGAAGGCCAAAAGCAAAAACATGCCTAGAAAGTCAAGCATCCAAATAGAGCGCAACGTCCAGAAGTTAGGTGATATGCCATTTGGATGTTAAGGTGCTTACATTTGATCAGAAGCCATTTTTCTATTTGCGTTCGAACATTAGACTTATAGCATACGGACACCAGCGCCTAATGAAAACTCTCTTATCAATCTTACTATGAATCGAGATAATTTCAATCCATCTTGTCTGTGCGAAGTATCAAATTAATGCAATCAAATCCTTCTTTCAATTAATAATGAATTTATATGTCGATTGGGAGAAATCATTCCCTATTGATCCAAAAACCCTATTTAGACATTTTTTTTTAAGAACAAAGAAAAAGGATGATAATGGAAAAATACAAAAAAATTAGAAAAAAATAGAAAAATACAAAAATATGGAAATTAAAAAATTATTTACAAAAAATTAAAAAATACAAAAAGAAAGGAAATTTAGAATTTTTAGGACAATAGAATTCCTTGGTCATTTTTAAAGTCATTGGATTACATGGAATAGCTCATCTCATTTTTAGGGTCAAACTGAGTCAAAGCAGGCACATACGTGATCTATTGCTTCCAAGCATTAATTGAGAACATTAAGTTTTTTCTGCAAAATTTACTATTCGAATAATGGTTGAGATTAATTATTTTTATACCATAAAAATGATGTTAATTTAAGTTAATTGTGGTTTCAAACAATACCTCAATTGCACTTAAATTGGTTGATTTACAAGAAAAAAAATTTTTAAATAAACTATGTGATCAATGAATTAGAGCTTGTAAAATTGCTAAATCGGGTTCAATTTGAAAATTAATTGTAACATATGTGCACTAGACTTGCTCATAGAAGACATTGCATTTTGATGTATTAGGAACTAGTTAAACAAGGCTTGAATTCAACCTAAACTAATTTTCCTATGTGAAAAGCAGTTTGCACAATTTAACTAGATATATATAATTGAATTACATTATATATTGAGAAAAATAACTAACTCAAACAAGTCACTTGGGCTTGAAGAGAAGATCAAGGGATTGAAACCATCTAGGCATAGTGTGCCTTAATTTTTTTCCTTATCTTTCCCATGCCACATGGTGCAATTGGAGCGCAAGTCAACAGTTGACATTGACTCCATCTTCTTCATTGTAGCTTCCTCTTTGAACAGCATTGTTTTAAGCCATTTTTAGTCCTTTTTTCTCCATGATTTTACGAAACGAATGGTGAAATTATGGAGATTACATAGAGTAGTTTCAAATTATACTCATTTTATGTCCATGTACATTCAAAAAATAGATTAAAATGTCACTTGAAAATCAGAAGAAATCATGAGTCGAGATTCTAGCTCTTTGAACATTTGTTAGCAACGATAGAAGCTTCTACTTGATATTAGAAGCAAGTGTATCATCATATACAATCAAAAAACCACAAAACACTCATAAAAATACTTTCCCAACACTTTCTCTCTCTAAGTTGCAACTGTTGAACTTAGAGGTTCTTGTTTGTGATTTTGATAAGAACAAATCTATGCAATTCATGGCTAATTAATTATTGTTATAAACCAATTTGCAATTCTCATTAGAACTTTATCAATTATATCTTTTAAGGAAGTAAAATTAATTTGGAAATACTTTACAACTTATTAAATTGATTCTAATATTGTTGAAAGAAGAGCAAGTGATTAAGAATTGTCTATTGTATCTAAATGTGTTTTTAGCTGCTCTTGTGTGAACCATCCTGCTGGTTGCATTAGGTGTTATGTGATCAGTGGTAGGTTATGGACTGTATGGTTGGTTGTCCCTAAACTGTCCTGGTTGATGCAGGTTAGTGAGCTATGTTGGACTATGCGACTATTAACCTGAAGATTGTTCGAATAGTGACCCTATTTGATTGGATTATCTAGCTGGTTTGCATAGAAATTAGCAATTATAATACATTTAAAGTAGGACAAATAGGGCCAATGGTTGGATTTTTGCTAAAGGATATAAATGCGAGTTTGTGGACAGTTGAAGTATAATTAATAAAGCTATATTCCTGCAATTATTACTCTTCTCTACTTGTACTTTATTCCAATTGTCTTATGCTAATAATTTATATTCTTCTGTAAACCCTAGTATAGTGCCAATCTTCATATCTGCAATTTTTACTAGAGAACTATACTAAGTGATTAAGAGTGGTTGTGATTGTGAGAACATTTATGATAAAGATTGGGTGAAGGCACTTATGCCTTTGAGATTGTCATTAATAAAAATTGTGTGTGAAAACCTTGGTTAAGGCATTGGGTGATTGTAGAGAGTAAGAGGCAGTCTGAACTCCATGTTAAAATTCCAAGCTTGATTTCTATAATCTAATTGTTTCTTAAATATTTCTATATTGCATCTATTTGTCGTTTTGATCAAAGATTTGTTATCAAAGTAAAAATTGGTCATTAAACTCCATTTACCCCCATCTTTAGTTCCTAGTGTAATATTTCATTTGGTATTAGAGCTAGTTTTTATTATTTTCATTGCTTAATCACATTATAGAGTAAAGATCATGGCATTAAATGCACTAGGTTTTATAGAGAGTTAAGCTATAAATAGGCCACCACTTTTTACTAGTGGAAATTATCTCTAATGGAAGTATAGGATGGGAATCTTTATTAAAGCACAAAATAGAAAACTTTGAGATATAATTGAAAAAGGACTAATTAAAATAGAAGGAAAGGAAGATGATGAATATATTGAGGAAGATTGGAAGAAAGTAGATGTAAATGAAATAGTGATGAACATATTGCATTAGGTTATGAGCAAAAATGATTTTAATAGAACTTGTACATGTACAAATGTTAAGGAAATTTGGGATGAGCTACAAAGCATATATGAGGGCACATCTAGAGTTAAAGATATTAAAATAAGTTTATTATATGGTGAATTTGAAAATTTCAAAATGCTTCCAAATGAGATTATAGATGAAATGCAAAAGAGATTTATTGATATTATTAATCCATCAATAGTGCTTGATAAGAGATTTTCTAACTTGAAAATTAATTCAAAAATCCTTAGGTCTCTTTTAAAAGAATGGTAAGCCAAGAGGACCGCCATTTAAGAAGTGCATGATCTAGAAACACTATCGAAGGAATAACTTCTTGGTATACTCAAGACCCATGAGATGATTAAAAGACATAAAGAACAATCAAAGAAGAAAGCTATTACTCTCAAAGCTACCCATTACGGTAGTAGTGACGAAGGCGATGAAAGTGATAATGATGATGATCAAATGGCAATGATGGCAAGAAGATTTAAGAAGTTCATAAAGTTCAACAAGAAGCTAAGGAGACACAAAGTTGGTGGTAGAAATATTTCAAAGTCTACAAAGGAGAAAAGGGATGTTATAAAGTGCTACAATTGCCATCAAACAGGATATATTAAATATTATTATCCACTCCTCAAGAAAGGCGACAAAGCATCAAGAAAGAAAGCCATGGTGGCCACTTGGTGTGATAGCGATTCGGATGGCGATCTTTGCCTTATGGCCTTGGATAATGAGGTATGCACCACATCCTAATTCTCTTATGATGAGCTAAAAGATATGTATGACGATCTTTTAAACTTTTAAAAGATTTTGTTAAAATGCAAAAGAAGAATAAGATTCTTAAACAAATGATGAATGATGTAGGAAATGAATGTAATGTATTTAAACATGATTATAATAAGATAGTTAAGGAACAAGAGAACTTAGAAGAGGATAATGAATATTTGAGAATTGAAAATGAAAAATTAAAAGTTGAGCATAATAGTTTAACGAAGGAAAATGATGAATAGGAAATCATGAATAAAAATAAAGAGCTAATTAAGGAAAGTGAAGAAATGAAATCAAAGATTAAAGTAATTGAAAATGGGAATGTAAGTATAGATAAGTTAGCTAAGTTAGAAATAGAAAATGATGTGTTAAAATCTAACCTCAATTATTTAAGACAAACTATAGCCAAGTTCATTAAAGGTGAAAAGAATTTGGAAAACCTTTTAGGACAACAAAGGTATGGTCTTGAGAAAACCAGAATTGGCTATAACAAAAATAATATCTACAACTCTTATAAAAGTTTTGTTTTGTTAAAGTAATTAATAAGACTTGTAACTATTATAGAAGGTATGTACATATTGCTCACACTTATGCAAGAAGGAGAAATATCAACCTAAATCATAAAGGAAAGATGCTTTGGGTCTTTAAGGGACATAGTTTTATTGCTACGACTAACCTAAAAGGACCTAAACTCAAGTACAACCAACCTAAAAAGACCCAAACTCAAGTGGGTTCCAAAAGTTTAAATTTCTTATTCTTGTAAAAACCTTCAAGGAAGAGTAGCAAATGGATTTTGGGTCGTGGATGCTTAAGACATATGACAAGAGACGTTACCAAATTCACCACATTGACCTTGAAGGATAAAGGGAATGTTACTTTTGGGGACAATAGAAAATCTACCATCTTAGATGAAGGTAACATTCTTATTAACAATGATCTCGTTATTAAAGGTGTATTGCTAGTTGATAATCTAAGGCATAACTTGCTTAGATTAGTTAATTAAGTGATGGTGGATATAAGATTACATTCCTAACAAAAAAGTGTATCACTGAAAGAATTAACAATGATCGAAGTAGCTTAGAAGGGTATAGATAAGGAAACATTTATAAATTAATTTAAATAATTTTTCAAGTTAAAATGAAACTTTGTCTATTTGTCCAAAAAAAATGATAGTTGGTTGTGGCATAGAAGATTAAGACATGCTAGCATGGCAGTCATTTCTAGGCTTGTTAAAAGACATCTTGTAAAAGATCTACCAAAAATTAATTTTTAAAAGGAAAAAGTATGCCAAGCATATCAATAAGGAAAACAAACCAAAAATTCTTTCAAACCAAAAGATGTTATCTCATTTTTTTTTATCACTATAACTACTACATTTGGACTTGTTTGGCCCTACACAAACATTGAGTTTAGGTAGGAAAAGATACACTTTGGTCATTGTTGATGATTTATCTAGATATATATAGACTTATTTTCTTGCAAGTAAGGATGAAACAAATCATGTATTCTTTAAATATTACAAAAGAGTCTAAAACGAAGAAGGCCTTATAATTGCTTCTCTTAGAAGTGATCATGAGGGAGAATTTAAAAACTTTAAAATGAATGATTTTTGCAACCATTATGGCATAGAACATACCTTTTCGGCACTTAGAACTCCATAACAAAATAGTGTTGTCGAAAGGAAAAATAGGACCCTAATTGAAATGACTAGAACATTGCTTTGTGAAAACCATTTGTCAAAGTATTTTTGAGCAAAAGCTATTAATATTGTATGTTACATTTCAAACCATATTTTCATAAGATCAATTTTAAGGAAAACCCCCTATGAGCTTTAGAAAGGCAAAAGGCCTAACATTTCTTATTTTCACCCTTTTGGTTTTAAGTGCTATGTGCTTAATAATGGTAAAGAGTAATGAGGCAAATTTGACTCTAAATTGGATGAGGCTATTTTTCTTGAATACTCACTAACAAGCAAAGCATATAGAGTATTTAATAAACGAACTTTAGTTGTTGAAGAATTTATACATGTTGTGTTTGATGATTCATTATCTTCATTGCATAATATATCTCATAATGAAATGAATGATATAAGTGCTCATTTGGATATGATAGACTTAAGCAATGACAAAAAAAATGCTCTTAATAAAGATGTTCTTAGGAAAGATAAAGATACGAATCAATCAAATTTAGACCTTCCTAGAGATGGAGGTTTGTTAAAGATCACCCTAAAGAACTAATCATAGGAGAACCTTCAAATGGGGTATTAACAAGATCATCCCTTAGAAATATAAGCAACCAAGTATTTTTGTCTCGAGTTGAGCCTAAGAATATTGATGAAGCTCTAAAAGATAAATGTTGGATACAAGAAATGCAAGAGGAACTTAATCGATTCACTAGGAATGAAGTATGAGATTTAGTACCTAGACCTAGTGATATACCAATAATTGGAACAAAATGGGTTTATAGAAACAAACTTGATGAAACCGGTATGGTAACTAGGAATAAGGCTAGATTAGTTGCTAAGGGCTATAACAAAGAAGAAGGGATAGATTTTGATAAGACCTTTGCCCTGATTACTAGTCTAGAAGCCATTATGATGCTTTTAGCATTTACGACACATAGAGACTTCAAACTATTTAAGATGGGTGTCAAAAGTACTTTCTTAAATGATTATATTAAAGAAGAAGTGTATGTAGAACAACCTCTGGGTTTTGAGGATAATGAGTTACCTGATCATGTTTATAAACTCAACAAAGCACTCTATGGACTTAAATAAGCTCATGTGTTTGGTATGAAAGACTTAGTAGCTTCTTGATAGAAAATGGCTTTATAAAAAGAAAGTTGGATATAACTTTGTTCATTAACAATCACAATTCTTATACATTGATTGTTCAAATCTATGTAGATGGTATTGCGTTTGGAGATATTAGCATGGATCTTGTAAATGAATTTGTGGAGTGTATGAAGAAAGAATTTGAAATGAGTATGATGGGAGAACTTAATTACTTCTTAGATCTCTAAGTTAAGCAAACTGAAAATGGAACATTTATAAATCAATCAAAGTATACAAGAGAGCTTTTGAAATGTTTTAAAATGGATAATTGTAAAGTTAGGCCTACTCTTATGAGTACAACACTAAAACTAGATAAAGATGAACATGGTAAATCAATTTATGAAAAGCTTTATAGAGGTATGATAGAAAACCTATTGTACTTAACCGTATCTAGATTGAATATCATGTTCGCTGTATGCTTATGTGTAAGATTTTAATCTTGCCCGAAAGAATCTCACTTGAATGCGGTAAAACGTATTTTCAAGTATTTAGTAGGCACTATTGAAATCAGCTTGTTGTTGCGAATTGTAACCAAGAACAGATAAGGCTGGTCGCTGGATGGGTCTAAACTTGTAAAAAGCTCGAAAAGGATTAATGGGAAAAGGTATAAAAGGGTGAAAGTAAAGAATGAAAATAATAAGAAAAACCCAGGAACAGCACAAGAGGATATGATGCACTAATGGAACTTCCAAGGATTCACGGCACAATTTGATATGACATATAAATTGGTTCAATAAGGTTACTCGCCACCTAGCCTTGCTTAAGGGAAAGGATAAGAGTAATACCGAGAGTAAACAATAATGTTTACATAGGGAAGAAAGTACTCAAAAGTGTATTGAAGATAACATTCTCTGATACAACTATAAGTACATAGGTATTAATACCCGCAAACTAGGGTAACTTGCTCAAAAGGGAAAAGACAAAAAGGGTATTTCTTAAAGGGGCAATATAGATGTCATAAAGGGGAAAAAATGAATATATATATGGAAAATAATTATTAGTACTATAGATTCTACATGTGATACTGTACACATGGCGATGTGACATTGGTGAGGTCGTTAGGAGATGTGGATAAAAAGTACGAACAAGTAGGTTTATTTGAGTAAGGATGACTTAATCAATCCAATTAGATTGCTATAGTACCAATAATTATTTAAGAGGATAGTAACTCTTGTATACAATAAGGTTGTCTAATTGGATTGATTAAGTCATCCTTACTCAAATAAATGTATAGGATCTTGTTGGTGTGTCATATCCAATTAGATTGCTCATGGATTTGCTAAACCCCCCATTTTATTTTGTTGTTTTGGTTCATTATGGTGCCTCTCCATGTGTCCGACCTTAGAGGTGCATCACTTTCTCTTTATATTTTTATAATCTAATTGTTTCTTAAATATTTCCATATTGCATCTATTTGTCAATTTGATCAAAGATTTGTTGTTAAAGTAAAAATTGGTCATTGAACTCAATTCGTACACTCCCCTCTCCCCTCTTGAGTTCCTAGTGTAATATTTCGGTAGCTTTCGTTCTCTCTTTAAAAGTTCGCGTTTTATTGGTTTTTGAAGAAAAATAACTTCACTAACAACTTCCTCAACCTCAAAAACCCCTAGAACTACCCTTAATTTATTTCAATTAATCTCTGAATGAGTTCCACCACTACTAATGGTTTATGCACCTCTACCCTTTGCAAACCACTATGAATCATCGTGTTTAGGCGCAAATCGACACCACTAAGAGACTTACTACCCGCAATTTCCTCTAGTCCAACAACCTCCCTTGTGTCGACAATTGCTAGAAATCAATGTGTGTAGCTTTCTCTCTCTCTTGCTAGGTTCTTTCTGCTGTGACCCAATCTAGGACCATTAAAGCAACTCGAAAACCAATAAACCTATGCTCTAACCTGCATACAAGCCTAAGTCTAAGTTCGATCGTTGGTTTCCTTCTTCTTTTTTTTCATTTTTACTTATTTACTTTCTTATTAAAAAAAGAGAGAAAAAAATTGTTGTCTTGAGAAGTTTTTCTCTATTGAAATTTTCTCGTATACACATGGAAAGGTCATTGTTAATAAAAAATGAAAATAAATAAATTTTAATGTTTTATCCAAATTAGGAATTTTTTTAAGAAATGGGTACTTTATCACTTAGAAAAATAATTTTCCAAATAAAATATAGATGTAAGAAAACCTTTTTCAAGTTTAGGGTCTCTTTTAAATTTTATCCAAAATAAACACCCATTAGGACCTTTTTTCCTTAAATAAAACAAAATGATTAAACAATGTAAACCTAATAATTTTTTTATAAATAAAATAAACAATACGCTAAAGTTTTCAGAAATGAACTACAAAAGCTTGGTCTGAACTAGCGAGTATGTAAGTACTTATAAACAACTACTTAAAATACAAAAAAAAAAAAATTTATTTTCTCCTTTATAAATAAATAAATTCAATTTCTCAATTTTTCCTATTTTGTAAATAAGAAAAATCTATTCATTTCCTTATAAATTAGACTTATTTTTCATCAAAAGGGTATTTTGGAAAATAAATGTAAATTTAGAAGGCTATAGTAGTACCTACATAGGGCTTAATACGTGTCACCCTCTCTTTTGTTAGGTTCTTTTTGGTACGATCCAATCTAAGACCCTTGAACCAACTTGAAAACCGAGTCCAAACCCATACTCCAACCTATATGCAAACCTAAGTCTAGGTCCAATCCTTAGTTTTCTTCTTTTTTTATTTTTTCTATTTTTACTTATTTAGTGTCTTATTAAAAAAAGAGAGAGAGAGAGAAAGAAATTGTTGTCTAAAGAAGTTTTTCTCTATTGAAATTTTCTTATATACACATGGAAAAGCCATTGTTAGTAAAAAAACAAAACAAATAAATTTTAATGTTTTATCCAAAATATGGATTTTTTTTAAGAAATATGTACTTTATCACTTAGAAAAATAATTTTCCAAATAAAATATAGATGTAATAAACCTTTTTCAATTTTAGAGCCTCTTTTCAATTTTATTCAAAATAAACACCCATTAAGACCCTTTTCCTTAAATAAAATAAAATGGTTAAACAATGTAAACTTGATGATTTTTGATAAATAAAACAAATAATATGCTAAAGTTTTTGGAAATAAAGTATGGTGTTTTAATCCCAATTAGCGAATATGGAGGCACCTATAGGCAATCATGGGGCTGCTTAAAATACAAAAGAAAATTATTTTCCCTTTTGTAAAATAATTAAATTTAATTTCTCAATTTTTCCTATCTTGTAAATAGTCATGTAAATAAGAGAAATTTATTCATTTCTTTACTTATAAATTAGACTTATTTTTTTTATCAAAAGGGTATTTTGAAAAATAAATGTAAATTTAGAAGGTTGTAGTGGTACCTACATAGGGTTTACTAGGATAACTCCTAAATTCATAATATATTGTTTCTTGTAAATTTTTTTTAAAGGATTTTCAAAAATGCAAGCTAGTGGCTAAATTAGAACCGATTCGCCTAATTGGTTATAGTTTAATCACTTTTCCCGATTCAGTTTGGTGGCAACTCTAAAGTTTTGAAAAATAAAGATGCCAATTTTAAAAAAAAAAAAAACTTTAGTTGAGGATTTAAAATAAATGACATACGATTTAGTTATAATCAAGTTAAGGAAAATGAAAATTAAATGCCCTTGTGTCTTTTGCCCTATGCACATTAAGTCTTTCAAGTGCTTAAGCCATGCTAAATCATTTCAAGAATTTTTCATGGAGATTTTCAAAATTAATGGAGTGCTAACTATCCTAAAGTTCGAAATAGGTTTAAGAGTGTCAACAATCATAATTAAGGAGAAATAATTATCTTACATTAAAAGAAAAAATTCCATAGGGTGAGTAAGAGAATATGTAGATACCCCAATATTGCTTACAAAGAATCTAAGAAGTCTTTGAAATTCTAGGAGATCTAGAAAATAATTTTTTTTTTGAAAATTTTAGAAGAAAAAATAAAGAAAAGAAAAAAAAAAGAGATAAAGAAAAAAGGAAAATAAAAAAAAAAGAATAAAAAGGAGAAAAAGAAGAAAAAAAGAGAGAAGAATATGAGAAAAGAAAAAAAAAATTGTTGTGGCATGCTACGTTAGCATGTCACATGTGCCAAATAATAATAATAATAGGCAACTCGCATGGTCCTTTAATTTTCTAACATGCACGTGCAATGCACGTTATCTATCATTTACTTTAGGATTGTAAGGTGAGGAAGGAAGAAATATAAGAGATAATGATAATCAGATCTCAAAATCTCACTTACAGGCAGTTAAAGGAACACAAGCTAGCAAGGGACCCATGGTTGTGTCGTTGAGTTAAAGCTAAGGAGAATTCAAGTACCTAGTGGATACATGGGTTGTACCTATGGGATATACTGAAGCGGCACCAACTAGATGGGGGACTAAGTTTGAGGAGGAAGACAATATAGGCCATATGTTGGGAATAATTGGGTTAAGCCTAAAGCTGATTACAATTCAATGCAATAAGCAAGCTGAGGAACAACCCATGTATATTGAGACTAGAAAGTATGTGTTTAATGTCTCGACTCCTCTTGAGAATCATAAAGTAACACCTTTCGATTACCAAAATCTCAACTAGTTAAAGAGAACAACAACATTAGTTAGAGGGATTACCAGGATGAGTTAAATTTACAACTCAAGAGAAGAACTGACATAGAACATGCAAGTACAAGGAGAGAAGGAATTTAGGTTAAACACTTTTCATAAGATTATTAAGGCCAATGAGTATAAGATTATGGAACAACTAGCCAAAGTTCCAGCTCAAATTTCCCTTATGAGGCTTATTCTGTCATCAAGCCAATATAGAGGGGCTCTCTTTAAAATTATCAAAGTAGTCTAAGTTCCTCAAGAGATCTTAGTAGATAAGTTGGGGTACATAACTTGTTCCATATTTACTTTTGATTAAATTGCCTTTTCACCTAAGGAGTTAGGAGAAGAAGGAAATCACCATACCAAACCTTTATACATAGTAGTGAGATGTAAAGATAAGATTGTAGCCATGGTCTTCATCAACAATGGGTCATCATTGAACATTTGTTCTTTAGACACCCTCTGGCAACTTGAGATCAAAGCTAATGAAATTAAGTCCAACTCTGTAGTTGTAAAGGCTTTTGATGGGTCCAAAAGAGAGATTGTAGGGAAGTGGACCTTCAAGTGTTGATTAGGTCACAATTGTTTAGTATAACATTCTAAGTGCTAGATCCTTATAGTTGGTGCAATTCCTTCTAACTTATATCAAAAGGTCAAGTTTATCGCTATTGGTCAGTTCGTTACAATCTTAGGGGATTACAATTATGACATCTATAAGGAGACAACAATCTCATACATAAGGAGAGAAGAGTTAGAAGATTTTGGGCTGTTGATTTTTTACTAAGTATACATGATCCATGGGAAGAAAGATGAAATCAAAGGCTCTACATTCAAAAAGAGCAAATCAGGACCTTTGGCTTAGGATATGTGCCCAAAGGAAAAGAGTTAATCCAAACCTATTTTACTAGAGGGAAAAGAGGTGATCAACTATACAATGCCCCTATGACTTTTCCACCACTCGAGGAAAGCTTTTTCATGCTAGTGCCAAAAGCAATGGCTAAAAAAGAAGACCAACCTTAAGCGTTGATGGCTTTATAGAATTGGTTTACTCTCCCTTTGATGAATAAAGTTACTCTGGTGTAAGGATTGTTGCGGGGCATAGTATTCATTGAGTTTTATTTATTTTGTTTTAGTTCTCATTGTTCATGATTAAGTCTCAATGCTCCACTAATAAATTAGCTCTCTTAGTCGTGTTCCCCCAATATATGACCATAATATTACCTTTCCTTTTCATGTCTAATTTCTTTCTTCCTTTATTACTCTTCTCTTTTTCTTTCTGCTTATATTTTCATATGTAATGTTCTTGATTAAGGTCGGGGATATCATATGCTTGTAAATGACAAAAATATTGATATTATGTCCAACCCTATTGGGTTTGTTGTTGGGGATGATATCAACAGTCACAGAGAAATTAAAGAGAGTCTACAAAAATACAAATAAGGTTGTAGAGCCCATTGAATTGATTAATTTTGGCTTAAATGATAGCCCTAAGAATTTAAAGGTAGAGGTAAATTATCACTAGAGCGGAAAAGGGGAAATGACTAAGTTGTTGGCTGAATACACCGATGTATTTGCATGGTCTTATGATGATATGCTGGGATTAGATCCATCAATTGTGGTCCATAAATTAACTATCAGGGAAGACATTAATCCCTAAAGGTAGAAGCTTAGGCGCTTTTGACCTGATATCTTGCAAAAGATAAAAGAGGAAGTTAAGAAGTTATTAGAGGTAGTATTTATTGAAGTATTAGATTACCTTAGATTGGTAGCAAACATAATGCTAGTTTTGAAGAAAAATGGAATGTACGGATATGCGTAAATTTTTGGGATATAAACCAAGCTACTCTAAAAAGATAACTTCCCATTACATCACATCGATGTTCTGTTACACAACATCGTTAGGAGCCATCTATTCTCCTTTATGGATAGTTTTTCAAGGTACAACCAGATAAAAATGGCCAAAGAAGACAAAGCTAAAACAATTTTTATCACTACATGGGAAACCTTCTACTACAAGATGATGCCCTTTGGTAAAAAAAAAAAAATGTTGGAAAAATTATTAGAGGGAAATGGTGACTCTTTTATATGACTTATGCATAAAGAAGTTAAAGTATATGTAGATGACATGGTTGCCAAATCCCAAGAAAATGAAGATCATATAGTAGTATTGAGGAAGTTATTCAAAATGCTATAAAACTTCCAATTGAAACTAAACCTAGAAAAGTAGATGTTTGGGGTTATGTTAGGGAAGTTGTTGTGACTCATAATAGCTAAAGGGGCATTGAAGTTGATTTAGATAAGATAAATGCGATTTTAGAACTATCTTCTTTACATACACTTAAGGAAGTCAAAGCTTTGCTAAGGTGGCTAAATTAGATTGCTCAGTTCATATCACAACTCATTGATAAGTATCGCACTCTATTCAAATTATTAAGGAAAAATGCCCCTTTAAATTAGGATGAAGAGTATGAAGAGGCCTTTCACAAGATTAAGAAATACCTCATAAATCCCCCAGTTCTAGTTGCCTTAAAGCTAGGACAGCCATTGTTTTTATACTTCATTGTCCTCTAGGAATCTATGGGATGTATGCTAAGGTAGAAAGATGAAGAGGAGAGAGAAAGGGCTATTTACTACTTAAGTGAGAAATTCACTAAAGGAAAACAAAGGTACTCCGACATAGAAAGAACTTGTTATGCCTTAGTATGGGAACCAAAATTCAGTCAAAGAGTAAGCCTTGGTAGGTTAATTGGTTGAATACCCCATAGAAGATGCGTCTAAGGATAGGGAAGTTCGATTCCCAAATGGAAATATTTTGGTAGAAGAATACAATCTGAACCTCCCCAAGTAGAAGATGTATTTTGATGGGGTAGCCAATATATCAGGATGTAACATAGGGGCAGTATTGATATCCCTTAAATGTAGCCAATTCCTTATTGCGGCTAGACTTATATTTTCCTACACCAACAACATTGCAAAGTATTAGGCTTGCATTTCAGGCCTCAAGGCAGTTATTGATATGGGGGTCCATAAGTTAGAAGTGTGTAGAGACTCCTCTCTAATTATTCTTTAAACAACTGATGAATATAAGACAAAGGATCTAAAATTAGTGCCTTACAATCAATACCTTGTTGAGTTGGTAGAGAAGTTCAGAGACATCTCCTTCATATATATACCCAAAACTCAAAATTAGTTCATAAATGCTCTTACTACACTAGTAATCATGGTTTAGGTGTCAGGAGGGATAGAAGTACAACCCTTAAAGATCATGGTAAAAGACAAGCCCACTTTTTGCCTAGTGACAAAAGCAACCAAAGATAAGAAGCCTTTAGTTCCATGATATCAAATATTTTCTTTAGATTGGCACATACCTAGAAATGGCAAGTAAGAAAGACTAAAAAACACTGAGAAGGTTGGCAAGTCACTTTTTTGCTAAGTGGCACTATGCTACATTGACATTCGTTTAACACTATGTTATTGAGATGTATGGATAAGGAAGAAGCAGTTGTTTTGATGAAGATGGTGCATGTAGCCTACATATGAATGGGCACACGTTATCTTGGAAAATCATGCAAATGGTTATTATTAGTCTACAATGGAATCAAATTGTATCACTTACGTGAGTTACTATTACTTGTGCCAAGTATATTATAATCAGATGAATGTTCCCCCTTAAGAGTTGCATGCTTTTTCTTTACCGTAGCCATCTTCTATTTGGGGAATAGATGTTATTAGCCTAATTAACCCAAAAGCATCGAATGGGCATAGATTTATCCTAATAGCTATCAATTACTTTACAAAGTGGGTGGAAGCTTCCTCTTATATGAACATCACTAAGGGGTCATAATTAGGTTCTTGAAACATGATATAATTTCTTGATACAGAGTGACAAAGTGAATCATCATGGATAATGGCAATAACTTTAATAATGAGCTCATGACGGAGTTATGCTAGCAATTTAGGATTACTCATAAGAATTCTACATTGTATAGGCCACAAATGAATGGGACAATGGATGTTGCTAATAAAAACCTTAAAAGATTATTGAGAAAATGACTGTAACCTACAAGGATTGGCATGAGATGCTACCTTTCATACTCATGGCCTATAGGGCTTTCATTAAGGTATCAATAGGAGATACGCCTTACTCTTTAATATATGGGATTAAGGTGGTTTTCTTATTAAAGTTGAAATACCCTCTCTTAAGGTATTAGCTAAACCTAGCTAGACAGAGCTGAGTAGGTTAAGAAAATGATGAGCAATTGAATCTAGTTGATGAGAAGAGGCTAACTACATTATGCCATAGGTAATGCTATTAGCAAAGGATGATGCGGGCTTTCAATAAGAAGATACAACCTTGATAGATTTCAAAAGGAGATGTAGTGCTAAGGAAGGTCCTCTTAAATGTGCAAGATCCCAAAGGAAAGTTTGCTCCCAATTATGAGGGTCCTTATGTAGTGAGAAGAGTACTGTCCGGTAAAGCATTGATTTTGTCTCACATAGATGGCCCGGATTTTAGCTATCCTATAAATGCTAATGTAATCAAGATGTATTACCCCTGAAATCAATATAATGATGTTATTATGTCCCTAATTTTGAATACTCTATGAATTGATTTTTTCATCCTTTAAGTGTAAAGTAGATATCCCAAGCTATCGTCAACATCAAATCGATGATTGACTACTCTCTACTACATCAATGAGCTGTTCTCAATCTCAACTCCATATTATACTCCTTAAGCACATATAAACCCTAAAAAAAAAAAAACCCTCAATCGTGAACGCAAATGAACTACTTAAACTCTTTGAATGCTATGCTTTAATCTTTCATTTTCCAAGATTAAGACTAGATGAAAGAAAGAGAGGAAAGAAGTGGAATTGACACCCAAAGAAGTTTACAAACTCCCATGTCTAAGCCTAATAAATATTGGCTAGTTCATCGAGTTTCCAAGCTAAGGGATGTTTATGGGTCTTCAGACTAAGAACTACTGGTGGTAACCTAAAAAACAAGTATAGCACTTATTCAAAACTTTAGGGTAGGATATCTCGTAAGAACCCCAACTGGTTGGAATCTTGGGGTAGGATATCTCATAAGAGCCCTGACTTGTTCTATGCTTGACCCTTCCATTTGTTTCAAATAGGATATCTTACTAAAGGGTCTCATTTAGATAGACCATAAGGTGCCCTATCCTTAAGAAAGCCTTAGTGCTATTATCTTTGAATAAGATATCTCATCAAAAGGTCTCATTCAGATAAATCGTAAGGAGCCCTGTCCTTAAGAAAGGCTTAGTACTATTACCTTTGAATAGGATATCTCACTAAAAGGTCTCATTTAAATAGACTGTAAGGAGCCCTATCCCTAAGAAAGCCTTTGTAAGATATCTTACAAAAATGTCTTTCCAAGATAGATCGTAAGGAGCCTTGACCTTAGTTAGCCTCAATGCTAGGAAAAAATATCTCATCAAAAGATCTCACTAAGATAGACCATAAGAACCTCTTTTGATTGATAGATTGCAAAAGGGGCTCGTTTTATAGGTAACCTGTTTCATATCTCGAAGTTACCATCAAGGACCATTTTCATAACTCTCTTTCTTTAACAAGGGCAAAAATGGTATCGTTTGTCTTTCTAGTAGAGTTTTCGTCAAATTTCACCATAAAGAGGAGTAACTATAAGTATCCCATTATTTCGCATGAAAAATTTAGGAAGCCTTTAAAATTTTAGGAGATTTAGAAATTTTTTTTTTTTTGAAAATTTTAGATGAAAACTAAAAAAAAAAAAAAAAAAAGAAAATGAAAAAAAAAGAGAAAAAGAAAAAAAAAGGGAAAAGGAGAAGAAAAAAGAGAAAAGAAAAAAAATTGCTAACGTAACATGCTACCATGTTAGCATACCACATGTGCCATGTGGTGCTTTATTAAAAAAATAATAATACAATGGTCGAATGCATGAGCACCTAGCCAGCTCACCCTTTCTCTTTTTTTCTTTCTTTCCTTATGCATATCATGGTCAAAATACTTTGCAAATAGAGCAATTTTTTGCCCTAAAAAGCAACTCAATTTGATTTGATTTTTCACATATAAAAATTAAGAAAAAATATGGGATTCAAAAGGAAATAAGTGCACAATATTTTGGTATAGAAATCTTGAAAAATAATAAAGCAAAAGTGAAAAAAAGAAAAGAAAAATTGTCTTTTAGGAAACTAGGTGTACATATCTTCTAAAAGGTGAGAAATTAAATCTCTTAATGCAACCTCCCCATGTATTTAGTGTATATAATTGATAGTAAGACATAGAAGATTGATTTTATCTATTTAATTGATATAAATGACATCTAAGACACATCAAAATAAGGAAAAAAATGGAAGAAAAATAAAAATGAGCTAAAATTGTAAGATATAAGAGGATTTAATTTCCCAACATAGAAGGGAAGTTTTTTAGCCAATAAGCTCAATTCCACACTATAAATAAGGCCCTCTTTTTCTCATTAACACAAACAATTACAAGGAAAACAAATTAGAATGAGAGAATTCAGAAACTCATAGATTAAGAAGTCAAGAGTCAGGAACCATCGTTACCTTACTAGAAATAGCCCAAAAAGTCTTGAAACTAGTCACCGATTTATTACTGAGCGAGGTAAGTTCTCAAAACTTTTGGGTGTTCTTAATTATTTTTTGCGTTCTTGGTGATTTTGATGCATTTTATGTATTAATAATCTGTGAAATCTTGTTTTATGTATTAAATTAGTTAGTTTGACACAAAATTTGTAAAAGGAATTGTTATGATTCTTATTTCTATAATGTAATATTAATGTAATGTTCATGTAGCTTGATAATAGATGTACATGAAATTGATGACGGTTTTTAATTAGTTAGAAGTTTTGATGAATGAATTACAATATTTTTATCATGATTCATGTTTGTATAATATAGATTCATACTTTTTTAGTGATAGACATGTGTTTATTCATGAAATAGAGGCTTTGATTCAAGAATTTTATTAAATGCCATAACAAAGTAGTTTTTTTTTTTTTATGTAATAGCTATAAATCATTAATATATAACTAATGAGAATACCATGCAAATATATATATAATTCTATGATGTTGTTTGATATATTTTTTTTATTAATTTGTACCTTGTATGATTTATTTAATAATGAGTTTTTTTTTTTAATAAAAGGGGCTTTTCTTTCCTTTGAAAAAAAATGTTTTGCCACCTTAGAAAAAATGTTTTTCTTAATTAAAAATCTAAGGTGACTTGTTTTCAAAATTAGGAATTACTAGTTTTTTAAAATATGGAAAAAAGTATATTTTGCAAATTAATTAATATGTAAATATCTAAAGTGGAATATTTCACAATTAAAATGGACCAACCCACTAAAGTTTTATAAAATTCTTTTAGAACTATGTGAGCTTGATCTTGGCTAATAGACATGTAGACACTTTGAGCATCCTTAAAAAATACAATTTTCTTGGTCCTTTTTATTTTTTTGTTAAGCCCTATTTATTTTAAGAAACTCGTCAAAGGCTCATTTAGTCGCTATATAAATCTCTTTTATGGAAGTCGCTTTGTTTTTAATAAATTCCTCCTTTATATATAATTATTTTTTATATTATTTTGTAAGTAAATATAATTTGTTAATTTTTTACTTGTAAAATAGTATCATTCTTTCAATTTAAAGGGTATATTGAAAAATAAACTTAAATTTGGAAGGTTAAGGTAGTACTCATTTAAGATTTAATAAATTAGCCCCTAGATTTAGAAACTTTAGTTTTCAAAATCATTTTTTTTTTTAAGAATTGAATTTTATATAGCCTAGTAACTAAGTTATAATTGATCTACCCAATTGGTTATAACTTAACTTTTTCCTGAACTTGGTCGGGTGGTAACTCCGAATTTTTTCAAAATCAAAAGAAAACCTTGATTTCCTTAATTCTTAGTCAAGGATTAATATTAAACAAGTAAGGTTTAATATTAATCAAATTAAGGAAATGAAAAAACCGAAAGTTCAAGCTCGACAAAACCAAAAAAAAAAAAAAAAAGAAATATAATGGGATAAAACAAAAAAAATAAATCTAAAAGGGTAATACTTAATAAAAGTGAATTCATGGGGTAGTCCCAAGACATAAATCTTGTATAGTGTTTATAAAAGAAGTAAATCCTGAATAATGACCTAAAAGATGTAATCCCGTCTGTTGATCATAAAAGATGTAAATTTCGTAGGATGATTGATAACGTGTAATTAGCATACATATTCTATAATTGTTTTATGTTATTTTGTAGGGAAAAGTACAAAAAAATCCTTAACATTTTATGTTTTTACGAATCAGTCATTAACCTTTTATTTAGTCCATTTTAGTTCTTAACCTTCTTAAGTCATATCAAATACGTCCTTCATTAACTTTGTTAAATTTTCCATTACTATGAACATGTATTAGCATATAATTGGTCTACGTAAGTATAAAAAAGTCCTTAATATTTATTTATATATACAAATCAGTCATTAATATTTACTTGTATATACGAATCAGTCCTTTAACCTTTTTCATTTGGTTCATTTTAATTCTTAACGTGTCCACATATAATGGAAAAACTAACGTAGGGACTTTTTTGTAAATTTATTAAAACCTTGAGACATAAAATGGACTAAATGAAATGTTAAAGACCGACTTGCATATACAGGTAAACGTTAGGGACTTTTTTGTACCTTTCCCTATTTTGTATATTAATTTATTTAATTCTATAGTATGTTGAGCTTAATCTGTTTAATTTTCATCTTTAGGGACTTTGGGAGGCATTTGATGAACTTTTGAAGGCTTTGATCAAGTTTTAAAGTACTTAGGAATAAAAGCATTGATTGAGGAGTTAAAGCAAAAGTGTTTCAAACAAGAAACGAAGTCTAATAGGGAATACAGTTGAAAACCACGTTGATGGTCCATGCCCATGTATCATTCGTCATCAATTTCCATTGAATTTTTGAAGATTTTGGACCAAGTATAAGGGCACACCTAATCACCATAGCCATGCTCATGCCTAGGGACATGCAATAATGTGTGAATTTTCAATTTTTGTTAAGTTTTCCTTTGTAAATCTAGGTTCAACAATCTTAAATAGATGTCTAGACATATGTTTACAAAAAGAGCCCCTTTAATGCAAGAGTTAGTGGGGTAAAGAATTACAAGGGCTTCCTTTATATTTTTATTTTATTTTATTATTATGTTGTTGTTTTAATTTTCTTAGTAAATCATTATTGAACCCTGTATTCTAAGGTGACTTTTTATTATTGATAATGAAATTCAGTTTATGATTTTGCATGTTGTAATCTAATTGTATTGTGTTTACTGTTGTCTTTAATTCAATATACCAGCGATTGAATTATTGTTAGAGTCTATTATAGAGTTTGCAAGAGCATGCAATATGTTTGAATTATACAATTAAACAAAACTAGCTGACTAAAACATTTAATAGTTTGGTTTTCCAAGGTTAGGCAACTTAAAGTGGGATTTAAGGGCTTTATGTGATTCTGTAACATTATTCAAAAGCAATCTAAGTAGAGAGGGTTTCAGGATTAGCAATTGGTCAAGAGATGCAATTCCAATTAGTTCGTAATAGGAATCCCCATGGCCCAATATTGCAATTGAGATTAAATAAGTTACTAAGAATTAGGTGTAAATAACACTAAAGATTTATGAAGGAACATGCTTTTCCTCATTAAATTTAATTTAAATGTTTTTATTCTTATTCTTGTTTATTTTTATTTCTATTTATTCTTGTTATTTTAATTATTTTGTTATTGTGATCTTTATTTTACGAACTTTGATTATCAATTATATCTTTTATTGTGAAAGTTAGGCAATTGGAGTAATTTAGGGATACACTTGCTAATTAATTAGATATTACTTCCATATATAGTTCCTTATGAGATCGACACTCTAACTCCATCCAAATTTATACCATAACTTGACTAGGTATACTTACGTATGCGATATGAGCACACGAATCAAGTTTTTAGCATTGTTGCCATTAATCTAATAGAGTAAACTAATTAGGAATTTAGCAAAAACTATAGATTTCCAATTAGTTTAACATATTTGTAATATTTCTTTCCTTTAGTTATTATAGGTATTTTTGTTCTTTATGTTGTCTCTAATTTCTAAACTTTTCTAATTTATGAGTAAGAGTAGCAATAGCAAGAATCTTGCGAAACTTGATCTGGAAATTAAGAAAATCGTATGATACCTTTGTTGAAGAGTTCATGAAATGGTAGATCTAATTAATCAAGGTTAACCGCTCTAATTGAAAGAAGCAAGATAATCAAATTTAGAAGAAGATCAAGAGATTGAAAATATGGCATTGAACAACAATGATAAAGCCAACAAAATCCTAATGGAGTTTGACAAACCTATGGTGACTAGAGCTAAGTCCAGCATCACAAAACTTATTGTCCAAGAAGCAAATTTCCAAATTAAACCTAATGTCATCTGTACAGTCCACCAATTCGTTCAGTTTGATGGATTGGCTAATGGGAACCCCAAGAACCACATCTCGAGTTTCTTGGAGATTTACAATACTTTTAAGATCAACATTGTCATAGATAATGCAATAAGACTAATATTATTTTCGTTTTCTCTATGAGGTAAGGCTAAGTAGTGGCTTAACTCATTACCCAAAGGTTTTATTGCTACTTGGGATTCTTTAGTTGAAAAGTTTCTAAGGAAGTATTTTCCACCCACAAGGATGGCAAAATTTAGAAACAATATTTTTGCTTTTGCTCAAATTGGTGATGAGACTCTCTATGATACATAGGAGAGATTCAAGGGGAGTTGTTGAGGTGATGCTCGTACTACAGATTGCCATAATGGACGCAAATTCAAACATTTTATAATAGGATCATTTATTATACGCTTGAGATGATCGATGCCGTAGTTGGAGGCCATTTTAAGTGCTAAGACACCGGATGAGGCCCAAAAGCTTATTAAGGGAATGGTAATGAATAACTCAAAGTGAGATGATGTGAGATTCAAAGTGAAGGCATTTAGGAAATATAAAGTTGACTCTATAACTACATTGATTGCTTAGGTTGAGAATTTAAGAAAAAATATTAAAGGACTAATGAAACCAGTTAATTTAGTACAATATGAAACTTGGTAGGAAATTAAGGATGTTAATTTTATTGGTAATTGTGCTCAGAATAATTCTTTTGACAATACATATAATCTAGGTTAGAGAAATTGCCTAAATTTCTCATGGAGAGATGAGTAGCAATAGCGGAATTGAAATGTACAACCTCGGATAAGGGTCCCTAACATTATAGAATTGCTGAATAGATCCATCAAGAGTTCAGATGCTCATTTTTAAGCCATTGAAGCAACACTAAGGAACACTGAAGCTTCATTAAGAAATTTGGAGAGCTAATTAGGTCAATTGGCTAAAACTATCATTGAAAGGCCATAAGGAAGTTTGCTTGAAAATATCGAGTTGAATCCAAAACCAATGGGTTCATAACCAAACTAAAGGAAGAAATCAATCATTGAGCTAATGATGTAAAATAATAGCACTCCTTAGGAGATAGTCTAAGTTTGATTTATTTTAATTTCAATTATTTCGTTAGTCTCATTATCTTCATTATCATGTCATGAGTCGGTTTAAGTATAGAGATTTTAGAACATTAGTTAGTGTTTTTCCTACTTTGAACAATTTGGTTTCATAAAAACAGTTATTCAATGTTATTCATGCAATGGTAGCGTCAAAATTGTCATCTAATCGAGTTGTTATGTTGCGCTTAAACTCACTTTAATTTTGAATTTTTTCAAAAAAATTTGAGGAACTGAATAAAAGGAAATCAACATGATTTGAATTTGAAAATCCAAGAAGAACATAGCTAAAGTCCATGACCATAAACTTAGCCTGTAATCCTCTCATAATTTTATTTTGAGAGAAAGTTGAAAACTTTTAGACGAAAGGTCTACGGTCAGGACCATGCTCGTGATCCTTACTATAGTCATGTTAGGGTTGCAATATTGATGTAAAGACAAGGACTACAACAACACTCCACCACCGTGATCCTTAATCATGGTCTTTTTGAAATTTACACATTATGGTATTCTCCTTCCACTTCATTTTAAACTATCACTCTCTTTCTAAAACACACATTTCTTTGTATCGTCACATTACACAAGTAGCAAAACTCCATAAATCTTCACGATCCAACCACTTGCACTTCAAATTGAAGGTACGTACATGACCTATATCTAATTATTTTCTTAGATTTGTTGCTATTTTGCATAAATATTAGACTTTTACTTAAGGTTTCATGAAGAACAATGTAGCTTGTATGTATAGAAACTTTAGTTTCCAAGAGTAATTAAGAAAGATAATGTGATAAAACATGTCATTTACTCATTATTTACTACAAATCACTTACCAAAGATTCAAATCATGAAGAATATAAGGTTATATTCTATGTTGAAGGAAAAGGAAGGAAATTGATGGAAACCATGCTAATGGCATGTTGATTGAAGTATTGGTTGTGTAAACACATGTTAGACACACGGAAAACTTGTTGATTGAATTTCAGTGTGATTGAAGCAATCCATGAAATTCATGAATTTTGCAATATTGATTGAGTTTGAAGTAGAATTTATTTCAACATGCTGTAAAATTCATGTTAGAAATGTGGAATTTGTTGTAAAACAATTGTACATGAAATAGATTATAGAAAACAAGTTTTAAGAAATTATATATTAAGTGCTAATATTCATATCAATAGAGATCATGAATAGAAATAGAATTTAATCACGAATTATGCTGGGATCTCATTAATCCATGATTTTAGGAAAGGTTAGCATTTCATTATTTTATGATATGTTGCTAATTAAATATCATGTATCTTGCTTAATTGAGTGAACTAGAAATAAACTAGAAATTACTCTTACATCTTGCGAGATCATTAAATTAGTAGTTATTCATGAAACATCATGCTGAGGTAAGAATAAATGCACTTTTTGCCCATTATAATGTATAACCACCACCATCACCACCTATGTCAGCTCCTAATTCAAATGAGGAGACAGAGGAAGAGGAAATTGAGGAGGATGAGGATGTAGAAGAACAAAATGAGGATGACAAGTGAATTTCTTTTGCACTTTTATTTTCTTTTAAAAAGAGTTGATCTGATATTTCATTTTGGATGACTATTTTAATTACTGTTGCTCTTTTGCTTTAGATAACTATTTTATTATTGATATTCGTAAGTTCTACAAGATGTTAACATTTGGATACTTGAATTAGTAGTCGTTTTTATTTAGTTCATTTCATCCACTTAATTTTTTCTTTTCATGTTATAGTAGTTCGTTTTATTAGATACAAAGAAAACCTTGATCTTAATCGGATAAATGGAATTCTGATCTTGGACTTCAAAATTTTTCAAAGATTAATGCAAGAACCGAGGAAGTCCAAGTCCTAGTTCTTTTTCTTTTTATTTTTTCTCCCACTTTTATTTTGAATTGCATTGTTATAGTGTACATTGAGAACAATGTACATCTTAAGTATAGGAGGAAAAGATAGGTTATGTATGTTAATAATTTAGATATATACACTTAAGCTTTTGAAATTTTTTGGGTATAAATCTCATAAATTTGCACCCCCTTATATATTAAGTAAGTGGAATTATTTTTCAAATTAGGCTAAATTCTTTATCACTTTAGGACACTTTGCTAATTTTGAGTGATTAATTCCTTATGAATCAAGGTTCCCTGTTGCCTAAGCTTAGGCTTAGACTCGAGACTATGATAGATATAAATGAGTTAAAGACTAGTTATTTCCCTGCATGCTTTTAACTTGTTCGGCAGTCATAAGGCTTAACTTCCCCTTCTTGCCTTCATGCTTCGATGAACATATGTTCTTCCTCTCATCTTATATTACACTTTGGTCAAACATCCATGGTTGCCCAAGAAGAATATGAGACATACTCATGGTTAACACATCATAAAGCACTTCATCTCGATAATTTCCAATGTTTCTCTGCATAAACACTTGTTATTTACTTATAGGACTCCTCTATTACTAAGGTAGTCTAATTTATAAGGTTTGGGATGAGGCTTAGTCAACAACTTCAATTGTTGGGCCATGAAAGCAAATGTTGCATTGGTGCAACTGCTACTATCAATAATCAATGCATACAATGACCTATTCACCTTACATCTAATGTGGAACAAATTCTTTCACTGTTTGTCCTCAAGTACAAGACTCACACTCATTATTCTCCTCAATACTAAGGTAGTAAGCGTAAAGTTACCTTCCTTGCTATAAATGACTTCCTCCTCTTCGTACAGTTCGGTTTGTCTAGTCTTTTTCAGCTTTTCCACTTCCTTCTTAGTATTATATACCCTAAGGGTAGGTGCCTTGCCTTAGATCACCATGGTTCTTCTATTTTGACACTAAGTAATCATGTCTAAATCCTTGACACTTGAAGTACTTAATCTCACATATCTTCCTTCTTGAGCTTTGGCCCTTCTCAAACTTCATTAGGATCTCATTCTCTTTTGCCTGGATGGCTTAGGTAAGTCGAGTCTCAGTAACCTTAATCAGTTCCAATCACATAAGTTTGCTCAAAATAGGTCAGTAGTAGTAGGTCAATCGATAGGATCTTGGAACCTCCTTGTTTGGTACCTTTCAATTCTCTAGGCAGCTCGGATGGTTTCATCAAGTGATCTAATGTCCATGGTCTCTAATATATCTCCAATCTCATAATTCAACCCATTAATGAATCTTGATATAGTTTGGTTTTCAATCTCAACAACTTCACATTGGATTATCAACATCTGTAGTTCCTTTATATTTGCATCAACACTTGATCCTCCTTATCTCAACTCTTGTAACCTCTTAAAGGTGGCCTATAAATAGTAGCTTGGAACAAACCTTCTCCTCATGACTCTCTTCATCTCATCCCAACTCCTAACTTTACGTTCTCCTTCTCTTCTATGGGTGGCTTGCAAGTTCTTTCACCATAAGGTGGCATAACCAGTAAACTCCAACACCAAAAGTTTAACCTTGGCATTGTTAGGCACTTCATGGCATTTAAACTACTTTTCAATTTTATCTAACCAGTCTAGGTAGTCCTCTATGTCACCAATTCTAGAAAAACTAAAGATATGCATCCTCAACCCTTTTCCTTTAAGAGCTCAAGCATTTCTCTCCTTAGGCTTGTAGTACTCTTTTGCTTTATCTTCTTCTTCTTCATCTTCCTCTTCGATCTCTTCTAAAGCTAGTTTACGTCCAATAGCTCTACCTACTCCTTCAGCTCAGTGTGGTTGAACTGGGGCATTAGCTCGACCATACTAATCATTGCCTCTTTTTAGTTGTTCAATGGTTTAACCTTTGTAAGGATCATTTCTGGCTTGTTTATCTTCATTGATGGCAATCACCAGACTAGCCACCAAGGCAGTAAGTCGATCTAGTCAATCATCTACAAACTTGGGTGTGGAGCTTCCTTATTGACATTAGCCATTTCAAGTACCACTCTCTTGGTTACCAATGGCTCCTTTAATACGAGAATCAAACATTTTCGACTATTTTTTAGAGATTAATAGCTAAAAAATACCACTTAAAGTTCTCTCCACAAATAATAACAATAAAGCAACACCTAACACTCCTATTGTTATGTCAATTACATACGATAAACAAGCAACACTTACACTTTGTTTCACATATAAGAAATAAAGGAAAACAAACCATAAAATCCTTTAACACTATTCAACTTCCAAACTCTCATGACACCAACAGAACTTCTAAAACACACGAAAGCAATAATACATCACTTAAAGTATAAGGTAATGGAAACTATCTTGAATATAGCTAATCTCTGATACTAAGATGATATGGGTTTGACATAGATGAACATACGATATTTGGTATCACACAAACCAAGGGGATGGGTTCGAACCTCGAGATAGTCTAAATGGTAAATGGTAGTAAAAGGTTTAAGTAGGAGGTTCTCGTGCATTAACGATGGATATGATGTACTAATGCCTCATATGAGCTTGGGTCATACTTAATATTATGCATAAGTATGGTCAAAGGGCACTTGTCACTAATCTACACTCATGATGGATCAAATGAGAGTAAACGAGAGCAAGCAAGGGAAAACACTTAGCACACAAAGAGGAAATATGTCTAAAATTCAATTGTATTAACTGTTGTGGCTATTGCAATTTACAAATATTTATATGACCTAATTAAGGTAAGTCTTAGGTTAGTGTAAATTACAAAAAAGAAAATTCCTGCTAATAAAGGAAGAGGAATAATTTACAAGGGTAAAGTTGTCAACAAGCAAAAAGAATATTTGGTTACAGAAAAAGGATAGTACGGATGTTAGAAAAGTAAGGTCCATCTCAACTATCCATTTCGTAGTCCCAATGGTGTTGCTAGCTAAGCAAAGCAAAGCAAATTTTGAACAAATCTAGTCGAGGTCGATAGTTTGACAGCTTGGCAACTTGGATGTTTAGGGTTAAGGAAGGATTGGTTTAGGAGGTGGCTTATTGTCAAGTTAGCCTTAGATGGTAAACTTAAGATAGGGGTCGGTTTAGCCTTGGTATCTATTAAGTCGGTAGTATATCAGTTCGATATTTGGCCTTGGATAGATGTATTGTGGAGGGATCGGCTCGACACACAAGTCAATCACCTCGATAATCTCTTAGATGAGGAGAAGAACAAAGTAACTCAGGAGGTTAGATTAAGGAATGCATTGCTCTTTTGAGCTCAACTCTCCTTGGACAGCTCTACGTATCATATGAGCGAGTCCTTGAGATCTCAAGCATGTGATAAGTTCATGATCCCTATTAAGGTGGGTCAATTTGGGAAGGGAAGGACTTGTCTCAAATGGGGACCATGTACTAGGTTACTTTATCATCAATTAAAGAAGGATTTTGTCCCCTTAGAGTACAAGATATTTTAAGGTCATTAAGATGTTGT
Source organism: Lumnitzera littorea (assembly GCA_024138015.1). Lineage (NCBI taxonomy): Eukaryota > Viridiplantae > Streptophyta > Magnoliopsida > Myrtales > Combretaceae > Lumnitzera > Lumnitzera littorea. The sequence goes on along the minus strand of JAMXBB010000006.1, from coordinate 103,954,213 downwards.
CTTATGGTCCTTAATTATGTTTAACTTATAGTTAATTAAGATGTAATGAAGGTTGGTTATGGGTTAAGGTATGTTTAGGGTAATTGATGGTAATTAAGTATGATTAGGCTAGTAAAGAGTAATTAGGGTATGTTTAGGGTTTTGTTGAATTTTGATGTTACACTTTAGTTAATCTAAGTACCTTACATGTATACCTAGGGTTCCCTTAGGGTTTGATATCCATTTATAGTTGTTTGATTTGCTTTAGTTGATTAGCAATATTGATCACTTTTAACGATAGATTTAGCCTTACTATTAAGGTTTATTTGACATGTTAAGATATTTGGTCAATTAATTAGGACTTAGTAGTCTTTTTAGGATTTTATTACCATTTTAGGGTTTTTTGAGTATTAAGGTTTTAGTTATATACCTAGGGTTTTAGGGCTTCGCTTCCTTTAAGGTTTTGATTTAACGTTTAGGGTTCGATTCTTTTACTTAGGGTTTTATTATTACGTTTAGGTAGTTCTAGGGACTATCTAAAGACTTTTCATCTGACTTCACTTTTGGTTACAAAAACCTTATAGGGTCTGTTGACAATTGCTAAATAATAAAAGGGGCTAAATTAATATGGATTAACTATGGTTTGTTAAAAGAGTAAGGTTCTTTCCTAATGCTAATAAGCTTTGGTAAAGAAATTAAATTAAAATTAAAATGCCTCTTAATGAAAATTGAAAGAAGTAGAGAGACAATTGGAGGATAAGTAATGTAACATGCATCCAGTTTAGGTCTTCAAATAAAATTAGTTAAGGGAAGATTCCCCTCCTCTCAAGTTAGATTAGTGAAATTTTTATAACTCTTTCTTAGCTTGTTAATATTTATTTTCATCTCTAGTTTGGTGTTTGTTTAAGTGGTAAGGCTAACTTTCAATTATTAGGATTGGTTATTGCAAGGAGTTATTATTTAAATGTTTTAAAGGCATTATTAAGTTAAGGAAAAAGAGTGATTCTAAAAAGAATTTTTGCAAAGCTATTTGAACTTGAATGTATACTTTTCTAAAGAATGATTTTTAATTGCTTTGTCTTTAAGATATTTTTACTTTAGTTGTTTTGCTTGAGGGCAAAAAAAAAAAAAAATAGAAAAGAAGAAATCTTTAGCGAGGGGGTATTTGATATGTGGAATTAGCATACGTATTGACTAGTTATTTTATGCCATTTTGTATATTAATTTAGTTAATTCTATAGTATTTTGAGCTTAATCTATTTAATTTTTGTTTTTAGGGATTTTAGGAGTCATTTGATGAACTTTTGAAGACTTTGATTGATTTTGAAGCATTTAGGAACAAAAGCATTAATTAAGGAGTTACAATGAATGTGTTTCAAGGGAGAAATGAAATCTAATAGGAAACACAGTTGAAGACTATAGCCGTAGTCCATGCTAATGTACCCCTCAACATCAATTTTTATTGAATTTTTGAAGATTTTTGACTAAGTAAAAGAACATGCCCAATCGTTACAATTGTGCTCATGCTTGTGGACATGTAATAATATTTAAATATTCTATTTTTGTTAGCTTTTCTTTTATAAATCTAGGTCCAACCATTATAAATAGATATTTAGACCTAGGTTTACAAAAAGAGCCCCTTTAGTTCAAGAGTTAATAGGGTAAAGAATTACTAGGATTTCCTTCATACTTTTCTTTTCTATTGTTATTATGTCATTGTCTTAATTTTCTTAGTAAACCATTATTGAACCTTACATTTTAGGGTAACTTTTTACTATTGATAATGAGATTCAGTTTGTGATTTTGTATATTGTGATCTAATTGTATTGTGTTCATTATTGTCTTTAATTCAATATAGCGGTGAATGAATTATTGCTAGAGTCTATTGTAGAGTTTGTAAGAGCATGCAATGTGACTAACTGATGCAATTAAACAAAAATGGCTAACTAAAACGTTTGGTACTTCGGTTTTTTTAGATTAGGGCAACCTAATAGTGGGATTCAAGAGCTTCATGTGATTCTGCAATGCTCCATTCAAAAGCGATTTAGGTAGGGATGATTTCAAGATTGGAATTGACCAAGAGACGTGAGTTTGATTAGTTTGTAATAGGAATTCTCTTGATCTAATATTGCCATTGAAATTGAATAAGTCACTTAGAACTAGGTAGTAAATAACACTAAAGATTTACTAAGGAACCTGTTTTTTCTCTTTTAATTTAATTTAATTGTTTTTATTCTTGTTCTTCTTTTATTTTTATTTCTATTTCTATTTATTCCTATTATTTTAATTATTTTGTTATTTCAATCTTTATTTAACCACTTATTCAATTATATCTTTTATTATAAAAGTTAGGTAACTAAAGTAATTTAAGGATCACTTGCTAATTAATTAGATATTACTCCCATATATGATTCCTTGTGGGATCAATACTCGAACTTCATTCTAATCTATACTATAAGTTGACTAAGTAAACTTACCTATGCGATATGAGCACATAAATCAATGATCCTTTAAAGAATTAAATCCTACAAAGTGGAGCAACATATAAGAGGACTACTAACCTATCAATCTTAGCAAGATCTTTCATTGAGAGTGTGATACATAAGACAAGTAGGATTGCATGGGAGACCATATGGTTCTACTATTCCTATGTGTTATACTCTTAATGAAAAATCTTGCTAAAAGTGGGTAAACTAATGGTCCACTAACTTTTTTGCCCCATAGAGTGATCCTTAAAAGCAGTAAAACCTACAGAGTGACCTTAAAATTTGGTTAGGTGACCATAAAACATGTAAATCCCATAAGAAAAACTTAAAAGAAGATAAATCCCATAAGGCGACCTCTAAATAATGTCAAGCTCGTAGGGTGACCTTAAAAAGAACTAAATCTCATTGGCTGATCCTTAAAAGATCAAATTTTATAGGGTGATCATAAAAGATGTAAATCCTATAGGTCAATCCTCTAAAGAGTCAAATCCTTAATGGTGATCCTTAAAAGCAATAAATTTCATAGGGTAACCTTGAAAAGAAGTGAATCCTATAAGGTGATCATAAAATATGTAAACCTAATAGGGTAAACATAAAAGAAGACAAATTCTATAAGGTGACCTTTGAATGACATAAATCCTTTAGGGTAACACAAAAAGAAGTAAATCTTATGGGGTGATCCTTAAAAGAATCAAATTCCGTAAGGTCATCATAAAAGATGCATGTCCCATAGGGTGAAGTTAAAAGAAGATAAATCTTGTAGGGTAACTTTCAAATGATGTAGATCCTAAAGAGTAACCTGAACAAAAGGTAAATCACGTAAGGTGATCTTTAAAAATAACAAATCCTATAGTGTAATATTGAAGAACCAAGTTGACTAAAAATGGGACATCTCCTTATCTTTATGGAAAAATTCTAATGAAATATCACCACAAATAAGGATAATTGTAGACATTCTACTTTTACCATATTTAACTTTTTTTTTAATTACAAAAATTTTAAAATATATAAAAATTGGAAAAATTAGAAAGATCCCCCAAAATTAAAAAAAATTATATAAACAAAAAATAAAGAACAAATAAGAATAATAGTGGAATAACTAATAAAAAAAATGAAATAATAAATGAAGAATAGGAAAAAAAAAAAGAGTAAAAGAAGAAGAAGAAGAAGAGGAGGAGGAGGAAGAGATGAAGAGAGAGAGAGAGAGGAAAAAGAGTTGGCCGTGTTTAGTTGTGTTTTTACAACTACTCTACTTTACAACAAGCGAGGGATCGAAGGAGTAGGAGCTTGTTGTTGGAGCTTTTTTCCATATACATTCGCATGGTTTTTGATTTAATTGATGGCCTTATAGATATCTTTTTTTTGCTCTCTCATAGCTTTAATACCTTTTAGAAAAAAGAAAAAGGGTCTTAATTAAAAAATTTTTAAAAATGAATTAAAAAAAAAAGACAAAAAGAAAAAAATTGCAAATTGAAAAATATAAAAAATTTAGGAATAATAGGATTTTTAGGAAAATAAAAGCCTTAGGTCATTTTTAAGATTTTTAAATCATTTAGGGAAGGTCATTTAATTTTTAGTGTCGAATGGGGTCTAAGTGCTTGATTTGAAATTTAATTTGTATAAGACTTAACTTTAGATCTGGGTTGAAACTAGGTTTAATGTAGTAAAATAATTATAAAAAAAAGGAGAAAAAACAAAAGAAACAAAAAAAAAATATATATGAGGGTTGAACAAGACCTGGTTCGGCTACATTAGTTAGAGCTAAAAGACCTAAGTAGAGGCCTAAACGCACACCCCCAACCTGAGCGTGCATGGTGCTTCTTCCTTTTTCCAAGCATGCGAGCGTAATACATATGTGTGCTAGGGCGCATCAATCACATGCCTAGCACATGACTTAGGCAACTTTCTCACCTTTTTCTTGCATTTTCTCTCCATTTCCCCTGCAACTTTCCTCTTGCACTCACTATGGTGGTCTCCATTAATGAGTAATTTTCATATGATTTTCATACGATTCCACTCAAATTATTGGTGAAATCGTATGCTAGACATAGCTTAGTTTTGAATTCAACTAATTTCTCATCCAAATCCAGTTGATTATGTAACCAAATCAGATCAAGAAAATTCAAAAAAATCAATATCTAAGATTTTAGCTCTACTGTGATTCTTCAAATTTGAGCTTTTGTAGAAATTTTCAAAGCTTCTATAGCACTTATAAAGCAAGTGCGAATGCTCATGAACAAGTTTTAGCCAACAATAAACACGAATAATAATCAAATTCTCATTTCTTTTGTGGTCAAATTTGAGCTTTAATTCTCTAAATTCATGGCATTCTTCAACTTGCTATGCCTATACCCTACTTGAATAGTATAAATAAGGACCTATCCTTCACATTTCATCACTAAGAAACATTTGAAATACCCTCATTTGAGCATAATCTTCACTTTCTCTCTCTATTGTTCAACTTGCGAGCTCCACCTTTCTCTCTTTAAAATTTCCCCACTCTCGGCCATTTTCGAGTAAAAGCAACCATTCTCTAAGTTTCTCCATTATCGAAAACTCTTAGAAATACCATTTATTTGATTTGAGCCATAGCTATCTGATATCAGGCAAGTGCACTTATCAGTTTTAATATAGTGGATGTGAGTCTGAGTCGATCCCTCAGAGACTTCAAGTACTAATATTAACCTTAGCTTTATTATCTAACCGGAAAATTGTAAAGGGTTGAATGAATTAAAAATACTAAAATTAACAAACTAATCTAATTATGAGACTTGATTAAGCAATTTCGAAAGCGATAAAATTAAGAACAACTTCAAGAAAGCAAATAACGTATTTAGGAATTATTTCCCCTAGTGTTTAACATGTGACTACTTGAAATGTATCAAATTCAATCTCTATTATTCTTGACCGGAGGGATTCACAATTAAAGTTAATACCTTTCTCAAGCATATTAACCCTAATCCTAAATTATTTACCGAAATCTCTTCACTTAGTAATATAATTTAGAATCACATTAATGTATAATGAATTCCTACACAAACGAACAACTTTTCGAAAGAAATATGTATCTTATCTCTAAGTACACATGTAATTCTCTCCAATTATGTTGAGATCTCATTACACATGTAATTTCTCAATCATCATGCATAATATCATAGATTGATACTCTAGAAATATTAATTAACAATTAAATAACATAATTGAATCAAGAAAAGATAAAAACTTTAGTGAAAATTATCAATCAATCTAATAGTCACATGAAACCCTAGGTTCCATAATCCTAAATACAAGAATCTTAAGCTATCATAATGAAACTAAAAATGAATTCCAACAAAATCATGAAACAAAACATGAAAAACCTCTTTTGTTGATGAAAAATCTCTCTAATCTTGAAGTTGGGTGTTGCTTTCGCCTTTCTCTTCTCTTTCTCTTCAAGTCTCTTCACTTCTCCAGTATTCAATCCCCCTTTTGGTGAAACCCTAGTATGTCCTTTTATAATGTATTATAAGGTTTCTTTTTTTTTTTCGTCACCAGACACAGCCTAGGACATAGTTGTGTCCCCAGGTCGTGTAACTTTCTGACCTTGGCAAATTTTCCTGGATGTTGTGTCTCAAGCTGTGTAACTTCAAAACTTCATAACTCATTCATTTGAACTCCAAATTGAGTGAAACTTGATTCCTTTTCTTCGTTTTCAATCCAAGAACGCGTTTAAACCTTGAAATCAAAATTTTACTCAATTAAGTATCAATTTCTTTAAAGAAAACTAAAGATGTAAAGGAAATACTACAAAATCACCATGTGAAATATGTTTAAAATAAGAGTTATCACCATCAAAGTCTAATGAATAGCTTCTCTCTCTAACTCGCGTAGCCACCTTGTAAACCATTGCCAATCGCCTTCCCACTCAAAACCAACACCATAAGATGACTAACAATGCTTCGAAACCTCACTTCTGACATATCCCATCACTTCAACAACCATCACAATAGCTTACACAACTCCTTTCTTTCTCTAACTTCAACTACCCTAACTTCTACCACCCTCAAACAACCATGAAACATTGAAACACCACCACCATTCGATTTTTCCCTAATAAGAATGCCATGAAAATCTTTTTGCCCATTTAAAATGTCGATCAACAAGCTCTAGAGCACAATCCTACCAACTTCTCTCTCTCTCTCTCTCTCTCTCTCTTAGTCACATGCTGAGCATGTGATGAGTTGAGCCTAACCCATTTGCCCAAGATGCTATCCATAAGTCTACAATTCAAGTTTGACCCCTTTTTGTTATCTTATTTAGCGTTTTTTTAATTATATTTTATTTAAAAAAGAAAAAAAAGAGAGAAAAAAGAAGGTTTTTTTTTTTTCCATTTTCATAATCCTTTTATTTTTCTTTTCTATTCTTTCTTCCTTTTAAAAAGAAAAATGATAATAAAAAAAAATAAAATATATATTTTTGACACATAAAAATTTGTTTTTAAAACAAAAATAAATAAATAAATAAACCATTTTCAAAATTAAGGGCTTTTTTTTTTAGAGATTTTCTAAAAATAAAAACCTCAAATTATGACCCCCTTAGAATTTTTCTTAAAATAAAATCAAATAATTAAAAAATGTAGATCTAACGATTTTGAAAAGTTAAAGCAAACTAACATAAATTTTTGCAACGAGGTAAGGATACCCAATCTCGAATAGCGAGTATACAAGCACTTATAGATAACTATAGAGTAACTTAAAATATGAAAAAAAATAATTATTTTTCCCTTCTTGAATAATTTTTCAATTTTGTTTCTTTGTAAATAATTGTAATTTTCTTTCCTTTACTTGTAAATAGGAATTACATTTCTTAAATTAGAAGGGTATTTGAAATATAAGTTTAAATTTGCAAGGTTATAGTTGCACTCACATAGGGTTTAATAGGGTAGTCCTTAAACTTATGAATCTAGATTTTTGAAAATTTTCTTACAAAGGTTTTTAAAATCATAGGCTAGTGATTAAATTAGAGCTAATCTGCTTAATTAGTTTTAATTCAACCTTCTTTCTTGATTTTGCTAAGTGGCTACTCCAAAAAATAAAAAAAAAAAACAGGTTTTCCTTAACTTTAGTTAAGAGTTTAAACTAAATGGGCACAGGATGTAGTTTAAATCAAGTTAAGAAAAAAGAAAAAACTAAGAAATTCAAGCTCAACAACCCTAAAATCATCTTAATCAAAATTTTTGCACTGTGTTTGGATTAGTAGAAATCAAATGAAATAAAAAGATATCAAATGAATGGGATGAAATAAGTTGTTTGACAACTTAAGTTAATGATGGAAATTGGTAGAAATTGAAATAAGGTGGTAGAAACATTTCCACTATTTACTCCACTTCTTTGTCTCTAAAATGGGAGAGAAAAGAATAGAAATGGATGGAAATGTAATGTAATTATAAGATTGTCACTAATAATAATATTCATCACTAAATACTAACTCCATTTTCTTTCATTTCCTTTTTTAAGACAAGCCAACCAAAAAAAAAAAAAGAAAATATTTCTTTCCATTTTCTTGGTATGTTACCAAACACAAAAACAAAAATTATACTTTTTCCCATTTTTACTATTTTCTTTTGATTTGTACTCATTTCTACAGATTTCCCTTTTATAAAAAGTTATCAAACATAGTGTTGAATTAGGCCATCAGATTTGAGCATGATGTGAGTGCTAGAATTTAAGTTTCAAAATTCCAGTGATCTTTTGAAATGGTTTTGACATGAGTTAAGAGCTCTAATAAAATGTTAGAAAAAATATCATGATCCAAAAAAATCAAAATCTTAGCTTTTATATTGAAAATTAATACAGAACGATGGAATGATTCAAGCTTTACGTTGCCAACTATGGAGGTTCATTCTTATCTTTGATCTGATCCATTTCCTCTCAACTTTCTCTATAAATAGTGAAGTCATCAAGCTTCAAAGGACCAACAATCTTTGCTTAAATTCGTTCCAAAATACCTAAGTTTGGTTCTTTAGAATGCACCATCTTTGAAAACTATCTAAGATGTACTCAATTTTCGTCACCTTTCACTACTGGAGTCAATCGAAACCAACTCTATCATTCATTTTATCACTACCCTAAAGCCTAAAAAACACCAAAGCTGGAATTTTGCGATCTAAAAACCAACTTGCATAAACCACCATTAGAGCTACCCCCACTTCCATCATCTACTTTCACTTTCGATGGCAACCACTATCTAAAACCGCTTATCATCATTCCCATGCCTATAAACCATCATCTAAACATCCTTAGCTATGATGCATTGCCACCATCACCATTGACTTGAAGCACGTCCATAAGCCATATGCAAAAACCATACTCCCTCAGTTCTATTGTTAATCCTTCAACACTAGGAGGTCAAGGAACTCAAGTGAAGTTAGTACGACGTGGTTTATAGCTTCGAAAACCATTGTCATCATCTAAAGAATCTCTACTAATTACTCCTTATTGTGCAACCCAACTCTCTCTCTCTCTCTCATGAAACTTGACCCATTCCAAAACTCCAAGTCTCCAACTCATGCACCCTTCTTTTCTAGCTAAGTTAGACTCTTCTTTTTTATTTCTTTTATAATTTTTAAATAAAAAATTGAAATAGAATTCCCTTTTAAGAGAAGTTTTGTGAGTTGGGTTTTTGTAAGATTTACATTTACTTTCTTATTTTATTTGTACATCTCAGCATGTTAGTTTAGTTAGTTATGCAGTTTAGTTCTTTTAGCAAAATCAGTTAGTTAGTTTTCGAGTAGGTGAAGGCATTTAAATAGACCTGAATTGCTCCCTATATTCATTCATTTTTTTGCTTGCTTTATTAGATAAACACTTTCATACTATTTCGAATGGTTCTTCCTTATTATTGAATTCGTATTCAGCATCATTGCAAGGAGCTCAACATGGTATCAAAGCCAAAGGTTTAAAGATCTGATTTGTTCTAAATATTCTGTAAGCTCTTCTTTACAACAATTACTAAATGGCGAATGCACAAGATCAAGGTCAGACTGTACTTTTCAATCCTTATTGTTTGTCTGGATCTAATAACCCTAACATGAATTTAAGAAACATAATTTTCAATGGTGTTAATTTTGTTGGTTAGAGTAAATCTATAAGGATGGCTTTAGGAGCAAAATAGAAAATTGAATTTGTTGATCATACTATTGCTAAACTTAATGAGGACTTGCTTGATTTAGTAAAATGGATAAGGTGCGGCTACATGGTTCGATGCTAGGTTCTTAATTCTATGAATCTAGATTTGCCTCAAACTTTTCTTTATGCTCAATCCGCAGCAGAATTATGAAAGGAGATTGTAGAATTTTTTAGTCAAGTGAATGGACTGATGATTTTTTAGCTTTAATATGAAATATGTAATCTTAGACAAAATAACATGAGTGTTGGAATGTATTACAATAAAATGAAAAGGTATTGGGATGAATTAAATGCTTTAAATGCTTATCCTTCATGTACTTGTAGAAGACTTGTATACTGTAATTGTGAATTTAAGGAGAGACTTCTTGATTTTGACTCTTAATACAAGTTAATGCGGTTTTTTATGGGTTTAAATGAGAATTTTGAGCATGTTCAAAACCAAGTACTAGCCATGGATCCATTTCCCAATGTAAGTAAAGCTTTCTACATTGTACAACAAGTTGAGAAGCAGAAACAGATCACGATACTACGAGAAACAGAGAACTTAGCTTTTTATTCCAATAAAGACTTGTTAGTGGAAAATTAGTAGATGATAGATGCAAGTTTAGAAATAGTACCAGTAAGTAGGTTTGCAAGCATTGTTAACAAAAAGAGCATAGCATTGAGAGTTGCTTTTAGATAATTGGATACCCTGATTGGTTTAAAGGAAAGAGGGTGATTAAGAATAAGAGTAATAAAAGGAACTCCTCAGTCTGTTTGTGGATAAGAATCAACATGTTGTTGACATACCTTTCAATTTTTTGCGAATGCTAATATTTCTAGAGAAAGTGCTTCATCTTTATCATCTCATGATTAGCTTATGATACAAAACTTGTGTCAAGAAGTTTTTAAGATGATGAAGTTAAAGCTAGAGAGACTTGATGGTACTACTTCTTTGGCTAAGTCAATTCATTTTGTAGGTACAACACTTATACACTCTAAATGTTTTAATTTTTTGAATAATAAAATAGATTCATGGGTAATAAACATAGGGACCATTGACCACATGACCCCATTTCCTTTCCTTCTAACCCATGTACAAACACTTCAACCACCAATTCAAGTGAAATTAGCAAATGGCCAAGTTAAAAGGAACGTCTTGTCATGGACTATTTTATTCATCTAACAATTCTCTTCATTTGTTGGGATATTTAGATTTAGATTGGGCCTCTTATCCCCTTGACAGAAAATCAGTAACAAGATATTATATCATGTTGGGTAATTCCCTTATTTCGTGGAAGACAAAGAAACAGACCATAGCAGTAACCTCTTGGGCCTCTTATCCCCTTGATAAAAAATCAGTAACAAGATATTATATCATGTTGGGTAATTCCCTTATTTCATGGAAGACAAAGAAACAGACCATAGCAGTAACCTCTTGGGCCTCTTATCCCCTTGACAGAAAATCAGTAACAAGATATTATATCATGTTAGGTAATTCCCTTGTTTCATGGAAGACAAAGAAACAGAACATAGCAGTAACCTCTACAATTGAAGCTGAATATAGAGCATTAGCTACAACAACTAAGGAGTTGTTATAGGTTTTTTACATTCTCAAGGACCTATGAGTGGATGTTTCTTTGCTAGTAACTCTTTGTTGTGATAATAAATTTTCCCTAACTTATTGCTAATAATCCTTGTTTGCATGGGCGGACCAAGCACATCGAGATTGATATCCATTTTACTAGAGATCAAGTTACTTATGGTTTTCTTAAACTTCTTCATGTACATTCAAAGCTACAACTTGCTAATATGCTTACTAAATCTCTTCCTGAAGTTAGTCTATGATTTATTTATTCCAAGTTGGCTCTTACGGGGGGGTGATGATGTAAGGTTTATATTTACTTTCTTATTTTATTTTTACAACTCAGCATGTTAGTTTAGTTAGTTATGTAGTTTAGTTTTGTTAGCAAAATTAGTTAGTTAGTTTCTAGGCAGGCGAAGGCATTTAAATAGACCTGAATCGTTCCCTATATTCATTCATTTTTTTGCTTGCTCAATTAGATAAACACTTTCATACTGTTTTAAATGGCTCTTCCTTGTTATTGAATTCGTATTCAGCATCATCGTAAGGAGCTCCATAGTTTTCTTTAAAAAAAAAAACTGAACTTTAGCATCCTCATTAACACTTCTTTTAAGAATTTTTTTAAAAAAATATATGGCATCATTCTTTCAACCTTTTTTTTTATGTTTTTTAAAATATAAAATTTAATGACTTAAAGTGAAATAATTTTCTTTTGAAAAAAAAGCTATCAAAGACTTGAATCCAAATAGCGAGTAAGTAGACATCTAAGAGTAATCCCCATAATAAAAGAATTTCTTTTTGCCCTCTTCTTTTTTTTCTTTTGCCTTTTTTCCTAGAATTAAAAAATTTTTTTTCTTGCATTATTCATTTAGTCGATTTTTAAATAATTCTAACCCTTTCAATTTTTTCAGGAAATTTTATTTAATGACCATTTTCGGTTTTAAAAGATCATCTTTAAACTTAGAAAATCCAATATTCAAAGGGCAAATTAAAATCAGCTTACATTAAAGGATCAATATTTAGAGATAAGTGCAAATAGAGAAATAACTTTTCAAAACATCCAAATAAGTGATTAACGTTGTGTTAAATAATTCAAACAAGGGATTATGTTAGCTAAGTGTTATAATGATATTCAATTTAGCTGATGCGGTCATCATCTCACACATGGCATCAACATGGTGCTTATGATGTGCTTATATGTAAATTTTTAGCCAATGAAAAGGAAAGAAAAATAAAGACAAATATGTGTAACTATAAAGAATGAAAAATACATAAAAGAAAAATATAAAATGGAGAAAAAAGGAAAAATTGTGCATAAATTATAAATAATTATAGACATAATTTATTTAATTAATTAAACAAATTAGAAAATAAAAGGAGGAAAAAAAAAAGTCATCCTAAAGTTAAGATGTGTTTGATAGCCATCTTAAAGGGGTTGCATTCCCCATAAAAATTTACTATAATAGGCATACTAATTCATATTTGCTTGTGGGATGACGATACCAAAATTTGTTTCTAATATCAATATGTATAGTTGTCATGACACTATATTTCTTTTATCAATTAGTCCATACATAGCTAATAATTAATAGTAATCCGTCCGTTAATCACCAGTTTAAAAGGCTATTGGAAGATGATGATGAGGAGTGTGGAAGCACCATGGTATTTTTATTCTTTTGTAAAATTTTAATTTGAATTATAATATTTATGTTTAGTAGTTTTATCTTAAAATATTCGATTTTGTATTAAAAAATTCTTAGCAAGTTAGTGTCTTAACATATAGCTTAATTTACCTACTAAATTGTATAAATTGATTAAATAATTACAGGTTAATGAGTCAACATGCTTAACCCACTTTACATCACCTCCTATTATCTTCCCCTTCTCACATTCATATTGTATAATTTATATATGACATCATATTGTAATCATTCACATAGGATATTTATGCACTCTTTGCCTTTGGGAATTGGACAAGATTTTTACTTACATCACCTACTATCTCCTTCCCGCATACATACTCATAAGCATTAATATTGCATTTGGTATATACACTTTACTAAAATATGCAATTTCCTACCCAAAGTTTGAAAAGACTAATTTAATACCTAATTGAAGTTTTTGTGGTCATTTGTGTTGCTTGACTAAATTTTGTTAATTTTTGTTCATTGATGTAACACAAGTTAACACATGGCAATAGGTTAAATTAACACGTGATATCTTTTCTTTTTCCATATTAATTTACATTTGAGGGTGTAGCACTAGTTTACACATAGCAATAGCTCCAACTACCATGTTTGCCATGTGGCACCATTTTGTTATTATTTTACATTTACTAGCATGACATTAGTTGACATGTGGCAAAATATTCAACTACCATGTGTTGCCATGTGGTGCTATGTGCCAACCAATCCTAAGTGGCATAAATTTCTTTTAAGGGAATTTTTTTTTTTTTTTACTTTCAACCAAATACAACAAAGATTCAAGCATAGCATACACTACACTAAGCTCATAAGCACTACTTTTCACATCATGACTTAAGATAGTCTATTTATACATAGCTTTTCTCATGAAACATTCCATGTCAAACTTCTGAAAGAGGAAAGGGGGTTTTGAAGTGAAACTTGCAATTTTTCACTAGAAAAATAGTCAACTTTGACTCAATTTTTCTTATATGATTCAAATTTTAATTTAGAAAAAAAAAAGAGATCAATTCTTAATTTACTCCATAATTACTTTCAAATTATATAAAAATTTTTAGAAAAATGTTTATAAAACGTGCTTAAAATTCATATCAAAATGGGTCATTCGATTATAAAACGTGTTTGAGGAGTTCATTTTGATGTGAATTTCAAGCACATTTAAAATTTTTTTTTTTGAATATTTTTATGATTCAAAAGTAATCATGGAGTAGATTGAGAAATTAGGATTTTTTTCTAAATTGAAAATTAAATCAAGTGAGAAAAATTGAATCAAAGCTGACTCCTTTAGAAAAAAATTCTAATTTGCACTTTAAGACCCCTTTCCTCTTTACAAGTCCCATATGGAATATTTTAAGAAAAAAGCCTTGTATATATATGGGTTGTCTTAAGTCATTATGTGAAGAATAGTACTTATGAGCTTGGTGAAGTGTATTCTATGCTTGGATCTTTATCATGTTTGATTGAAATTAAGAAAAAAAAATTCCCTTAAAAAAATCTGGGTTAATGTCACTTTTGGTACTCGATGTTTACTAAATTGTTCAATTTACTACCTCAATTTTGAAATATTCAATTTTCTACCTAGTTAAACTTTTCGCAGTCATTTATTGCTGCCTAGTTAAACTTTTCGTAATTATTTATATTACCCGAACTAACTTCGTTAGTTTCCATTTGCTGACATGGATGGAATAAACACATGGCACCATTATGAATTGATACGTAGCACATCTTCCATGTAACATTCACTAACATGACACGAAATACCACTTGGCACCACTAAGAATAGACAAGTATCTTTATATGTGGCACTCGTTGACATGGCAAGAATGGATAAGTAGCAGTAGCTCCAATTGCCATGTATCACCACGTGGTACCATGTGTCAACTAATGCCATGTGGCATAACATTTTTAAGTGAAAAAATATTTTTTATTCCAACCAACCAAAGACTCAAGCAAAGACCATACCATGCTCATCGCCACAATTGTTCACATGACTACTTAGGATAAGCTATATATATATATATATATATATATATATAAGGCTCTTTTCATGTAACAATCCGTACGGGACTTGCGAAAGAGGGAAGGGAGTTTTAAAGTATAACTTGTAGTTCTTTGCAAGAGAAAGAGTCGACTTTGACTTTATTTTTCTCAATTGATTCAACTTTCAATTTAAAAAAAAAAATTGCTAAATCTTAATCCACTCCATGATTTCTTTTTGTTCATACAAAAATTTCTAAAAAAAAAAAACCTTCTAAAACATAATTTAAATCTATGTCAAAGTCGGTAGTTCAAGCACATATTATAGTTGAAGAGCTTGCTTTGACATGGATTTAAAATATGTTTTAGAAAGTTTTTTGTAAAAATTTCTGTATGATTTAAAAGAAATCATGGAGCATATTAAATATTGAGCAATTCCTTTTAAATTGAAATTTGAATTAAGTGAAAAAAAAATCGAATGAAAGTCAATTCTTTCTCTTGCGAAAAACTATAAGTTGTACTTCAGAACTCCTTTCCCTCTTTCATAAGTTTTACATAGAATGTTACACGAAAAGAGCCTTATATATATATATAGCTTGTTTTAGGTAGTCATGTGAACAATTGTGGTGATTGGCATTGTATGGTCTTTGGTTTAGCCTTTGGTTGGTTGGAATAAAAAATATTTTTTTCACTTAAAAAATTATGCCACATGGCATTAGTTGACATATGGTTCCATGTCATGATACATGGTTGTTGGAGTTACTGGTACGTGTTTACTCTTGCTATGTTAATGAGTGCCATGTGTAAAGAAATGTGTCTATTCTTAGTAATGCTACATGGCATTTCGTACCATGCTAGCAAATGTCACATGTAAGATGTGTTATGTATCAATTCATAATGGTGCCATGTGTTTATTCCATCTACATCAGCAAATGGAAACTAATGGAGTTAGGTCTAGTAGTATAAATGACCACGAAAAGTTTAACTAGGTAGCAAATTAAACATTTCAAAGTTGAGACGATAAACTAAGCAATTTAGTAAACTTCAAGTACCAAATACGATATTAATCCAAAAAAATTTTGTGCCACATAGTATTGGTTGACATGTAGTGCCATGTGGTGACACGTAGTAGTTAGATATGTTGCCACGTGTCAGCCAATGTTACGTCAACTGATATGGATTCTATAGGTGAATACACAATGTCCAATATCACACAAGAACATAAGGGGATTAGTTTGAACCTCAAGATGGTTCGAAAAGCTAAATGGCAGTTAAAGGTTAAGTAGAGGTCCTCATGCACTAACAATAGATATAATGTACCAACGTCTCACACGAGCTCAGGATGCACTTGATATTATGCATAAGTGTGGCTCGCCACTAATCCACGCTTCAATAGACTAGATAAGAGTAAAAAAAAGAGTAGGTAGTAAACAGTTAACGCACGAAAGGAAATATGTTTAAAATTCAATTATCATTTACTGTTGTGGTTATTACAATTTACAAGTATTTATGACCTAATTAGGGTAAGTCTTAAGTAGATGCAAATTACAAAAAGGATTTAACCTAGAAAAGGAAAAGAAATAAATTACAAGAGTAGAATTGTAAATAAACAAAAGAATCTTCAAACACAAAAAGGATAGTATGGATGTCAGATAAAGGGGGTGCATGTCAATTGTCCATTATGTGGTCCTAATGATGTTGTTTGCTAAGCAAAACAGGTTCTGAGCAGATTTGGTCAGGGTTGGGTGCTTAGTAGCTCAGTAACTTAAATCTTCTGAACTAAGGAAGGATTGGTTCTAAAGGTAGCCCATTGTCAAGTCGGCTTAGGATTGGGGACAGCTTGGCCTTAACAAGATATTAGCTCTGTAGCAGGCAAGTTTAGTGCTTGACTTTGGACTGGTGTATTATGAAGGTACTGACTCTACAATAGGTCAATCACCTCAAGAGTTTCTCTAATGATGTGGAAAGCAGAGTAATACGGTAAGCCAAATTGGAGAAAGGATCACTCTTCAAAGTTCAGCTCTCCTAGGATAGCTTGGCAAACCATATAGGCAAGTCCTTGAGCTTGAGAACGGGTGATTGGTCCATGATCCTTATCAATAGTAAATGTAAAATAATAAGAAAAAAGTTGCCACCATGTGATAGTTGGAGCCATAGCTATGTCATCAAATCTAAATTAATATGGAAAAAAAAGATGGCACTTGTCAATTTAACTCATTGCCATGTGTCAACTCATGCCATGTCAACAAACAGAGACTTATGGAATTTAGTTAGGTAGTATTAATGACCACAAAAACTTTAATTAGGTATTAAATTGATATTTTCAAACTTCAAGTAGTAAATTGCGTATTTCAACAAAGTTCAGGTACCAAATACAACGTTAACTCTACTCGTAACTTCATATTAGATCACCTCCTATCTCCGTAACATCATACTCCAATTGTATATATATGTGGGGGTGCATACACATGTGCATATGTATATACATACGCACATAGTGTCACTATCCATGTTTTGCAAATGAAGTAGGGATGTTCAATTTAAGCTTAATGTGAAGTGAGTAGTGTAAGTAAGTAGTTTATTCATGGGGTATGGTATTCTCTCAAGGTAGGTTTAGCTTCCCATAAGCAAACTGATTGGCAGCTGATGTTACTCTCCTAATGATGGAAATGGCAGACCAAAACTAGTTGAGAAGTTAAGCCTCCCAATCATATGGGGGCTTATAGCAATGCTAGATAGTACTCCTAAAGATTGAAGGGCTTAGAACAGTCTTGAAAAAGTAAGAAGGGAAAAAGGTTGGTTCGCTACCCATAATACAGTCAAATAATCTTTAGAAGTACCATCCAACATTGTCACAAGCCTCCATATGATTGGGAAGCTCAACTTCTCAACCGGTTTTTGGCTTGCCATGGCCATCATCGGGAAAGCAACATTAGCTCCTAATTAGTTTGTTCACAAGAGGACAAACTTGCCTTGAGATAGTACCTCACCCCATTAACAAATTGCTTACTCATGCGACGTACCTCACATTAAGCCTAATTTGGACACCCTTGCTTCCCTTTTGAAACATAGACCATGACACTCTCCCTCACCTAAATCCACAATGCCCTCATCGTAAGGCTTACTATTCGCCACTACTATTCCCCCTATATGATCATTAACCTATTTATCAATTGCCTAACTTTACATCAAGATTATCTTCGTTAAGACATAGGGCTTCTATATGAATCCTCTATCTCTCACCCTTTTCTCTTATCCTCCAAGATCACCTCTTGTTGAATGGCCCATTGGTAGGGTCTGTTTGTAAAGTACATTTCATTTTCTTAAGGTTTAAGTAAAGTCTTATTACAATGTTGCTTATGTCGCAACTGCCCTCTCTAGCAACTATGCCCTACATTTGGTGGTTGCTCCTCCTCTCAAGCTTCATCAACAAGCCTTTCTCCCTTCCTACTTTTCTAAGACTATTTCAAGCCCTTCAATCTTTAGGAGTACCATCTAACATTGTTATAAGCCCCCATATGATTGGGAGGCTCAACTTCTCAACTAGTTTTGGCTTGCCATAGCTATCATTAAGAGAGTAACATCGTCTCTCAACCAATTTGCTTACCTCCTAGCTAATTTGCTTACGGGAGACCAAACTCACTTTAAAAGAGTACACCACCTCACAAACAAACCACCTACTAATACCACTCATTTCCTCTACTTCCCTTCCAAAACACAGTCTGAAACACTTAGTACAACACTACATATAGTTATATTGCACTTGTACACATCTTGAAGTATAATATATATATATATATATATATATATATAACTATGGTTCTACTGATAAAGCATGTAGGATAATATGATTCAACTACTTTAAGCTAAGTATACTATTGGCCGATCTCTACTATTAAATGCTTCTTCAATTACCTAGATAAATCATCCACTTCCTAAAGTATTCATCACCTAAACAATCCTAAAGGCCAACTCTTGAAATGAATGTGGAGATCAACTTGCCACTATCGTCTATCTACATTTTCCTACCACGTCCATGAAGCATCTAATTCTATCAATTTGATCATGTTGTTGTTTCAAAATCAAGAACTAGGTAAGACAATTTTGGGTTTTCCAATGGCAATGGCAATAGGATTGCTTAATCAATACGAGTACCTTTTGATTTTCTAAGCTAGATTAATTGCAATGGCATTATCTCTTGTTTACATAGCAACTTGGAATGGCATGTTTGTTGAGAGCAAAATACTCAGGATGGTGAATACAAATATGAGGCCATTTTCAAAAAATATTATGGAAAAGGGCCCCTTGCAAAAAATATTTGGGATATGATATAGCAAAGGCGCATGTGAAGAAAAATGTGAAGCATTCACCTTTACTGTAAAAATTTCTACAATTTGTGTAATATTGAAGGCACATGCCATGTATGTGCCTTTAGTGTTTTTCAAATTACATTGAAGGTGCATGTACAAGTGCACCTTCAATAAATCTCAATCATACTGAAAGGGTATGTACTACATGTATCTTCTTCTATAAGTACATGCAGATCAAGCTAAAGGACCAAGTTAAACTTGAAATACATTATTCCATGCAAATACCAACACAAGCTAAGATAGTTGAACTTCCCCTTCAAGTAGACCAACTCCATGTGCCAAAAGGTACAAGAGTAAGATTCAACGTACATGATAATACTCCCGTTCACAAAAGAGATTAACAAAGTCAAGAATTATACAATATATTATTAGATAGAAAAGCTTGCAATAGATATTGACATTTGATGAAAACTAAACATATTTTCTTCCAAAAGTATATGTACACAAGAGTTCTTCATTTATATATGTATAAACAATTACAAGAATTGGCATGTTTATCTAATCTCCCGTATGACGCTGGAAGGGTTTGGTGGCTCGAGTCAGTATAGAATGCCCCTGGTACACTGGAGACTTTAAAGGCTTTATCAATGTATTGTCTAAATCATGGGGAGGCACTAGACTTATATGAGGAGGCGACTCTACTTGACTAATGTCCTCGTCCATGGAAGACTGTAAGTAGCATGAGCGCTACTTCTAAGGAGCTATTGGAGTCAGGAGTTCCATATGATGATGGAACTCAACGGTTATGTAGAAGTTGGATCCATCTTTTGAGCTGGAAGCAACTCTGGAGTTGGGACCAATGCTGTATCTGAACCTATGTCATCTAAGTCCATAGAATGCCACCTATATGACAACATATCCTGGTAATGGCCACCACGACTATGCCTTACACCAGCAATGCCTCATCAAACTTTGGTTCTACCTTTAGGTAGTATGTAAGGAGCCAGAATAGTCTTAGTTGTAGTTACTCCCTGATGCCCATCATGTACTCCTTGGTGCTATTGTTACTCATCTTCGAACAGTGGGTAGAGTATGAGGCTGCTATGCTCCTTTACAAACTGTAGGACTCCATCTGCCTCGCTGAGTGCAAATGGATAATTACCTGCCAACCACACATCATGGATTGAGTTAATTGGATTGAATAAACACAATGTTGTCAATAAATGTAACTTATGATATGCATACATGTAGAATGCAAGTATGAGGGGGCAGGCACTTACTAGTCATCTTATGACAACTCCTTGATATATGATGTAATGATGGGTGATTTGCCTATACTAGGGCCAATAGTTAGGGTCGACTCCACTGGGACTATGAAACTAGACTACATAGAGGTAGCTGTTAGCCTATAGGCAAATGTAGTGATCATGGACATCAATCTAGTCCACATCCGTCCAACTAGTAAGTTAATTTAGCAGAGCCAATTGTTGGTGTCCACACCTTACTAGGGTAATTGGTACCCACCGAACTAACGAACTACACAGTTGAGGAAACACCACTCTAAGATGTGGAAGCAAATGAGTGAGATTTGAGCTATCTAAATATGTTGCCTAGCATTGCAGAAGTCTAGTGGTAACTATAGTAAGTCCTTCAAGTACAGCTCATAAACCACTTAAAAACACTAATAGATATGAGAAATTGATGTGAGGTATAAGAACACAAGTACATACAAGAAGAGGGAGCATGTTGCATCTAGTGTGACGTGTTACACCGTGAACAAGAGAAGTTGTAATGGTCATGGTATGTAAATTAACCTAAGATAAAAGTTGACCTCATAGCTACTATTATAAATATAGCCTATACAAGGCATACACGACTTAACCAACTTGAAACATCTAACCTAATATCTATTATTAATAAAACCTGTAGTATGGCTTTTTGAAATACTTGTTCAAGATAACCTATTGCTCAATTCTCCATAATATAATGGTACTTATATAAAGATTTCTATATAGAGAGTTATAATTCACATTAAGAGTTACAAAAGCTACAGACCTTGAAGTTTATTTATAATAAGGTAGGAAATTAGTGGCATCTCAAGGATTCCTAGTTAGTTTTCTTAAAACTAAAAGAAAAATCAAAAGACTAGATTTAATAGGTCCTCCATTCCTAAATTTCCTAGCCAAGAGAGCCTTAACTTGTGGGTTATTATACATGTGCATCTTAAACTGTTATTAGTCACTAGCAAGAGTCTATAGAGATATGGGCATAATTAGCTCAATATTAAACTCTAATTTTGATTTTCCTTAATTTATTTTATACTAAGCCCAAGCCATTTAATATAAAATACTCAACATTAAATTAAGGGAAAAAACATTTGTTTTTCTTTAAAAAATGTTTTTAAAAAAGTATTAAAAATAGTTTAGGAGTCACTAACTAGTAAAATTGGTAAAAAAACGAATTAGGGTTTCTTGAGTAGAAAAAATCCTAACTAAGCCATTAGTCCACGAATTTTCTAAAAAAAAATTAGAAAAATTTTAACCAAACAACTAAGTTAAAAAACTAACCTATTAAGACAAAAGTTACCTAGTAAAAAAAAAAAAAAAACTAACTAATGGGCCTTTATTTTTGTAATTTTTTCTAAATAATTCAAAAATATGAAAATGCATGAAAATGAAATTTTTATTTCGAATTTTCCCTAAAAAATGAAAAGAAAACTATATATTTTACAAATTTTACGATTGCCCTAAATATATCTATGTATCTGCTAATTGGAATCAAACCGATCGTAGTTCTCATCTTTTTCAGAAAACTTTAGTAGGTTAGTTCTTTTTATTTTGAAAGACATGCCAGATTTACCTTTTTCACCAATTTATTTTTATTAAGAAAAATCTTTGAAAAATCTAATTTTTACTTCTAAATAAACCTAAAAAAATATATTTGAAAAAAAAAAACAAATTAAGGTTCTTATTTCATGAAAACATACTAAGTGACAAAAATAAATTTTCTAAAAAAATCCCTAAATTTCCTAATTTATTGAAAAAAAATGCAAATTTAACGAAAGATGCAATTTTTACCAAAAACTCCTAAAATGCAACTCTAATGTGAAAGATGCAAATCTTATCTTAGAAAATATGAATTTTGATGAAATATGCAATTGTGCCCTAAGATGTAATTTTTTTCAAAAATGCAATCTTTTTAAAATGCAATTTTACCAAAAAAGATGCAATTTTATGAAAATAAAAAATATATCAAATTTTTTGGAAAATATGTAAAAATGTGTTGTACTCAATATGCCAAAAAAAAAAAAATGTTTTCTATGATGAATATACTAAATGTATAAAAACTATAAACACATAAAAGACCTAATACAATTATTGGGACAAGTCAAATCCAACAACAGATTTAGAAACTTTTTTGTGGGTTGGATTGGGTCATGGGCTCCAATTTAAGCACAGGTTAGGTCATACAACAACAACCACTTCAAAGCTTCATGCAGGGACTTTTGAGCACCAAATTGAATAAGTGATCACAATTTCATGTGAATTATATTGATGAAAGTGGACTTAAACACAACGCCTTGAAGAACCATAGTGGTTTTAATGGTGTTTAAGGTAGGTGGTAGGTGACGGTATGGGTTTGTGTTGCAGTGGAGTTCACTATATGTAGGGTTGGGGTTTATTGTGAGGACGGGCGAAAGATTGGGGGTCATTGGAGCTACGGTCACCTAGGGTTGATTGGGGAAGTGGGTCACGTAATTGAGTGTCTTATGTAGTGGGTCGAAGATGGGTCTATAAGCATGTGTGAATGAGGGAATTGGGTTGTCATTAGGTTCAGTCGGTGGTTAGGGGCTAAGCTTCATAGTCTTAGGGGCTTACATGCAAGAGAGTGGACTAGAGGTACGTGGCTATTGATCAATTAGGCATGAGGTGTGGGGTATATTGGGCACATGGGTTGTAAGTCGCACAAGGAGAGAGAAGTTAAGGTTGCTTGCAGGCATAGGTATTGGTCATCGGGTTAGTGTACGGGCATGGATGGGGTATTGTTGGGTTGGGTTGTGATTGGAGTTGATGACTATTAACTGGGTTAGTTAGTGTTGCAGATTGATGGTTGTTAGCTATGTCGTTAGGTTGAGGTCAAAGATTTACTTTACGTGTATGTTGTAGCAGTTGGTGGGTAGTATGGAAGGGATTGGAGATGATAGTAAAGAATGGAATGGGTCCTATGTGGAGGTGTACTGGAGAGTGATGGTCAAGAATCTAATGAACCTATTGCATGGAGTGTTATTTCCTTTATAAACTTACCATAAATTAACATGGATCCATCATGGATGAAGTTCCATCTCTTTTTAATTTTATCATATCTTTATTAAATAGATATTATCACAAATTTAATTAGATTTAATTGTTTAAAAAAACAATTTGATAATTTCCCAACTAAATCTACAAAGATTCAACAAAATCTAGTGCAAGTTTGGTTTGGCCATGATTTTCTTTTGTTTTCTAGTCTTTTTCCTCACTATCATGCATGTAAGCCTTGGAGGAGATGACTATCACATGATTGAGCCAAAAAATAGCACCTACTGTTTGTAAGATTCGAACCCACATTCTCTTGCACCCATACCTATGACTTAATCAGCTAAGCTATGCTTTTTCTCCAAGTATCCTTCCAATTAAATTATTTTTATTCCTTTTTTTCTTGGCACAACTTTATTTTTCTATGTTCAAACTCAAGCCTAGTTCATTCTAAGTTATCCCTAAAGTAATGCAAAACACACATGCCAAATAATTTTTGAACTCAAGCTCAAGTTGATAAATTATGAGTCTTATTCTAATCAACCTAGTTAAAATTATTATTATTATTTTTAAGTTGGACAAAAATCAACTTTCTAAACTTAAATATTTTTCTAGACTATTTTTTCTAATGAATCCCAACTTCTTAATGACTTTAAATTTATTAAATCACATGTACATTTTCGACCAATACCTGACCTAACCCTAAATGACTAACCAACTTGACTAAGACACTTGATTTTTCAATTTTTTTCATTTTTTAATTTCTTAGTATTTTTTTGTAAACCTAGCTTAAGATAAATAAATAAATAAAATAAGGGTAAAAAAAAATCAGGTGTTTACAACTACCCCTCTATGTAGGGAGGGTTTGTAAAAACTTCACTATAAAAACAAAAAAAAACATATACATTTTTGTTAAGTCCTGGCTTTGATGGGGTAAGGCTTATACTAACTTAACTAGTCAACTAAAAAGGAACCTAACTTGAGAGGTCAAATAAAAGATACTAATTTGAAAGATTAGTTAAATAGTGTCTCGATTTGATAGCTTGAGGTGAAAGAGATAAGATCTTAACTTAATGGGTCGTGATAAAAAGGTACTCGACTTGAAGGTTGGGGTAAAATGGATAAGGTCCCAACTTGATGAATTGGGGTAAAAAGACTTCGACTTAAAATATCAGATAAATAGGGTTCCGATTTGAAAGGTCTGGTATCCTTAAGTGGATAGATCTTTTTAAGGATCAATATAAGAGACAAAATAGGATAGTACTCTTACGAGCATGCTATCTAGCTAAAGCCAAAATAGGACAATACTTATATGAGCATGCAATCCGATAAAGGACAAGATAAGATAACACTTTAATAAGCAAACGAACCAGGAAGGATTAGATGGCGCTCTAATAAGTAAGCAATTTGTCAAAGGACAAGATAAGATAGCGCTCCTTTGAGCAAGTGATTTTAGAAGGATTGGATGGTGCTCCACTGAGTAAGCAATCCAACAAAGAAAATAAGATGGCATTCCTTAAGTAGGCAATCCTAAGAAGAACTAGGTGTCACTCCACTAACTAAGGAATCTTAAGAGGAACTAGATGGCACTTTACTAAGCAAGTGATCTAATAAAGAAAATAGGATGTCACTCCTTCAAGCAAACAATCTTAAAAAAGGATTAGATGGTGCTCTACTAAGTAAGCGATCAAATAAAAAAAATAAGATGGCATTCCTTTAACTAGGTAATCCGAACAAGGATAAGATAGCGCTCTAATGAGCAGGTAATCTAAACAAGGATAATATAGTGCTCCTTTGAGCAATTGATCCTAAAAAAAATTGGATAGTGCTCTACTAAGCAAGCAATCTAGGAATTTTAAGGACTTTGATGAGTTTTGACAGATTAATCTAGACTTAAGCTCAAGAGACTCAGATTTAAATAAGATCCTGACTTGATAGGTCAAGGTAAAGGGGATAAGATCTCAACTTAATAAGTCAAGGTAAAAAAAAAAAAGCTCTATATTAAAAAATGAGTGTTCTTAAAAGAAAAATTACCTTCTTGAAAGGATAGATCTTTTGAAGAAAATAACTTAACAAAAGGGTTTGAAGGAATGGTTAATGCTTTTGATTCTTAAGATAACCATTGTCCCTTAATGTGGGATGACAAAAGTTCCTATAATGAAACATTTTGAATTTTGAACACGAGATAACTAAAGTTCCCAAAACTTAGAGAAGGATTAGGATTAACCAATGTTCCTAAAAATTATCAGGATAGCTTAAGTTCTTGGCATGATGACAAAGGCTACTGAATGATCAAGCTTTCAAGGATGATGAGGGTTCCTAAAGCTCCCTTTTCATAGGATAGCTGAAGCCCCCAAGTTTTAAGAATGACTGAGGTTCCTTGAATTTTCTTATCATGGGATAATTGAAGCTCCTAAATCTTCCTCATACCAAATGATGACTAAGATTCCAAAGTTCGTAAGGATGACTAAGGTTTTCGAAGCTATAAGATTACTAAAGTTTCTAAGACAAGGTTAATTAAGGTTTCCATTAAGATGACTAAAGTTTCGAAAGGATAACTAAGGTTCTTGAATTATAAGATAACCGAGGTTCCTAAGAAAGGATAACTAAGGTTCCTAAATCATGAGAGATTACCGAAGTTCCTAACTTAAGGATGACTAAAGTTCTCATTGCAAATTCTCAAATTTTTCACTTTTTGAAAGAACAACATGTGCCTTTAAAAACTTTTCTTGTTAACAAGTAAGCAAATTATTCCAACTCTAAAAGTTACAAATAAATGGTATACTCATTCTTTTAGCCCATTGACTACTCATTCTATATCCTTGATCGCTTGTTTGCTATGATGTGGGAATAGGAAAAAAGCGTCCATTGAACAGCATGTTCTTCTTGTTGTAAGGAATCCATTTAATTTTAGGGTGAAATGCTTCTCGTACTCTTAGGGCATGCTTGACTTTTTCTTCATAAGCTATCTATTAGGAAAATTATCTCAATTATTTGAATTGTTTAGTCCAAGAGGACTTCCTTACCCTCTTAAATGGTTTGTTTTCACTCCTGACTACCATTCTAAAAATTATGATCAGTCTTGTAAGTTATACACTTTGATTGAACTGATAGTGACTTTTCCTTGAGGTTGTAATGTAGACTTTTGGTCATGAGCTTAAATAAAAGGGGATATGGATGTGCTCAATCGACTTTGAAAAATTAACATCTCAACTTGGGTTTACAAATCAAGAACCTTAATGGGAAATACTAAGATGAGCTTGCTACAGTTTGATGAGCTTGCTACAGTTTCATGAGCAATCATTACTTAAGATAAATCAATTTCTTTAATTAAAAGAGTTTTAGTAGGGGTAGTATAGTGAGTGGGATCATAGAATTAGGACTTCATTCTTTTAGGTTCGGAATTCTTACTTAGGTTTGTGCTCTAAAAGATATTGGTGAAAACTCAGGTCTTTAATCTTGGAATTCATGGGCTCATCTTTTCTAAGATATTCAAGCCTTAGGCCCTTTAGGAGCTTTAGGATACCCTTTGGGATGTAATCACCTTGCTTTTATTTCTTCTTTTTCTTTTCTTTTTTCATATCTTTTTCTTTCTTTTTTCTTTTTTCACTTTATCATGGCAATCAATCTCCATATGTTTAATTTTTCATTTGGAGAGATTTGAAGCCTTAAAGCCTTGGGTTCAAAGTGTATAAACCTATTGAAGTGTATAGTTTTGGAGTGTTTGGGAAAGATCCATAGGCTTGAGGTGTTTGAATGATTGTATAAGCTTAAATGGAGTGTGTATGGTTTAAAGCTCTTCTTCATTCCAAATAAATCAAGTTGTTGATAACTCTTATTTTAAACATATTTCACATGGTGATTTTATAGTATTTCCCTTACGTCTTTGGTTTTCTTTAAAGAAATTGATACTTAATTGAGTAAAATTTTGATTTCAAGGTTTAAACGCGTTCTTGGATTGAAAACGAAGAAAAGGAATCAAGTTTCACTCAATTTGGAGTTCAAATGAATGAATTATGAAGTTTTGAAGTTATACAGTCTAGGACACAACTATATCCCCAAGCTATGTCCATCCAGGAAAATTTGCTAAGGTCAGAAAGTTACACGACCTGGGGACACGACTGTATCCCAAGCTGTGTCTGGTGACGAAAAAAGAAACCTTACAATACATTATAAAAAGATATACTAAGGTTTTACACACAAGATTGAACACTGGAGAAGTGAAGAGACTTAAAGAGAAAGAGAAGAGAAAAGCAAAAGCAATACCCAACTTCAAGATTAGAGAGATTTTTCATCAACAAAAGGGGTTTTTCATGTTTTGTTTCATGATTTTGTTGGAATTCATTTTTAGTTTCATTATGATAGCTTAAGATTCTTGTATTTAGGATTATGAAACCTAGGGTTTCATGTGACTATTAGATTGATTGATAATTTTCAATAAAGTTTTTATCTTTTCTTGATTCAATTATGTTATTTAATTGTTAATTGATATTTCTAGAGTATCAATCTATGATATTATGCATAATGATTGAGAAGTTACATGTGTAATGAGATCTTAACATAATTGGAGAGAATTATATGTGTACTTAGAGATAAGATACATGTTTCTTCCGGAAAGTTGTTCATTTGTGTGGAAATTCATTGTACATTAATGCGATTCTGAATTATATTACTAAGTGAAGAGATTCCGATAAATAATTTAGGATTAGAGTTAATATGCTTGAGAAAGGTATTAACTTTAATTGTGAATCCCTCCTGTCAAGAATAATAAAAATTGAATTTGATACATTTCAAGCGGTCACATGTTAAACACTAGGGGAAATAATTCCTAAATACGTTATTTGCTTTCCTGAAGTTGTTCTTAATTTTATCACTTTCTAAATTGCTTAATCAAGTCTCATAATTAGGTTAGTTTGTTAATTTTAGTATTTTTAATTCATTCAACCCTTCACAATTTTCCGGTTAGATAATAGAGCTAAGGTTAATATTAGTACTCGAAGTCTCTGAGGGATTGACTCGGACTCACATTCGTTATATTAAAATTGATAGGTGCACTTGCCTAATATCGGTCGTCTACGACAATTATTGCTCGTGAATTGACACAACTAAAGCAAGCATAAGTTAGTAGATCCCTTTTTGACAAAATTAATGGCCTTAACCTCCTGATTACCCTAGTGTGTAATGGTTCTCCACAGGGCTAATTTTAAGAAAAATTCCCAAAAGGGTCAATTTGGTTTGCAAGTGATAATTGTGTTTAGGGTAATGAAATGAATGCCAACCATCCTTTCACCTGTCCTTCATGTACAAGAGAGACCTCCTTTAAGAAATGAGTCATATCTTGCTTTTGTATCTCTCAGCACCCATGAGTGTTTTAAGGTTAGTGTTGAGGATTAGGGCTTGCCTCTTATCATTATAAATGCTTTAGATAATGAGATACCTTCCTATTAGAAAGACTTAAAGCATTTTATTTGCCTTAGTCTCATTTGATAAGACTAGATATTTTGTGATACCTTAGTAGGTTACATAGATGGAATAATTCATAGTAGAGACAAACTTTGCATTCGGTTTTAGGGTTGGAGCAAGTTGCCCAATTTGGTGGAGTGAGTGTTTAGGACCTCCTAGGCTTAGAGAGGATTGGTATGGATGAACATAACCTTGAGTGAAGTTGATAGTCCACGTGTTTGGGTCTTTTTTGGCTTGGAATGGGTTGAAGTAAGCAAGAAGGTTTGCTATTTGCATTTAGGCTTTTGTGTCTTAGGCTTTTGAAAAGTTTAGTAATGAGCTTCTCTTCAAGAATTGTGCTTGGTTTGGGCTCCTTCTAAGGGAGTCAAGATTTGTATCTAATTTGGGGATGGGTAGATAGACTATGTCTTTATCGTTTTCAATTATCGACTCCCAATGTGCTTTCTTCTTTTACCTCACTTTAGGCTCAAAACAAGTGACCACCAAGATTAAGCTAGGGTTGAAATCGTTGTTGTTGTTAGTCATCTTGTTTTAGAATGAATGGCTATGGGCTTTAAAAAAAATGGGCTTAACTGCTTAAAAGAAAGAAACCAAAGCTTGTAAATTCCTTACTTGTTAGTAGATTTTTCTTTTGAAATCTTGATGATTTTTCTTTTTTAAAAAAAAATTAATCTAAAAACATTCAAAAACACTTATTTTACAAAAAAAAACTATGTTACAAATTGAATCACCAGCTTCTCCTTAATTTATTAGATGAATTAGAAAGTTCAAAGTTAATGGGAATGAGTAGCTATCTTACAAGATTGACGACCGAAGGTAATGACTTATTTACAACTAAAATTGTTTTTCTTTTTTTTTTTCATTAAATTGAAAAATTCTTGAAAGCCCTAAAGGATGCTAAAAAGAACCTATGTTATATATAACTGGATTGATAACATTGCCTAAAGAATGGAAAAAGTCAATTATGAAGACGACATGATGAGGACAACAAAGCTATGAAAGGATAACCGACTATTAAAGGGTGATAATTTTACAAGATGGGTGTTTACTATTACAAAAAGATGATTGGGAGAAGCTTTAAGGATGATGACTATTTATTAATTAAGGGTGACAAATATTTACAAGTCGGAAGAATGTTATTTGTTTATTTATTTTATTTGACATACACCAAACAATAATAAATAGTTAATATATAATAAAAATCTACACATGTAATTGCTGAGTCGACAACTGAGTAATGTTGCAATAATTTGTTATTACAAAAATTTTCATAATTTGTTATTACAAAAATTTTCAAGTTGTGATTTTACCATAACCCCATTATCACATTAATTTGATAACAAATGACCTAGACCCTAATGAATTGCATGGAGTACTGTTTCTTTTATAAACTTGTAGTATATTAACATAGATCCATCATGGATGAAGTTCCATCTTTTTTTTAATTTTATCATATCTTTGTTAAATAGACATTATCACAAATTTAATTAGATTTAATTGTTTAAAAAATGATTTGGTAATTTCTCAACTAAATCTACAAAAATTCGACAAAATCTAGTGTAAGTTTGGTTTGGCTAGGATTTTCCTTTACTTTTTAGGCTTTTACTACACTTTCATGCTTGTTGACCTTAGAGGAGATGGCTATCACATGATTGAGAAAAAAACAAAAAAGGACTTACTTCAAATTCAAACCTACATTCTCTTGCACCCATACCTATGACCTAACTAGCTAAGTTACGCTTTTTCTTCAAGTATCCCTGCAATTAAATTATTTTTATTCTTTTTTTTTTGGCACAACTTTATTTTTTTGGATTCAAACTCAAGCTTAGTTTATTCCAAGTTAATCCTAAAGTAACCTAAAACATAAATGCCAAATAATTTTTTAACTTAAGCTCAAGTCAATAAATTATGAGTCTTATTCTAATCAACCAAGTTGAAATTATTATTATTATTATTTTAGGTTAAATAAAAATCCATTTTCTAAGCTCAACTATTTTATTGGACTATTTTTTCTAATGAAGCCTAACTTCTCAAAGACTATGAATTTATTAAACCACATGTATATTTTCAACTACCACTTGATTTGACCTTAATGGCTAATTGACTTGATTAAGACTCTTTTAACATTTTTTATTTTCCAATTTTTCAATTTTTTTATTTTCTCTTGTTTATTTTTCATTTTTAAATTTTTTTTGGGTATTTTGTGTAAACCTAGCTCAAAATAAATAAATGATTAAAATAAGTGGGCAAAAAGGGGACGTCTACACTCAGTAAGCAGGATAGAGAATAAAGAGTACTATACAAACACAAATAGGATTATTAATTATAATAAAATACAAT
This sequence comes from Lumnitzera littorea, assembly GCA_024138015.1. Lineage (NCBI taxonomy): Eukaryota > Viridiplantae > Streptophyta > Magnoliopsida > Myrtales > Combretaceae > Lumnitzera > Lumnitzera littorea. The sequence goes on along the minus strand of JAMXBB010000006.1, from coordinate 103,922,930 downwards.
GCAATCAATTATTTATAACATCACACAATATTATTCAATCCATTGTGAGGTCAGAGAAATTACATTCGTTCTAACTTGAATTAAGGAGTTTACAACGACTCAAATTAGATTAAACCCAAGTTTATGTAATAAAAAATATCCTCCTCCGCAGACCACCTTTAAACCATTGCCCCTACCCTTGCCATAACCTCTTCGCCTGTTATTTACTTTGACTAAAGATGAGAAAAAAACAATTTCAGCTATCCTCATCGAAGGAAGTCAGTACTTGCTCTGATACCTCTAATTGTTCCTTTAACAAGTTGCTATACATGTTCAGTTATGTTAGTGGTCAAATCACTATTAGTTTCATTTAGGGCTAGCTAAACAAGATCACATAATATAATATTATGAAATCATGAAGAACAACATGCTAAAAAGTTCAACTCCTGTAAAACAATAGTGTCAATCACATACGTAACAATATACAGATAACTAGTTTGCAACTACAAATAAAAGCACCCTTAAGCCTCTAAATACTTTGATATAGTATTATAGAGCCTGATTTTTTTTTTTCGGTTTTTAATTATTTTTCTTAACCCGATTAGTATTAAACCTTAACTTGTTTAATACTAATCCTTGACTAAGAGTAAAGAAAAACTTGATTTTTAAAAGAAAAAGTATACTTTTAATCCTCGAATTTTGTTACTTTTTCTAATTGAGTAATTGAACTTTCATTTTTTCTATTTCAGTCCTCTAACTTTCCAAGAGTTTGCAAAAAAGTCATCCATTAATTTTTTCGTTAAGAAATGACGCTTTTACAAACTTTTGAAAAGTTTGAGAATTAAAATAAAAAAACAAAATGAAAGTTCAAGAACTCAATTAGAAAAAAGTAATAAAGTTCGAGGACTAAAAGCGTAACATATAAATTTCCTCTTTTTTCCTTTTAGGATCTATATATTTATTTGTATTTTAAGTTACTTCTTATGATTATATATATATATATATACACACACATGCATATTTGTTCTTTTAAGACATGATTTTTAGTATTATTTATAACATAAAAAACAAAAATGCTAGTTTTGTTAATTTTTAAGAATTTAGGTCTTGAAATGGATAAAAAAAAATGAAAATATAGAATCCTAAAATGAAAAGATGGGAAAAAAATTTTGGTCCTTTCAATGTACTTTTTCCATTTTGATTAACAAATACTTCAAACAATTAATTATTTGATTTAGCATTCTTAATAGAATCAAATCACATTTAATTTTATAAATTTTATTTTAATTTACATATAACAATAGTTTTTTTCCTCTTACCAACCATAATACATATTACAACAATTTAGGAAGAAGGAATTTGAATTAGGTCAATTTCTTTAAGAGACTAGTATTACTAAAGTAATTGTATAAATTATTTGATACTTAATTCAATTGTTAAATTATATAAACAATAGAGATTACAAATAATTATCATTTTTAATTTAATGATATTATGTAAAGTTAGTTAGAATATCATTATATATTTGAAAATGGAAAAATATAAATAATGATTATATTTATAATAAGATAAATAATTTTTTTTATCAATATTTTATATAACAACATGTTGAGCTTGATTTTTCAGTTTCTTTTATTTAAGATTAATTTCCCCATTTTCGATTAATACGAAACCTTAACCCATTTAATATTAATTCTCGACTAAAGAAATAAAAAAATTTCGATTTTTTATTAAAAATAATTTTTAGAGTTGCTACCCGACCAGAGTCGAGAAAAAGGAAAAAAACTGTAATCAATTGGGTAGATTGATTACAATTTGGCTACCGGTCTTTAATTTCAATTTGAATTAAAAACTAGAGGGTTCTGAGTTCGGAGGCTAACCTATTAAACCCTAACGGATACCATTATCTATTTACCGAAATTACGATTATTCTTCTAATTATAATATTTAAAATAAATAAATAAAAATCAAAAGAAAAAAAGAACTAATTTTTTACATATTTTATCATCGTCTCGAAGATGTCTACGTAGCCGCTAGCCAAGATTAGATGATCGTAGTTCTTTCCAAAATTTTAGTATGTTGATTTATTTTAATTTTTGAAAACCGATCGAATTTACGTTATTATCAATTTAGTTTATTCAAATAAAATCTAAAAGGGCTCTAACTCTTGAGTGTTTTTGTTTTATAAAAAAAATGCTCTAACAATCCTATTTTTAAAAGGGTCTTTTATTAATTTCTATTTAAAGAAAAACAACTTTCTATGTGATAAACCAAATCTTAAGATATGATCAATCTTAACAATCTCTAAACTAATATATACGACTATCTATCAAAATAAATTAATTCCATATGATATACCGGTATAAGAACTAATACTAAAACTCCTAAACTAATATATACATATATTATATATTATGTTAACTAATAAAGTATAATTAATATAATAATATATATATGTAATAAAAACTAATCTTAACAATCCCTTATCTAATATGCATGTCTTTATATCTATATTTCTACTTATTAAATAAACATTTACTTAAATTAATATAATGTACCTAATCTATATTACAAAGAAAACTAATGCTAAAGAAGTACCTTAAACACACACACACACACACACACACACACACACACACAGATATATATATATATATATATATATATATACACTATGTTAAATTATTAAAGTTCTAACAAAATAATAATATAATATGATAATCAGAAAAACTTAGACAGAAACCGAACCTAATTGTGTATGGCTATTGTTTATTGCGTTCGGTAAAGGATATTACGAAGCGTCGGTTGCTGTGAGGAATCACGACTAAGTGAATGTGCTAGATGATGGATGGACTGATCGTGAAACTGCGGCGATGTCATGTGGCTATGCAGTGTTTAATGGAGCGTACTACTGTATGAGTGTTAGGCATCGGGTTTAAGTTGTAGGGCGTCGATAGAGCGTGGGCTGATCGTGAAGCTGCTGCGGTGTCGTGTGTCTGGTTGCTTAGTTGTGCTGCTGTCTAATCATGCTATTATTCGATCGTGTTGTTGTCCAGTCGTGCTGTTGTTCGATTGGTTGCTATTCAGTCGTGCTGCTATCCAGTCGTGTTGCTGTCCAGTTGTGCTACTGTTCGCCTGGTCATGCTACTGTTCGGTCATGTTGCTATCCAGTTGTGCTGCTGTTTTGACTACGAATGACGAATTGGATTCTTTTTTTCTTATTTAATGAGGGTATGTATTTATGAAACCTAAACCAAATCGTATCTATTGTATCTGATTTGATAATAATTAAACTAGATTCAAATTAATTCAAATCCGATTTAATAAAATCAAACTAGATTCAAATGATTTTAATCAGATATGAATCTCATTTATTTCTCTCGCTCTTGTAAAAGATAGAAAAATAAATAACATAAGTACCTGGCGAGACTTGAACCCAAGACTTCAAATTAAATCCAATCCGATACTTCAATACTTATTCGTTAGGCCATTAGCCTATGCCTTAATATTCAATACAATTAAATTATACTTAAACCATATGACTTTCTAAAATGATTATTTAGACTAAGCTAGAACTAAAACTATTTGTCCCTAATATGAGTTACTTCCTAAAAATCTTAAAAATCTTTATAATTTTTCCTTTTCTTATTATTTTATTATTATATTTCTTTTATTTTCATCATTCTTCAATTTTTTTATTATTTTTTAATATTATTATTATTTATTTTTTAATTAATGCCCTTTTTGTAAAAAGTAATAAAATAAAAAATAAGAAATTAGGTGTCTACACAACACAATTAACTGACCCGATTCATTAAGTTGTAAATATTTTTTTATTTTGGCTAGAAAAATTAACAAAGTATGAAAAAGAAAAGAAAATGAAAAATTGCACTTCTAATCCCTAAACTTTACCACTTTTTCTAATTGAGTCCTTAAAATTTGATTTTTTCCATTTTAGTCTTTAAACTTTTCAAAAGTTTGCAAAAGAATACTCTATTAATGGAAAAACTAATGGTTTACTAATGGAAAACTCTTTTGCAATCTTTTGAAAAGTTTGAGGATTCCAATAGAAAAAATAAAAGCTTAATGACTCAATTAAAAAAAGTGGTAAAGTTTAAGGATTAAAAGTATAATTTTCCCATTTTTAAATGTCTTTTGAAAATCATTGGAGTTGCCACTTAATCGAAGTCGAGAAAAAGAGTTAGTTAAGTTAAATTGATTGAGTGAATTGATTTAACCTAAGTACCGATCTACTTAGAAAATCGATTTTGAGAAAAATGTTTTGAAAACCAAAAGATCGGATTCAAGGGCTAATCTTTTAAGCCCTTATAGGTATTACTACTAACTTTTCGACATTAGATTTGATTTTCAAAATCCTTTTTTTAGAACAAAGTTTAATCAATAGTAAATTGGATTTTATTTTACCAATTTGAACAAATTAGGCTAGAAAATGGAAAACAATGTTTTTTTCCCAAATTTTATGTCATCCTTGAGGTGTTTATATTTCCGCTATTCAAGATTAAACGTACGTAGTTCTTTTTTTTTTTTTTTAACTTTAATTTATGGGTTGATTTTAATTTTGAAAACTTGTCAATTTTATGTTTTCTATCCATTTAATTTTATTCATGAAAAGTTCTAAGAAAAGGGTCCTAACTCGTTTTTCTTTATTTTATTTTAGAAAATTCTAAAGCAATCCTAATTTTGGAAAAGAGTTTATTAGTGAATTTCAATTTTTGAAAACATTTTCTAAGGGATAAAAAATTTTTTTTTTAACTTTTTATATTGTTAGTTATTTTTTTATTTTTTATTATTTTTGTGATATATATATATATATATATATATTTTGCTTATGTTTTGACCAAAGGAATAAAATAAAGAATAAAGAAAAAACTAAACTTCCTTATGTTTTTTCTTTTCTTTATATATATATTTGTATTTTTTCTAAATTTTCTATTTTTTGTACTTTTCTACATTTCTATTTTTTGTATTTTTCTAAATTTAGACCCTTTTCTCTATTCTAAAAATTCTAAAATTATAAGCGGGAGAGGAGGAGAGAGCGCAAAAATAAGGTATCTACAATTGCCCCTTTTTATGGTGAAGTTTGAACAAAACTTTATTATAAAAATAAAAGAGAGACACCATTTTTTGTCTAAGGGGTGAAATTGTCCTAAGAAGCGCTATAAGTAACTAATTATTGTAGGTTTGGTCTATTGGGGGCTTAGTGAACATTGAAAGGTGAAAGAGAGAGGCGATGCTCTATGAGCTGGTTGAGAAACTGAAAGGGGATAGTGCTCTTATAGGCTGGCAAGAACTTTTAAAGAACTTGAAATCTTAATCATACCCCTATGAGTTGACTAACCTAGGTGAATAGGCGAAGTGCTCTTTGAGTTAACTAAAACCCTAAATGAGAACTTAGTTCTGCTCCCTTTGAGCTAACTAACTTAGCTGAATTGGGTAAAATGCTTCTTGAGTTGGCTAAAACCATAGGTGAAAGGTTTAAACCTAGTAGTTGCCCATTAAGCTAATTAACCTAGGTGAATGGGCGAAGCGCTTCTTAAGCTGGCTAAGATCCTAAATTAAAAACCTAGTAGTGTTCCTTTGAACTGACTAACCTAAATGGGTAAAGCGATCCTTGAGTTGGGTAAAACCCTAAATTAAAAACCTGGTCATACCCTTATGAGCTGACTAACCTAAGTGGAAGCGTCTTTAGTAGACTAGCAACTTTAAATTGGAATTGATTCGAGAAAAACTTAGAAGTACTCTTCTGAGCTGACTATCTTACATAAATGGGTAAAGTGCTTCATTGAGTTGGCTAAGACCTTAAGTGAAAGATTGAAACCTAGTAGTGCTCTATTAAGTTAACTAACCTAAGTGAGTGAGCGAAACGCTCTTTGAGCTGGCTAAAACCCTGAATGAAAGATTGAAACTTAGTAGTGCCCCACTAAGGTAACTAACTTAAGTGAATAGGCAAAGCGCTCTCTGATGTAGTTGAGACCCCAAATGCCAAATTGAAACCTAGTAGTGCCCTATTGAGCTAAGTAACTTAGGTAGAAATGTCTCTAGTAAACTAGCAAACCTAAATTGGAATTGATTCAAGAAAAACCTAAAAGTGCTCCCCTAAACTAACTAACCTAAGTGAATGGGAAAAGTGCTTCTTGAGCGAGCTAAGACCTTAAATTAGAACTTGATTGTGCTTCTCTAAGCTAACTAACTTAGGTAAATGGGTGAAGCGCTCCTTGAGCTAGCTAAAACCTTAAATGAGAAATTAATGAAGGGAAGCACCTTATGGGCTTGTTGAAACCCTAAGATAAATTGATGAAGGGAAGTGCCCTACGAGCTTAATAAGACCCTAAGAAGAGACTGATGAAGGGAAGTGCTTTATGGGCTTGATGAAACCTTAAGAGAAAATGTTAAATCGAGATAATGTTCTATGAGCTGACTATGACAAGTTCTCTACCCTTACAGGGATGGAACAATAGAAGTTTTGAGAATCTTAAAGAATGGATGAAAGATGGGACAATACTATGGCTAACAATGATGAAAGAGAGGATAGTGTTCTAAGAGTTGGATAGAACCCTAAAAATGGATTAAAAGATGGGATAGCGCTCCAAGAGTTGCCTAGAACCCTTAAAAATGATGAAAGAGGGGGTAATGCCTTAAAGGTTAACTAGAACCCTAAAACAGATTAAAGGATTGGGATAGCACTCTAAGAGTTGGCTAGAATCCAAAAAAAAAAAAAAAAATGGATTAAAGATAAGATGGTGCTTTAAGGGTTAGCTAGAACCTTAAAAAGAAAGGATTAAAAATGGGATAGCACTCTAAGAGTTAGCGAGAACCCTAAAAAAAAAAAAAAAAAGATTAAAGATAGGACAACACTCTAAGAGCTTGCTAAAACACTAAAGATGAAAGACAGGACAACGCTCTAAGAGTTGGCTAGAACCTTAAAGAAGCAAAGGAAAGTAACCGGTTTGAAAAACTTCTAGACTTGAAACATATTTATAAAGAATTTGGTGAAAAACCATTTATGGAAACAATGAATTAGGGATTAAGTCCCCTAATTACTTAGATTAATATGATCAGCTTTAAAAGGTGTGACCAGATTGAAAAAGGGAACAGATAACATGAATTGAAAGTTTGGCTACTTAAGCTAACATGGACAAAAAACTTATGACAAGCCTTTACTTTCTCTCTTTTTTTCTTTCTTGTCTTTTTTTTTTTTGAATGTTTGCTAATGGGTATAAATTCTTAATTAAAAAGCAAGTGTTATAAACATCCCCTTTCTTGGTAACCGTGCGGGGTATCTCTTAATCTTCTTGAAAATATTTCCTGACCTTGATGTTAGGCCTCCTCGTAAGGCGTTATGATTTTAAATTAGTCATTTCCTAAAGGAAAAGGTAACTCATGATTAGTTTAGTTGAAGATAACTTCATTGCAAACTTTCGGTCCAAATTATACTATTGACTACGGTGCAAAAAATTATAGTCCATTTTGAAAGTGATACACCTTGATCAATCTGCCAAGTCTTTTTTTATTTAATAACATGAATTTAAGTTTTTGGTCAAAGGGTTTCAAAAAGGAGTAACGAAAAGGCTTATTTTGAAAAAAAAAATACTTTTATTAAACCTAGGAGTATAAGTCAAGAACTTTTAGGAAAAATTAGAAGTATGCTTACCCCAGTTTCAAGAAACGAATTTTATTAAAGATAAATTATTCTTGTGATCAGAAAAACTCTATTAAGTAAAAGTGGTGTTGTGGTTGCAAAGGTCTTATGTATGTGATTGAGGATATGTAAAGTGGCTTTGTATCTTGAGATGAATACATAAGGCTTATGATTTTAGGCTAGTCATAAGATTTAGGGCTTTGTATCTTTTGGGCCTTGTTTGGTTAGGGCTACTTGGACTTTAATTCCCAGCCTCTTAATTCAGTTTTGCTACACTTGCTAGGATGTGATATATCTTTTGGGGCTTTCGTCTTATACTTGGGCGCAAGTTTCTTACCCCTTCCCACTTTTTTTTTTCTTTTTCTCTCTTTTTTTTCCTCCTTTTTTCTTTGTTGCCCCATTCCTTTTCTTTTTCTTTCTTTCTTTTCATCGGCTAAGTTTTTTTTTTTGTCTTTTAAGAGATTTAAGGCTCTAAAATCATGGATTATGAGTGTATGGGCTTGGATGAGGTATGTGTAGGCTTGAGGTGTTTAAAAAGAAGTTGGCTCTTCTTCATTTCAAAGAAAAATAACTTATCAGAAATAAAATTTGTCTTTGAATTAATGTTACTGAAGCAAGCACAAACTAATTTTATTCTTCTCCCTTAATTAATGGCCCTACCATCCAAATTGCCCCATTGTAAGGTGGTTCTTGAGAAGGTTTAAGTTTGAAAAATTCACCAAATTGGTCCAATAGAGTTGACAAAAGATAATTGTATTTTGGGATTTGGAATTGAATGCTCAACTTCACTTTAATCTGTGTATTACATTCAAAATAAACCTCTTTTAAGGAATGACTCCAAAATATCCTTACTGTGATATCACTCAATTTTTCAAAGTGTTTTAAGGGTTAGTGTATAGGATATAATTTGTCTCTTTTTTATCCTAAACCTTTTAAAAGTGAGTTGCTATTTCCCTAAGGAAGAGTCTATTATTTATTTGGCTAGAGATTGACTTTACCCCTTAGTTTCTCAAAACATGCCTTGGTTTTGATGCTTTTCTTTTAATTTGAGTTTGAATATGAGATTGCATTTAACTTCATGTTTTGATTTGATTTTGGCTTTTTCTTAATGGACCAATAGTTTTGGCTTAGTTTGGCTACCTTGATGGGCCATGGGCTTTGGGTTGGTTGCATGAATGAGCTACAGGTTAGTGTAATAAGTTATAGGTTGTGTTTGGGTAGGCTATTTGAATGGGTTGAGTGGCTAAGGATTTATGTTTAGATTGGCTATCTGAATAGACTGAGGGTTAGTGTTTAAATTGAATGGGTTAAGGGGGCTAATGTTTGGGTTAGCTTCCTTAACTAACCAAATGACTTCATTTGGATTGGATGCATTTAGGCTAGCTACCTGAGTAGGCAAAGGCTTATGCTTGGGTTTGCTCCTTCATATTTGGGTTGAGCCCATAAGGATTTATAACTGTCAACAACTTTTCTTTTCTTTTCTTTTTCCTTTTTCCATTTAATTTTATTTTAATGAGAGAGAAAGATAAATTTTTATTTTATAGGAACAAAAAAGTCTAATTTCAAATAAGGATGCTGATTTTGGGGTTTTATTTATAAGTTAATGGATTTTATTTACATTCCCCTAAGGGAGAGAGAAAAATGGTTAGATGGGTTCCACTAAAGCACTTATTTACAAAAGAAAATCCTAAAGAATGATAAACTAAAGAGAAATTTTTATTATTTTGAAAAATCAAAGTATAGAAAACCAAGGAAGATGACCTAACATTTATTCTTGATTTTTATTTAACGGAACTTAGCATTTATTTTGGACCTCTTAGCTATGAACTTGAAAACTGTGTGCTTACCTTAGATTCATTACTGAAGCCCCACTCACTATCATTCATGCTCTCCTTGGACTATACAAGTTCATCTCTAACACTTGTAGTATAGAAAGGCATGGATTTTGAACTTCTAACCACATCCATATCTACAATCAGTTTATGATTCCAATCATTTCTCTTACTCAGCTCTTGAGCTTCTTCCATAGACTAGACCCACCCTTTGCTTCCACCAATGTCATCATTAGAATTGGTGTTATCAAAATCTTTAGCAATGTTCTCATAAGCAAATTCATTCTTTACATCTATATCCCTATTAAATCACTTTTGATCTCTATGTTAACTTAATGGGGCATGTGGCTGCTGCTCTGTTTTTTAGTGAGTGAAACTAGTTGAGTTTCATACACTTAGGTTTAAACTTAATGCCTAACATTACTCTTATGTCCTCTCAAATTGTACTCGGGTGTTATAGGGATGTTGATTTCATGAACTTTAACATACATCTCTACTAAACCACTAACTCCACCACATCCTTAAGAAGATGCTAACTACTGTTGGACATCATAATAGTTGTCTATAGGTACAATACAGTACAAATCCTTAATGCTTTTTACAAGAGGACACCTGTGGATCAACTTAACCAAGCAAGTGTTCATGTCAACCTAAAGGTGATTGTATATTAGACCCATCAACTGATCATTGGTTACAGTAGTTGGAACCTTAACTATTGTTGTCAGTTGTTTATTGTAGCGTACCCCATCCTCACCTTCTACCATGTTCCCTCTATTATAGCAAAACACTCTCACATTATCCATTCTCACCTTGTTTATCACAACTTCATAAAATTTGCAATGTTGATAAAATCCATATGTTCTATTGCAAATAACATGGTCATTGATAAACTTACTAATTAACACCTAGAACATAAAAATCACATTCAACAACTTCCTTACATTTCTAAGAAAATACACTTCAATAACATATGATCTATAGGCTTTACTTAATCTCAATACATATTGACTAACATACTAATATTGTAATTATATTCAAATTTTAGTAACTCGTCTAGATTTTACTAAAGAAATATCTTCGTATCTTAGTTTCAAGATAACGTATGCAATAGAGTACATATATAATACATCTACTTAGATCAATGTAGTATAATATATGCATTTACACAACTATTTTCTACAAATGCAACATGTAGAAATGAACAAAAATAGAAATAAATTCACCTTTTTCTTCTTTGTGTATAGAGAGAGAAAATTATAGAATTGTATGTATTTGTTGTTGTTTTTACAAAGTTGATGTCAGAAAGTGTTGTAAGCATTACAACAATCTCAAATGAAGAGTTGATTTGAGAAGAAAAGAGGTCAAAATTTGAGTTTCTAAGTGAGCGTTTATAGGTTTGGTTTTGAGAGAGAGAGACATGCCTGTTCACATGAGATGGGAAGAAGTTCGCGGCAATTTTAGGTGTTGTATTTTGGGATTACTTTCCTAAAAATGGTATTTTTGTAATTTTTTTCCTTTTTCTCTAAACCAAATATTCAACTTTGTGTACAATTATGAAATAACACAACCAAACCATATCCTAGTGTAACATTAATTTTATATCTATTAATTTATCCCTCAAACCATATAGCATCACAAATCGAAATATTAAACTTTGTCTTTTAGTACTAAACACTAGCGGTAAGTGCAATTTAGTTCAGTACAATTTGCCTCTCATACTGAATTGAACTTGATATAATAGTTTGTGTTTTTTTTTTTAAATCAAACCTAACTATTTTGTTTGGTTTGTAAATTTTTCGAATATAATTAAAACCAGTTTTATACGATTCAATTCATGATTCAAACTGTTTTTATCAAATTTTTGTTAAACATTTTTATATTCAATAACATATTTTCATTTTTATTAAACTTTCATGTGTATTTAATTAATTTCTTATATATTTATCATATATAATAATACTTAATAAAAAATTACATAAGATTTTAACAAATTTAACTTGATTGCATAAGGATATAAGACTGTTTTAACAAATGACAATGAGGAGAGAGAAATAGAATTATCTATTTAAAAGTGATACAAAAAGGATAAAAAAGCATCAAGGTAAGACCCTTAATTTAAATATATATCAGAAAAAGACAATTTTAAAGAGAAAATTTTTTAGATAGGAAATTTCATACGATAATCATTTAACTTAATTTTAATAATTGATCTATAAATAAAGAAAAAAAGAATAAAATATGAAAAAATTGATGAAATATATAAAAATTAATAAAAGAAATAAAAAAAGTATAAATCAATTGTATGAAATATTTTTATTTAATTAAATGGTTCACTTTGCTTTCTAAAATTGAATTACAAATGAAGCAAATTAGTAAAAAAAAAATTAATTTTTCGGTTTGATACAGATTACCGACTCTATAGGGCATCGGTCCCTTAACATATGTCGTCACTTTCTCAAAGCGCCTCCACGAACCGGCCTACCTTCTATGAAAGTACGAAAGTCTTCGAAGAATTTATTTGTTTTACAAATATTTTCTTTCTCTTCCTCCAGCGTTTTTCCCAGACAAATATTATTCTTCTCGCCCACTGGCTTGAAACTACATAAATGTAAATGCAGCTACAACATATAATCATTCTCATCTCTCCTTTTCTTTTTTATTCTGTATGACTGTCTTTATTCTTATGAATTAACTCTGTTGCCCTCGATCTTTTTCCCTTGAGACTATATATTGGAAGTGTTCCTTTGTTCGGAGGAATGTGGGACAAGTGAAACACATCCTTCGACTTTTCTACCATTCATCTTTTTGCCGTATATTTGAGATATGTCGGATTGTATAAACTCGAGAGCTGCTTTCAGCCAAGGGTACCGTTGGCTGATTTCCACTGTTAAGGGCTTCTTCAAGTACCTCAATATATCATCCTGTTCCCAAGTCATTCATCACCAAAATAATCCTGAAGGCCAAGATGAGCTCGTAATCAATGTGGAGACTCATTTGCCATCATCACCTGTCCACGTTTCCAACCATGTCCATGAAGTATCTACTACTATCAATCCAATCATGTCGGTGTTTCAAACCCAAGAGCTGGGCAAAGCAATTCTGGGTTTCGCAGTGTCAATGACAACAGGACTGCTCCTTAATGAATACAATTACCTTACGCTCCTCCAGGCTAGATTGATCGCAATTGCACTCTCTCTTGGTTTTGCAGCAACTTGGAATGGAATGCTGTTGAGAGGAATGTACCCCAGGATGGCGCATGTGCTAGACAATTTTGGTGTGATATCAGTTTTTGTTGCGCTTTATGGGATGGTTAGCTCGATTCTTCCACCAGCTTTGCAATGGGTGCCCTGGTTGTGTTGTGCCTTATTGTGTTTGCCCCTTGTGTCGAGTCTCATCCCTCTTCAATCTGCAGAAGGAACAACCCAATCAAACTCTATGTCTCCGGGTCCACTGGATGAACTAGTCTGATGATCGATGTTTGATATCCCATACTATGATGATCGATGTTCTCTATAAATCAGTCTCTTGATTGTAATTTTAGTACATGGATACAGTTTGGAAGGAATGTATAATTTTTATTTTGTGTTTAGTAGCATACCAAAAAAATAAACGAAAATGTTTCTGTTTGCTTTGTATGGTTTGTATTGGACAAAATAAGAAAGAATAGTTAGTATTGGATAAAATTACCTTTATTTTTACTGTAATGAATATTATTATTAGGGATAATCTTATAATTATATTATATTTTCATCAATTTCCACTTATTTTTCTGCAATTTTTTTGGGAGAAAAGAAGTGAACTAAAGAAGAAATGTTTCACTATCTCTCTTCTACTTTTACTAATTTTCACCTTTTATTTAATCCTTCCATTTCAGTCAATTTCTTCCTGAGCTTTGACTATTACCAAAACCCCGATTTCTCCCTCATCCCTCCCTCTCTCCTTCTGTGGGTGTCTGTTGCAACTGACTTTGAAATTTATTTCCATGAATTCTCAACCAATCCAGTTGGATTTTATGGATTTTAGCTTCAAATCTAGGGCTTAATCAATTCCAAATCTATGAGGAACCATCGGTACATTTGGGTCTGTGTGTCTTTTTTTCCCTTATTTTTCTCTTACTATATGTATCTTGTCCATATCTTATATATGTTTTTTATTTATGTTTGATCTATATTAGTTTAAAACTTGATGCTGACTTTTATCTTATCTGTTTTGGTTTAAAAAATTATGTTTGAATAAATTGTATTTGAAATGTTCTGTAATTATGATGATGATGATAATGGAAGAAGTACACTTGATAATTGAAAATTCACATGATTTTAATGTTGTTAGTTTGTGAAAAAGAGTGAGATTTATTGGAAACCGACAACTTCGGTTGGTTTTTGCGAAAAACTAAACAATAATAGAGGGTTAGATAAGTCTACTTTTGCAGGAATTTGTTAGTTTTTTTGTTTTGCGGTGGGGATGTACCGCTGGCATAATAGTACTTTTTGTTTCTTCCCTTGGTGAAGATGACATAATGATACTTAAACAATGAAAGAGTAGACTGTTGCAATATTAATTTAGAATAAGAGAAGGAAGAGTAGTAGAAATAGATTAAAACTTGATTTATTCATTCAGTAAAGAGGTCTATTTATAAGATATACATACAAGATAAAACACAGGAAATTAGCAATTGAATGAGAAAAATCAGAATTGGTTCCTAAAAAACAGAAAAGGAATTACATGAATAACAAATTCCTAAAGACTAGGACTTTTGAATAAGTTTCTACGGATTAGGACAACTTCAGCTTTATTAGCTTTATTCAACATAGACAAAACATATAGGCCCTTTACTCTCAATGACAAGGGACATAAGATAGGCTTATCTGAATATGTAATGGCTAACTTCTCATTTGGTTGTTCTGGTAACCTGTATGAAGGAGTGTATTTTTCATGAATTTGCAGGTTGCTCTTCCTCCGGGTGCTGCACCTTTGAATTGGTTTTGCCATCAACGTAGTGCATCCCAAGTATTTCTTCTTTTCTTCATTTCGAAGTTAGTGGCAACTTCGTTTAGACACTTTATTTGCATGACAAGCATGGAGTCTTTGGAATTGAGCAGCTGCTTAATAGATTCTTCTTCATGTACTTCAGGGAAATGTGGCTTGATCAAGAGCTTTGCCTCTCTCCTTTGCTTGTTTAAGTTACTCCTATGTTGCATGTGTTTCATAATGTTTCTTTGATAATGTGCTTTGGTATACAGTTACAGTTTTTTGTAAATCAGTCTTTTGATTGTAATTTTAGTATACAGTTACAGTTTGTCCCAAATCTATCGTATGGAATAAAGCTTGAGTCCGCTTCTTCCTGAACTTTGAATATTACCATAACCCTGATTTCTCCCTCATCCCTCCCTCTCTCCTTCTGTGGGTATCTTTAGAATTGCATGTTGCAAATGAGTTTGAAATTTATTTCCATGAATTCTCAACCAATCCAGTTGGATTTTTTGGATTTTAGCTTCAAATCTAGGGCTTTGTCAATTCCAAATCTATAAGGAACCATCAGCACCAACTTTGATTTTGATGTAATCATATGATCAGATTGGGCTAGATGAGCACGGGGATGTTTCCATTAGCAACAATGATGGTTTGGAGTGAATCTCCCTGCTGCAAAACATTTGAAGTTGCACTTCTGTCTTTCCAGAGATTTTTATCCCAGGTACAGTATGTGTACTGTACAGATGATTGCAACATCCTCATTATTGGCTCTCTAGATCTTTCAGTTTAATACAAATAACAATATAGCATTGTTCTTGTTGTCCAGACAAGTTAGTAGTTCGGCAAACTAGAGAGTAGTTCCCCTCTGAAATAGGATCTACTTTTAGAAGCCTTAACATGGAAAAAAATGAATTGGTCACTAAGGTAAAAGTTTCAGACCACTTTTTTATTGCCTAGTTTTAACTATATGTTGGATTCTCAATCAATATTACATTATATTGACTTTTTAATAGGACAAAATGCAAATAGTCAGGTAATGATAAACTCCTTAAATTCCTACAGTGTCTTTACCTCCTGTAATTTTTGAAAGATGCACATGCCTTCCAAATCGTTGCTAAAGCCTATAGTGGTGATTTGGGTTTAATTGACTGTTTGAGAGGCATCTGCATACTTTTTAAAAGTTGTGGGGGAATGAAGGCACCTTTGGGAGTCTAAGAAATCTATTCACACTTGATCAATAGTTTTGAGAATATTTGTAATTATCCCTTTTAATTATTTAAGCTCTATTTTGCTATCCAAACTATATTTGTAATTACCCTTTTTACATATCTGACCTCTATTTTGCTATCCTTCTCCTTGTATTGTCACCTTTAAAAGATACTTTTGAGCAAAAGTTCTTAAGATGTGGTCTTAGCAACCATATATGCCCGCATGATTTTTTATAAGCATTGAAGTTGTCAATTAGCCAGTATCAAGTTGACTTATTCTTCTATGCGTTATCACTTTAAAATACAACTTAGGTCCTTAGCTATGGTATTCCAACTGGAGAGCCTACTTCTTTGGCTACCTACATGAAACTGGTATTCCCTTCCTTATGGTAAATATCTTACTTTATATTTGTTCTCCAAAATTTTTCCATTGCTACAAATTTGTTAAACATTACAAGTCCAAAGTAGTTGTAAATTGTAACATTCATTGCATATTCTTGTAGAAAAGGGCTTCATCTTCCTATCAGTTTTTTGTCAGGCTTTCACAAAATAGTGCCATTTCTAGAAATATGGTATGGTTTTCTAGCTCTTTTTTGATGAAGTGCTATATATTTGACTTAGTAGAAAGCTCCTGACAGCAGAGAAAAAAGGCCAAGAGAATTACATGATTTTGCCTTTTCCATGTGAGTTTATATGTATAAAATAAACAAGAAGGTCCTTAAGATTTTGTCTATTTACTTTCTACTTGAAAAGCCATGTGTATAAATGCAATACCTTTTGCAAAATCATGTTTCTCTAATAAATAGCATATGAAACAGGTGTTGTATTCCTATACCCTCTCTAAGATATAAGGTCCTTGACTTTTCCCTCCTTGAATATCTCAATTATCTGCTTCTTCTAATGCCTACTCTCTATGAACACTTTCTCCTCTGGAAACACTAGATTCTACCTCTTTGCTGACTAGGTAACAAACTTCAGTTGGTAGTGCTTTCTTTTTTCCACACATCTCCAGGTACACCTTAATAATTATTTCAGGAAATTGTTTAATTTCTGATTCAGTGTTTTATCTCTCTTTGCCATCTTTCCTGTTTCATTGAGACTTTTCACTTGATCTCTACAGATGTGTCTAAAGACAGCACAACTAAATCTTGCATTTTCTTTGGAAGACATTGTTTTCATTAAAAGTTGAATGCATGATGTTTGAGCACTTCGAAAACATAAAAAAGAAAAATACACAAAAGATGCATATACCAAATGCTGCTTCTTGTAACAAAACTGAAAGCACATATAGCAATTGCTAGTTCTTAAGAAAACCACCAGGGATTTACTTGGACAGGCAAAGTCCTGAGAGGTGTTCAGAGTAAATTATCAAACTCTGATGAAAAACAGTTATTTTACCTAGAACAAAGTTATCGAAAAGAAATATATAATTCTAAAAGCAGAAAGTGTTAAGAGTAAATGCTTCAACTTGAAATAACAGTTACTGCATAATAAAGTATGACACAGTGGATGCAAAGCTTCAGAGTCCAAAAGAAGTGACAGTGACTAATATATGAAGTTATTTAGTAAATGCATCTCCATTGTGCATTTACTTGACCATTAAACCCACCGTAGATACGTTTTATTTTAAAAAAGAAAAAATGAATTAGCTGCGTTTTGATTTAAGTGCATGTATATCATGCATTTTCCTTGCAAATCACATGTGTGTGATGTCTTTTCACAACAGCACTGACCAAATACTTTTAGTTGGATCATTTTTTAATAATTATTCATATATATACTTGGTATATCCATATTCTCTCATAAATAGCTGGCCACACACTTGGGACTTATTTGGACTTTTATATAGGCGAACCATTTTGGTTCCTTTGTCTGGCACTTCTTCAGTCTTCCTGAGCCAACTGATGTGATTTCTGCACGTATTGTATGTACTACAATTGATTCTGCTGTATATTTGACAACTTCTGCACCTTGTAACCCTGATTATGTTAACTTTGATTTCTGGTAGCCATTGAACAATAGTTGGCTGCAATGGGAGTCAAGCTGTTTGCAGGGACTGGTTTATTTGTTCTCCAGTGTCCAGCCATTCACCAATTGCATTCAGGTGTGTCATTCACATGCATATGTTGATACTCATGGGCGATCAGCAGAGGTTCTCCAGTTGATAAAAGGTTTTGACCAAGGGCTTCTGCTATTTGGCACTTGCCACTTTGAGGATGATATATCGGTAGCTCTTCTCTTGGCAAATCACATTTTGTGGGCTGTTGTCACAGATATCCTGACTGTTTTACAATTGAGAAGGCTTTTAACCTTTCCTAGTCTCAAAAGAGAATGGTTTATCTTGATCCTGCTGTCATCTCTAATTCCTTTCTTAACTAATTAGAAGTTGATAGGATATTTCAGGTATACTTTACTGTGAGTGGCAACATATCTCTCTCTTCTTTTATTTTTGTCTTTTTCAATTTCAAAGTTAAAAAGAGGGAAGGGGATTTATGAAGATTCTTTTCCCCTTTTTGGAAAAACCTTGAAAATTCAAAGTGTGGATGACTTTTCTGGCAGCTTCTACAGGCATATTGTGTTTGTATAATTTATTTGTTCCTTGCTAATTCATCTCCTAGTGATCTATTGTGAGAATATACCTCTCTTTCACTTGGAGTCATAAGTATATAGCGAGTATCAAATGTTGGAACTTGAGATATGTTGAAGACTAAAATGGGGGACAATATTGCATTGTAAGATGCTACTTGCAATGGATTCAAGATAATGTAAAATATTTGACATGTAGTTCGGGCTAGTTTGTTATTGGTAATGAATTATGCTCATATGTCCAAAGGCTATAGCGATATACAATATAAAATCAAGCATTAGATATTCAGTGTATGTTGAAATTTCTTAACATTTTTTGTGTCAAAATATTGCTTGTATTTTTTGAGTTGTTACCTACATATACATTTATAGCCTATTCACTTTGCTATTATACCAATTCTATTCCCCACTTATTTTTTATGAAAAAGCTACGACAGTTTTTAGTTATATTTTTAGATTTGTAATAACAATTTTATAATTAATCACTATTTTAAAAAATAAAAAGAAAAAAGAAAAAATTGTTGAATGGTCATTCATTACTCATGCCTATGAATAGTTATTCAATACTGGAATTAATTTTTTACTCAAAATATCCTTACAAAATATATTAAATATGCATTTAGTACTAATTATAGCTCTCTCATTCTTTAATAATAGTAATTACATTATAGCCTTATTTCATTCAGCAAAGTAAATAGAATATGATAAGTTATCAAAGATTCGGAAAATTGACAAATGAAGCAACCTTTTGACTAGGCTTTATCAAGGAAATAGAGTTCTAAGTCATAGGGTTCAGGATCCAATTATTTACGGAAAACTGCTTATCCATCTACTGTTCATCTTCGATAACACAATATGTCACTACTTCCTTGAAAAATGTAGATTACCTTTCAATAATTTATGGAAATATGATATGTTATCAAAGATTAAGAAAATTGACACATGAAGCAGCCCTTTGACTAGGCTTTATCAGGGAAATAGAGTTCTAAGTCATATGCTCCAAGATCCAATTATTTATGGAAAACTGCTTATGCATCTACTGTGAGCCTTCAATAACACAATGTAAATTGTAAGATGTTATTACTCTCTTGAAAAATGCAGATTACCTTTCAAAATAACCTATTTAAGTGTGGTGAATTAACTTTTTTATGTGAGGGTATTGAATCAGGTAGCTTGTTCTTCTGAATTCTTAAATTCACATGTGATCTAATCCTTTCTAAAACAGAAGAAATGTGACTCTATGCTAGGCTTGATAACATGCTTAGTTTTTTATTTTGTTTTTTCTTTATCAAAGAACGACTTTTTCCTCATGAAGTTTTCATTCTACAGAGATTTGATCTAATAGTTCTTGATATACTGTGTGCATGTAAGCATTAATATTCTATTTTGGAGAATGGACAGATCAAAAGTAGAATAATTGGCAAATGGGTTGCTGAAATGATAGAGAAGTGCTTCCCCTGCTCATATCATGGTTGATGAACATCCTTGTTGTCATGACCCTTCACATATGAGAATGCATAGGATACAGAGTATTGTTATTGAATTTGCTGATTTCTTGCTAAAATAGCAACTTCAACATATAAAAAAATAATAAAATAAAATAAAAAAGAAGAAGCTAATGGAATGATATCTTATGCTTCAAATAACGTGGTAAAAGTTTATGAAAACTATGCCTTTCATTTGTATCTTTATGTACCAAGTTCTTGTTTCTCTGTGACAATTGTTTTCTTGTGTATTTGTTATGCTTAAGAGATTGCTACTCCTTTTCATTCTCTTGGGACTGAAACAACTAATTGTGGAAAGAAAATCAATGCCTTGTTTTCTGAAGTAACTGTGCCTCTGAAATTTCTTCATTTTGATACACCGGTGTATAAGATTATCAGTTACTGTGTGGGCTCCCTTTCTATTTGGACTGTTTGTCGTGAAACTATTTTGGGTCAAAAATTGGTCTCTCTTGAAATACCCCGACACATCTTCCACTATTCTTGACTCAATTCTCCTTGAGTGCTTATTTACTTCCTTGTTTGTCTTCTTTCCATATTTTGAAGGTTGTGTAGGATTTGTTTCAAATTGTTGTTGAGGGCTCTTTGAACTGCAAGTTGCTATTACATTTTCAAAAGAGAACTCTCAAAGGAGCATGCTTTTTTTGTTTGGAATAGCATGGCCGTTCGCAATGTAGATACATCTGGTCATAGTTAGGCAGCATCCAGTGATCGCATCAGTTCTGCAATTTAACTCAAAACTACCATGTTAGCTAAGACAATTTGCCATAACTAGAGGAGCTAGTGGCATAGATGGTTTGCTCAGCACAATTGTTGGAAATGGACTTGCAGTTGGTTGAAACAAGCAGGTAAGCTTTTTTTTTTTCATTTTGGTACTTCCAAAGTTTAAGTAATTGCTTCTGAGAGCTTCATATCTTAATCTGACTATTAGGTTTTTTTCTTGGCAAGTAATCGGGCTAGTAGTTCAAACATGTCATTTGAGGAAGATCTTCTAAGAATATCTTCTTATCTAATTTTTTCCCAACAAATTAAGTTTTTCTCTTTCTTAACCTTGAGAGTAGTTTTAGTGGTCAAGACCAGATTCTAACATGCTAAAATGCAGCTTAAAATCCCACAAGGCCCAATTCTTGGGACAACTTACTGTTGCAGAAGGTGGATTGAACCAACCTTTTTGATGTGTATGCAATCACAAACTGTAGTTAGATGGTGTTATTTTGCTGAGACACTTCACTATTGTAGAGTGTAGATTTCACGTGGAGACCTTTGGTTCATATGAATCATATTTTCCTTCCAAAGGATGATTAAGCTTCTTGACAACATATCTCTTCATGCCATATTATTTGATATTCTGTCTAGCCTGTCTCGGTCAGGATTAAATATATACTGATGTGGATTGTGGATCAAAAAGAACCAATATTTAGTATTTAGTACATAACTAAGGTTGGTTTTTCTGTTTGAGGATGTCGGTACTGTTTCTATGATAGTGTTTAACAGATGCTACAAGCGGATGAGTTCTCGACATAACTGTAGTTACTGGCTGCAGCACACAAGTACAACTAGCAGGCATGGTCCTTAGTGTCTTCTTGTCAAACTGCTAGTAATTTAGTTTTTTTCTTTTGTTTAGGTAGTATGCCTGATGGGAGATGTTTCTTTTCTTCATAACACAAATGGCTTAGTGATTTTGAGCCAAATATAATTAATTTCATTTCCAACCATCGGACTTTCTTGTCACTATGTCAGTTTATTATCTATATTTGTTTTGATCCTTTTTAACCCTGGCGATATTATCAACCAGAGATATATTGTTTCCTAGAAAATGGAGGTCTTTTGTATTCTTTTGCTTTAAACCATGTACGTTTCCAAGATTTTTATCTATATTTTTTAGCGATCTTTTCTAATCCTGGTGATTTTATCGGTTAGATGCATATTGTTTCCTTGGAAAACATTTTGCATTCTTTAGATTCAAACAACACTCGTTCCCAAGATTTGGAGGCTCTGATTTTTCAGGGTACCATCTTTACACAAAGTTCATGTCCTCGGCGACTCCATTTTGATTTTGCTATTCTACTAAATAAAATCTTGTGAAATTTGATGTTTTGACAATAATCTTCAATCTTGGTGGTGCAATATTCAGTCTTCTTCTTCTTGCAAATATTGCAGATCGTGCAGTGTTGAATGTTTCTTCTACACTTCTCATTACATCTCAGTTTGCCATTGTTTTGCTCATATGTAATTGATGAAACTTACATAGAGAGTATGTCATGTATTCTGTAGGC
Source organism: Lumnitzera littorea (assembly GCA_024138015.1). NCBI lineage: Eukaryota > Viridiplantae > Streptophyta > Magnoliopsida > Myrtales > Combretaceae > Lumnitzera > Lumnitzera littorea. Next base: position 103,900,916 of record JAMXBB010000006.1, on the reverse strand, counting down.
TCAAGAATTGGAATGCTATTGCATTCTTCCCTGTCATAATTCATCCACGGCTCCACAGATTAAGAGCATTAATTGATGAGTTTCACAGGATCATCACTTCTACTTGAGCTTCTCTCTCTCTCTCTCTCTCTCTCTCTGCATGATCATCCAGCATAGTGCTCGGTGCGATGACTTTCGTTAGGGCATCGTGTGGTCTTTTGCTCTCCTATCATTTCATTCAGGAATCCTGCTAAGCAATTCTATTCAAGGGAGATGATATTTTGTCCATACACGGTGAAAGCAGGATTTACATTAAGTTTGATGTGACGAATTTGAAATGTTATCGTTTGGGAATTAGTAAAAAGTGCATCCATTGTCACCGGATTTTATAGTCGGACTTACAACGGTGGAAGCAAAATATTATTACTTCTTGTCCTGTATTAACATAGTTTGTACGTAAAGAGTTATATGAAATCACGATAATATTATAAGTATTTTAAAAATCTAGATAAATTCAGATATTAATTTATAAATTGAGAAAAAAAAAAAGAAAAAATAAATTTAGATGATCCAAGTCTATATTTATCACCTTGTTAAGCTTGAACTTGAGCATTTACGGGTGTAATTTCCATTTAGAAATAATTCTTCCACTAAATATATGTCTACACTGCAATTTAACACTGAGTTATCTATTTAAACTTAGAATCATATTGTTGATGGACATACTCTAGAGATGGCCAGATTAACCTACATCTAAGAATATAGATAACCATGTTTTAGTAATTGACATACTTCAGTGATGCTTCGTATCCGGCCATGAAACCAACCCCGTGCTGTCAATTGATCTAAATGCCAATCCCACTTTTCTAGTAATCCTCTATGTTGCTCTTCACTTTTCCAGCTAGTAATAACAAATTATGCCTCATTTCAAACTTCCAACGATAATACGTATGATCATAACCAGGGTTTGGAGGTTAAAGACGAAGACAAAGTTTATTTTATCATTTTAATTATCAAAACTTTATAGTAGGATATGATATGGAGTAGTATGAGGTTCTATTTTTTCAAGTATTGTTCACTTATGTGTCCATTCGTGATTGGTTCAAAAACATGACTGAGATAATAGAAATTCGAGAGGTAATAATGCTAATAAGTAAGGTTTTAACTAAACGAGTGATTTGACAAATCGAGAGAGGGAGGTAAAAAGGTAAATATTATTAGATTTTCTTATCAAATTATAACATCTTGGAAATTCAAGCGCAATGTGTTTTCATTGGATATATTTTTGAATAAGTTGGTATATATGTAACATTTTCAAATCACTAACTAAATTTAATGTATTTTGTCAATTTCATACTTAAAATTTGAAATTACTAAACATTATATTTAATTAAATTTTTACTTTTTAAATTTACATGTCCTCTGATTTGTTTTTATTGACCAATGAATATTTACTATATCATCTTATAAAAGAAATCATGTTGACAAATAAAAGTACGATTAGGTATATTTAGCACGTTGAAACTTCAGGTATTATATTATTTGATAGATAAAAGTTGGGATGGTATGATATTTATGGCCAAGAAATGATGGTTGGGCCGATACAAAAGATGCGAATCCTGGCATGAATGACGTCGCACGTGTACTTTGATGGTCATTCCCTTTCCAACACAATTTTTCATGAAACAAAGGCACTGTTGTCTTTCTATTTGTACAGAATATGGATAGCATTGTTGTCTTTCTATTTGTATAGAATATGGATAGTTTTCATTTTTTTTTCCACCACTAACCCTTCTCATAGTTTTCCATTTTCTTTTACCATTTGTTCCCACTCTATAACAAATTAACTTGTTTTCTCTTTAGAGGAAAGAAAAAAAAAAAAAAAAAAAAACTACTCTTTCTCTAGCAGTTCAAAAAATGAAAACTTAAGGTATCGGATCATTTCCTTTTATGATCACTTTATCTTCTTTTTTATGTATTATAAGTAACGAGTATCTCTCATAACATATATTTTATGAATTTTCAATAAAAAAATTAATTACGTTGCACATGAGTTTTATGGGTATTTACCAATCTATTGATATTCTTATAATCTTATTTTATCTTTTAATGAAACCATAATGTTCTATATTTCATTTGTATAAATAATCAAATTTGATGGTAATATTTGATTGCTGAAATTTACAATGGTAACAGCAACAAAGAATGATGTGATGATTTATGAATTTTTGATAAAAATCAAGTATGATGTACATTTATAAGTACATGTCAATCTATTGATATTTTAACACCTAGTTTTAGTCCTTTTTATAGAAAAGAAGAATAATAATAATAAAAAAAAAAGTAAAAATCAAACATAAGCAATTTTTTTCCCCAAACATAAGTAGATCAATTCAATTTATACTTTCAAACATGATTTTTTTTTTAATTATAAATTATGAACATATGATGAAAGTACTAATAGCACATTTAGTATGTAGGAATGAACTGAAATGAAGCCATGATTCCGAATCCCATTTTCTTTATCCA